>OU342740.1:266046293-266646293 GCA_910589775.1 Avena eriantha | reverse complement strand
TTCATACATTGGTTTTCAAATAGTTTGGTTTGGTTTGGAAAAGAGTAGGAAAGTTCATGCTGAAGTGGTAAAAGGAGCTTCTTTTTGATTGTGGCCTATGCTTTGTCATGCCATGCTTGATATTGTTTTGGCTTTATGCTTAGTATTATTTTCTGTAGCATGACTGGTTATAAACAATTGAGATTGCTTAATGTGCCTTGGATGAATCATGCGTTGTTTTAGCATATCAAAGCATAGTATTGTGGTATTCTCCTTTGATGCTTTATTTAGGTTGACTTGGCGCATGCTCACACCATGTTATGACTATCTCAAGTCAACATAGCCTTTATGATCCTTTAGTTTTCAACTTATAGTATCACTTTATGCTTTGATCAATGATGTTTTGTCGCTCTGCATGATTATGGCCATTATTGCTCTCTTAGTTTGTCGCTCCCAGTCTTTTGCTAGCCTCCACAACCAAGTATGGGTTCCACTCATGCATCCAACTCCCTAAACCAAGTTATTCCAAAGAGTCCATGATACATTGCAAATGTATCTATAATTTTTGATGTTCCATGCTTGGTTTTATCTACTTTGTTATGTTTTGTCCACACTTTGGAGTACTTTTCATATGATTTATTGGACTAACCTATTAACAAGATGCCACAGTGCAAGTTGCCTGTTTTCTGCTGTTTTTGGTTCTAGGAAAGTCAGAAAATGAATATTCTCGGAATTAGAGGGGACAAAAGCCAACGTCAATATTTCACAGAGAGGGACACGGAGCCAGAATACGAGACGGAGGAGTGCCAGGGCCTGGCCACACCATATGGTGGCGTGGGCTAGCCCTAGGCACGCCACCAGGTGGTGTGGGCCCCCTGGCCGCCCACTGACCTTGCCTCTTCGCCTATAAGAAGCCTCCCGATGCATAAACCATAAATCATCAATCAGAAATCCACGAAAAGTTTCGCAGCGCCACCGCCACCGAAGGGGAGATTCGGGGGACAGAAAGTCTTTGTTCCAACACCCTAACGAGACAGGGAAGTGCCCCCGAAGCCATCTCCATCGATCTCCACCGCCATCTTCATCACCATTGCTGACTCCCATGATGAGGAGGGAGTAGTTCTCTCTCGAGGCTAATGGTTCTACCGGTAGCTATGTGTTCATCTCTCTCTCTCTATGCATGATCATATTGTGATCATGAGCTTGTAATCTATAGATCTACCTTGCTACTCAAGTGCTTTAATAGATCTCTGCTCTCCCCATGTGTGTGAAAGTGACAGTGTGCACACCATGGTGGCAATTAGGCTAGAGATTACAAATACTTGTTATGAGTTATATTTGGAGTTGGATGTCTTTATGAAATTGTGGTGTTTGTTGGAACCATCTAGTGCTCAAGGTGACAGTGTGGGGTTTTCTAGATGGAAAAGATGAACTTTGAGGTGTGCTGTTATAGCCCTACCGTTGATTAGAGTGTCCAACCGGAGAGTTGCTAAGAGTAGTATCATGAAGAGAAGATATTTATATGAGAGTGTTCACTAGTGAAAGTATGATCCCTAGGCCTTATTTCTAAGCATTGATACACCGTTTGCAGTTAGATCTGTTACATGTTTGCTTGCTTCCAGCTTTATTTCAGTTTGCCTTTAGTCTTTTCCACGCCATCAAGCTATCTTCTATCACCGTTACCACTTATAATTATCTATACCACTTGTATTTCACTATCTCTTCGCCGAACTAGTGCACCTATACACCTGACAAGTGTATTGGGTGTGTTGGGGACACAAGAGACTTCTTGTATCTTGATTGCAGGATTGCTTGAGAGGGGATACCTTTGATCACTTCCTCCCTGAGTTCGATAAACCTTGGGTGATCCACTTAAGGGAAAACTTGCTGCTGTTCTACAAACCTCTGCACTTGGAGGCCCAACAACTGTCTACAAGAATAGAAGTGCGTAGACATCAAGCTATTTTCTGGCGTCGTTGCCGGGGAGGTAAGATAAAAGGTACTCACATCCTCCGGTGTGAGTGCTCAAAGTTATTTCCTTTAGATTCTACAATTTTGTCTTTTTGTTTCTTATTTTCACTAGTTAGGCTTAATGGAAAACAACAACAAAATTAGAGAGCTTTATAGTATTTATCTTGAGTTAGGACATGAAGTGTTTGAATAGAAAATTAAAAAACCTATGGAACTTTATTTGCATGCTAATAGAAATGTTGTTAGTATGAATTCTTTGGACACCATTATTGTTGATGCTATGGAAAAGTCTAAGCTTGGGGAAGCTAGTTTTTATGAAAATGATCTTTTTAGTCCCCCAAGCACGGAGGAGAAAATTTACTTTGATGATACTATGCCTCCAATATACGATGATTACAATGATGAATATGAGATTCTCAGCCCACCTACTATTGAGGAAAAAAATAATTATGATTAAAATATGCCTCCTATATTTGATGATTATGTCTATGAGAATAATAATGATAGCAATATTGTTAAATTTGCTCCCACTACAATTAATAAGAATGACTATACTTATAGGTAGAGTAATAATTATTATATGCATGTGGATCATGATAAGAATTTTTTATGTGATAGTTATATTGTTAATTTTATTCATGATGCTACTGAAAGTTATTATGATAGAGGGAAACATGGTTTTAAGTATCTCAACAATATTAAATTTCCCCGCTTTATGTTGAAAATTTTGAAGTTGCACTTGTTTTGTTTTCCTATGCTTGTTGCTTTGTGCTTTCATGTCTTGTTTCTTTACAAGATTCCTATGCATAGAAGTGGGTTAGACTTAAATGTGTTTTGAATTTGCTTCTTGATGTTCTCTTTTAGACACATCGTTCCGACATACGGCTTAAGTCCGTTGTGACCTAGTTAAGTGGATGCCCCTGGTCCAGGTTACTCCGTGATTCGGCCTGCCTTGAGGTGGCCCGGCCAGCATCCGCTTTGGCCTTGCCGAACCTCGGCTAACTCGGCCTTTATACCCCGGCGTGACCCTACCCGGGGGTATCCCCCCAACACTTATTTATTTCAGTTTGCCTTTAGTCTTTTCCCACGTCAACCGCACGCTAGCAAGCTATTTTCTAGCACCGTTATTACTTATAATTATCTATACCACTTGTATTTCACCATCTCTTCGCCGAACTAGTGCACCTATACACCTGACAAGTGTATTGGGTGTGTTGGGGACACAAGAGACTTCTTGTATCTTGATTGCAGGATTGCTTGAGAGGGGATACCTTTGATCACTTCCTCCCTGAGTTCGATAAACCTTGGGTGATCCACTTAAAGGAAAACTTGCTGCTATTCTACAAACCTCTGCACTTGGAGGCCCAACAACTGTCTACAAGAATAGAAGTGCGTAGACATCAAGCTATTTTCTGGCGCCATTGCCGGGGAGGTAAGGTAAAAGGTACTCACATCCTCCGGTGTGAGTGCTCAAAGTTATTTCCTTTAGATTCTACAATTTTGTCTTTTTGTTTCTTGTTTTCACTAGTTAGGCTTAATGGAAAACAACAACAAAATTAGAGAGCTTTTTAGTATTTTTCCTAAGTTAGAACTCGAATTGTCTAAAAAGAAAATTAAAAAAACCCATGGAACTTTCTTTGCATGCTAATATCAATGTTATTAGTATGAATCTTTTGAACACCTTTGTTACTAATGCTATGGAAACGTCTAAGCTTGGGGAAGTTAGTTTTTGTGAAAATGATCTTTTTAGTTCCCCAGCTTTAAAGAAGAAAATTTGCTCTGATGATACTTTATCTCCCATATGTGGTAATTCTAATGATACTTGTGATATTTTAAATCCACACACTGAAAGCATACCTTTTAAAATACCTATAAAAATTGTTGAACGTGTTATGAACAACTCTTATTTTGGAGATGGAACTGTCCATCCTGGTGATCATTTACTCTTTATACATGAATTATGTGGGTTGTTCAAGTGTGCATGTATTTCAATGTACCAAGTTAAGAGGAAGCTATTCTCTTTATCACTTAAGGGCAAAGCAAGGGAGTGGTATGAGCTACTAGATGATCCTCATCATTTGGAATGGAAGGAACTTGAATCTCTCTTTTACTCTAAATTTTATCCTCCTCATGAAATTCATAAAGATATGAATTATATTTATAATGTTCATCCTCATGATGGAGAAAGTATTTCCCAAGCATGGGGGAGATTGAAGTCACTAATGCTCAAATGTCCCATTCATGAGCTCCCCAGGAATATTGTTATTAATAATTTTCTATGCAAGGCTTTCAGGACATTACAAGGACTATCTAGATACTTGTTTAGAGGGATCCTTCACGAGTAAGGAGGTCAAAGCTAAGTGGGATCTTCTTGAAACAATTCAAAGAAATACCGAAGATTGGGATAACAACAAAGGTAAAGAACCAGGTATAAACTATGAGTATGATTGCATTAAGTCTTTCACTAAAACTGTTGATTTTCAAGAGCTTGGTGCTAAATATGGTCTTGATCCTCAAATTATTATTGGTTGTTTTAAAACCTTTGCTTCTCATATTAATGCTCCTAAAGAAAAATGGGAATGTATCATGAGCCTTTTAAAGACACTCGCATGGAAAATGAAATTGTTGTTAATGATAGCAATAAACATGCTCAAACCTTTGAAAATACTATTTCTTATAAGCATGTTAATTTTTGTGGAATACATAGACCTTGTGAGAATAATCAAATTGAAGAAGAATATTGCATCACCCACAGGAATGAAAAAACTAGAATGTGGTATAGGGCTCTAAATGATTTTGGTAAAAAAGTTTGTGCCCTCTATCCTTTTATTTTGTGAACTTTGCTTTGAAGTGGGTCATTTAAATTTTCAATGCTCAGGCCATAATAATAGCCCTTCTAATCCAATGAGTAATGCAAGTTTGTATTGTGATGACATGATCACTCTTAATCAGCATGATGAACTTACATTATTTTTTGGGTGTGAAGAGTTATCAAGAAAAACCTCTTTGGTAGATATGGGTGCTTTTGATATGAATAGTGTCATGCATGGTTGTCATCTTTATTGTGTTGATAATTGCCACACAAATACTTACATACAAAATATTATAAAAGATGAGATCTTACCAAAATATTACATGACTAATATGTGTTTTGGTCTTATTAATGAAAAGGAGGAATCCTCCAAAGTTTCTTCTATTGTCTCTAACAATGAACTAGGGTATATGGAGAAGCGTCCTTTCAAGCCTCTCCCTCCTAAAGAGAAGAAGAAAAAGAAGAAAAGGAGGAGTAATAGGAGAGAGGAAACGGTATTTTCTCCCAAGCATGTAGCTCCTATTATAGTTTTTGATGAGTCTGAACTCGATGATGTTCCCATGCCTGTTACCTATAGTAGTGACCATGATTGGGAAAAGAACACTTCTTTTGATATTGAAAATCTCTTTGGTACCAATTCTGAAAACGATGATATTAATAATTGTTGTACTATTAGTGCTATCCATGATCCTTCCAATGATGATATGTTTACAAATGAACACACTTTGGAAGATAACTATTCTATTGCTTATGATGATACTATACCTCCAATATATGATGATTGCAATGATGAGTATGATATTTTCAGTCCACCTACTATTGAGGAGAAAATTAATTATGATTACGACATGCCTCCTATATTTGATGATTATGGTGATGAGAATAATAATGATAGCTATTTTGTTGAATTTGCTCCCACTATGATTAATAAGAATGACTATGTTTATGTGGGGATTATTAATTATTTTATGCATGTGGCTCATGATAAGAATATTTTATGTGATAGTTATATTGTAAATTTTATTCATGATGCTACTGAAAGTTATTATGAGAGAGGGAAACATGGTTTTATGCATCTCAATAATATTAAGTTTCCCCTCTTTATGTTGAAAATGTTGAAGTTGCACTTGCTTTGCTTTACTATGCTTGTTGTTTTGTGCTTTCATGACTTGTTTCTTTACAATATTCCTATGCATAGGAAGTGGGTTAGACTTAAATGTGTTTTGAATTTGCTTCTTGATGCTCTCTTTTACTTCAATGCATATTTCTTATGTGAGCATCTTCTCAAACTATCATGCCTAACTTAAAGGCGTTAAATAAAAGTACTTATTGGGAGATAACCCAAAAGTTTTAGATGAGTCTTGAAAGTTATTACTTCAGTAATAACCGCTCCTTATCCTTTTTATTTGCTTTTTGTGCCAAGAGTAACCTCTAATAAGAGAGAAGTAATGATTGGGAAAGTTGCTGTCGCGAAACAGATTTCTGTGCTTCACCGTAAAACTTCGTGTAAAATCTCTGAATGTCTATTTGAGGCGTGAAGTTTTGTGCTTCTGCCCCAGGTTGTTATCTAACTTTAGTTAGTTCAACACTTTTTGATTTGAGCAACAGAAGGTCTTCAAAAAAATTCGTTTTTACCTGCTGGTTTGTTTTGACAGATTTCTGCCATTTTCTGTATTTGCTTCTTGTTGGTTCCTTTTTGAGTTCTTTTGGGGAATTGAGATTTTTGAGGGAATTTCTACAGTAGCTAGTGTTCTAATGGAAGTTTATTTGGTGTTAGAACTGAACATTAAGACTTATTTATCTTGAGTGCACTAATGTTGCTAATAAAGATTGTGTGAAGTTTTGTATGAAGGAAAAATTTCAGGTGTATGGAAGGAATGAGTAATGAGATGAAGGATAGACTAAAGCTCAAGCTTGGGGATGCCACGCGTGTCACCCCAAGAAATATCCAAGAAGTACAAGTGTCAAAGCTTGGCGATGCCCAAGGCATCCCCTCTTCATCAATAAAAATCTTAGATTTCTTCCAAACGCTTCATTTTTATTGTTTCATGCACGGTTGTGTTGTTCTTGGAGCGTCTTCTTTTTCGTTTTCATTTTGTTTTTTCGTTTGCTTGGTTTGCTTAGTTTGCTGAATAAATTGGTTGGACCCCCTCTTTCATACATTGGTTTGCAAATAGTTTGGTTTGGTTTGGAAAAGAGTAGGAAAGTTCATGCTTATGTGGTAAAAGAGCTTGTTTTTGACTATGGCATATGCTTTGTCATGCCATGCTTGATATTATTTTGGCTTTATGCTTAGTATTCTTTGATGTTGCATGACTTGTTATAAACAATTGAGATTGCTTAATGTGCCTTGGATGAATCATGCGTTGTTTTAGTATATTAAAGCATAGTATAGTGGTATTCTCCTTTGATGCTTTATTTGGGTTTACTTGGCACATGCTCACACCATGTTATGACTATCTCAAGTCACCATAGCCTTTATGATCCTTTAGTCTTCAACTTGTAGTATCACTTTATGCTTTGATCAATGATGTATTGTCGATCTGCATGATTATGGCCATTATTGCTCTCTTAGTTTGTCGCTCCCAACCTTTTGCTAGCCTCCACAATAAAGTATGAGTTCCACTCATGCATCCAAATCCTTAAACCAAGTTATTCTAAAGAGTCCACCATACCTACCTACTAGCTTATGCTATTCCAAGTATATTCATGTTTTTGTTTACCTTCCAAATTAAACTTGTTATGAGAAAACTAGTGATTAAAGCTCTCACGAACTTGATGGCACACTTTACTTTTCTTGCCCTTAATAAACTTGAACCATTTTGTCATCTATGTTGTATATGCTTGCACTTATTTGTTGGGGATTAGCATAACCGTGCTGTCATGGGGAATGCTTTCAACATTGCACGGGTACTTTGTACCTAGTTGATATCATGCTCTTTTGTCTATGGAAGTCGTCGGTGTGAAATGAAAGGGGAGCTTGTAAGTCCATGGAGTTATGTATATGTGTTAGAGAAACGCCTGGGCCGCTGGTCTAATCCATGCTGACATGGTGGAAACCTACAGCGTAACCATAATGAGCTGTCTATGAAGCATTCTTTTTATAAAAAAAGAGTCCTCTATTGAGAAAAGAGAAAAAAGAAAAAAAAGAGATTATGAAAAGAGGAAAGAGAGAAAAAAGCACCATATTCCCATGGTAAATAAGAAGATTGTTGAGATGCTCGTTGTCTGCTTGCCTTGTCATTTTGATATGGGGATTCTTCCGTATCATCTGGCAAGGGGTACCCCGTTGGCGGTTCTCTATGATACACATGTACTTACGATGACAAGAACTTATCGGTGACTAAACTTGAGTAGCATGAGGAGCGGCCCTCGTATACAAGGGACATGAGATTTCTAACTTATACTTCGTCAAGCATGTACACCATAATTTCTTCACTTTAACCTTAATCACTTCAAGATGCTTATGATAGGGGAATGAGAGCTGAAAGCTATAAGTACCATAATTTTTGGAAGCTCTTTATGAGACTTGAATCCCTACTTCCTTTTATAAAGGCCTTTCTTCCACCATTATATTGAGTCTCCACCTTCTACTTTTATCCACCTACTTTGAGAGCATAGTGGACATTCTTAGTTCTATGTGCATTGTCCCAAGACTAGTTGGTTGATGCATAACTTGATATTGCTTGTTTTAAACTATTTGTATCTAGTCACTCTTATGAACTTTGAAGGTGTCCTATGCATTTATATTTGCTACTCTATGAGGGACAAGCTGAATGCCACTACACTATGTTTTCTTTATGTGAAACAAACAAACGTCTTGCAAAGCATTGTTATTCATGAATCCTTTGTTTGTGCCTCTTCATGTTGCAACATAGTTTCTTTGTCTTATTTCTAGAACTTTGTCTTTCATGTTATGATTTAAGTACTATGATCCTAGCTTTGAATGTTTTACAAATACTTTGATCAAATTTATGATGGTGCATGTCACCTCAAAAATTATTCTTTCTTTTTATCACTTACCTACTCGAGGACGAGCAGGAGTTAAGCTTGGGGATGTTGATACATTGCAAATGTATCTATAATTTTTGATGTTCCATGCTTGGTTTTATCTACTTTCTTATGTTTTGTCCACACTTTGGAGTACTTTTCATATGATTTCTTGGACTAACCTATTAACAAGATGCCACAGTGCCAGTTGCCTGTTTTCTGCTATTTTTGGTTCCAGAAAGACAGAAAATAAATATTCTCGAAATTGGACGGGACAAAAGTCAAAGTCAATATTTCACCGAGAGGGACATATAGCCAGAATACGAGACGGAGGAGTTCCAGGGCCTAGCCACACCATATGGTGGCGCGGGCTAGCCCTGGCCGCACAACCAGGTGGTGTGGGCCCCCTGGCCGCACACCGACCTTGTCTCTTCGCCTATAAGAAGCCTCCCGATGCATAAACCCAAAATCGTCAATTAGAAATCCATGAAAACTTCCGCAGCGCCACCGCCACCGAAGGAGAGATTCGGGGGATAGAAAGTTTCTGTTCCGGCACCTTGCCGAGACAGGGAAGTGCCCCCGGAGCCATCTCCATCGATCTCCACCGCCATCTCCATCACCATTGCTGACTCCCATGATGAGGAGGGAGTAGTTTTCTCTCGAGGCTAAGGGTTCTACCGGTAGCTATGTGTTCATCTCTCTCTCTCTATGCGTGATCATATTGTGATCATGAGCTTGTAATATATAGATCTACCTTGCTACTCAAGTGCTTTAATAGATCTCTGCTCTCCCCATGTGTGTGAAAGTGACAGCGTGCACACCATGGTGGCACTTAGGCTAGAGATTACAAATACTTGTTATGAGTTATATTTGGAGTTGGATGTCTTTATGAAATTGTGGTGTTTGTTGGAACCATCTAGTGCTCGAGGTGACAGTGTGGGGTTTTCTAGATGGGAAAGATGAACTTTGAGGTGTGTAGTTATAGCCCTACCATCGATTAGAGTGTTCAACCGGAGAGTAGTTAAGAGTAGTATCATAAAGAGAAGATATTTATATGAGAGTGTTCACTAGTGAAAGTATGATCCCTAGGCCTTGTTTCTAAGCATTGATACACCGTTTGCAATTAGATATGTTACATGTTTGCTTGCTTCCAGTTTTATTTCAGTTTGCCTTTAGTCTTTTCCACGCCATCAAGCTATCTTCTATCACCGTTACCACTTATCATTATCTATACCACTTGTATTTCACTATCTCTTCGCCGAACTAGTGCACCTATACACCTGACAAGTGTATTGGGTGTGTTGGGGACACAAGAGACTTCTTGTATCTTGATTGCAGGGTTGCTTGAGAGGGGATACCTTTGACCACTTCCTCCCTGAGTTCGATAAACCTTGGGTGATCCACTTAAGGGAAAACTTGCTGTTGTTCTACAAACCTCTGCACTTGGAGGCCCAACAACTGTCTACAAGAATAGAAGTGCATAGACATCAGTCCACCATACTTACCTACTAGCTTATGCTATTCCATGTTTATTCATGCTTTTGTTTGCCTTCCAAATTAAACTTGTTATGAGAAAACTAGTGATTAAAGCTCTCACAAACTTGATGGCACACTTTACTTTTCTTGCCTTAATAAAGTTGAACCATTGGGTCCTTCTTTGTTGCGTATATGCTTGCGCTTTATAAGTTGAAATTAGCAGAACAATGTATCATGGGGAACGCTTTCAACATGCACTTGTACTTTGTACCCCGTTGATATCATGTTCTTTTTCTTATGGATCCCGGCGGTGTGAAATAAAAGTGGAACTTGTAAGATCATGGATTTTTTATGTGTGTTAGAGAAACGCCTGGGCCGCTAGCCTAAGCCATGCCTAATCATGGTGGAAACTTGCAGCATCACCATAATGAGCACTCTATGAAGCATCCTCAATAAAAACCTATGCAAATAGCAAATAAAAAGATCGCTGAGATGCTCATTGTCTGCTTGCCTTGTCATTTTGATTATGGGATAGCTCCTGTATCATGTGCAAGGGGTACCCCGTTGGCGGTTCTTTATGATACATATGTACTTACAATGACAAGAGCTTACTTGTGACTAAAGTTGAGTAGCATGAGGTTCGGTCTTCATAAGTAAGGGTGACATGGGTATACCCTACGGGTACTCGAGCTTGGTATATACGGTCTAAATATGTAAAGTCCCACGGTGTCGCCAAGGCCCAAATGAAGGACTCGAGTAACCTACGGACTCTCGATTGCTTGAAGAACAAGAAGAAACTAAAGAAAGAAAGATTGAAGGGGAAAACCCTAACTTGTAACCGACTCAACCTGCTACCCAAGACCTAGCCTACCTATATAAAGGCTAGGAGGGGGCAGCGAGGAGGACACACGCAACCCTAGTTTCCACAACCCTCGCTAGATTGCATTTGCGCACCATTGTAATCTTCGATTCCTTCGATAATTCCACGAGCAGACAAGCAGGAGTAGAGACCTCTACGAGGCCTGAACCTAGGTAAATCTTTGTCCCCTGTGTGCTTGTTTGCTAGCCGATAGATGTCTCCCACGCTCACTCCTTCTCCAAAACCCAAGTCCATAACAATGGGCATTGATAAGTTAAACCCTTGTCAAGCATATCCTCTTAGTTAAAGGGGCATGAGATTTCGGTTTATAACTTGTCAAGCATATCCTCTTAGTTGTGTCACTTTAACCTTAATCACCTTCAAGATGCTTATGATAGGGGCAATGAGAGCTGAAAGCTATAAGTGCCATAATTTTTGGAAGCTCTTTATGAGACTTGAATCCTTTCTTCCACCATTATATTGAGTCTCCACCTTCTATCTTTATGCACCTACTTTGAGAGCATAGTGGCCATTATTAGTTCTATGTGCATTGTCCCAAGACTAGTTGATTGATGCATAACTTGATATTGCTTGTTTTAAACTATTTGTATCTATTCACTCCTATGAACTTTGAAGGTGTCCCTTGTATTTATATTTGCTACTCTATGAGGGACAAGATGAATACTATTATGCTATGTTTTCTTCATGTGAAACAAACAAACGTCTTGCAAAGCATTGTTATTCATGAATCTTTTGTTTGTGCCTTTTCATGTTGCATCATAGTTTCTTTGTCTTATTGCTAGAACTTTGTCTTTCATGTTATGATTGAAGTACTATGATCCCAGCTTTGAATGTTTTACAAATACTTTGATAAAGTCTTTGATGGTGCATGTCACCTCAAAAATTATTCTTTCTTTTTATCACTTACCTACTTGAGGACGAGCAGGAGTTAAGCTTGGGGATGTTGATACATTGTAAATGTATCTATAATTTTTGATGTTCCATGCTTGGTTTTATCTACTTTCTTGTGTTTTGTCCACACTTTGGAGTACTTTTCATATGATTTCTTGGACTAACCTATTAACAAGAGCCAAAGTGACAGCTGCCTGTTTTCTGCTATTTTTGGTTCCAGGAAAGTCAGAAAATGAATATTCTCAAAATTGGAAGTCAAAGTGCATATTTTTCGGAAGTCATCAGATGCCAGAATACTTTTTACTTTATAAAAGTAATCTTTCCTCAAAAGTTATTCTTCAAGGAACATTAAAAGTGATACTTGAACACTTCTTTAAAATCTTTAACTAATTCTTAATCTTGTTTAAGCAATATTTTAGATACCATAATCATCTGAGTGCTTCAGTATTACATATTACTTGTTGTATTTACTAATTGTTTCACACATACTCTCACAAGCCTTAATAAGAAGCACAATTGTGAATCTGTTATAAAAGTGCAACACATTCTAAAGAACTCATTCCAGTTTCCAAACCCTAGATTAGATATGACTATTCTAGGAATTCAAGTTTCTCAAATTGCATTACATTACTTATGCATCGTTGCATCTTGCTTCTTTAAACATTAGTCCTTACCGGACCAATGATGCTATTTACAGAATTTGGATCTTCGGTTGTCTTGAAGACCGTGAGTGCATAATCTTGCAATCACAAAAGGCAAGTTCATAACTTGCTCATGTCCTTTGATTATTTTCTATGCTTGAACTCAACTGTGTCATCACCTGCATTTCAAAAAGGACAGAAAATAGTATTTTCATAATAAGATGATTATAGATTATTTACCAAGTGGTAATAATCTATTGATACAGTTCTAGTGGTAAAGGAACATAATATCTAGGAATTAACAACTAATGTCGCCAGTGATTCTAGCGCCGTATATCACGCGTCAACCATGAGATTTGGAATGGGACAGAGAAGTCAGATGTATCTTCTTCCTTTCATATGGAGGCAAGATGACCTTATCGTGACGCTGGGATTCCCTGTGTGGATCCAACATATGGTGGGCACCCTTAGGCCCCACGATTTTGGTGTCTAGATTATTTATGAGTGGCTGTCGGAGGTATAGTCGGGCCTTTTATGGAGCTTACCAAGGGCATCACCACTTCATAGAGTCTTCAAGAACTCACCAGGGTTATAGCTTGCCCTAGTTGGAGGCTTAACGGAGGTGTAGTCAGCCCTGGAGGATCGTGCACACATATGGGGTCGCAGAGAGGGCAGTGATTGGCTTGGATCTTAGACTGGGCCCCATACCAAGGAAGTATGGACAATGTCATGACTTGGTTGTGCAACAAGGATAAGGTCACTTGTGGGAAAAGTGACGCACCTCTGTAGAGTGTAAGAATTGTGACATGTTACTCCCTGTTTCGGGAAGGAGCTACGAACGCGGCAGGAAAGGAACTCCATGAAGTTCTGGTCAACCTGTGAAGGCTGTCGGACATACTTTTAGAATAAAATCAATCTTTGAAGAAATGTTTATGAAAACCCGCATTGGCTACGACCTATGGTCTGTGGTTGTAGAGATAGTGCATCATACACTCCTTTTTAGTGAACTTGCTGAGTACGCTCGTACTCAACCGTGCCTTCTTAACCCTTGCTAGGTTCTAAGCTATTGAAGACGACGTCAAAATCAATTTCTGCTCAAGAAACCATCATCAATAACTCAAGTTCTTCAATAAAGTCAATGAAGTCAACATATATATCAGCTGGAGTGAAGATAAAGAGTCGGTTTAGATAGGAATAGATTCTCTAGCCATAAAACCTACTTCTGTAGAACATTGCAATAGAAGCAATGGCAAGCCAAATAGTTTATATTCTAGTCGTAGTTACTAGATAGTTCTGAGTAATTACTTCTGTTTCTTCTTTGTAAGAAGTTCTTTCTCTCTCTTTAACCTAGCGCGTTCTCTGGATCTTTTGTAAAGAGTCGAGTTATAATCTATAGTCATGTCTTGGACCTGCTGTGTTTCTGTTGTACTACTCTAAGGGATGTAATACTAGTGAACAGTGTTTCATTGGTGTTATGTCAACGACTATAGTGTACTACATCATGCAGTGGTATGCTGGGTCATCGCAGCAGGGCGGCGAGGTAGTTGTGTAGGAAGGCGACAAAGCTGCTGGGTGGCATCTGGCGCGCAATCAACGGTGTTGTGCAGGGCGGCGAGGAAGGCGACGGGTTACTTGCCGGGTGATGCGGTTTTTTCCTTGGTCTACTGTGAGAAATCAGTTGCGTGATTCTAGGGGTAGCTGATGCGGGATGGGGATTTTCAAATTTTCCTCTGCCGGTGGAGCACGGTCAGCCCATGTAAATTGCTAATGCACACAAACGATGGTGGCTGTTAGATTGTGATTTGTGGTTGTAATCATGCGGTGCTGATAGGTTTGAGTACAATAGGTGGGGTGCACGTAAGAAAGTTTTGATTTGCTCTTTTATTAGTAGTAGAGATGAAACAAATGTATGCAGACATCTTTATAGTGTGTAGGTTCTGAAAAGAAAGACAGAGCAGGGGCCTCTCACCTCTCCCGTGTCGCCTCCCTGAGTGAGGCGACCGGGGGCCTCCTTCCCGCCTCGCTCAAGCACCGGCCCTCCTCCCAACCTCCCACCGCCGTCGGTGGCCGCCACGGGGCCTTGCCTGTGTGGGTCCACGGTGCTGGCGGCGGCGGCCTCTCCCTTCCCATCGTGCACAGAGCCCCGACCCGGGCGGGAGCGGCCTATGGTGGTGCGGCTCGGCTCACAGCGGTCCAATGGCGGCGTGGCTGGTCCCGGGTGGCCATGAGACGATGGTGCTGCTCCCTTGGCGGTAGAGCATGACGAGGTCGCGCGAGAGGCGGTTGGAGCCCGCTCGGCCTAGATCTGGGCCCGTTTGGGCCCCATCTGGGTTGGGCGGGGCTGGCTGCATCGCAGGCATCGGTGCTTCCTAGAGATGGACCCTGGGCAGTGGCGGGACATGGTCGGTGCTGCTGCGCGCCTTCTGCAGCATGGTGGTGGGGGCTTTGCGGGCCCATCTGGGCCCGGCCGGACTCGCCAGGCCTGGTATGCCCCTGCTGCCACGTCCGGTCGGTTACCGTGAAAACGGTGGAGGCCGTTCCCTCCCGCACGGTGGCAGTGTTGTTGCCCCGAGTCCTGATCCGCTACCCGTTCTCCGTCTCATAGGCCTGGGGTCGGTATTCACAGTGCGACGATGATGGTGGCATCAAGACCGTGGTGGCGCGTGTTGGTGGGCGGAGTGAGTGGGTGGAAGCCCGCGGAGCGTTCGGGTAGAGGTTCTTCGGGGGTCGGGAGAAATCCCTGTCGGTCTTCCGGCATCGACGGGGCGACGCCTATGGGTATCGCCTTTCCTTCTTGAGGGCGTCGGGTGTACCCCTTCTCTCTCACCTCCGTGTATGGGAGAAACCCTAGGATAAGTCCGAGCAACAGTGTCGTCATTGTCATAGTCCTTACTGAAGATGTTGCTTGATACACGACGTTTCGAAGGTTTATGAGTGTGGTGGGGCATCGTCGGAGGGCGCAGCGGTGGCGAGCCATTCTCGTTTAGTCGCTCTGCCGTTGTTAACATTGTTTTCTCTTTTATTTCTCTCTTTTTAGTTTGGGCTTGACTGTGCCGAGACCCCAACAAATATTTTATCATATCGATTGATTGCTATATTAATATAGTGGGTCGAAAGCCTATTCAAGGTTCGCGGTGAACCACACACTAAAAAATGTCTAGATACATTTGTTTCAAAAAAACTAAAACATCTTAAACGGATGAAGTACCAAACATTCGAGCCTATGCGACTCGCCTGGTTACTTTTGTACCTACTCCAGGAGGATCCAATGGCCGCCTGAGATCGGCTTCAAATATACTCCCTCTATATAAATTATAAAATATTTTAGTTTTTTTAATGGCATGCATCTAAATATCGTTTAGTGTGTAACTTCGGAGTAAAATGAGTAAACATACACACTAAAAAGTTTAGATATACTATCTTATATTGTAAAATAGAGAGAGTAGTAAACACCAATGACTAATTGTGGTGTGCCCTTGTTTCTCAAGCATGGATCACTCGGTATGATGTTTTATGGCTCCTTTGAATCATAGTACTCTCTCCGACCCATATTAATTGACTTGGATTTTTTAGATACAAATGTATCTAATACTAAGATGTGTCTAGATACATCCATATCTAGATAAATCTGAGTCAACTAATATGGATCGGAGGGAGTATAAGAAAAGAATAGAAATAGAAAATGTATATGAATTGAGTGACATGTCTAGTTAAATCTTATGAGCAGAATAATCCTCTTCGATTGGGGTGAAGGAATTTTTCATGAGATCCAACCTCATGTTTTTTCATATGAACTTGATACTATAATATTCTTAATAAAATTATTTTCTGTGTGATATAATCGTTTGAATCAAATGATTTCTATAGGAATTTTTTCATAGGATCTCAATCCTCTACAAAGCTTTTAGAAATCCTATGAATCCAAGGAGGTCATATAGGTTTCATCATCATCAGATAAAAATACTGATGACTGGATACGCTGATCAGCTCATGGTGATATGGCAGGGTGATCTATCCGTTGATTTCCGGTTCCATTCAGATCACTACCGCTGGAGACACCAAGACGCGACGGCGCACTTTGGGAGTGTGCTGCTGGGTTCCCACTCCCAACCGCATCTAGTAGCAGTACTAAATCTTCTGCCGCAACCAGTAGCAGTTCTAATCTTCATTAGTCAATTGGATTCTTTCATCTTCAAACTCTTTTCTCACGACGCGTTGAAACTTTTATCCTCGGATTATGGCATCAGATGTGGGGCTTTCAACACCTAATGGTATTCGTTTGACGCGGTGTTTTATGACGTCTATGATGCGTGACGTTCATGTGTACGTAGTCACTCACATATGCTTGTCGACCCCTGAAGAGATCTTTGAGAAGCTGGTGCTTTGGATGAGGTTTTTACATTGACTTTTCTCCTCTACAGTACTTCGGTAATGAAGGGGTTATTTTGTACTATCAAACTGTCTGTACCTGCTTGGAGCGAGACCGGTTTCAGATAAAACTAGTACTTCCTCGGACCCATATTAGTTAACTTAAATTAATCTAAAAAAAAATATCTAATCATATTTTACTGCTAGATATATTTAAATCTTGATAAATTTGAGCCAATGGGTGGGAAGGGAGTAATTAATCGTCGCGTGACCTTTTTCCCGAGCCTGGATCAGTCGATATGCTGATCATCCCATGGTGATGTGGCACGGTGATCTATCCTTTGAGTTCCGGGGCCCATGGACCAAGCATGCGATGGATATCACTACCGCTGGCGAGTGGAGACCCCCCACGTGTTTTAGGATGCGACGTGCACTTTGAGAGCGTGTTCCGTTTGCCGAGTTCACACTCCCAACAACATCGTCTCCATGGGTACATCGGCACATGTGAGCTCCAATACTAATCTCATTTGATTAATCAAACCATCAAATTCTCCCGAGTCCAAACTCCTTTTTTCACGATGTGTGTAGATGGAGGGAGGGATACATATGAGGCGAGATAACTATCCATGGACTACGGTGGTAGCAGATGGACTTTCAACACGTGATGATATTGGTGTGGCGTGGTGCATTGCCACGTCCATGTGTTGGTAGGTCATAATCTGCACATGTATATCGAGCTTTAAAAAGATCTTTGAAACCACTAAGAGAGAGGCGAGAGCGAAGGCGGGCCTTCGGCTTTTTCGAGTGCTAGTCGTTGCTAGGTAGTTTGAGGATCTACTTAAGTTTTGTTACTTTTATGTTTTCTTGTACAACTATTGAGGATTATTAATTGATCGGTAGAATTTTTGCAAAACGAAAATAGTGTACCAACTATTGTTTAGATTTAAAGAAAAAACATCAAGTACCATAGACATAAATATGCACACCACTACCACAAACATGCACAACAAATCCATGTGTACGTAGGTCATAATATAGAACTTACTGCATATGTATATTGAGCTTTAAAAACATCTTTGAAACCACTAAGGGAGGGCCAAGTACGACGACACGACTTTGGCTATTCGAGTGCTTGTTGTTGTCGAGAGCTGATCCAAAGACCTTGGTTGATTTTTCTTGTACCGCTGATGAGGATTATGAATAGATCGATGGCATTTTTGCAAAAAAATAAGGAAATACGAACTATTGTTTAGATTTAAAGAAAAAAAACACCAAGTACCATAGACACACATACACAACACTACCATATGCATGCTTGAAGTTGCCTCCCTATTGGGTGGGGGGGTGGGGGAAGGGGGCTTTAACGTGAGAACTAGCGTTCTCATCTTCACTCTTCGAGCCTTTCTGGTGGTGAAAGGTGAAAGCCGTATACGCACATTATCTTAGTAAGTTCAGAGAAAACAACCCTCGTCAATAGAGTGTCGTTTATATCTCCATCCCATATGTTGTCATGGCGACAACGGTGGTAGAGAAGCATAGGTGAAATTGCGTACTATATAATTCATCTTCCAAGGCATTTCTAGTTAATACATATTCGTAGCGCCTCCATTTCTTTCCTTTTTGGGTTATTGATTTCTCTGTATGCATGCGCACATGGGTTCTACCCTCCCCATACTTCTCTCTCTTAATAAAGTTGCTTCTTTATGCCCCGATATGGTCAGTCGGCTTTGATGATTTCCTCCTTCTCCAAATATGTGTACACGGGCTGGTTCTAGGGTGGCGCATGGTTTTTCATCGTCTTATGGACACCACCATCTATGTATTCCACTAATGTATCCCAAATCGTCCATTTGCATCGGATAGAAGCCCGCTTCGGTCAAGCTTGCTATCAACCTCTTGCCAGCACTCTCCGTTTTTGACCTCTAGTATGGAGGCCCGTGCATAATTGCATGCAATAGCCAATTCACCTAAAAGCTCAAATTGATAGGAGAGATAGGGTAATGCAATTATGCTTCAACACTCAACCTCACACATAACTACCTTAGGTGTCAATATGGACCAAGAGTAGATTGTGATTTCTTTCTATTTCAGTTGTCCAAACAGATCTTAAACTTTAGACTGGTTGGCTTTAATGCAATCTAGAAGCATGCACGAACAAATTCACCAAAATCTCAAACTAATGGGGACAAGGCACTTACAAATCAATGACCCGCAATGCGACACTAGAAGATGTCGGCCACTAAACAAAGGGCGAAGTGATTCTTGGCAAAATCAAGGAGTTATTCACCTAGTCAAGGGGGTCCCATGCTGCTTGTGAAGCGAGTTGCCATTGGATATTTAAGGCTTTATCAATACCTTTGGATCCAATGGTGTGATGAATGTATTTCGTAGTCATCCTTTTTAAAGTTTAGTATTGATATTTTTAATGTTTGATAGGACTTTATCCCTCCTGCTAACGACTAATAATTGAAAGATTTGCAATCATCTTTATTTGATGCATATAGTCCATTATGCAAGACAAAAGTGTTTGTCACTTAGAATGTCAATTTTTTTGAGAAGGAATTTTCCGTGAAAAGTTAAGTGGAGGACAATAGAACTTTGATAAGGTTATTGAACTTTAGCTATATGTGCAGAGTTGCGTAGCACCAGAAAGTGTACTAGAGGCATCCATAATGTTCATGGCTCCCGTGCCTCAAAGGTTGTGGTCACAAAGATCTAAGTTCCTATTAAATGGCGTAGGTCGGGTAAACAATCAAATACTAAGATTTGAGATTAAATCATTATTGTTTGGCAATGATGAACCAACTACATGCAAAGAAGCGATGATGGGCCATGACTCCGTTAAATGGCTTGAAGCCATAAAATCCGTGATAGTTCCATATATGAGAAACCAAGTTACTATACCTGGAAGACCCTCTGAAAGGTATAAAACATATTAGTCGTATTTGGATCTATAAATAAACAGACATGGATGTTTCACATCTATAAAATTGTCGACATGTTGGTAAAAAGTTTACAACAATATTTAAGGAGTTTAATACGACAAGATTCGATCTTTCGTAGCAACATTTAGTCTGAAGGGATTAGTGTATCAACCACTACATATGTCAATTGTTGTATATCCTAGTTGAACAAAACAATATTCTTCTAATAGAATGGTTACCTAGGAGGTGTACATGACACGGTCCGAAGGGTTTTGTAAAATCAAAGTATGCTAAAAAGGCATCCAAACTTCAATGGTTGAAGTAAGCATAGTGGAGTTGGAATCTTCGTCGTGATGAAAATGTTAAAATGTTTAATGTCATTAGAGACGATGAAGATGCTCGCATTTGCAAGAAATGATGTGGGAGCAGTGAGACATGTTTCTAATACATTGTGTATAAGACATATTTTAGATTGGAAATGATGTATCTTTAATTGACACAAGTTTAGGATTTCATTAAAATTAGATTTAAATGAAATATTTTAGCAAAACCATAATATTTGGCATCAAAGTCTATTTGGATAGATTGAGATGTTAATATGGTTATACCAAATGTACATAGATGAAATATTGAATGAGTTCAATATGGAACGACGAGAAAGGTTCTTGCCACATAGAAAAGGTTGAATCAAGATTCAAGTATATTGATACTTGGTGAGTGAATCAAGATTCAAGTGTTTTAACACTTGGTGAGTAAAATTGCATGAATATTTTGATAAATGAGATTCAAGTATTTTGACACTTAGTGAGTAAAATCACATGAATATCTTGATAAACGAGATTCAAGTGTTTTGACACTTGGTGATTAAAATCACATGAATATCTTAATCAATCATACCGTGATATGTACATATCTAGATATGTCCTATGCTCTAAATGTTATGAGAGTGACTCATAAGATGATCATTGGACGATAGTAAGGATATTCTTATGATCTTTGGAAGAACTAAGAATATAGTCTATATGTAAAAGTGACAAATAGTTCATTGTAAAGTGTTACATTGATGCTAGAAAGATAGTTCATTGTAAAATGTTACATGGACACTATACAAATAATTCATTGCAAGTGTTACATTGGAACTAAACAGATAGTTCATTGTAATTGTTACATTGATACTAGTTTTTTCACCAGATACAGACTAAGTTTACCTCAATTTAGGCTATAGGTTAATGTGGCACAATGTAATGGAAGGAAGTTCCATGATGGATTTAGATAAGTTCCAAAAGGTTAAGGATATTATGACGGATACTACAACGAAAGGCTAAGTATAAGACTGCTATAGTAGAAGCAAAGGAACTAGGTGTGGTTCTCCATGGGCTAGTAATATGAAGATCTATTGTATGATAATAGTGTCAACATATTTTCTGCTCAAGGAACTAAGTTCTCACCAAAGGACCAAATGTATACAATGCCATCTCATTTGAGACTGAGTGATGCGTAGATATGCAAAGACATGCAAATACACGCGGACCTGAAAGCATCAGATCCATAGATTATGTTTGCCACTAGCAAATGCGTATATACAACACCAGAAAGCCATAGGTGTTGAATGCGCAAGTTTTTCGGACTAGATTATTGACTCTAGTGCAAGTGGGAGACTGAAAGGAATATGCCCGAGAGGTAATAATAAAATGTTTATTATATTATTCCATGTTTATGATAATTGTTTATTTCTCATGCTATAATTGTGTTAACCAGAAACGTTAATACATGTTTGTTTAATAAACAAAGAAAAGGTTCCTAGTATGCATCTCATTACACTAGCTTGTTGATTAACAGATGATCGAGGTTTCGTTATCATGACATTGGATGTTGTTAATAACAAGGTCACAACATTGATTGAATGATGTGATGAACATACTCCCAAATTATAGTAACACGATCATGCCATTATGTTTACACTACTATAACATCATTCGAAGTAAATCTAATCCTTAGACCATGAGATCACGTCAATCACTGACTATGTAAGAGTACCTTGATTACATCAAACATCACACCATAACAGGGTGATTATAAAGGTGTCGTCGGGTACTTGGAAAGTGTTAGTTGAGGCTTATGGGTCAAGAGTGGGATTTTTCCATCCTGATGACGGAGCGATATACTCAGGGCCCTCTCGGTGATATCACATTAATATAGCTTGCAAGCAAGTGATACTGATCACTAAGAATGTTATATCACGGGAACGAGAAAAGAGTACTTATCAGTAACAGGATCGAACTAGGTATGGATGATACCGAATGATTGGATCTCGGACAAGTAAAATATCGCGAGACAAAAGAAATAGGTTACTATGAATAAAGGTTCACACGATCACTAGTTTATCGCTTGAGCTGGTGGGAGTCATTATAGATCTCCAGGTCCCGCTAATGATTATTGATTGAAGAGTGTCTCGATCATGTCCACTTAGTTCGTGAGCCCGTAGGGAGACACACTTAAGGTAGTCGATGCATTTGAGTGGATACGGAACACCAGAGAAAATACTGGACAGTGCCGGAATTGTTTGAGCCGAATAGTTTCCGTATATCAAAATATTATTGGGGATTGGATTATCAATGTGTTCATTAAATGAAGTGTTCATTAAATGAAGTGTTCATTGAATGAGTGGCATTAAATCAAGTGAATTAAAAGGGTGTTTTAATTGCATGACTCTTGATTTTGAGTGGAAATTGAATGAGAGATGAGTGGAGCTAATGGGTGTCAGTGGAGTGTCCACCCACATAATTGGGGGAGAGGTGGGGGCACCACCATGACTGTGCGTCATGCCCCCTTGGGCTGCCCCCCTCACCTATAAAAGGCCCCCTCCTCCTCCTCTCATCTCACTCACTCATCCCCTCCTCTCATATGCCCTTAGGTTGGCATCTTCCTCCACTTCTAGCCTTGTCCATTGCCATGAGCGAGGAGCTTAGGCGAAGCCCTACTCAAGATCTTCTCCACCACCATCACCACCATGTCGTAGTGTTGGGAGAGTTCTCGAGGATCCACTACTTCCGCTACTGTGCTGGGGTGAGGGACGAAAGTCGTCGGCACACCGTATGTGTGACCGATTATGGAGGCGCTGCACGTGTGGCGTTGTCACCACGTCCTTGAGGATGGTTGTGTACACTCTACAATAGCCATGTTTTTTGCGGGAATGTCATCCCGCGTTACGGTCTTCAAGGGTGAGTACATCTGAAACCGTTACATGTATCTCCTAGATATGATCTTAGTGGTTGCAACCATAGGAATTTTTTGTTTTCCATGCAACGAACCCCATCAGTAGCAAGCACATCATCCTGAGATCTATTGAGGCAATTTACACATGATATGCAAGGAGCATCAACACAATCATGTAAATTATTTATAGTGCTAGAAGTGTTTATGTCCAAAGATGAAGCATTGTAATGGGATAGACATGAAGGATCATAATAAGTAAGCTTACTATCAACACTGCAATTTCTTGGAAATATGACCTAGAGACAAATAATAATATGGATTATTATCATATTTCATAAAGTTTATGATTATGTCTTATATCATGCTATAACTGTATTGATAGGAAACGTCAATACACGTGTGATATATAAACAACCAGGAGTTCCCGGTGAAGCTCTAGTCACTGGTTCATTGGTCAACAGATGGTCAAGGTTTCCTCATCATGTGGCATTTATGACAGTTTACAATGGATTCACCTCATTGCGAGAATGATATGATGAGGTATACCCAACGTAAGCATCGTGACCCAATCATGTCATGAAGTTCAAGTTATGATGATTAGAATAGACCTAGTGTCCTATTTCTTAGACCGTGAGACCATATCAATCACTATTACCCACAGATACTTAGATAGCATCAAACATCATCTGGTGACTCAGTTATTATACAGGTGTGTTCAGGTATTCAGAGGAATAGTTGAGGCCATATGCATCAAGAGCGGGATTTGTCCATCCGCATGACGGAAAAGATACTCGAGGGCCCACTTGGAGAAGTTGTATCTAATAGCTGCCGCAGCGTGTGATTTGATCACGGGGATATCACTTGTCGGAACGATTCAAGTAGCATTTGTTGATAACGAGATTGAAAACGACATGGTGATGTCATTATTTAGATCTCAGAAAATGCAAGTATCAAGAGACAAAAGGAATACGACATGATGTTCATGGTTCAGCGACGAAACATTCCGTGGATGCATAGGGATCAACATGACCATCTAGGTCCCTCTGATGATAATTGGTATGGGAGGGTCCCAACCATGTCTGGAGTGTTCCCGAACCATGGGGTATCGCGCTTAAGGGCTTGATGATGCTCAGAGAGTGTTTAGGTATGGGCAGAATCACCGAAGGAAAGAGAGAGAAAACCGAAGGGTTTCGGTAAGTCCGGAGGATGTCCGGAATGAGATGGAATGTGTTCCACATCAACGGGGATTGAATAATATGTAAGTGAATGTTGAATATTGATTTAATCATTCATTTATATTTATTCAATAAAAGAAAAGGAATTAAAAAAGGGTCAAATACCTAATTGGGCCAAAATCCAAAAGGAAAGGGGCCCATGAGGGAAAGGCCAAAGGCACGAAGGAGGAGGGGGTGGCCGGCTGGGCCAAGGCACCCCGCATGGGGCCCACATGAGCCCTAGCCGGCAGCGGCCAGCCCCCTCTCCCCTCTCATTTGTTTAGTCCCACATGGCTAAGGCAATTGCCTATGTGGGGAGTTTTCCCCTATATAAAAAGAGGTACTTTGACAAATTAAATACACAATAATCAATAAAAGGTCCCCTCTCTTTTGGGGAGACCTCCCGTTGATATTCTCTCTCTCCCATAACTGTGGTCCCAAGTCAGAATCGCGGGAGTAGGAGTCTTCTTCACCGCGGAGCGTCGTCGTGCTGCGGGATTGAGATCCATGAGCTCTACTTCCGCAACTGTTGCTGGATTAGAGGAGCGGGAGTCATCGTCCGACACCGGACGTGTGTAACTCCCTGCGAGGTGCAACACCTAGGGCACTAGAAGTCGTTGGAGCCGCAGGAGCTACCAGGACTTCAACTGGACCTCGAGGTCAACTTCGGTTCGTCTACATCAACCATGCTCTCCCGAGTGTTGACAACGCTTTTCGGTCTTTAAGGGTAAGTTCACGAAAAGCCCCTCCCATTACTGCATTACTAATAGATAGGTCCTAGCATTAGGGTCTTGGCGTAGGAAAAACTTATTATTTTCATGCGCGAACCCCTACAGTGGTATCAGAGCTAGATCTATGCGTAGTATTGCTAGTACGGGTAGAACACACAAGCTGTAGTGTGTGGGCGTTGATCTTTTAGTTATTACCCTCCCACGTGTACTTGTGTATACCGCAGTAATGCTTGATGAAGCGTCCCCCAACCGACTTTACGCGTTCATTTGCGAGATTGGTCCACGCTTGACATACGGCTTGTACCGTATAAAGTGGCTTTGGGGTGTCTGTCTCTCCCGCATTAGTTGGTATGCTATTTGCAATAGAGGGCCCCGAAAGGGGTGTCGTATAGACAACTACTTGATCAACATTGTGGTGGAAGTTCGTAGGTAAGAACTATTCTTGTACGAAAGCCCTATCAGCCACGTAAAACATGCAAAGATAAAGTAGAGGCGTCTAACTTCGTTTTGTAGAGGGGGCATCGTGATGTGATATGGTTGTGGAAAAGGTAAAGTAATTTACTTTATGTTGCTAAGTAGTAGTAGATGGTCATGGAGATGATGGACTACCGCGCAGGAGGCACCGAAACCCTGGTGCCTACGGTGCTGGGACCCTGGAGCTGGAATTCGGAGGCACAGGATGGAGATCACATCGTGAATGACCATATCGCATCACACTTACATTCAATGTTTGTTGTTTGTGCATATTATTGTGTGCTAGAATTAGATACTCGACGATAGCCTAATAAGATGATCCCTAATCAAAAATACCAATGTAAGTGTTCTCCCTTAGTGTGCACCACAAAGAAAGTTCTTTGTTATGAGTCAGGCCGTGATGATCAGGTGTCAGACATAGCTGCGTTCGCATACGGTGGGTGTAAGCCATGTTGCACAGCAGATACACTAAGGTTGAATTGGCGAGCCTAGCATGTGTAGACATGGCCTCAGAACACGGATGGTCGAAAGATAGAGTATGAGTCGCATGAATGATGTGATCGATGTTTCGGCGTCCACCTTTGCAACTATATCGCCGTCCATGACGATTGGGGGTGATGTAGTGAATAGGAATCGTGTAACCGCTAAACCCCTTCTAGGGATAGGAGTTTTTAGTCGAGTTATTGTTTTAACTCATATAATTATAAACTTAGTCTAAATTCCTTTTTTGCAATTATAAATGTAGAGATGGCTCACCATGAAGCTTACTTTGACGTTGATGAGTGGGTAGTTGGTGAAAAACTTAGACTTGATGGATCAAACTTCCCTGGTTGGCTTGTGCGTCTGAATGATCTCCTTACTAATAATAATGTGGTAGATTACATACACCGCACAATGGATTTGACTGAGCCAGATGACTATGAGACCCCACAAGAGCTGGCAGGATGCTATTATCGTCAAGAGATGTCCACCTTCATTCATAATGCATTACGTGATGGTCGATGAACTGCATCCACTCATGGGTGATCTTGACCCATATGCAATGGTGGATCAACTGAGAGGAGATTTCATAAGCCATGTGCACATGTGGAAGCACGAGCTGCTTGGAGATTTCCTTTCCATAAAGATGGAGGAACACACTTGTCTGAAGAGTCAATTGGGGCGCATGCTTGATGAACAAATGAGACTGGTTTACTTCATGGACCACTGGATGACTTAGTCATTTATGATAGGCGTACTGATTCGATCACTGCCTCCCAACTATGAAGGACATGTCTGGAGTAGCATTATGAGTGGTGATACAGAAACAATGGATTTCTAGGAGTTCATATTACGTTTCAGGAACGTAAAGGTTGAACCTATCACTAGAGAGGTCATCAATGACAAAGGTATATATTTGGTATATAGTTTTATAAATGTTATAATCTTGCAAACACTTATTATAGTGTTAAAGTATTTGATACTTATTCTGTTTTGGTGAAAACATGACCTTTTGCATGAGAGTTGCTTGCTGGAGAGGAGGTGATGTTGCGTGTTCATGGCGAGCATGATGATGATGGCCAACGACACTCTCCCTCGACATTTATCACTTAGTTTATCGTTTTTGGATGATTATTGTAATCGATGGATTGTGAACTTTTTTAGTGTGTCTCACACTTCGTGATACGGTTATTCATATGAGTTTGTAACAAACAATTGTTCTTCTTCTATGAATGATTTCTATTCGCGTTCATATGTTGTTCGATTATGTGTGAATTATCCTTGTTGTGAAACTAATTGATAATGCATGAACATTTATAAAATATTGAAAATACCCAACTTAATGATATATTTATTTTGAAAGTTATGTTGATAATATGTGAAAGACATTTGATTTATTGTCACATATGAATCGTGCCTAAGTTTGGCAAGATAACTCAAACACCATGTATTGCATAAATACAAAGTGATTGATGAATTATTGAAAGAGAATACATATTCAATGTATCATATTTCAATGAAGTGGTGATTATAATTTTTTGATTGTTTGAATTTTGTAGAAGGGTTTATCGAAAGAAACATGATCATGAAACTATTTGATATGATCAAAATATTGCATCATCCAAGGGTATTAAAGATAAAAGAGAATCTAATTACTACGATTTGATCAATAGTAATGAGATTCGACATTATAAGATTGGCATAATAAAATTGTGAAATGCAATGCATTTGATATGTCAAAGTGCAAAGCATCACAATATGATATCAATTATCAAGTGGGCGAATAGATGGCGCCGAATAAATTGTTGTAGTGTAAATGTAAAGACCATTAGTTAGAAATAGTAAGCACTCAATTAGAATATATAGTGAACCATCCAAATTCGTGAGATCGGCACCATTTCTAGTATGGATCGTCGTGGAAGTTTTGGAGTTATTCGATATCACCAAAACAATAGCGAACAAGTCCTTGTAGAGTATTCATTGGAAACTTTGAATACGACATCCATGGCTAGAACCAAAATAAAAGAAAAACTAGTGTTACTTGAAATCTGGCGCATTCTTGAGAAATTTTATGTTCTCGACTATGAAGCTTATGGAAAATAGTGAAAAACACGATGATGATTCAAAACCCTGCATCAGAGTGTTGAGAAGCGCAACAGAAAGCATTCATGAATGATTATCTTCATAAAGGAAAGGATCAATGATAATGATCATTGTGTCTTCCCACTAGTGTTTTTACTACATGAAGTAGGATTTAAAAATGTACCCCACATCTTGTATGGAGACATTTGTGAATCTTTTGTCATGTTACCAGAATAATGCATACCTACGAACTATGATGGAAAGTAATGGTAAACTAAAGATTATTAGAAATCTTAGAGGCAAAATTAACTTAAGATTAGAAAACAATCCATTGCTGAATCTTACCAAGTAAACAGTTACTTGAATTTTCTGAAAGATTGCAAGGTCATGGTGGAAAAAGGTGAATAAAAAAGGCACGATTTGTCATGAATAATGTATTGGACAAATTCAAAAGAATTTGATTCAGAAGTGTTGAAAGTCTAGTGGATTTAATACTAGTAAGGTACTAGCATCTCGTAATAAAACTCTCAGTTTGACAATTGATCAAAGGATTTTGAAGGTATTCAAAATAATGAGAGGATATGCAATTTGCCTGAAATTGAGTGGAAGCTGTAAAAGTCTTCCTGAAACAATATGTGAATGACATATTTTTGAGTGAGAGCAACGAATTCTCATACTCAAATGTGTAGGAAACACATTTTTGAGTGGGGGTAATGTAAGTTTCATACCAGGATATGTTAGGAACATATTTTGAGTGGGAGCTTAATAATTGATTCTTAAGTATGTACGACACATTAAGAATAAAAGCACAAGTACCGATAAATGATGATTTATAGGGATTAGAAGTTGAAAGTAAATAGATTACAATATTATGTCGTATTCCTAAAAGAGATTCTAAAAATTAGTTTCAAAATAGGGAATTGCTTAAGGGATGGTCCTTGGTCTCTCGAATTAGGAATAGCATAAGTTAAACATTAGTGGTTGCAATAGAGAAAAGGATGATCGTCATCCACTATGTTGAGACATATGTTCTATCTTGAAAAAACCATAATGACAACTTAACATAATATATGATCCAAGAAGGAACGTTTGAAAAGTGATTAAATATGAATCATGGAACGTTGAGCTAAGTTTTGTCCACAGTGTCTAAATGAGAACTGTAGACATGGCCGGTTTCAAATCTATGAAGGATGGCATATCTTAAAACATAAAGGGTTATGTTATAAGGGAATATGTTAACCTTAGAAGATTGGAAATTCCTGCATTGATAATACCAACTGAAATCAAGTAGGAAGCGAGGTGATAAAACATCAAAAGTTGCACATAGTGTGCTAGTGTTTTGATGGTTACATTTATAACAAAACATAAGGGTACTATCTAACGTGATGTATATTGTTATGGCGGGACTAATCGTCTTTATGCAGAATGTGTGTCCTAGGGCACAGTGCCCATGACAAAGCTCATTGTGGCTGATCTAACGTCACTGTTGGCTCCTGGAAACTGACCTCATTCTGCTGCCATGACTACAATGCATACACAAAGATGTTATCATGTGATGATAAGGTATTAATGTCAATTGAGGTGACATTAGTAAGTTGCAAAGGATTTGGGGCTGAAAATTCCAGACCCAAGACTCAACCTCTTCCATGAGCAAGCATGATCAAAGGTGTCAGGATACATGGTGCCAATGATTAGGAACAAAAGTAGCTAGTTTATTTGTACTCTAGTGCAAGTGGGAGACTGTTGGACATATGCCCTAGAGACAAATAAAAATATGGATTATTATCATATTTAGTAAAGTTTATGATTAAGTTTTATATCATGCTATAACTGTATTGATAGGAAACATCAATACACATGTGATATATAAACAACCAGGAGTTCCCGATGAAGCTCTAGTCACTAGTTCATTGGTCAATAGATGATAAAGGTTTCCTTATCATGTGGCATTTATGCCAGTTGACAATGGAGTCACCTCATTGCGAGAATGAGATGAATGAGATATACCCAACCTAAGCATCATGACCCGATCATGTCATGAATTTTAAGTTACGATGATTAGAATAGACCTAGTGTCCTATTTCTTAGACCGTGAGACCATATCAATCACTGTTACCTGATGATACTTAGATAGCATCAAACGTCATCTGGTGACTCAGTGATTATAAAGGTGTGTTTAGGTATTCGGAGGAATAGTTGAGGCAATACATCAAGAGCAGGATTTATCCACCTGTGTGATGGAAAAGATACTCGAGGGCCCACTCGGAGAAGCTGTATCCAATAGTTGCGCACCGTGTGATTTGAACACGGGGATATCACTTGTCAGAACGAGTCAAGTAGCATTTGTTGATAACGAGATTGAACACGACATGGTGATGTCATTGATCATATCTCGGACAATGCAAGTATCGAGAGCCAAAAGGAATACGACACGACGTTCATGGTTCAGCGACGAAAGATTTCGTAGAATGAACAGAGATCAACATGGCCATCCAGGTCCTTCTGATGATCATTGGTACGGGAGGGTCCCAACCATGTCTAGAGTGTTCCCGAACCGTGGGGTATCACACTTAAGGGCTTGATGATGCTTAGAGAGTGTTTTGGTATCAGCAGAATTGCCGAAGGAAAGAGAGAGAAAACTGGAAGGGTTTCGGTAAGTTTGAAGGATGTCCGGCATAAGATGGAATGTGTTCCACATCAACGGAGATTGAATAATATGTAAGTGAATGTTGAATATTGATTTAATCATTCATTCAGATTTATTCAATAAAAGAAAAAAAAATAAAAAGGGTCAAATACCTAACTGGGCCAAAATCCGGAGGGAAAAGGGCCCATGAGGGAAAGACCAAAGGGAGGAAGGAGGAGGGGGTGGCCTTCTAGGCCAAGGCACCCCACATGGGGCCCATATGGGCCCTGTCCGGCGGTGGCCAGCTCCCCTCTCCCCTCTCCTTTGTTTAGTCCCACATGGCTAAGGCAATTGCCTATGTGGGGTTTTTTACCCTATATAAAGAGAGGTATTTTGACAAATTAAATACACAATAATCAAAAAAGGTTCCCTTTCTTTTGGGGAGACCTCTAGTTGATATTCTCTCTCTCTCTCTCTCCCGTGACCGTGGTGCCAAGTCCGGATCACGCGGGCAGGAGTCTTCTTCACCGCGGAGCACCGTCGCGCTGCGGGATTCGAATCCAGAAGCTATACTTTCGCAACTACTGCTAGATCAGAGGAGCGGGAGTCATCGTCAGGCACTAGACGTGTGTAACTCCCTATGAGATGCAACACTTGGGGCACTAGAAGTCGTTGGAGCCACAGGAGCTGCCGAGACTTCAACATGACCTCGAGGTCAGCTTTGGTTCGTCTACATCAACCACGCTCTCACGAGCGTTGACAACACTTTTCGGTCTTTAAGGGTAAGTTTGCAAAAAGCCCCTCCGATTACTGCATTACTAATACATAGGTATTGGCATTATGGTTCTTGGCATAGGAAAAAATTATTGTTTTCATGAGCGAACCCCTACACAATTTTCATCACCACTCACCATATCATTACCTTGTGTTGTGCCACACTTTGGTGAAGTGGATGAAGATGAGAACTCATCATGGCCAGAAGTGGAAGCAATACTTCCATCCTCAATAATATTGGACACATCATATTTATCTTGAATCTTTGTCCATAACTCTTGAGCACTCCAAAAAGGAATGATTGAAGAGTTAACTACATTTCTCAAAGCATTAAAAAGCACTTAAGAATCTTGAGCATTGAGGTATAAGTTTTTATCATCCTTACAAGATAGATTTTGGGAATCCACTGGAGGAGAAAAACCTATATCTACAATTCAATCCATATTTGGGTCCATGGCCCTAAAATGATTAAGCATGAATTTTTTCCAAATATCATAATATGTACCAAAGAATATGAAAATGTCATCATGCAATAATCCCCTAGCTGGCGTCTTTACTCTTAAGGTGGTGAAGCCTAAAATGATAGACTGGGCTCTGATACCAATTGAAAGGATACAAATGTCACCTAGAGGGGTGAATAGGCGGATTAGAACTTTTACGAGATGGTCTTAAAATGTGGAATAAAACTAGCGTTTACTTTGTCAAGCACAAAACCTATACATATACTACAGTTCACCTATGTGCACCAACAACTTATGCTAAGCAAGACAATCTTCTATGTGATAGCAATATATATGACTTCAAGAACGAAGGCTATCACAAAGTAATGTGCATAAGTAAATAGCTTCGGTATAGAAATAACTGAGGCACATGGAGATAACAATGTATTACCGAGTTCCTACAGTCAAGGGAGTACATCTCACTGGAGGGGTGTGGGTGATACCCAGCACCACGAGCAGCCCCACCCTATTCTCTTGTGCACCTCACCATGAAAGTCCTGGTTCACTTCTCCATAGCAGTATCCTTAGAGGCAGAAACCAAAGCCTTTGCAACAAGCTTGGGAACACATCCATAACTGAATTGGAGGCTCCCAAGATCACCACAAATCTGCAAAACAACTAAACTGTCTAGGGTTCCAAGAACCCAAGAGTAAAAAGCTTCTCACCTTTCACACAACTAAATCCTCACCGAGAAGTCAAACTGATGCACCAAATGCAATGGCAAGAACCAAATTATGAAAGGTTTAACCTAGATATAAAATACAAATCGGTAAAACCTCCAATATCGAAAACACACACTAGAAAATGCATATGGAATCCATTTTTGATGAACTTGAGCTTTCCATGGAGATTAACACAAGATCTAAATCCTCACATGGATAAGAACCAAGAAAGTTGTTGCCAAATGTGCAAAGGTTTGATATCTCTCTGAAAGATACGATTGAATTACTAACTCGAGGTCCCCTCTTCATAGTACGGCTATCTATCCTAAACCCGGTCACCCAACTAACAACATGAGACCGGCAAAAGAGAAACCTATCAAGATCATACCTTTGGCTTGAGCATTTTACTTGAGCTTGATGTAGACGATCTTGTCCTCCTCAAGATGGAACACCTTTCTTGATTACTCTTGCTCGTCCTCATTTGATGAAGACTTGCGAAGTACTTCCTCATACACCATAGGGAAACCTATTCTTTGAACTTGTCTTCGTCGATCCATGATCACCAAGGGTGGCAAGCTTCAATCATATGATCTTCTTGAGATGGCTCATCTTAAACTTGCACTTCTTCATTTCTTCTTGAAGTTGATCTACATGAAGACTTTCTTATTTCTACAATACGATGTCTCAAAGTGACGCAAGAATGCTCACACTATCTTCTTCTTCAAGACAGGATTACAATAGGCTCAATTCTCACAACACCTTGAATATCTCCTTGGATATTGCTTATTCTTAATCATTTCTTCATCCTTAAACCTTGAAGACAACACATGGTCCAAGCGATGTCAATGGACAATTCCTACAAGTGAAACTCAATGCAAACATTACTTTATAGCGATTCTCATTAATTACCAAAACCACACATGGGAGTACACATGCACTTTCAAGAATATTGTTAAGCGAAAGGAAATTATGAGGGGTATGAAAAATTGAATTACCAACATGTGTAATTGTCATACCATATCCACTGGCTATCTAAACATTATCATGAGCTTTTTAGTTGTCACGAGTCGTTAACTTGTTGAGCTCACTAGTGAGATGATTAGTTGTAGTGGTATCAATATACCATTTTTTTTCCACACCATATGAAGCAATATGAGGATGCTTTCCACTAGAGTTAGAGTCATCATCATTGTTATTAGAATACCACCACCGACATTGACTTACCGGATGACCTTTTTTCAAATTTGGCATGTGACATCTTGGCGCAGTGAGGGTGTATGACAACGACTACACCTCAATTTTCTTGTATTACGACCTTGGTATTTTCCATCATGACGACCACCAGAACGGCCTTGTTGAGGACCATAGTTGCGACCATCACCACTTTGTGAGTTTTGATGCAAATAGTAAGGGCAGTGACCACCACACTGCACAATATTTGTGGAGGGCTGAATAGACCTCATTCCTTGACTAGTTTCAGAGAGCATTTGTTGATGGTAATAATATGTCGTGAGTTGGACACATAGATTAGCAAGGGTGGTAGTGGGGACATCATTGATGGAAGCGATAGGAGCATTATATTCTCCATCAAGGCCAATTAGGATATACTCCTGTTAGAAATATGCCCTAGAGGCAAATAATAATATAGATTATTGACATATTTCACTAAGTTCCTAATAGGTTTTATTTCATGCTATAACTATATTGATAGGAACGTCAATACACGTGTGATATGTAAACCACCAGAGTCCCTAGTGATCCTCTAGACACTAGTTCATTGGTCAATCGATGATCGACGTTTCCCGATCATGGACATTTATGTCAATTGACAATGAGGTCATTTCATTAGGTGAATGAAAGTTATGGATATACCTAACACAGGAATTGTAACATGATCAAGTCGTGAAGTTCACCGTTACAATGACTGGGAAACGTAATAACCAATTTCTTAGACCATGAGACTATATTTAATCACTATCACCCAAGAGTAACTTCTTTGCATCAAATGTCACTCGATAAAACGGTGATCATAAAGGTAGATTCAGGTATTCAGAGGAGCATGTAGAGGCTTATGTGTCAAGAGCGGGATTTTTTCTTACATGTGACAGAGAGATACTCTGGGCTCACTCGGAGACATGACATCCATAAAGCTGCAGCGTGTGACTAGGTCACGGGTATGGCATAGATAAGAATGATTAAAGTTGTACTTGTCGGTAACGAGATTAAACTCGACATGGCAATGCCGTTGATCAAGTCTCGGACAAGTCAAGTATCATAGTAACAAAGTAAATAGGACTCTATGTTTAATGGTTCAACGACAAATATTCTCGTGGAATGCACATGGGTCATTATGGGTATCTAGGTCCCGCTGATGATCATTGGTCCACGAGGGGTCTCAACCATGTCTGGAGTGTTCCCGAACCATTAGGTAGCACACTTAAGGGTTTTACAATGCTCGGAGATCGTTTTGGTATCATAGGAATCACCAAATAAAAGAGAAGGGAAAACTTGAAGGGTACCGGGAAAGTACAGCGGGTGTTTGGAGTTGTTCGGAAGGAGTTCTGGTGCAACGGGAATTAAATAATATGTAAATATATGTTAATTATTGAATTATAAATTTATTGAATGATTTAAATATAATTTAATGGGTAGCCCATGCCTAATGGGCCAATCCCTTAAGGGGAATAGGCCCAAGAGGGAGGGCACCCAAAGGGGAGAGGGAAGAAGTGGCTGGTTGGGCCCTTGGTGCCCGCATGAGGCCCAAGGAGGCCTTAGTAGGCCGGCCAAGGTGGCGTCCCACCTCCTCGTCTCCTTTAGTCCCATATGGCTAAGGCAAGGGACTTGGGGGCTCCCCTCCCCCTATATAAAGGAGGGCATAGTGAGGGATTTAAACACACTAATAAATCTCAAGCATTGAGGATTTCCTCTCTGACATGGGTATGATTACTCAGGTGCTTATGTTTGGTTACCCTAGATGTATGAAGGCTCACCGCCCATGAAGACTCAAGATGAAGGCCCAAGGAGCATCCGACAAGAAGTCTTAGTTTAGCTAAATAAGGAAATAGAAACTGACATTGTGTTGGTGTTGTAATCATGACTATGTAACCTATCCGTATACGGCCCTAAGGCCCAACCTGTTATATATAGGCTGGGAAGAGCTAGTGGGGAGGAACCTAAAAACTCCTAAGCAATTTGTAATCGCATTGTCCATCGATAATCAGACAACTTCGAATCCCTTGTTTGTCTGACATCTGATGAAATCCCCAGCATTCTCTTTTCCACAAAACCCTAAGTCCATAACCATGGGCATTGCCGAGGTTACCCCTCGTCAATTGGCGCCATCTGTGGGAAACCTGAATGCTAGAGTCATGGATTCTGCGGACCCCCTTTCATCAAGCAACAGTCCAACAGAAATGACACCATGCCCGCCCACCCCTATCTCGGTCCCCACTGATTTCAATTGTGGATTCAATCTTATCATCGGAAGTTTACACTTCTAGGTGGAGGAACCCGAAGAACCGCACCTCTCGGCTCTGATTTCATCGGGACCGTCGGTCGAAAAAGATGCGCATACAATGATACCTGCATCATCTGTCGGATCATCCTTAGAAGCCACACTCTAGCCGGAGAAAGATGAAGAAAACACTGAAAAAATAGCAGATCTAGGGGATCTCGATGGTCTTTACGACGATCTCTCCCTTGGGTCAGACTCTCAGCTAACTCCACCATGTGGATCGAGCCTAGCAAACACGGAACCCGAAGAAAGCGGCGAAAGTATCGACTTTAGAATCAGGATGGCAGAAATCTACCCAGAACAGAAATCGCTATACTTCATTGATCTCCAAAATAGTGTCTCCCTCGGATCTGACGATGATGTCACTAGCTCATATATAACACACCACCAAGTGTGTTTAATCATCGGGGACGCCTCAACTCAGCGTGACTCTAACGGTAACCCTATCCTTAACCCTGATGATATTTTGTCAGATGACAATGCAGGAGATCATGGAAACGAAGGAAATCATAGAAACAAAGGAGACCCAATGACGAGGGGTGATCTCGGCAATGTCCATGAAGAAGTACTTAGGGTTTTGCGGAAAAGAGAACGCTGGGGATTTTGTCGGAAGTCGGGAAACAATAGAATCAAAGTCGCCAGAATATTGAGAGAATTGCTGTGTTACAAATCGCTTGGGGATTGTTCGATACTTGTCCTAGGATTCTCCCGCCCTATATATAATAGGTCGGGTCTTAAAGCTGTATGCGGATAGGTTACATGATTACAACACCAACTCGATGTCGGTCTTTGTTTCCTAATACAACTATAATCTTTGTCGGTTGCTTCTTTGGATCTTCATCTTGACTCTTCATGGGCCATAAGCCTTTCCACAGGCCCGAGGTAGCAAATCATAGGGACCCAAGCAATCATACCTATGTCAGTAGCCCCCGAGACTCTACCCAAACCGTAGATTCGGGTTGAGTCTCAAGAAAATGTTTAATTCTTTATTTTTTTACTGTTTTTAATGTTTTATAGGGATTTGGTACAACGAGCTTGATGCTTCCGACGGATCGAGAATCAGTTTATTGCTCCTGGGCAAAAACAAGGTTGTCCTACATCAAATTCAAGTCCCCAAGCCTGAACTCGGAATTTATTACTGGCGTAATTCAGTTCGAGTCGCTAAGGTCTTATCAAGTACTGAATTCCAGTTTCATCTTATCGGGTACCCAACACGTCTATCGGGATTTTTCATCATATCGTAGATACGAATATAATATTGGTAGAGCGCATTGTTGTGCGATTACCAGGCCATACAGGACGAACCAGGGGGTCTTACCTTCATGTTTCTGAACACGACATTCAGAGTTTTGTCGCATTTAGCTGCGATCCGAGATTTATATATTTTATCGGTTGCTTGATTTTTTTCTTCATATACACTGCCCCGATAGGAGTTTTTTTTATCTTTCCTTTATCAGGTGCGTGTTAGTGCTCCTGATAGGAGTAGCCCTCGAGGCTATGTTCGGATGTATGCATCAAGACATAGGCTCAAAAATATTTCTATTATGATATCAATGTGTCCTCAAATATTTGTCGGGTGCGCGATAAGCGCTCCCAATAGGAGTAGCCCCCAAGGCTACAGTCGAAATCTTCATTTTCGACTGTAGTCTCAATCTTTTTCATGGAGGATTTACTTCGACTCCCTATTTTTCTTCGGGTGTGTATCCTTTCCACTGAACTATTTTTATTGTGACGTCATTGATGACGAATTTTATACTGCTTGTTTCTCGAAAAATATGCTTGTGACAATACGTGTCGAGCATGGGCCCGTGCTATAGTAATGATGACAGCGTGGTGGCGTATTCAGCGCAGTTTCTTGACTACACGTCCCCTTTTTGCGCAAAGATCGAGGCGACATGCGCTGTTCTCCGTTTTTACCATAGTAATAACTTCTTGAGATATTTTCCTTTACGGAGTCTGCCGACACGTGCCATTATCGTGTGCCTTTTGGACGTTTCGATTTTACATCGAATGGTCCAACTTGTGTAGCTGTGCCCTTTATAAGGAGAAGGGGATTTCCTTTACCCCCCTTTTACCTTGTTCTTGCTAACTTCATCTTCCTCCTTACGCCCCTGCCTTCCTCCGTTCTTCTTGCTAAAACCCCTACTCTGCGCTAGCATTGCTTTGTCATCACCATGGGGAAAAACAAGGTGGAAACTTCCTCCACGGCTGACAAGGCCACCAGGAAGAGGGTTGTCAGATGGGCTCCTTCCAAGTGCACGACGCGGGAGCTATGCGAGGCGTGGAACTTCCAGCCATCTAACGGAGGCCTCCTTCAAGCTTCCTGGGGATGAAGCTGCTCCAATCCCTGAATCGGGCTAGAGGGTAATGTTCCTCTCCTTCCTTTTTGGCGGCGTTTCTCTTTCTGTCCACGAATTTCTTCATGCTCTTATTTTCATCTATAGCGTGCAGTTGTACCAACTCACACTGAACTCCATTCTCCATGTTGCTTGTTTTGTCACTCTCTATGAATGCTTTCTCGGGATTCATTTCCATTGGGGCATGTGGAAGTACTTCTTTTACGTTCACCGCAATGCTACCAACACCATCGTCCATGACATTGGCGGCGCCATTTTCTCAGTTCGCTCTGACGTAGATTATTTTGATTTCAAGCCTGCTGATTCCGTCCAAGGATGGAAAACCAAATGGTTTTACATCAAGGATCAATCTGTTGTGGGTTAGTCTTTTGGGTTAGCCCCCTTTGAACCGAAGAAAACTTACCGCAAACTTGACTCCTAGGATCCGCGTCCTTCTGCCAAATAAATGGCGGAGATCCAACCCCATCTTGACCGTATTTCAAAACTACGGCATGAGGTTGGTAAGGAATTATCTGGTCTTCAGATTCTGGCATATTTCTTGTGGATCCGCGTGTAGCCCCTGTAGGCTCGTCTCTCTGGTATGTGGGCGTATACCGGCAAGAAGGATCCTATGAGGATTTCTCAGGATGACCTGCCCCTCAAGGTTTATAAGAAAAGGGTTCGTAATTTCACGACCCTTATGGCAAAAAGTGTGGTTCCTTTTGATTGTTGTGTTGATCCCTTTGGCAAGAAGAACCATCTTCCAAAGGTAAATTCCTTTTAATTTTTCTCCTTGCTCATCTCTCTTTTGTAATTGTTCTCCTTTGTAATTGCTGGTTTTCTTTGCTTATGTAGGATTATGATCATATGTCCTGCCTTCCTCCTCTTCCTGAGAGCATTCAGTTTCCCGCCAATCCTTCTGCTTCCAACGATCTTCCTTTGACTGGGACTATCGCTAATTAGGAGATAGAGGCATCTGCCACAGAATCTTCGTCAAGGACACCATCGCTTCTCTCGACTCATTTCGAAGATTTCCGTGTTGCGCCTGTTGGCGAAAAACGGAAACGTCTGGACGTCGTGGAAACCATTGAAGACTCAGATGATTCTACGGCCTCAAAACCTTCGGGTGTCGTACCATTATCGTCGGCTCCTTCCTAGAAGAATCTTTTCCTCTTTGCGTAGGACGTATCTTCATAAGCACTTATCTTCTCTTTACTGTTTTGTCGAATAATTCAGTTGTTGATGCTTCCTTATTCTTTGCATGTGCTCTTGTAGTGGCGATGAAGTGGAAGACCCGCCTTTTTCTCCTCTTTGCACTTCTGTTGCTCCTTCTACTAAGGAGCCAAAAGATTTGCTCATGTCTTCTGCGGATCCAATTATCCAGAAGGATGTTGCCGCTGTGTCCAAGCCACCAGCGCCAAAAAGAAGAAGATCGGCTGGCAAAGGTGTGGTGATATCTGAGAGCCCTGCCAAGGTGGATATGCAGGACGTAAGTGCGTCTGTAATTTTTAATTTCACCATTGTTCCTCCTTTATTTGCCTTTGCTAATGTCCTTCTTTGCAGCCTGTGATGCGTGGAATGGTTGACATGGCCACCCGCTTCATTAAGATCCGTAATGAAGCCGAAGGTCTGAAAGCTATATTTTCATCTTTTCGTAATTTACGCGCTTCTTCTCATTTTCCTAACTTTTGCTTTCCTTTCTTATTCATCCGCTGCCAAGGAGTCCGAGGTCATCCGGGACGAGGCATTGAAGCGTGCGGACGATCTGGAGGCCCAACTTCGGATCACTAAAAAAGCTTTCGAGGAGGCCAAATAGAAAGCCAGTGCTAATGCCGAAGAAAGAGCCAAGCAAGCCACCTTCCGAGATGAAAATATTCGGAAGCGCTTTGCGAATCTTAATGCTTCCTTGACTCGTAAGTGTTTTGTTTGGCAAGGGAGAAATTTCGTTTTAGTCCTTATTGTTTTTGTGTTCTGATCGTCCCACCTTTTTGGTATGTGTAGAGCTGTCAGGCCAAAATTTGTTGCTTGATGAAGACAAGAAGGTTGACCCCTTATCGGATGCTGTTAGCACCTTGGAGGCTAATAGTGTTTGTGTGCACAACCTCCTTGCCGTTCATGCCGTGCCTTCAAGGGTTTGCATGCCGAAGTTTTTCTGTTGAAGGAAGTACCTGCCAACCTAAATGATCTTGTCGCTATTTTCGGTGCCGACCCGAGTCCGCTTGTTGGATACAGCGTGACTCAGTCGAAAAGTGGTGCGGAAACGTCGATGGCGCATGGCGAGAAGGTTGACTGGGAGAAGGTTAGATCCTCTATCCCAGTCAACTCCAAAGGCCTGCCAGTTGATTTGAAGCCTTTCGTTAAGAGGGCCAAGAAATTTTCTCGGTTGCTTCCTGGTATAAAGTCAGATCCAAAGGGATCAGTTGCTCCTTCTTCTGCTGGTGCTCCTTCTTCGGTTGTTTCCCCTACCATAGCTAGTGCTCCTTCAACCAGCGCAACCTTGTCTTTGGAGAAATCATCTTCGTAGCCTTGTTTTGTAGTTTCCTGCATTTCTTCTGTTGTCGTTGTAATGACTATTAACTTATCCTATTGCTAGAACGCCTCCTTTTGATGAGAAGGGTATTTTTGTATATATGTATGTGAGTGGCTCTTTTCTTTGCTGAAGGTTTTCTATCTTTCATTTGTCTTGCTAGATTTTGAATGATTCGGCTGCTCCTCATGCGCATGCATAGACGTCGGATGTGACTCCGTCCTCATCTAGAATGGGAGCAGATGAGACTGCCATGGTGCGTACAGTAGAACCGCCTTTATATGCTGAAAAAATTGAACAAGTGAAGAAACTCGAAGGAAAACTTCGGATTGTTCAATCAATGGTAGATGTTGCCCAGTCAAAGATGCGTCAGGCCCTTGATCGTGAGTTGTACTTCCTCGACGAGATTTCCAGGGCAAGTGAAAAGATATTGTGTAAGTCCTTAAATTTTTGCTTCATGCCGCTCCTCTTTTTGCGGATGCCAATTTCTCTCTCCCCTTTTTTTGTAGGCATTCGATTGTGCGAGAGGGAAGAAGCCCAATGTCTGCGCAACCGAATGCAAGCTCTTGTGTCTACTTCTCAAAATTCCGGGATGGATTTCTGGATTAATCATCGTCGCGCTTATGCCGTGGCCTTGCTTCAGGACCATGTATCCGAGGTGGAGTAGTTTGTCGAGTGTTGTCGCAAATCACTAGCCATTATTTATAATTCCATGTTTCCTCGGGATCCCCAGCCTTAGACTTTAGCTGATTTGATGGCGAAATTTCGGCCAGGGTGAACGGATTCACCATTTTGTGAAGCTTCAACTTGTGGCAGGTGCCAAGCTTGCACTGTCTTGGGTGCATGTGCATCATCCGACGCTAGATTTGGACGTCATATCATCGGGACTGCCTTCTCCTGCTACTGGTGGTCTTATCGACATGGCACCTCATTATGCTGATGTCCATAGACCTGCAATTAGAATTGTTCGAAGGTACCTAGAGGCAGACGAGGAATTTTTTATGAACTTTGCTATCTAACTATTTATGCCTCTATTGTGTAACTTTTGTACTAATATTGTATAGATTTTCTTTATACTTGTCAAAAAGGTCATATGCGTTATACGAGATTTTCATTGTATATTGTATTCTTTTGTTGAGGACCCGATGAACTGATATCTCTTTGCATAACTTCTTGTATGTGCCTTAGAAATTTGTATGCCGAGGAGTGCTTTCTTTATTCATTGATGAATATAAATGGATACATTGCATGGGCGTAATCGCCAGGCCAGTTGGCCTTATTGGATATAAAAGTAACGAATTTTTCTAAAAACTACGGATTCTGTACGGCGGACCAGAGATAAAAGTAGTTGATTATCTGGGTCGCTTGTGCTGACTAGTGTTTCCTTCTATTCGAGGCCGGAGGTGGAGGCCTAATAGGTAGCTTTTGCGGGTGCGCGGTGCTCCTGATTTTCTGGACTTTGCTCGCTGCGTGTGTCGTGTGATAGTTCTTCATCCACTATTTTCAGCTGGCCAAATTGCGTCTCCATACAGAAAGATTCTGATATTTTGTTGAATTTGCGATCGTAGCTATCCGAGCGGCTGAAGCTTCCTTTTACTGTTATGACCCCATTGGGGGCTAGCATTTTTGGTACCAGGTATGCATAGTGGGGTACTGTCATGAATCGAGCGAAAGGTGGTCATCCCAGGATCACGTGGTACTGCGATGCCCAGTCCATGACTTCAAACTCCAGTTTTTCGCGCCTGAAGTTGCTTCTTGACCTGAAGACTACGCCGAGGTATACTTTGCCTAGAGGAGCTTCGGCTTTGCCTAGAACTATTCCGTGGAAATTTGTATCTGTTGGTGCTAGATTCATCAGGGACCAGTTCATTGCTCGTAGAGTTTTGGCATAGATGAGGTTGATGCTGCTCCCTACATCCAAGAAAACCTTGCTCATGTCGAAGAAACCGATTTGTGCCTCCACTACGAGTGCTGATTAACCAGGTTGTGGGACCCGAAGTGGTTGGCCAGCTCTATTGAAGGTTATTTCGTGCTCTGACCAATTAAGATACTCTGGTCTAGGGGGTGGTGCTGTTTCCACCATGTTTACTTGTCTAGTGATCAGTTTCTATGTTCTTTTGGATGGTCGCCCCTTCTGAATCATCGACATACCCCCTTTTGACCTGGGGTACTCATCTTCTTGGTTTGTTGTGTTTTGCGGTTGTCCTGCTGGCGGATGCCCCGGTAGCAAAAGCGCCAGGTGTAGTAACATAGCCTTTGTTTGCTACTTCGGTTGCCCTTGCATTGCATAGCTCCTGCATTTTTAAGAATGGTCGGCAATCCTTTAGGAGGTGATTGGATTTCCTTTTCCCTGTTGAGTCTACGTAGAAGTGCATATTGTATGGCCCTTCCAACATTTGTCCTGCTGACATAGGTGGGTCTTGATTTGTTGGCTGGTACCATTGGTGTGGCTGGCTTCCACCGGCGTCGTCCCTGTTACTACGGTACCCGTTGTTGTAGTCATCGCTCCATCGGTTGTCCCCTCTAGAAAAACCGGCTATAACATAACTTAGTGTGCTATACCCATCATTGTCTCGTCGCCTTCTATCGTTGTTTCGCCTATCCCTATCTTCTTTGGGTGAATGAGCTCTTTTGTTGTGTAATGCATCTTCTCCATCATCCCAACTATTGGCTATGTCCATCAGCTGCGAAATTGTCTTTAGTTTGATTCGTCCTAGTTCTTCAATGAATTCTTGGCGACAAAGTCCATAATTGAAGGCGTCGATTGCTCTTCCATGGAATATGGATTCAGCCAAGTTTTTTATAATGTTCCACCGCTGGACAAAGGTTTGTATTGATTCTCCTGGATTTTGCTTGCAGGCTCGCAATTGTTCTAGAGACGTGGGCTGCTTGAATGTGGACTGGAAGTTCTTGATAAACTTGTCCTCAAGGTTGTTCCAACTATTGATAGAATCTTCAGGTAATTGTTTTAGCCAGGAGCGGGTTGCGCCAGTTAGGTGCAGCTATAAGCTTTGCATTGCGGTGGCCTTGGAGCCGCCTTGTAGCTTGACTGTTGCCAAATAATCTGTTAACCAGGCTTCGGGCTCTTGGAGGCCATCATATTTCTGATGATCGTGAGGTAGTTTGAAATCTTTTGTTACTAGAGTCTTGCGAACCCGTCACGTAAAGCAACTGGCTCCGCATAGTTCTTGCTCTTCCTTGCTTTCACCGTCATAATATCTTTGGCTGCTACGCTCTTCCCTGGATTGTCGATCCTTCGCTATGTGATATCGTTTCTTGCATCATTCCATGGCTCTAATCCCGAGAAGTGGACCCGATGTGGCAATCATGATTGTCGGGTGTGACCTATTTCCTGAGGGCTGCTGCGACAGCGTGGGGATCTATCGGTTTGCCGCATGGTTCTCTACTCTGCCTACACGAGAGATGCTCCCACCATGCCAAGGTTCATCAGGGCAGAGCGGTGGAGAGTTGCACGAGGATCATCGGGTGCAGGTTGAGTGGTGATCAGGTATGTTTGTGCGGCCACAATTGCTGCTTGAGACATTTTGGCCTTTATATTTCCTGCTTGATCTATTGACATGAAAGACATATCCAGATCTCGAATCAGTTCACTTCTTTCTGCTTCAGGGATGTTGTGTAGTCGAGATGTTCCCCTTCTTGGCGGTGCTCCTCCTATTATGCTTCCTGATGCTCGGGTGGAGCTTAATTGTGCCAGTCACAGGCTGGATTCGTCAACAAGCCTTTTTTGTTCGTCGAGCTGCCTCTGCATCCTTAGCAGGTCTCTTTTTTATGATGCAGCAAATATTGGTACACCAGTAGATCTTCACGCGCGGCGTTAGCTATCATGGGGACTGCACCCGAAATTGCCGCTCTTGCTTTTTCCCATGCTTTGGCTGGCAGCCGAAGAGTTTGCATCTCGCCTCTGCGTGGTTCTACTCCTCCTGGGGTCACGCGGTTGTTTGCTGGGTCTTCTCCATTTATGTGATTTCCTTTGTTTCCATGGTATCCTGCATTGTCGCTTGATAGGATATCATCAGGGTTAAAATAGGGTTACCGTTGGAGTCTTGCTGAGTCGATGCGTCACCAATGATCATGCATACTTGGTGCTGGATAATATATGGGCTTGTGGCGTCGTCATCCGAATTGGGGGAGACACTGTTGGATGGATCCGTGAAGTCCGTAAATTTCTGCTCTGGGTAGATTTCTGCCATCCTTATTCCATAGACGGCGCCAATTGACGAGAAGTGATCTCGACAATGTCCATGAAGGACTTACGGATTTGTGGAAAAGAAAACGTTGGGGATTTTGTTGGAAGTCAGGAAACAATGGAATCAAAGTCGCCTGAATATTGAGAGAATCGGTGTGTTACAAATCGCTTGGGGATTGTTCGGTACTTATCCTAGGCTTCTCCCGCCCTATATATAATAGGCCGGGTCTCAAAGCTGTATGCAGATAGGTTACATGATTACAACACCAACTCGATGTCGGTGTTTGTTTCCTAATACAACTATAATATTTGTCGGTTGCTTCTTTGGATCTTCATATTGACTCTTCATGGGCCATAAGCCTTTCCGCAGGCCCGAGGTAGACCCGAGTAATCATACCTATGTCACCTGACAAACAACCGCATAATCCCAAGAGGAGGAGAACCACTCAGAGGCGAGCGGAAAACTCTCCGGCTACCAGCCGAAGCATGGCAAAAAGCAAGGGAAGCAATTTTGGGTGCGGTCCCAATGCCAGCCAAGGCCACAAGCGAAGATCTACTAGCCTACCAATATTTGCTTCATCACAAGAAAAGGGATCTCCTAAGGATGCAGAGGCAACTCGACGAAAGAGAAAGGCTAGCCGATGAATCCAGCCTTCGGTGGGCTCAGCTAAGTTCTACCCGAGGATCATGCCAGGGAGAGGAACCTCACGGCTGCAAAATATCCCCAAATCTAAGAGAAATGAACTGGCTCGAGATCTTGATTTATTGTTTATGTCAGTAGATCCAATAGGACACATCAAAGCAAAACAATCCCAAGCCGCAATTGTAGCTGCACAAACATATTTGATCACAACTCAACCCACACCCAACGATCCTCGTGTAGCTCTCCACTGCTCCGCCCTGATGAACCTCGATATGGTCGGAGCATCCCTTGCACAAGCGGAACAAGGAATCACACGACAACTCGAAAAATCCCTAGGCTCAGCAGCCCTCGGTAGGTGGGGTACACTCCACGATCATGATCGCCACATCGGGTGCACTTTTCAGGCTCCAAGCCACGAAACAACACAAGAGACGGCATTATATAGTGCAGGATCGACAGATCCCGAGAAGAGCGTAGCAGCCGAAGATACTATGACGATGAAAGCAAGGATGAGTATGAACTATGTGGAGCCAGTTGCTTTACCCGACGGGTTCACAAAACTCCAGTACCCAAGGATTTCAAACTCCCTCACGATCATCAGAAGTACGACAGCCTCCAAGAACCTGAAGCTTGGTTGGCAGATTATTTGGCAACCGTCAAACTACAGGGTGGCTGCAAGGCCACCACAATGCACAACCTGCAACTACACCTAACCTGCGTCGCTTGAGCATTGCTAAGACAGTTACCCGAAGATTCCATCAGCAGCTAGAACGATCTTGAGGACAAATTCATTCGGAATTTCCACTCCACATTCAAGCGACCCGCATCTCTAGAGAAATTGCGAGCATGCAAGCAGAAATCTGGAGAACCAATACAAGCCTTCATCCCGCGGTGGAACATCATAAAAAATCTGCTGAGGCCATATTCGATGAAAGGGTAATTAACGCCTTCAACGACGGCCTTCGCCGACCAGAATTCATAGAGGAGATGGGACGGGTCAAGCCCAAAACAATTTCACATCTGATGGACATGGAAAATCGCTGGGCTAATGGAGAAGACGAAGTACACAATAAGCGAGCCTGTTGACCCAAAGAAGAAAGGGATAAGCGCAACAACGACAGAAGACGACGAAACAACGATGCATACAGCGGACCAAGCTATGTCACAGCTGGTTTCTCAGGTGGGGACAATCGAAGAAACGATGATTACAACAAAGGGTACCGTAGCAACATGGACGATGTTGGAGGAAGCCAACCACCGCAACGATACCAGCCAAGAGCCCGGGAACCACCAATGTCCGCAATGCAAATGTTAGAAGGACCCTGCAATATGCACTTCTACATTGATTCAACAGGCAAGAGGCGATCAAACCATCTCATGAAAGATTGCCGAACATTTTTTTAAATGCAGGAAGTCTGTAATGCAAAAGCAACTAAAGTAGCAAGCCAAGGATACGCCACTACACCTAGCGCTTTCGCCATTGGTGCACCGCCACCGCCGCCCCACAAAACACAACAAACCAAGAAGATGAGTACCCCAGGTCCAAAGGTGCAATGTCGATGATTCAAAAGGGTGACCATCTAATAGGACACATAAGCTAATTACAAGACAAGTAAATATGACAGTAACAACACCACCTCCTACACCTGAATTTCTCCACTAGTCAGAGCAAGAAATCACGTTCAGCAGAGCTGATCACCCACTTTGGGTGCCGCAACTGGGTCAATCAGCCCTAATAGTAGAAGCACAAATTGGCAGGTTTGACATGAACAAGGTTTTCTTAGATACAGGGAGCAACTGGAGTTCGAAGTCATGGACTAGCCATCACAATACCACGCGATCCTAGGACAACCAGCTTTCACTATGTTCATGGCAGTACCCCACTACGCATATCTGGTCTTAAAAATGCCAGACCCCAATGGGATCATAACCGTAAGAGGAAGCTTCACTCGTTCGGATAACCGCGACCGAGAGTTCAACAAAATATCAAAGTCTTTCGGGATGGAAGCAGAATTCAGCCAGCTGAAAATTGTAGACGTAGAACTATTACACGAAGGACGTGTCCCCAGCGGACAGGCTCCAGAAAATTAGGTGCATCATGGAAACGCAAAAATAACCTATCCGGCCTCCAACATTGGTCCCGCATAGGAAGGCGCCCTCGTCGGTTTCCCCTGTGAGAATTGGGAGACTCTTGTGACTTTAATAAATGCACAAGAAATCCCCAAGGAACCCGACGAGCACTCATCCAAATTACACATAGCAGACAATGAACGGTTCACCCGACAAATCAGGTCCATTGGACAACAAGCTCCTCGCCTTACCCATGCGTGGCACATCGTAGCGATAACAAAAGCAACATGGGTGGCTAACCCAATACTCGTCCCAAAGAAAGGCGATGGACTCTGTGTGTCCATTGACTTTCCAATCCAAAGCAATCCAACAAACTACGCCCTTTTCACTCTAGTCCGCCATACAGAAGCTACGCCTCCTATCGAAAAGTTAAAACCCCCTTGAACCCACAGGGAATGCAACAACACAACAATGGAGTACCTCAAGACAGAAGCTGCATATTTTAGAAAGTTCTTTTACTTTTACGCATTTTTATTCAAAGACGCCAGCGGCTAGGCGAGCACGCCAAATATGTATCTTCTACGATTCGATGATAAATAAAGAAAAATTCCCAAAACTAGGCCTCAAGCATTTTGTTGTTCTATTCATCAACCCGATACACAGGGGCTTCGACAAGAATATCGTATCAAAAAATTTCGGCTCCCATACAATGCACCTTTGACCCGAATAAACTGACTTAGCCTACAGGTGTCAGACAAACAAAAAAGGTCTCGTGTGATAAAAAAATCTCGTATAAATTTACGATGTTTTTATGAAAACAAAGGCATTACACACTGTTTCTTCGAATACAAGGATGCATAACATAGGAAACACTTAGATAGTGAAATCTAGGAAGAAAGCTTCATATTCCTCCAGGCACCTCCGAACAATCCTGATGGCAAGCCTATGGGCAGACATGTAATGAGGCGCCATGTCAACCAATCCACCACCAGGAGGGGAAGGTAGTCCCAGGGACACAACATCCAAATCCAGCATTGGATGGTGCGCATGCACCCAAGAAAGTGCTAGCTCAGCACCCGCCACAAGTTGCAGCTTCACAAAATGGTGAATCCACTCACCCTGCCGAAATCTCGCCATCAAATCAGCCAAACTCTGAGGTTGAGGATCTCGAGGAAACATAGCATTGTACACAACAACCAATGACTTGCGACAACACTCGACAAACTGCTCCACCTCTGATACACGATCTTGAAGCAAAGCTACCGAATAGGCACGACGATGGTCAATCCAGAAATCAGTCTCAGTACCTTGTGAAGCAGTGACCAGGGCATGTATTTGGCTGCACAGACGTTGGGCCTCTTCCCTCTCACACAATGAATACCCTATAATAATGACGGAAAGTCAACTTCTAAGACCAAGTAAAAAAACTCAGAAAAAATGTGGAAGACTTACATAACATCTTCTCACTCTCCCTCGAAATCTCCTCCAAAAAATATGCTTCACGATCCAAGGCCTTGTGCATCTTCGATTGAGATACGTCCACCATTGCTTGGACAACCCAAAGTTTACCCTCAAGATTATTTACCTTCTCAATATTTTCCGCCTATAATGGCGGATCAATCACGCTAACAATGGTAGTTTTGGATGCACCCAACCCAGATGAAGATGGGTGCACATCTAAAGCCTGAATAGGCTCTGACGAAGCCACCGAGTCACAGAGTATTTGGCCAAGCAGACAAAAATATAGGACCTTTAGTACACGAAGGGCAATTCATACACACAACAAACATATGCAACAGATCTTCCTCAACAAAATGGGGAAAAGGAGCAAAGTTCATTACAGAAGTAGAATAAAAGACCCCTATGACTACAAACTGAACTACGGGGTGGTTTTCTCTGCAGACATAGTGGCACTAGCAGATGGAGCGTCAGTCGAAGGAGGAATGATTGGGGCAACACTCGCCGAAGGAGCGCCAACCAAAGAGTGGGCAGCAGATTTTGCCGGACCTATACCTATGCCCAGCAGCAGCCGAGAGTACTTCTTGGCCTTCTTAACGAAAGGTTTCAAATTGACAGCCTGGCCATTTGGGGTGACTGGAACAGAAGAGCTAACCTTTTTCCAGTCAACCTTATCACCGTGCACCATTGCTAAAGCCTTGGAGGTCTTGGCGCCACTCTTCGAATGTCTCATGCTATAACTCACCAGCGGGTATGGATCAGCACTGAAAACGGTGACAAGATCATTCAAATCCGCCGGCACCTCCTTGCTCAAAAAAATCTCGGCATGAAGACTCTTGAAGGCGCAGCATGAGCGGATTAGAAGATTGCGCCCACAAACAATGTTGGCTTCTAAAGTTCCAACAGCATCCGATAAAGGGTCAACCCTCTTATTCTCGTCCCGCACCAAGTTCTGACCAGTAAGCTATGTAATATAGAAACTCATAAAAACCAAGAACCAAAGGAAAACATCAGAAGACAAGACACAAAGCATCTATTAAAGACAAGAAAATTCATGAGTCAAAGAAGTGTTGAGGGTTTCCAAGCGCTTCCGAAGATTTTCATCTCTTTCGGCGAGAGCAACACGGCTGGACAATTGAGAGGGGACATAAAAGATAATAGAAGCAAAAGGAACAACAAATGCAAATTTCTCAGGGGTGAAGGAAACAAACCTTTCAATTCTTTAGCTTCGTTGTGGATCTTGATAAAGTGAGAGGCCATATCAACCATCTCATGCATCAAAGACTGTCAAATACAAAGAGTAGAAAGTCAGGAAAATAAGAGCAAAGGTGAAGCCACAATTACATTATACAAAGAAATACTTACGTCCTGCATGTCAACCTCGACGGTATTTTCGGATATCACCACATCCTTGCCCGCAAGTTTTCTTCTTTTCTGTGGCGGTGGCTTCGGTGAAGTGGCAACATCCTTGTGGATCATATTTTCCGCAGGAGACGCATGCATTTCCTTTGGATCTGCTAATGGTTGAGGAGATTTAACCAGAGGAGGGGCAACGGTACCAAGGGGGGACAAGGTAAGATCTTCCCCCTCATCACCACTACAGAAGCAAAACAAGAACTCTATAAAATTACCATCCACAAGAATCAAGAAATGGCAAGCAATGCTTATGAGGAAACATCATGTGTAAAGCAGAATAGGTTCATCTGATTCGGAGCCAACGAAACAGGAGCAGCGTGAAACGGCTTTGAGCCTGTCGAATCATCTGAATCTTCAATAGTTTCTGCGATGTCTGCATGCTTCCTTTTTTCGCCAGCTGGCACCACTCAAAAATCTCCAGACCGAACCGAAGCCACGGACTGGGTACGTGACGAAGATTTAGCGATAGACTCCTCTACTTCTTCATCAGTAGTAGTCCCAGCCACAGGAAAATCATCGGATAAAGAGGGGTTGGCTGGGAGCTCACTGCTTTCAGGGAGAGGAGGAAGTGAAGATAGATGATCATAATCCTACACCGTGAAAGAACAAAAATCAAAGGGGAGAAAAATCTTAAGAGATAAAGTACATCAGTACGAAGAACAAAGAGGAAGCCAATGGAAACTTATGTCTGGGAGGCGCTTCCTCTTGCCAAAAGGCTCCACCCGGCAATCTGAGGGAACCAGGCTCTTCTTGGTTAGGATGGTGAAGTTTCGAACCCTTTTCTCATAGACCTTGAGGGTAAGATCATCTGATGAAATCCTCATCGGGTCCTTCTTGCCGGTATAGGCCCACATACTGGACAATCTTGCCTGGAGAGGCTGAATACGTACCCGAAGAAAATATGCTAGGATCTGTAATCCCGACAATTACTTGCCAATCTCGTGACGCAGTTTCTATATCTGGGTGAGCAAGGGTTTGATCTCCATCATTTCTTCGGGTGTGGGGCACTGGTCCCAGGAATCAAGCCTTCAGCAGGTGTTTTTTTGGGTCAAAAGGGGCCAAACCGAAGATTTGGCCCTCGTTTTTATGATCCTTGATGTAAAACCATTTGGTTTTCCACCATTGGACATAATCATAAATCTTGAAGTCAAGATAATCGACATCAGATCGAACAAAAAAAATGGCGCCACCGACATCATGGACAAGAGTATTGATGGCATTGCGACGGACATAGAAGAAATACTTCCACAACCCCAATGGGTATGAATCCCGAGGAAGCATTCTCAAAGGGTGACAAAGCAAGAAACATGAAGGATGGAATTAGGCATGAGCTGATAGAGTTGCACGCCGTATACAAACATAAGGCCTCGAAGGAACTCATGAACATGAAGGGAGAGGCCGCGATATAAGAAAGAAAGAAACATTACCCGTCAGCTAGATTCGGGGGTTGGGATAGCTTTGTCCCCTCGGAGCTTTAAGGAGCCCTCTTCAAGGAGACTAGAATTCCACGCATCGCATAGATCTCGTATGGAACACTTCGTCGGAGCCCATCTGAGAGCCCTCTTGAAAGGACATTTACTATCCTAATCTGTTTTGGTCTTCGTTAACAACATAAGGTTCATTTTATTGTGGGTTAATGTCTACAGGCCAACCTATTGAAAAGAGAAAAGGCCATTGTAGTGTGGGAAATTCCCTGGACATAACTAACATTTCCTGGGGAAACCAAACCGGAGTCTCTGGTGTGGTCTGGAGTTTCCCCAACTATCCCGAGAGTGGACTCAAGCTGCTGCGCTGGGACATTCTATATAGGGGTCCAGAGGCAGGCTGGAGGCTGGCCGGAGGCTGGCCGGATTCTCTGGAGTGGGGCTCAGACCGGAGTCTCTGGTGTGTATACACCGGAGTCTCTGGTGTCCCTAGTCTGGAGTTCCTGGCAAAGTCTCCGGGGTGAGTGACAAGATGGTGGCTGGGATAGTCTGATAGGCGGTCCAGAGATGGACCGGAGGGACCGGATTTTTTGGTCTACCAAACTAGAGTCTCCGGTGTGGAAGGTCACCAACGGTCAGAAAATGGTCTGCAGCTGTGAGGTCTATAAATAGGGGACCTCATCTTCTACCTCAAGCTGCTCATTCTAGAAAAGAAGGACCACACCATTAGAGCCACCAAAACTCCAAGATCTCTTCATCCAACCATAAAAAGTCATTGCTCTTTGGGGAATTGGAGGAGGAGGCCTTGATCTACAACTTCACCAAGAGAGATCTTCATTTCACCCTCATTCACTTGAGAGCCCCTTGCTCTAGGGTTTCATTGGAAATCCTAAGCCTTGTTTAGGTTCGATTTGATTCTTACAAGCTTGTCTTTGATTGTGTGATAGCTTGCTTGAATTCGGGAGCCCCCAATTAAGTTGTGGTTGTGTGCCTCGAACTTGCTGTAAAGCTGTCGGCTACCACCTTGAAGGTTGCCAAGTTAGTGGAAGCGTGAATCGATCCCCTTGGGGTGAGGTTCATCGGAGAACAAGGGATGCCTTTCGTGGCGTTGGTGGTTTGATACCACCCCCTCTCCAAACGCAGACGTACTTCCCTTCAAAAGGAAGGAACTACGGGAAATAATCCTTGTGTCCCCGTGTGCTTCACTTCGGTTACTTCTATCCTTTATTGCACCTTACTTTATCTAGTTCTTGCTTAGTTAGTGGTGCTTGTGTGACACATAGGTAAATTCACCTTAGTTGCATATCTAGAGAATTTACCTTTGTGTCAAACCCTAATTTGAAAAAGAGTAAAATTTGGAGTAGCACATATTCACCCCCCCCTCTAGGTGCCCATACAATCCTTTCAATTGGTATCAGAGCCTCGGCTCTTTATTCGGGCTTAACTGCCTAAGAGAATATGGGCAACCCAGAAGATGAGGGAGAGGGTGAGGCTAGCACCTCAGTGACCATGGTGGATCTCAAGAATTTGGAAACAAGCTTGATCTCTACCTTGGGAAACGAAATCCAATAGTTGCGTCAACTTGTTGAGCTACTTGTTAAGGAAAAGACAGCCTCATCACCTCCCTCTCAAGAGGAAACACCACCTAACCCTAAGGCAAACGCTCTGGCTAAGCCAATAGGTGAAGTGGTGGGGGATGAACATAATTCCACTAACTCCACCACCAAAAAGAGTGATGGGAAGGAAGAGCACCATGCGGTTCCTGGATGGTACTCTCCCTACGCTCCGATCCCTCATCCCCATATAAATAATAGAGGTGACCCACCTAAGTTAGCTGCACATACTTTTGCTCAATGGAAAGTTTTAATGAAATCTCATGTGCACAGTTCTTGCATTGACTTGTGGAACATTATTGAAGAAGGACTCACAATTGAGGATCCAACCAACTTGACAAGAAGAGAAGTGGTCAATAGTCAACTCAATGCCACCGCCTTGCACATGATCCAACTTGGAGTGGGGACAAAGGACTTTCCCCACATTGAGCACTACAATACCACCAAGGAAGCTTGGTATGCTCTCATTGACTTGTTTGTTGGAAATGAGAGCATGAGAAGAAATAGATATGATTCCTTAAGCAATGAAGTTTAAGGTTTCTTTATGAAGGATGGTGAAGATCATGAAGACATGTATCAAAGACTGAAATCCATAGCCACCTCCTTCAGAAATGTTGGTGCCTCTCACATTGATGATGCTTGGATCAAGAGGAAGTATGTGAGTGCACTCATGCCCTTTGAGCCCACCGACTTGAAGATTCTCCAAGGAAGACACAACTACCATATCATGACCTCCAATGAAGTTATGCAAGAGATTGCCACCTTCAAGGTCGCTGCCAAGAATGCCAAAGATTCCCGTGATCGTGCCATTGGAATGAGTAGTGGTGTCAATCTAGCCTTGAAGGCTAAGGTTGTGGAGTATGATGAAGAAGAAGGAAGTGATGATGCACTCTCTATGAGCCACCCCGAAGATGTCAAGGCTGCACATGGTGAAGACATGGCTTTCTATGCAAGAAATTTTTGGAAAGATCCCGCCAAGGCCAAGATGGAGATGCAACGAAGAAGCAACCCAAGTGGTAGAAAAGAAAATGCTTCAAGATTGAGAACTTGCTTCAACTATGGTGACCGCTATCATTTTGTTGCCGTATGTCCTTATGAGAAGAGAGAAGACAATGGTAGTGCACTCATATTGAAGAAAAATCCGAAGGCGCCTTTCAAGAAGCCTTTTTACAAGAGGAATGCCACGAACAAGAAGTCCGGTGACATTGCATTAATAGCACATGAAGAGTTCTCGTCCGATGAGGAGGGGAATAAGAAGAAACAACGAATGGTGTGGCTGCCATTGCCACTACATCTACACCCACCTTCTCCCTTTTTGATTCCCCAAATGAGAACACCTCTAACAAGAATGTCACTTGCCTTATGGCAAGAGCATCGAAGGTATCACCATCTCCTCTCTCCACCCCTAGTATCAATGATGATTTGAATGGTGACATAACTCTTGAGGTGAAGGAGGAATTACTTGCTTTCGATGCTTATATGACTAACTTGTAAGGGGAGCACAAGAAGAATTTTGTAAATCTCTTAAACCAACTTGCTCACACACAAGATCTCCATGATGAGAGATGTAAGCTTGGTAGAGAACATCTACTTGAGATGGATGCTCTAAAAATTATCTTGAAGAAGAACAAGAGACTAGCGTGTCTCTTGAAGAAAAACCTGAAGGCCTTGATGAGGCAAATGATCAAATTATTGCTAAAATCATTAAGGAACGTGATCATGCCATTGCTAAATACAAAAAGGCTAAAAAGGACAAGATTGAGTTTGGTGTTGTTCATGACAAACTTGTCGAGGATTACGAGAAGCTTAACAAGGCTCATAAGGCCTTGGAAAGTGATCTCATGACTCTCACGAAGTCTCGTGAACAACTTCAAACTCAATTGACTAATGTTGCTTTACCTAGTATTTCCATTCCCCTAGTAGTACAAACATCCTTGAAGAAAATGCTAGGTTGAAGGGGGAGCTTGTAGAGGCAACCTTCCCCAAAGGTAACACGTCTCTTGATGACCTTTTAAGTAAGCAAAGGACAAATAATGACAAAAAAAGGTCTTGGCTATGTTTCCAAAGCCAAGAAGAAGAACAACAACAAGAAGAAGAAGGCCAAGCCCGCTCAACCAAAAGATAAGACCATTATGGGTAGTAATACCCAAAGTGGAAAAACTATGTCACAAGATGACTTTGCGGGAAGTGCTAATCCTCCCTATGTCTTAATGCATAATTCTTATGGTGATGTTTATGCACAATATGTTGGTCCATTTGATGGTTATATTGCTTGCTCTATTTGGGTTCCAAAGACCCTTGTCACTAACAAAAGAGGACCCATTGAAAAATGGGTACCTAAAAATCTAGCTTGATATTTTGTAGAACTATGATTTCGAAGGGTCAAAGTGGGTGCTTGATAGTGGTTGCACGAATCATATGACTGGAAGCAAAGAAATTATGACGGAGATAAGGGCAAATCAAGATCATATAACCATCACATATGCCGATAAGTCAAAATCTCAGGTAATGGGTGTTGGCAAATTGGTGGTTACACACGATGTTACTCTCGTGGATGTCATGCTTGTTGAGACCCTTCGTTATAATTTACTTTTAGTCCGTGCCCTAGGCAAGATGGGTTTCGCGTTCTTTATTGATAATGGTATTATGGTCCTCTTGTAGAGCAAGACTCTAAAGGTCGCTTTCGTTGGGTATGTCGAAAATGACTTATATGTGGTAGACTTTTCGGGGAAACCCACTACAAGTGTGATGTGCTTATTCGTATAGGCCGATGTGGGGTGGTTATGGCATCGACGACTAGCGCATGTCAATATGAGAACTTTGCAAAGCCTCCACAAGGGTGGCCATATTGTGGGACTAAAGGAGAATGTTTGTTTTGCCAAAGATCATGTTTGCAGGGCTTGTGTTGAAGGAAAGATGCATGATTCTCCCCACAAGCCAAATAACATTATAAAGTCAAAGCGGATCTTGGAGATCCTTCATGTGGATCTCTTTGGTCCTCCATCTCATGCTAGCCTTGGTGGGAAGAAATATTGCTTGGTGATTGTTTATGACTAGTCAAGATATTCATGGGTATATTTCTTCAAGTTCAAAAGTGAGACCCAACAATACTTCATTGACTTCGTCAATATGGTTCATCATCAATACAATGTGCCCATACTAACAATAAGAAGTGACAATGGCACCGAGTTCAAGAACTACACATTAAATGGTTTTCTTAGTGATGAGGGGATAAAACATCAATATTCCGCTGCATATAACCCTCAACAAAATGGTGTAGCTGAGAGGAAGAACCAGACTTTAATGGATATGGCAAGGTCTATGTTGGCAGAGTTTAAGTCTCCATACAATTTTTGGGCAGAGGCAATTTCCACCACATGCCATGCATCAAACCGGCTCTACCTCCGCAAAGAGTTGAACAAGACTCCATATGAAATACTTACCTGTAACAAGGCCAACATTTCATACTTCTGGGTGTTTGGTTGTAAGTGTTTCTATCTCATAAAAGGTGTTCGTTTGTCCAAATTTGATTCCGAAGCTTTAGAGGGTGTTTTTGTTGGCTATGGTCTCGATTCTCACACTTATAGAGTCTATGATAAACTCTCCAGAATTTTCATAGAATCTTGTGGTGTGGTTTTTGAACAATATGATGGCCCCCAAGCGGGGCATGTTGATGTTTGTGATATAGATATTGAAATACCTCAAGATGCTATAAGAAGAATGGGTGCGGGATTCATCCGCCTTGTTGAGGAACCCCTTGTGGCAGATCGAGAAGAACTATGCTCTACTCAAGTGGAACCCTCATCTTCACAACTTCAACAAGCTCCTATTATTGTGGGCAATGATGACCCAAGCCAAAGACAAGCTGGGAACCCTCACCATGTTGATCAGGCAGGAACCTCGAGGCTAGATGGTCCAGTCTCTCCACTGACTAGATTGTCCAACCCCGCGTAGTCAGTTGCTCAAGGCAGGCTTATTCAATCGGCTACAAGATCATCTCAAAGCCTTTCTAGTAGCATGCCTGATCAAGACCAAGATCAACATGTACCTCATGTTGATGAAGCTGAACCCATTGTTGATCAAGGTCAAATTAATGGCCAAGACAAGGTCCAAAATGATGAAGTGATTTCCATAAGGAACAACTTGGAGATTGAAACTCATCGCAAAGCTACAGTGGACAGAATGTTAGAAAGAAGAGAGCACTCCCTTGAGAATGTTCTTGGTGATCTAAGGAGTGGTATGTCCACTCGGGCTCAATTGAAATATTTTGGTGAGCATCAAGCGCATATATCCATGGTGGAGCCAAAGAAAGTATGGGAAGCTCTTGAAGATTTAGATAGGCTTGAAGCAATGCACAAAGAGCTCAAAAAATTCGAGAGAAATAAAGTTTGGAAGTTAGTAGAAAGTCCCATGGAGTGCCACAATGTTATTGGCACTAAATGGATATTCAAGAACATGCAAGATGAACATGGTATCATTGTGAGGAACAAGGCAAGATTGGTTGCACAAGGGTTCTCTCAAATTTAAGGCACTAATTATGGAGAGACTTATGCTCCCGTGGCTCGCCTAAGTCCATCTGTATCCTTCTTGCATATGATGCACATCATAATTTTAAATTACAACAAATGGATGTGGAAAGTGCTTTTATAAATGGTCTATTGCATGAGTTGGTTTATGTTAAGCAACATCCGGGTTTCGAGGATCCCAACTTCCCAAACCATGTCTACAAACTTGATAAGGCGCTCTATGGACTTAAACAAGCTCCACGTACTTGGTATGAGCACCTTAGAGAGTTGTTGTTAGACCGTGGATTTGAGGTTGGGAAAATTGAGCCCACTCTTTTTACTAAGAAGGTTAATGGTGAGTTTTTCTTTTGCCAAATATATGTTGATGATATTATCTTTGGATCATCTAACAAATCTTTTAATGATGAATTCTCAAAGCTTATGACTGACATGTTCAGGATGTTTATGATGGGGGAGTTGAGGGTATTTCTTAGTTTTGAGATCAAGCAAATAAGAGGAGGAACCTTTTTCAATCAAGCCTAATATACCCAAGACATTCTCAAGAGGTTCAACACGAAGGAACTCAATGGATATCCTACTCCCACGGCAACCAAGACTCATCTTAAACTTAACCCAAATGGTAAAGATGTTGAAAAAGGTATACCAATCCATGATTGGTTATTTGCTTTACCTATGTGCAGCTAGACCCGATATTGTGTTAAGTGTAGGAGTGTGTGCAAGATATCAAGCGGCTCCTAAAGAAAGCCACTTGATGGCAGTCAAAAGAATCTTTCGATATTTGGTTCATACCCCAAACTATGGTATATGGTATCCTAGGGGTTCAACATTCTCTCTTTGTGGGTACACTGATTCGGATTGGGCTGGTGATAAGGATGATAGAAAATCAACCTCCAGGGCTTGCCAATTCCTTGGTAGGTCCTTGGTGTGTTAGTCTTCTAATAAGCAAAACTGTATATATCTCTCCACCGCCGAGGCTGAGTATGTGGCTGCAGCTAGTGCTTGCACTCAATTTCTATGGATGAGGCAAACTTTAAAGGAATATGGTGTCCGTTGCGACAAAGTTCCTCTCTATGTGACAATGAAAGTGCTATCAAGATTGCCTACAATCCGGTGGATCATACAAAAACAAAGCATATTGAGATCCGTCATCATTTCATTAGAGATGATGTTACCCAAGGAGATATTGAACTATCTTATGTGTCAACCAAATACCAACTTGCAAATATATTCATAAAGCCACTTGATGAAGCAAGGTTTTGCTATTTGAGGAATGAGCTAAATATTGTAGATTCAAGAAGTTTGACTTGATCATCTTGCATACACACCTATTACTTGATCATTATGTGGTTTAGGTGCAGGCATGGACATAGGGGGAGTGCAGTCCTAATCCATTGGGCTATCCCTCCCCCCATAATGCTAAAATTAAGAAAATCAATTCTCTTAATATCATTTTTGTGATATGTGAGCTTCATTGATGAGTATAGGTTATGAACCTAAGGATAATTCTTCACGGTTTCATGCCTCACACTCTTACATGGTGGCCTCGGCCACCGCCCCTTCATTATGAAGGATTGGTTCTTGGTTCTAATTAATTTGGAGTTTCACATGACCATTTAGTTGAATTTCATTGCCTATTTTGGTTCTTCATAGTTTGAGATCTAAACCTAAGCCGGTCACCCTCCCATATAAACATTCTATATATCACATATGTCCCAAAACTTGAAGCTCGCTGTTTTTGGTCGAAGAGGGCTAGAGGTTACGGTGTGCATACACTGAAGTCTTCGACGCAGACCGGAGTCTCCAGACTGGGGTAGTTTCTGCCTATGACTTAAGGGGGGCGGGTGAAAGAGTCACTCAAACTCTATCTTCCACCCCCGACCCCCACTCTCACACTCGCTTCCTCCTCCTCCAAAGCTACCACCCGGAGGCCATTTTGCCACCGGGATCTGTCGTGCCACCGGCAAACTCCATCCTCTCCACCCCTGGGACCTTCCCCACCGGTGGAACCTCTCCAATGGACAGATCTGGTACTATCTCCTCACCATGAACCTAGGGTTAATCTCCTTTGTTTATTTTGGTATTTGTACTATTTTTGGCCACTGGAACCACTAGTCTGCATGCATTCTGTCACACTAGTCTCATATCCTTGCCTGATCTGCTAGAATCAATCTCAACTGTGGTATCCATGTGCAACTTGAAATCTCCAAATCGGAGATTCCGGTTGGTCAGTCCGGAAACTCCAGCCCAAGCCGGAGATTCCGGTGTTGCATGCCGGAGACTCCGGTGTAGATTGCCTCTAGCCCATCTGGCAATGTTACGAGGGTCCTGTATTTATCTCCGGGACATATGTGCTTACCCCCATGCTACCCCTCTCACTCTATGTTCACAAGAGGCTCTGGTTCTCATCGTGGTCGCACCAAGGCCAAGTCCAAGAGGGCGGATCCTCGGTTTGATGAAGAAGATGGTCAGTATGTGATCCCACCATCCAACCACAGGCAGCACCTCAGAGATGCTGAGTACATGAGGAGGAATCATGAGCGCATAGAGGAGGAAAATCGTGCCAAGAGGGCCAAGTATGAAAATTTGCAATCTCTTACCCACATGACCAATAAGGAGTTCCGTGACCTGTGTAAGACCAACTTTTATGTGATGCCAAGGACCTGTGATGATCCTTGTTATTGGAGAAAGGAGCAAAAAGTGTTCATGACTAATATCTATAGCAAGCTCACCAAGTCCCCATTTTTCCCTCAGAAGTATATGGAGCTTGAGTACATGTGTGCCAACAACTACTTTGTAGATGCTCTGTGGATCACTGAGAAGCTCGGGCTGCATGGGCTCATAGAGCTTCGATAAAATTACAGCATTCCTCTTGTCCAAAAATTCTATACAACTATGGTGTTTGGGACAGACCAAGCAAGGACCATGACTTGGATGACTAGCAATGTCCGCTGCACTTCTACCTTCTTTGACTTTTCCAGGATCATCAATGAGACTCTGCAGGGTGTAGCTGTTCCTGTTGGGCACCGCATGCATGACACTATTCTTGGTGAGAGCAAGACCAAGTTGGCTTCCCTCTATGGAAAGGGTGCAGTCGTCGGTGAGGCCAAGGGCCTGAAGCCTCTCTACAACTTGCTACTAAGGATATTCCGCCACAACATTTCTCCCAGTGCCGGAAATGATGATGCTATTAGATGTGGGCTTGTCAACTTACTTCACCATGCTCACAAGGTATACCTTGCTGGCCCTGATGCTGAAGGCTATGCTATTGATGTTATGGATTACATTTTTGAGGAGATGCACCATGCTATTCTCTACAAGAAATCTCGTCCATATGCTCCTCTAGTAATGAGGATTATCAACACTCAAATCCATGGTTCACCACTTGCTCTTCCTCCCAATCTTACGAAACATGCCCTGGTGTGTCTCTGAGGCTGAGCGTACAAGAAAGGGAGATGGTTTCTAGGCAGCCTTTTGAGAGTGAGGATGATGAGATCTCTGAGGTTGAGCGTGCTCCCACCCCTCCTAGGGGCTCCCGGAGGAAGAATGCCTCCAATGCTCCCATGGCTCCTATCACACGTGAGGTTGTTAAGGAGAAGGTCAAGAAGGCACTTTCTAGGAGAGGACACTTTGCTACATGAATGTGGACATCCGTAAGGGACAACATGATGCCTACAAGAGCAATCGCAGGATTGAGAAGCTCCTCAAGGAAATCAAGGCTTAAGGAGAAGAAGAAGAGGAAGGGGACTCTGAGTACAATGATGAGCATGGGGTTGAACCATCTGCAGAGTCTGATCACACACTATCCTTTGGTGCTTGGAATGAAATGAATGCAAGCTTGGTTGATTGGCAGTCATTCTCAGAGGTCACTTTAGGTTTTGCACCACAGGGTACTTCCTCCTCTCGCCCTCACGGCAAAGGGCCACAGACTTCTGCTACTGATGATGATTATGATGAGGATGACGACGACGAGGACTCCGAGTGATCTATTTGGGGCGATAGCTTGGACCTTTTCCCTTTTCGGCATTTCGATGCCAAAGGGGGAGAAGATGTCCATTAGGATCACCCGGGATTTGCATGGGATGGGTTGTGTCATTTATTTGAACATTTGCTTTCTTTTGGTTCGTGTGAAACTTATTTGGTTTGTCTGAAACTATTGTGTGTGGACATGCTATGCCCTTTATTTTAATAGTTAAACCTCCCCATGTTTAGCTTCTATTACCTGACTTACTTGTACTACATGATTATCCTGCTACACATCGTCAGGGGGAGCATAGTTATCATAGTTATGTCTCTGATTAAAAATTTCATGCAAAACCCCTTGTTGTCATCGAACACCAAAAAGGGGAGACTAAAAGGACATTTATTGTCCTAATCTATTTTGGTGTTCGTTAACAACATAAGGTTCATTTTACTGTGTGTTAATGTCTACATGTCAACCTATTGAAAAGAGAAAAGGCCATTGTAGTGTGGGAAATTCCCTGGACATAACTGACATTTCCTAGAGAAACTAGACCAGAGTCTCCGGTGTGCAAACACTGGAGTCTCCGGTGTGGTCCGAAGTTTCCCCAACTGTCCCCGGAGTGGACTCAAGCTGTTGCCTTGGTACATTCTATATAGGGGTCCGGAGGCAGGCCAGATTCTCCGGAGTGGGGCTCAGACCGGAGTCTCCGGTGTCCCTAGTCCGGAGTTCCTGGCAAAGTCTCCGGGGTAAGAGACAAGATGGTGGCTTGGATAGTCTGATAGGCGGTCCGGAGATGGACCGGAGTTTCCGGTCTAGACCGGAGTCTCCGGTCTACTAGACCAGAGTCTCCGGTGTGGAAGGTCACCAACGGTCAAAAAAGGTCTACAGCTATGAGGTCTATAAATAGGGGACCTCATCTTCTACCTCAAGCTACTCGTTCCAGAAAAGAAAGACCATAACATTAGAGCCAACAAAACTCCAAGATCTCTTCATCCAACCATCCAAAGTCGTTAATCTTTAGGGAATCGGAGGAGGAGGCCTCGATCTATAGCTTCACCAAGAGATATCTTCATTTCCCCCTCATTAACATGAGGGATCCTTGCTCTAGGGTTTCATTGGAAACCCTAAGCCTTGTTTTGGTTTGATTCGATTCTTACAAGCTTGTCTTTAATTGTGTGATAACTTGCTTGGATTCGGGAGCCCCCAATTAAGTTGTGGGTGTGTGCCTCGAACTTGTTGTAAGGGTGTCGGCTACCACCTTGAAGGTTGCCGAGTTAGTGGAAGCATGAGTCGATCCCCTTAGGGTGAGGTTCACTAGAGAACAAGGGAGGACTTTCGTGGCGTTGGTGATTTGATACCGCCCCTCTCCAAATGTAGACGTACTTCCCTTCAAAAGGAAGGAACTGCGGGAAATAATCCTTGTGTCCCCGTGTGCTTCACTTCAGTTACTTCTATCCTTTACCGCACCTTACTTTATCTACTTCTTGCTTAGTTAGTGATGCGTGTGTGACACATAGGTAAATTCACCTTAGTTGCATATCTAGAGAATTTACCTTTGTGTCAAACCCTAATTTGAAAAAGAGTAAAATTTGGAGTAGCAACTATTCACCCCCTCTAGGTGCCCATACGATCCTTTCACCTCTTCGTCGTGGTCTTGGTGGCCGCGGTGGAAGTTCCAACCTTGATTTTCCCCATGGTGGACGGAGAGAGACGCATGTGCAACACAAAGTGGAAGTAGTAGGAAAAAATAGCAAACGCAGGAGCGTTGCAAGGAAGAAATAGCAGGAAGCAAAGGGAAGTAGTAAAATAGTAAAAACCTTTCCCCTGGTTTATAAAGAAAAGAAGAGCAAAGCATAGCCGTTGGATGAAACCAGTGAACCGTCAAAATACACATGATGACGACGCGTGTCAAGGGCGCACAGAAGGATAAAAATCGTGGGCAGTTATTGCCATGGTAAAAACGGAGAAAATCTCCATGACGCCTCAATCTTCGCGCATAAAGGGGGATGTGTGGTCAAATGATCTCCATTGACACACCACTCAAGCGTCAGCATTACTACAACAGGGGCCACAATTGAAACGTCCCATCGATTTTTTATTTCTCTGAAGCCACGGCTAGCAATGACGTCATAGAAGAAGCAATGACCAAACTTCGGCTCTATTGTAGAAGAACCAAGGAAAATAAGTACAAAGGCCCGAGTTGAAGTAATTTCCTCAGCTAAAAACCTTGAGCTTACAATCAAATGCAAGTATTCGACTGTAGCCTCGGTGGCTACTTTCATCGGGATCACTGGTCACGCACCCGATAAAAAAGGACATAACAATCCTAAATCAGTAATTGAAATCAAAGAATTCTTTAGATGGTTAGAAACTTCGAGCCTATGTCCCGAGCAAGCATCCGAACATAGCCTCGGGGGCTACTCCCATCGGGAGCGCTGGCACGCACCCGATAGAAAACCATATTGTGCATATAAGGTCAACAATTATTTCGACCCAGAGAAATATCAGCATAGCCTATGAGTATTACTTTAGTGTATCCTCAAAAGGTTACTCCCATCGGGAGATTCTATAAAACCATCCGACAAAACAAGGGGCTGATAAACTTCCGCAATTCCAGTAGCCAAACAAGGCAGTCGATAAAATTTATACAAAAATCTCGGATCACGCCCGATGCAATAAAACTCCGAATGACGTGTCCACGATATGAAGATAAGACCTCGGGATTCATCCTGTGTGGCCTGGTAATAGCACAAGAATACGCTCTGCCAGTAAAATATCCGTATCGATGATATGTTGAAAAAACCCGACAGACGCGTTGGGTACCCGATATAATAGAATTGGAATTCAATATTTGATAAGACCTCAATGGCTCGAACTGAATTACGCCAGTAAAATTCCGAGTTCAAGCCTGGGGACTTGAACTTGATGTAGGTATATAGTGTTTTTTGCCCAGGAGCAATTAAGTGATTCCCGATCCGTCGGATGCATTAGGCCTGTTGGACTAAATCCCTACAAAGCTACAAAACGATTTCATATAAATCATAAATATTGAAAATATCTCTTGAGCCTTAACCCGAATCTACGATTCGGATGGAGTCTCTGGGGCTACTGGCATGGGTATGATTACTCGAGTGCTTATGTTTGGTAACCCTAGCTATATGAAGGCTCACGACCCATGAAGTCTCAAGATGAAGGCCTAAGGAGCATCCGACAGGAAGTCTTAGTTTAGCTAAATAAGGAAATAGAAACCAACATTGTGTTGGTGTTGTAATCATGAGTATGTAACCTATCCATATACGGCCCTGAGACCCAGCCTATTATATATAGGCTGGGAAGAGATAGCGGGGGGACCAAAAAACTCCCAAGCAATCTGTAACCGCATTGTCCATCGATAATCAGACGACTTTGACTCCCTTGTTTGTCTGACAACTGAAAAAATCTCCAGCGTTCTCTTTTCCACGAAACCCTAAATCCATAACCATGGGCATTGCCGAGGTTACCCCTCGTCACCCTCCAAGTGCCCTCCTCTCTCCCTCTCTCTCTTGTGAGCGCGGCCCCACCATAAGGCCTGCGCGAATGAGAGTGTTCTTCACCGTAGAGCGTTGTCGCGCTGCAAGGATTCCGGATACAGGAGATCTACTTCCACAACCTCTGCCAGATCAGGGTCCGGGAGTTTTTGTCAAACATCGTATGTGTGTGACCCCCTACGAGGTGCTGCACTTGTGGCGCTCGAGTCGTTCGAGCCATTGGAGTCATTGGAGCCGGTGGAGCTGGAGCTGGTCGAGCCGTCCGAGTTTAGAATGACCTTGAGATCGATGTTAGTATGACTACATCAATCACGTTCTCCTGAACGTTAACAAAGATTTTTGGTCTTCAACTTGGTGAGTTCGTGAAAAGCTCCTCCTGTTACTGCATTACTAATAGATAGATCCTGGCTTTAGGGTTGTTTGCGTAGGACTTCATCCCCAATGATCCAGCAAGTTCAGAAGAAAATCCCTTCATTTTTGCAATGAATTGTGCAGGAGGCATGTCATGTTTCTTAGTGTTGAGAAGGGCACCTAGAAGCATAGAGACTCAGGCCTTTGACTATGACGCATACATATCCTCGAAAATGTCCCATACTTCCGCAACGGTTTAGAGCCCTAGAACTTGAGCAAGTACCTTAGGCTTCATAGAATTTAGTAGATAGCGCAGGATCTGTTGATCCTTTGAAAACCAGTCGGCATAAGCTTTGATTGGGGCGCCTTCCTGAACTTGCACGGGCACTGCATCGGTGCCGCCCAACAATGCCATGACTTGAGCACCTTGCAGAGCCAGAAGAACCCGGGCTTTTCAAAGGAGATAATTGTCCCTAGAGAGTTTCTCCGATGGAGGACCTCCAAGGGCTGTCGCCTGACATGAAGCGGAGGAGGAGGACACCGTGGGGAGGGAGGGAAGTTTCATGTTCTTTTGGGAATCGATGATCGTAACCGCCAATTAGAATTTTGGTTTTGGGAATTGTATCTGTGGAGACCAACGGTTGTAATCACGATTAACCTTTTGATTTTTGGAACCGAATTTTGCTAAACATGGGTGGAAGAGGGTGCTCGTGATACCATGTTGGTGTTTTGGGAGAACGGTGCCCTCGCTAGAGGAATCGGTTGCGTGTTTATAGGATCGAGAAAAGCCCCACATATGTTTATATGATCGAGGAAAACTCCTCACATGGCCTTTACAACATACATTACTGAAGGGAAACGGATTGGGGTAGGGGGAGAGAGACAACTACCAACTTGTGTAATACACTATACCGTTTAGAGTTTTTATACTCCCTCCGATCCATAATACTTGTCATTAAAATGGATGTATCTAGACATGTTTTAGTGTTAGATACATCCATTTTAATGACAAGTAATATGGATCAGAGAGAGTAATTATAATCGACACTCATAAAGAAAATATATTCTTTCACTGGGAGATGACGTTGTCGTTGATAACAACACAAAAATATATACTCCCTCCGCAAGGAAAAGGATATTAAATATTTGTTCAGATTTACACGTATCTATACACTAAAACATGTTCAAAGACATCATTATTTCTAGATGGAGGGAGTACCTCCTTTAAAAAAAGTGTGATCGAGTTCGCTGCTCAAAAAAGATGAATGAACTCTCGAACGCGCAGGCCGGTATATTTGTGGAAGGAGAAGTTCAACACGATTTTGCCTCCCTGGACGATGACGCTAGCTAGGTGTAGTCAAACACTTGTCAGCAGTGATGGAATACATCCATCTACTCGGACAAGGTTGTCAGTCCACGATTTTCGGATAGGCACAGCATCCTAATTCAGGTTGGCTTCGGATATGCTCGCTTTTCCTGCCAGATTTGGAAGATTCACAGCCTGATTCATCGAGATTTCGGACGATCGTTTGATGTTATGTGGTGTTCCAAAGTTAGCATGCATGGTGGCCAATTTTGACTGCTACTAGTAGTGGTTGCCGCGGGAGTCCGCCTACAGTTTTGGTTCATTGAATTTGGACGGCGTTACAAGTGCATTGGACCTGGTTTTGTTTCACGTGCACAGTCGCCCTGGCCTGCCGGTTAGAGGGTTAAGTTAGCCTGGCATGCATGATGTTACAAACATTCCAATAAACTTACCGGCGCCGTTGACCATGATGATGTGTAGCATTAACATGCATTAGTATGGAGTAAGTGTGAAATCCACAAACCTTGGGAAGACTCTTGTTCTGTCCTTTCCCCCCTGGCCGTAAAATGAGGCCCGGTGCATCCTCCATCCCATCCACTGTCCGTTTTACCACGCGTACGGTTCACAGCTACCCACGTTGCAAGAACGCATCTCCGAACTCCCCATCCGGGGAGGATTCTGTTCATCGGCTATAAATTGGAACCGTCCCCTGCTCGCTTCCCCACACGCCGCCCTTGATAGTATACAATCGATCTACCTGCTCTGCAAACGTCCATCACAAATCCCGATGGCTCACGTTCTCGCCGCTGCGGAGCCTCTCACCCTCCTGAAGCGCCCACCGCCGCAGAACGACGGCTTCGGCGACGACAACGGCAGCACCGACGAGAAGCCGATGAAGGCGCGCCGGCGGGAGTCCGACCCGGCGGCGGCGATGGCCGCGGCACGCCACGAGTTCGGCGAGCACGGTGGCGTGAACATGTCCATCGAGGCGTCGGCGACGTTCACGGTGATGGAACCTGATACCATGCGCCGGCTCTTCTCGGGGGAGCTGGGCCCGGAGCGCGGCGACCTGTACATCTACAGCCGCCACTTCAACCCGACGGTGCTGGCGCTGGGGCGGCAGATGGCTGCACTGGAGGGCACCGAGGCCGCCTACTGCACGGCGTCCGGCATGTCGGCCATCTCCTGCGTGCTGATGCAGCTGGTGGGTGCCGGCGGGCACGTGGTGGCATCGCAGTGCCTGTACGGCGGCACCCACGCGCTGCTGTCCCGGTTCCTGCCGCGCACGTCGGGGGTGAGCGCGACGTTCGTGGACGCCGACGACGAGGCCGCCGTGCGCGCCGCGGTGCGTCCCGGGGTGACGAAAGTGGTGTACGTGGAGACGATGTCGAACCCGACGCTGGCCGTGGCCGACATCCCGATGTTGGCGCGGGTGGCGCACGAGGCCGGGGCCAAGCTCGTGGTGGACAACACCTTCACCCCCGTCGTGGTGTCACCCGCGCGGCTCGGCGCGGACGTCGTCGTCCACAGCGTCTCCAAGTTCATCAGCGGCGGCGCCGACATCATCGCCGGTAAGGATGGCCATCTCCCTCACCCCCAAGTCATACCTTACTACATGTTCCATGCATGCATGCAACGACGAGCTTGATAGAGTGCGTAACAACTGAAGTACTCCCTCCCTCCTAAAAAAAGTGTCACAAGTTTATCAAAATCGATACATTCAAATTTAAACAAAACTGAGACATTATTTTCAGGATGGAGGGAGTATGCGTGATATAAACGTTCTCTAGACGCTTCATTAGCGTGCACGCACGAAGAAACACACACGTCCTCAACACCTTTTACCAGTCGGAAATTAAAGAAAGCGCTACAAGAGTATAGGCAGCCATCATACATACAAACAGATGGTACGTGCGTCCCTACGTACGTCGCCTCTTTTGTCACATGTCACGTTCCAACCATGCTGGGGCTAAAAGCAGTAGTGCTCACATGCATTGCCCCTAGACACGGGGATGGATGGAAAAAGACATCACCACCACGGGCTGCAAGTAGATTCCGGAGATGCAAGAATATTATCGGAAGTAACTCCCTCCTTTTCAAAATATAAGATGTTTTAACTTTATAAAAGAAGTGTATTCAACGGCCAAATAGAGAATGGAATTGCGAGATTCTCAAAAAGAAAGAAAAGAGGAATGTAATAGCTAGTGATATGACATGATCGAATCGACATTATCAACTTATAATGAGTTCATTATTATAGGCATACAATACTACTTATGCACAATTGTGTAACAAATTACTGAATACATGTGCGATTTGCTTAAAGTTTGTAAATTGGACACAGAAATTTCTGTATAAACATGCATGCAAAAACATAATGTGTCACTGTAATTAATAATTAAAAAGATGATAGTTGTATTGTCAGTAGATATTGTATCATAACACGCATATGGGAAGATTTAATGTTAAAAAGCCTCATATAAAAATTTGCATCGAGATTATTGTTCTACATAATGAGACTGTGATTTAGTACTACGTCATGATATCATAGATTATAGAGATCATATCGTACATTATTATCATGTGCATGATATTGACGGATGTTACTACTATGCAGTATAACTAGCCTTGGAGATGGCACAATTCAGTAACCCATTCAGTAATTTACATGCCGGTCCAGAGAGGATATGTATGCCACGACCAGACCTCTCCAACCACGCGTACGACACCGACGCCTCACTGCCGCGTTGTTGCCACGCGCGTCCCCACTACCACCATCGACGGCCCAAAAGGTCAAAAGGACAAGCTGATGAGTCAGCGATGAGCGCTGTGGCCTCACCCTCACGTACGACGACATCAGCTATGCTCTAGCTAGCGCGTGATGGAGATGGTGACCCATCCACCCGTTTCGGCCTTGCATGTACGCTCCATGTGTTGCATGTCTCCCCACGTACGTCCATCGTTTCGACGGCCTAGCGCGATCGGTTCTCGCGAGTAGCCAGCTAGCTAGCTAGCTCTCCATGGTCCATGGAGTGACGGGAGCGTCCTTTTTGGTTCCTTTCACATTTTCGCGCCATCTGGTTGATCATTGCGCCAGCGGGCCACGGTGCCGATCGTCCCATCTCGGCAGTAATAATTGCCAACCCCGTGATCGGTGCACCTGCATCACATTTATTTTCTCTGTTCCGTAGCACACGTACTAGTATAACCGATTTTGCTTGTCATGCATCGGGTCACACGGTGTTGATCTACAGGTTGCGGTTTGGTGTTCAGTGCTACACACCAAATCTCTTGATGATGGTACTAATATTGTTCGATTGCAGGTGCGATCTGCGGGCCGGCGAGCCTGGTGAACTCGATGATGGACCTGCAGGACGGGGCACTGATGCTGCTGGGCCCGACGATGAACGCCAAGGTGGCGGCCGAGCTCGCGGCGCGCCTCCCGCACCTGCCGCTCCGGATGCAGGAGCACTCCCGCCGCGCAGCCGAGTTCGCGTCCCGGATGCGCCGCCAGGGCCTCCGCGTCACGTACCCGGGCCTCCCCGACCACCCGCACCACGACCGCCTCCGCGCCATGGGCAACCCGGGGTACGGCGCCGGCGGGATGCTGTGCGTGGACATGGGCACCGAGGAGCGCGCCAACCGCCTCATGTACCACCTCCAAAACACCACCCAGTTCGGCCTCATGGCCGTCAGCCTCGGCTACTACGAGACGCTCATGTCCTGCTCCGGGACCAGCACCAGCAGCGAGATGCCGCCCGAGGACCGCGCCCGCGCCGGCATCTCCCCGGGGCTCATCCGCATGTCCGTCGGCTACAACGGCACACTCGAGCAGCGCTGGGCGCAGTTCGAGCGCGCACTCGCGCTCATGCAGCAGGAGAACCCCAGCACCGGCGCCGCCAAGTACTGCAAGGCCGGCTGACGGTCTGAGTCTCACCGGCTCAATGCTAGCTGATGCTGTGTGTATATACTGGTAGTAAGTAAGGTTTAAGCGCCCATCTGAATCTGATCAGATGGCTGCCAAGGTGTTAGGCTGCATGCATACTGAACTAGTCTGTCGAATGTTCTGGGACCTGCATGTATCGGAATAAAGTTGCCCTCATTTTCCGTCCATAATGATTTGCCAGTTCCTTCCCAATTGGTATTCCAGAAGAAAAAAAGATCCATCGATCGTCGATTTTTCTTTCACTCGCACGCTTCATTCTGCAATAGCTGCTGTAGTACTACTATCGTTTCAGCATACAGCTCTAGACATCTCGTCAGGTTTTACAGTCGCATGTGACTGAACTCTCTGTAGTTCTGAACTGAAGTCTGAACTAGGCATAACCGAGCAAGAGCAAAGGATATATACTCTCTGTTCTTGTTTCAGGTTGCTGCCATTGGCGTTCCTGCACTATGCTCATGCTGTTTGGAATATGTTCTGGACCATCTTCTTCGGGCACTCCATTGCTGCGGCTTCCAGCTCTGAAACCTCATCGCCGCTCAGCCTCCAGCCGACCGCACCCAAGTTGTCCTCGACGTGCCTGACTGTTTTCACGCCGGGAATCGGAATAGCACCTTTGCATATGCACCAGTTTATAGCAACCTGCGTTCAGATCACAGTATACTGTTAGCTTGATTATATGTACCTGCGTTGTCCGATAAAAATTCAGATTTGTGTATGCCTGCATGGTCGATGATCAGTTGAAGCCAAATTACAAGAGCTCTATATTTGCTGTGTACAGAAAAAAACATGCTGTAGAACACTCCGAAAATTGATGTAGACACATGTGCACAGATCACTGTGTCAGCTTTAGATTGTCTCAAAAATTCAGTTTTGTGTGTGTGTGTGCCTACATGGGCCATGATCAGTTGAAGCCAAATTGCAAGAGCTCTCAATTTACCGTGACAGAACACTTATCATTTTGAAAATTTGGGTCGCTCTCGTTTCGCGCCATTGACAAATGCCACAGTACCATCGTCGATAGCCTCAGCACTCAGGTATGCCTCAAGGACAGGACAAGGACTAACGCCAGGTCTAAAAAAAAGTACGTACTCACTTTTTATTTGAACTGAATAAAAGAAGAAACAGAAGAAAAAACCTGCAATGTTTATGGAGCACCATGATCCTCTTATGTTCAGCCAAAAGATAATCCTATATAGTGTTGTTCCTAGTGTTCATATTGAGTTTATCGTCATAGGTCTGACATTTGGGATAGAGAGACATGCTCAAGATCGTGTGGTCATAGCCGACGATGCCACCAAGATCTCGTTCTGATTCACGCAAGCCATCACCTAAACAGGTACCGTCACATAGCCATCGGCGAACTAGAGATGGCAACGAGCTCGTCATCCACAAGCGTGTCGTGAGGGAGTCTGATGGAAGCACGGTCATCCACCCAATGCTGGCAGCGACGAACTACATCGAGTAGGTGTTGATGAAGAACGAAGTTCGTCGTTGTAAGCGTAAACAACTGTACCACTGCCATCTCACACAATGCACTCCTATACGACGAACTCGTCTCCAGGTCTGGACGTTCCACTTCACCGTGTCCATGAACCACACTAGGACTTGTTAGCGGCAGTGTCGACCATGCCCGGACACCTTAACCTCCGCCGACCCGACCCGACCCGACCCATTGCGGTGGCCTCGTCTCTCCCGCCCCAGCAAACCAGCCCCTACCACGCGTCCCCCTCCTCTCCGCCGCCGCTAGCTCCGTCGCCGGACAAAGTTCCAGTGGCGCGGCGGAGGCGGGGCCCCAGCCCTCGCGCGCGCCCCTTCCATGGCGGTGGCGGCTCGAGTTCCGGGCAACGGCGGCGGCTCTCCAGCGGAACTCCAGCAGTGATGGCGAGCGGGCGGCGGCCGGTGAATTCCGGCGGCAGCAGTCCCTAGGCTGCGGGGCGGCGGATGATGGCGAGATCTAGGGTTCCTAGATCACCGACTTCTTTGCCTCCTCGACATCGGCCGGTGTCGTCCGGAGGTCATTCGGGGCCTACTTTGCATCACGAGGATGCCCCGGGCAGAGGCCCTAGGTTTGGTGGAGGTGGACATTTTCTCCGTCGAAGGTGGCCGACCTGCGGCTGGATTGGCGGATCTCGCAATTCGTGTTCCAGTCCCAGCAGCGAGACGGGGAGACCTAGGTGCCGGTGAAAACCGAGCATTGACAGGGGATGGCGGCGTTACCACGCCGTTACCTTGATGAAGGCATCACCATGCACCTTGTGTCGACCTCACTCGTGCTACTACGAGGGAAACCCTAAGACCTTTGGGTCGGACGATGATGGTGTCGTGGTGTCGATATCGCGTTCTCTCCTGGGAGCATTGCCTGTGGAGCAGCGTTGGATGGAAGTGGCAGGAGGGGTGGAGCGGCTAGCGCGCGGGGGTGGTGGTGCTTGGCACCGCGGTGGTTTCAGTGGCTAGTGTGTTGAGAGTCTGCGCATCGATCTACATGCTGATGATGGGTTGGCGGAAGATAATGAAGGCTGCAACATCCGGAGCGTGTGCGTGGGCGTCACTCCGTGGATATGCTGTGCGGTTCTAGGGCTCCTTTTGCTTGAGTTCGAGCCGTCGCGCCAATGCACTCCAGCTTCTCTTGGCGAGTGGCAACAGTGTGAGTGACCATGGGACGGGGTCGAAACAGGTACATAGGTGTTTGATAGATCTTGTTGGGAGCTGGCGATACGGTTATCGTTTTTGCTCGGTGTTTTGTTCTGGAGGTTCCGGTTTGTATGATCTTTGTAATGGCCTTTGCCAAACATTGTGGTTCTAATAATAAATAAAGGATGTGTGCATTGCTTGATGGAGAGGCCGGGGCTCCGCTCCCGATTTCGAAAAAAAAAACGTTGACCATGCCCGCCGGAGGTTGATCAACCATATGGGCATGGAACTACGATCAAACTCAACATGTTCTGTTTCTTCTCCTTTTATTCAGTCTAAACAAACGGCGAGGACCGCCTCCAACGCCACGATCCACCACGATGGCTTCATCCTACGACCACTAATTGTGTATTTGTGTGGCACTAGAATCTACCCAGCTGGCTAAGCATTTACGTGGCAAGACCGGAAGAGCATGACCGCCGCACGTGATACCTCACAAAAAAGATATGATCTTCGAAGAAGGTGACCTCGTGTGGATACACCTTCGCAAAGACTGCTTCCCCAAGGAGCGTGACTCCAACCTTAAGCCACGAGGTGATGGTCCATTCAAGGTTCCCGAGAAGATCAACAATAATGCCTACGTTATCGACATCCCCACGTCCAATTACCTCGTGAGTAACACATTCAATGTGGCGGACCTTGCACTATTTCATGGAGATGATGAGGTTGAAGAGTCGAGGATGACTCTTTGGGGGGGGGGAGGGGGGAGCTAACGTAGCCTGTCCTAGGGCGCCTCTACATCTACAACGCCAAGTCCCCAAAGTGGTCCCATGACTCGAGCCCGAGCCAAACTCCTCCATGATAAGGTTAACTCGCTCCTATCTATATGTGACTTCGATACAACCTTGGATGGATTACAACCTCATTCGAGTACCCTATGTGTGATCAGGTATGAAGCCGAAGCCAAGGACCATTGGAGCGAGGCAGTAGCTGGAGTGACCAAGAGCTTACAGGAAACAACGTTACTACCAGCCACTCCAGGCAGTACTACCGGACCAGTGGTACTACCGCCATCCATCGGCGGCAATACTGCCTGGGCCCTTCTGTACCCACAGGTACCGAAAAGGCGATACCACCGCCCCGATCCCCAGTGACAACAGTACTACCGCTCGGCGCCAGCGGTACTACCGCGTCGACTCCCTCGAGCTCTCCAACGAAGCCAGATTATCCCGGTACTACCGGACCTGGAGGCCGCCGAACGCTGAAGCCCGGAGCTACCGCCCCGAACAAGACCGCATCCGTTGAAATCGGGACTGCCGGACCTGAGGGCCGGTACTACCGGTCGCACCAGTGCCTGCGCGCACAAGGACTGGGCCTAAGCCCATGTAATGCCCCGAACTTTCCTTTTTATCCCTAAACTATCCTTGTTTAAGTGGTTGACCTATAAATAACCCCACCCCTCCATTGTAAATCCTAAACTAGATAATAGAACTGGAAGACTACCGCCTTGAGGAATCTATCAAGTTTGGTCTCACCTTCCTTCCAAGGAAGACATATTATCCCCCACATCTTTAGATTTTGCCCTTTGTGCATCAAGTTGTACAAGATCTTTTAACTAAGTGATCTCTTTGAAAGCTATCAAGATCTCACTAAGGTTCTTATTCCTCACCGACTGGGTTCGAGAAAGAGTTTTGATCGATACCGATCCTAGGGATTGTATTGAACTGGTAGCCACCGGAGTGAGCCAATGGCAAGCTTTGCATTTGTGTTGAGTGTGTATTCGCCAATTTCTTTGTGTGTGCATTCAATTCCAATTCTCTCCCCTTCTTCCTTCGTGAATCCACCGCCTACAATCGAGAATCGTGAAAGATCGGACCACCCTATAGCGTAACCCCAACAACACGTCCCTAGCTCTAACTACATGCCCAGTTCCACTCATGTGGTAGGTCCTCGCGGCTATTATTAGCACACCAAGAAAAAGACGGATGTAAAATCATGGCTTGCAGAAGGTTTGCCTAAGAAGTAACAATACTCTGGTAAGCTAAAGCCAAATTTCAGAAACTCTACATTTACCATGTATAAGGAAAATTCACTTGTTGTGACATGACCCTAATCATGTACTCCCTCCATCCAGAAATAACTGAGTTGAGTTTGTGTACATTCGAATGTATCTATACGCTAAAACATGTCTACATACATTCGAATGTATTCAAACCCAACTCGGTGATTTCTGGACGGAGGGAGCAGTAAAATTTGGGTCACTCGTTCTGCATTCGGAAAAACACTTACTTGAGACATGGTTTTGCCCTTTCTATCTGCAATACTCTTCAGGCAAGACAGCAGAGATTTTAGCCCGGGAAGAATCTGCCGGAACAACACAGATCTGCATTCAGGTAACAAAAAATGTTTAGTTAGAGAAAAACAGGCACTCGTCAACTTTTTGTTTTTTGAGCTAAAGGCACTCGTCAGATCAGAAAAGCGTATTTCCTCGCCCCCGTTTGGCCCATTACCTTGGCCCATTTGGAAGGTTAGAGGCATCATACTTCCCGGTGAGCATGCCCAGCCCAAGCGGACTATAAGCGATGACACGAACACCCAGGTCATCGCACACGGTTTTCAGCTCCATCTGCTCATCGCCCATGCTCAGAAGCGAGAACTGCACCTGCAATTACAGTAAATTTTGATCAGTTCAGGGGGAACTGAATCAAAAGTAGAATTAAGCGGCCCAGCATGCACAGCAAGCCATTTTCTGCAGGTACCTGAGCTGTGCTCAGGGGAACACCTCTGGATGCTAGGTAGCTGTGTATCTTCATAAGCTGCTTCGGCCCGTAATTGCTCACACCTACGGCCCGGACAAGACCCTGAAAATTACCACAAATTTCTAATCAGTGATACAACACGTAACAACAGTCATGCCCTACAGAAATAATAATCAGAAGCTTTGATCAATGACAAGATTGTACGTGTCTGATAAATGGTGATAAGTAGCACATTTAGCCTGAAAGCGCTCGCAACCTATCGAATTACACAATATGTAGCACGGAGTGTGCACTGCACGGAGAGAATCACAAACTTTGATGGATGGCATATTGGCATCATAACATGTGTCTGAAAACAGCGACCTTGTCATACATATCAACTAGCCCGTCCCAGAGAGCGCGCTCCTGCAGAGGTGCATAGTTAGCAGTGGACCAGTGCAGCTGCCCTATTCCGAGCCGATCAATCTGCAACCTGTCCAATGATGACCTGAAAAGAGGCACACCACAAGGTAATGCAACTGAGCAGATATGTTCCATACTAAATGAGCTTACATATGTTTCTGCACGAGTCCACTGAACTGGAGTAAGAGGTGTACACTGAACGAAAGGAAATAGTATGGCTTATGTACATTAAGCACACAAATTGGAGGAGTACTTGCAGGCGTTGACAAACTGGCCCGACGTTAGTCGCCAAGGATATGCGGCGAACTTCGTCGCGATGACCACATCATCTGGAGATTTGGTTGGGCCTGGGACATAACAATGAACAAAAATGGGAGCAATTTCAGATAACAATAGAACGATCATTAGTTCACAGTTGCTGAATTCAATTTGAACGACAAAGTTCCACACCTTCGCTGATAAATTTTCCAAGAAGCCTTTCACTCTGCCCGTTCAATTTTCCAGTTCCATATGAGTCAGCAGTATCAAAAAGGTTTATGCCATTCTTCAGAGCCAAATTGAAACAGTCCTGCAGTTCAGTGTCCATGCTTTCTTGGTAGCCCCAGAGCAGCTGGTTGCCCCATGCCCATGTTCCAAAACCCATGGGGGATACTGAAAGGGGGCCAACTTTCACCTACAGTTGTAAAACACCAATGCTTCGTTATGCAGATCTAAGTGAACAAGTGTTGAAAACTACCCATACTAATTGTACGCTGTGCAGTATCTCTGAATATGTAGTACAGTATCATTTTATAGTTCAGACTGTAATGATGCACAAGTTAGCTTAATATGAGTTGATAAAGACTTCAATGTTTCATTAGTGCATCAAGACTGGGTGGAAGAGGGATAAAACTTGCTCGGTCAACATCCTCCCCTTGTTTTGCCGGTTGTCTGATGCACCAACCAGCTCTTTCTCTCTCTTTTTTGAGAGGTAGCATCAGCTAATTTTATTACACACACTATGTCAGTAGCTTTTCACCCACCTAGAGTTAAAATAAGCATGGTGGTCTGCTGATGGAACGGTGGCAACAGAAAACTTCGTCATGTTCTCTAACGGCGATCACACGATACGGAACTTTTGGGTTGGCGTGCACGGCTTGGGTAAAGAGGAAAGCCAGCATCAGAATGCATATTGACAATAGCTCGGAATCAAAGAAGCGGTGACATTTTCCGTTTGATCCGTAGCTGGCATACCAAAAGGGTACTACTGTACTAATCTAATCGCACTCCTGCTCGAGTCTTGTGAGTAACGGTGTGTGTGAGTGTGAGCGCGCGTGTGTGACAAATTGTAGGTGGGCAAATTCAGACAGAACATGAAGTTTTGTCCTTGGGTCTCACATCTACTCGGCCATGTTCTTTGATGGCGAGCTGTACTGTGCATTCAACTCAGCTCAGGTCTTGTCTGAAAATCAGCAGCGCGCTATAAAGAAAAAGAGTACAGTAATGTGCAAAGCCTTCAATCTTGTACTGATAGTCTGAAACTGAATAGCAAACTGCAACCAAGTCCTGCTCGGTCACTTCACAGTTCACGTCTTCACGACGCTGCAGTTTAAGTCTCCCGATACAGGAAGACCGCCAGCTATAACGCAAGCCCACGGGAAATTTCAGGATTATTACGCGATTTGAACTCTTCGCTGTGAAATTCATGCAAAATCGATACGAAATAACCGCATTCTAAACGGGATACTAAGCTTAGTTCCTGAACTGGACTGTTTGGGCAAACTTGTACGCGGTGTGAGTGCTCAGTGAGAGGCGATTGCAGTGTGTGATTCCAACTGTACGACAGTACTATCACGCATGCGACATGTAGAGGAGAGCTACCGTGTCGAGACCTTTTCCCATGGCCAGAAGAGGGGGCCCAAGCGCAGCGCCGCGGCAGGCACGGGCGGCGATGACGGTCGCCGGAGGAGGATGCCTCCGCCGTGCGGCTGCGATGCGAAAGGCATCGCCGGCGCCGCCTTAGCAGCCGGCAGAGACATAGTCAATGGAGGTGGGGTACTGGGGTGGAGACCGGGAGGAGGCACGGACTGGGTGCGTTCGTTCTAGTCCGTTCGTGTCTCGATAGAACGAATCCTTTTTCTTCAGATAGAACTTTGTTCGTCCTCTGAATTTACGTGCAGAAGCAACATTGTCGAAAGCTACCCCGGTAGGAAACTGATTATGGGCTAAATTATTTCGGCCTATGCCCAGCTATCATCCAGTATTTATAAAATCACATTCCAAACTTTACCTTTGTTTGAGAAAGCTAAATTGCATCGTCACCTTTTTTGAGAAATATTCGCTAGTACTCCCTCGGTTTCAAAGTATAAGATGTCTCCTCTCCAATGTGTTTAACAAGTTGTATTTTACTACCCAATTCATCTCTCCTATTGTTAAAAACTCGAGCATTCCTCTCCTTCTATAACATCCAAGATGCTAAGATAACAAGTGTGTCGAATTTCCTTTTGCCAGTTGCCTGTGCTCCCTCCCTAGGTGACAACCACTAGCTCTCCATCTTGCTATCCAGTTGTGGCCCTTGGAGGGTGAGACCAGCTTGCTGCAGGCAACCTAACTACACCTAGTGTAGTGTGTACACACTGCATCATTATGTGATGGATGGTATCCTCATCCTAGAGACAAGTGTAGCATACCGACACTTGCTCCTGTAATAAATGCATAAACCTTGTGTCGGCAGTCCACAACATTTACCTCATGGCAAGCCAGTAGAACAATTTGCATTTAATCTAAAATGCTATCTTACCACTTAAGTGTCATGTTTGGAACACACTAACTTTAAAGGAAGGAATACGAAAAGGACGTGGAGTGTGGAGTTCTTTTCGAAAAGGGGAGTGGAACCCTAGTCTCTAGAGCAAGATGCACAGTCTTTTATTATGAAGTTTAGTATTCAAAAGTTTACATCTCCATAATCACATAGGGTTGATACAAATATCAACCAACAAAATATGAAAACGAGGCTCAACAATCTGAGCTTCTAGGATCCTATTAATAGGCCGCCAAGTATCCCGATAGTAGATATCATGAGTAACCATCATCAACAGGTTGCCACTAGTAACCATGCACTCCCATTGGTCCTCTCGGAGCAGGAAATACCATAGTTGAATTCATGCACAACCATATTTATAACCTACAAAAAATTAGTAGAATCCTTCCTGTTAAGCATAATATTCCTGCAGTTCTATATAGCCCAACATAAGGTAGAAACATCTATGCATATTCTAGCCTTAGTTTTCCTATCAATACCATTAAGCCAATTTTCGAACATATTGGTGATATTGATTATTGGTGGTATATTAAAAGTAGAATGAACAATTCGCCACTATAGGTGAGCAAAAGGACATGTGAGGAAAAGATGCTCCGCTGTTTTCGCTGGTTGATACTTGTCTAACCTTAGCTGATCCATGATGTAATAAACTTAAATTATAAGATTATGCAATAAAATCAGGATGTGTGCATCATTATGATGCAGAGGCCGGGGCTAGGCCCCATTTCGAAAAAAATAAGCATCATTTTGTACTCCACTTCCAACTACATTTAGCTAAATTGTCTCTTGTTAACAATACTTTCTTGTTTAGGAACAACATAAAAACTTTAATTGTGAGTGAGATTTTCAGTTTCCAAAGAGGTTTTCGAAGGAACCCTATGTGACTATTCATTAAATCTGCATACTCTCCTTAAATTTTTTATATTCCATATGAATCTATCTTTCCCATTCGTTAAGGTTACCCTCATCAAGAGATAACATAGTTGCAACCATGAGTTCCACTTATTACTAGTTAGTTACCTCCTAAAACTAATGTTGATTTTAGGGGCCGAGGATAAAACATTAGCAACATAAAACATTTTTCCTTTGCACGATTTTATATTGTTCGGCTAATGGTGCCAAACCTAACAAGCATCCTCTCAGAATCTAACGGTTGTATTTTCACCAACATTGAAATGCCCTCTGCTAAACAACTCATATTTAACTCTCATGAGCCCCTTCCAAAAAGGTGAATGTGTAGCCTTTCCTTGTACTTCGGCGAATATTTTTTGAGGAAGGTATTTGTTATGCAGCAGCTCCTACCACGGACCCTCTTTATTAAGCAACTGTACAACCATTTGTTGAGTAAACATTTTTTCTTAATGTCGAGAACTTCAATACCTAGTCATCCCTGATCTTTTGGTCTACATATTAATACCTTCGATCCGGATTACAGATGTAGTATAGCTCTTTTTCCGTAGTAAACCTAGGTTATCGAATCCATGGGAAGCGAATGCGTAGTGAAGTTACTTTAATGGATCTTCGGGAGTTTTAGAATTCCTTTTGTGTTTTTACCAAACCAGTAGCTTGCATCTTTTTGTTGTTGTCGATGATGGAGAGAGAGGGCCTAGGGCGTTCAGTTTCACCTGTAGCTGTGCAAAAACATTTGATGGAAATAAAAGATAGGAATAAAGTATGCGTGTATTGTTAGAGCATGATAAATTATATGTGGGCAGTGCATCCATAATTGATATTGGCTCCGCAACCGCTTATAGCAATAACCTACTAGTCTCATCCATAGAAGAAAGAAAACTAATGATATGCATCATGATGTCACCATTAATCCCAAGCAAATCCCTCATATACAGCCGTACTACCCCTTCTGTCACTGGGGTTCCCAACCTACAGATCAGTCATCACTCATACTCCCTATACCTGGATCAACCCTCAGGGTCTTGGGTACCTGACAAGTCCTTAGATTGAGGCAAGAGAGGATACAATAATCATCATGTCATACAAACTAATGCACGATCCCATCTATGATAAATAACATGCACAATTGCTACATGGCTAGGCCGAAGCCCTTAGCCCAAGGAGAATTGCTCACACATAGAGATGAGATCAACAATCACGAACATTGTAATGAAAATCATAAGATTGATAGCAATAGTCTTACAATGTCGCCAATCGGAGAAGATATCTACTATTACAAGTGGTGGAATATGGCTATGGAGATAGAGAAGGCTTTGGAGAACTAAGACGGCTTTTTGGCGGAGTCTGGCTTCTTTTGGGCGGAGCGAGAGATGTTTTCCCATCGCCTGAGGCTTCTTTATATAGGGGTCCCTTCACGAAAATTGTTCTGTTTGACCTAACGGTGGCGGCGCCAACTATACGACCGGAGCTATACGGTCGTAATTTTTGCTCCGGCCGTATAGTTGGTCGTTACAGCGTCTGCCTTTGTTGGATGGCTCCTAGTTTCTTATGGTTGAAGGAAATATCGTATCTTTGACTTTAATGTAGTGATTCCCTCCTTTAAACGTCATTATATGCGCAGGAAAATACAAAAGAAAGGATTGCATACCATATGAATATTAGCATTAGTGGCAGGGTTTAGAGAGATATTTCATCAAAAATATAATTAATATCCAGTTTAAATGTGGACCTAGATGGTTGTATTTCAGAGCCATCAACCTCCCCAAGTTTAAACTTGATCGTCCCGAGCAAGAAAACCAAAATCAAAAAGGAACTTAGCATTTTAACTGAAATAACGAGATGGTGATCTTACTCATGATTAATAGTCTCATGTTTCCTCCACTTCATAAATCTGAAAAACTTCAGCATAGATAGAGTAATGGTGTAGCACCCCGATAAAATCACTACTAGAAAATCGCGTGTTGTTTTTTTATTTTTGTGCATCATCATGAGAACATGCTCATGTCATCATGCTACATTGCATTTGAGCATCGTCATCATCCTGCATATGTTTGTCTCAAAACTATTTTCGAAAACCTATTTTGTTTTCTAAATAAGCCCCGTCTTTATTCAAATCAAACCCGGGTCTCCGGATTATTTTGTTTCGTTTAAATACGGAGTCTAAAAGTCTTGTTGTGACAAATAAAATATTTATATTATTTTTAGGGGGCAGCCGAACCAGGCCCGAACCGGCCCAGCCGGCCACCCCCAAAACACCCTAACCCTAGATCTACCCAAACCCCAGCCTACCTACCCCCTCCTCCCTCCAACTCCCTTTTTCAGCCGTCGCCTCCTGCCTGCTGCTCCCGCCCGCTGCTCCCGCCTCACCACCACCATCTCCCGACATCATCTGGCCCCACCTCCTTTTTCCCGCCTGGGCGTGCAATCCACCACCACTCCCGTCGCCCGGCCCCACCACCTGGGCCCAATCCCGATCGCCACCTACCCCGCGTGTCCCCTGCGTCGATCTTCCGCGCATCCTCCTGCGCGCGCAGCTCTCCCCTGCCCACCACCCTACAGCTGGCCCCACACCCCCTCACGTGTCAACCACCGCTACCCCCTCAGCAGCCTGCCTCCACACCGCGTGGCCAGAACCACACCTCCCCTGGTCACGTTTTCCCGCACGCACACCCCAGTGCCGTACACCCAGCTTGGCCACTTCGACCCGCCTCTCCGGCACGCACACATGCGGACACGCTAGCGCGCACACCGCAACCACCCCACCTCGGGATCTTCGCCCGCGACCTGGCCCCACCCGACCTCGCGTCGCTCTTCCGCTACCTCTCTCTTCCCTGACCCGATTCCCCACCAACCTCGCCTCCTCCCTGTCGCTCCTCTCTCAGGCACGCCGTCAGATGTCCTACTCCGCCGGTTCTTCCCACGTGGCCCGTGTCGCCGGCCTGCCGTCGACCTCACCCCAGGCCCTGCGTCGCCGCGCCGCCAGCGACTCAGCCGCCGATCCCGCCTCGACTCCGTGCCGCGTCAGGCCACCGTTGCTTGTCCCTCTCCGAGCCGCTCGAGCGCCTCGCCCCTACGCTGGCCCGCTGCAGCCGCAGCAACCCCGGCCGTGTGGTGCCCCGCCGCCATGTGCCGCCTCCCGATCCTCTGCCTCGCACGCGTCCCTGCAGTTGCGGCCACGTACTTCGTGCGCCACCTCACCGAGGCCCCGCCTCCTCGCGAGCTCACCACCGGAGCGCTCCTCGTCGCCTCCTGCAAGCTCGTCGGCGCCGTCATGCAGCCCGGCCAGGGCTCGGTCCTCCTCTGTTGTCCTGCTAGTCGCCGGTCTCGACCTCCTCACCTCTGCATCGAGCCCGCCGGCGCCAGCGCATCTGCCCGCCTCGCCAGTACCCCCCCCCCCCCGAGGTGGCTCCTCCCCGTGGCCTTCCGCCGACACCCCTGCTGCTTCTCTGCTGCTCCGCGTCCACGTCGTCTCCTACGAGTCGACCACGCGCGGGTGTCCCTGCTCACCTCCTGTCTGTTTGATCCTGGTGCCCTGTTCTATGCCGATAACTACAGTGTACCGTGCTAAAGATGCCTCTCTCGTGTTATGATGTGGTACTGCCAATCCTGTGTTTGTCGACAAGCTCTTCCCCGGTGATTGAAGACCAAACCTGATCGTTACATAAACCTAAAGGTGATTATGTCAGAATGTCAAGACCTCCTTCTCGGAAACCGAAGACGATGCCTACTCAAGATCTCCTTCCTGGATCCGAAGACCAAACCTGGCGCCTCCTACCTCTCGGATCCGAAGACCGATCCCGGCGAGACCGAACGCGAACACCTTCGGAACCCCAAGATCTTCGACCCTAGATGTGTGACCCCTATGCGAGCCCCTATTTAATTAAATGCTATATACGTGTTGCATATAAATTATTCATACCTGCATCGCATCATGTGGTTTGGGGGCATTATGCCGATTCGACTAACAAATAAATATGGGGACTATATGCGGGCTATTCTAGTCTTATATTGGCCCCATTTAAAATTGTGTAGCAAACCGATGCCATGTTTTGCCTTGTTAATACAATATTTAAATTGCGGGATACCTAAACGACTTGAAACATTAATTAATTATTAGGACCCCGGTTCCGCTTAATATTGCCTAATTGCATCGCACCTTTGCCATGTCATTCATCATATCATGAACATGCTGAATCTTCTTCCGTAGTATTAAATAGTGCATCCGGTGTTTCTTTTAGTGTTTGCTTCTTCACGGATTAGGCTGTTCAGTGGATGCGAGTATCGACAAGTTCTTTGGACAACGAACCTTCGACAGTGTTTCCCAGGTGAGCATTCTCCCCCTTTCTACCTATTTTGCGTTTATAGTCTTTACTTCCTTCCCGTTGATCTACTGCTATCCGTGTCGCAATGCTTTAGTGTTCCGTACCAGATATATTTCGTGCAGCCTTTATATTGCCTTGGACACATCCTATTGCTTGTTGCTTGATAGATAGTCGGCCTTGCGAGTCGTAGTTGCTTGCTCAGGTGCTGCTTCGCGTCATTGTGGTTCCACCATTATTGGAAGGTTGGCACATGCTTAATGGTGGAGATGATCATGACTTTAATTTCAACTTAATATTGAATTGCTAGATATAACTAATGCAGAGGCATCAGTGGGCAATAGATGTTATTTGGTTCTTCCACGCTCACTTGTGTCCCGTAGGACCCTGAGTACTTGATACCTGTTCCTTGACTATCGCACTATCCGCATATGGGACCATGAATCCCCTTAGCCAGAGCTTGATTCATTTCTTATTTCTTGGGGCCACAAACTAGTTTGGGGTTTTATTACTATCCTGTACTTATGCCATGTTTTACTGCTTTATTTAAGATTGTGTGTGGAGCACCTGTACTGTTTTGGATAGTGTCATGTTTTCGCGGTATCGACAAGCCCAGTCACACTTTCGGGTTCCCAGTCGTTTACAGCCATCGTCACAAACCATGGGTCCGTTCCGCAGCCGGCCAACTTTGTTGCGGGTAGCTTAGTGGGGTGGCCCCCTGAAATATTTTATGAATCCTGTGATTGCTTTGTCGTGAAAGCCTCGTTGGGTTTTGATTTGGTTTTTCTGAGGTTGATCGTGTGTGTGTTGCTATTTGTGCACCCCTGTAGGATAAATCTTTCTGAAAGCTGTGTCCGCGGTTATGGATGACTTGGAGCACAGTATCTCGATCATAGACAAGCATAACTAAAGTAGTGATATAAATTTGACTTAATATGTGACTAGTAATCAGCTTCACTACAATGGAATGAGTAAATAAAAGTGCCAACGACTGGTGGAACTGGTGTGTATCGTGTCATGTTATACCTGCCTAGTAAGTATCGCAACTCCAATGGAATGAAATAAAAGTGCCAACAACTGTTGGGTTTGGGATGTCACATGCTAATTGTATCTGACTAGTAAGTACCACAACTACAACTGAATGGTTAACTAAAACTACCCACTACTTATGCTATCAGGATAACTCATGCTATCTATATCTGATTAGCAAGAGCTTCAACTAAAACGGAATGAATAAAACTGCCAACCGTGTGAGTTCCTCGGTTTTGACTTCCTTGTTTGGTATCGAGGGGGAAATGCCAGGATGGGTATGTTTGGTGTTAGTATCAGGTTGGATCCGAATAGGTCTTTCTTATCCCTCTCTAATAGCCGCCAGTTTTACTGAGTCTCTATAGGTTGTTTAGTGCTGATGCGCTGCCGCTTCAGTCCACCATACCTATGTAGGCGAGGACCGCCGAATTCTAGCCTCGCCGTGTACTGGCCTCAGTACTGATGCTCCTCTTTTTTCCTTTGCCCTTTGTCGGCACCTCTTTTGTTTTAGCAGGTTTGAGATCGACGTCGTTAGCAGGGTTACCCTTCCGGCTTGGCCTGGTCAGGGTTATGGACGCCATTGGTTATTCTTCAGGGCTCTTAGCCCCATTTGCATCTTGTCCGTACTCGGACGTTGTAGTGATTTCAAGGTGATTTGGATCTTTGTACTGTATATCGGTATTCTTGACTCATGGAGTCGTGTTGTATATATATCTGTTCTGTGGGTCCCATCGAGGACTATTGTGTAATGGTATTACTTCGTTTTCCACCCGCATGAAAGTGCCTGGTGGGCGTCCTTGAATCGTTTCTATGTGGGTTTGGCGGAAAAGGGCTAAAACTTGCATAGGGCCGATTCGAGGGTGTTACAAATGGCAACCATATCATATAGGTTTCATGCATCCTTATAGTGTAGCAAAATTATTGTAAGCATGGATAATTTAAATGAGTAAACTTTATTCCATGTCAAGTAATCAACTCATAGGCTTGGCTTTGAACAGTAAAGAACGATCATGTAAATTAAGACTGTGAGAGTTGTCATGAAAAGCATATATACTAGAGTGTCTCAAATCTCCCACATCAATAGATTAAGACTTTGCAAGAACTACTTTTCTATTCATTGTCCTTCAAGAATTTTCAATTTTTAAGTAATTGAGAGCATGCCAAAAAAAATATTAGTTTATCGGGATGTGACGGACACTTGTGGCATCACTAAGGTTTTTGTTCCTTTTGCATAATGATTACTCATAACAGCTAGAGGAGTGATTCCATCATGATTATAGCTACCCGGGAGTGCCAAGAATCTTACCCACTATAGCATTGCTGCTACAAGTGTTTAATCAACTCATAGCCGAAATCTAGGAGTTTCCTCCATTAATAGATTGTTCGTAGGCCAGCGGAATTGTTGGCATCCCATAAAGTTTGACACGCATAAAGCTATATCATTCTTATGATTAACAAGTCAAATTTTGGCATGCTCACAAAAACTGCTAAACATTAATTCAATCGAACAAATCGTTTCAAAGAGATCTATCAAGTCAATCAATATTTTCAGTGGTGTCGAGTGCCTATAGAAATAAGCCTTCAAGACTAAGCACTACAACACCCAAACCTTCAATTGTGAGACTTTTTCTTATTATAATTGTTTAGAAATTTTTAGGCAAGACTTGGTTAATTACGAGAGCTAGAAAAGAATGATCCAAATTAAATACCCATGCAAACGAAAACTTACGATAATACAAAGACTCATTCCAGCAATATAATATCTCAACATTCACTACTAACTAGCATAGGTTTCTCAAACTTCAAAAGTGGGGAGTCATAAGGCATACCTCTCATGTTGGGTTCCACTTCTCTCTTCCTTTTTTTATTTGTTTCTTGAAAACTCGAAGTCGATCACTCTCCTGCAAATATACAAAGACCTCGAGGTAGAAAGAAAAGAAAGAGGGAAAATAAGGAAAAATGGAGAAATCTTTTTGCGATTTTTAAGAGATGGAAATAAATAATAGAAAATTGGTAGCAAAGCTTGGCTAGAAAACTTCGAAAGAAAATAGAAAGAACTAAAGATAAAGTGTTGGGGAAACCAACACGAGTGCTTATAAACTCAAATAAAAATGTAACCTCGGAATAAATAAAAGCAAATAAACGCCAAATAAAGATACACGAGGAAACTTCCCCAAGCTTAGGCTTTTGTAAGCCCTTCAAATCATTGTGGTGGCGAGAAAAAGTCGTTACTCCAGTTCGCAAATTGAGTTGAGAGGTTACTTGTTGGTTCTTGGAGGTTCAAAGAGAGGTTGTGCATCCTCTCCATAGTCCCTCCAAGTCCTTGGAAATCTTGGTATGTGGAGGACCGGGTTTGTGGTTGCTCCTCTTGATGAGGAACTTCTTGCTCCTCCTCTGGGTCCTCATCCTCTTCAGGAATCTCCTCCTTGGGTTGGTACTTCTCAACCTGCACATCATATAGCAAACGTCCTTCCTCGATAGAGAAAAACCATTAGGCAAAGGAGCGGGGTAGATACGCCCAGCTCTAGCAATATGCAGCTAATAAACACCACCTCTCCTAGTGAGCATTCCACATGCCCTCAAGGTGGAGAAACAAACACGCGTCTCACCTAGTACGGGTTGCAACTCACCTAGATCGATGTCTAGGGCAGTGGCAAGCACGGTGATGACGCCTCCTCCTGTGATTGGCCCTTGACTTTGGGAGGCTTTCTGCTCCAAGTAGCGCACAAGGATGGCGCCCAAATTGAGCGACATGTTGCAGTTGATGTATGCAGCCTTTGCGAGGACTAGGATGTCCTCCTCATTGAGTCTCGTGAACTCATTGCGTGCCTGCAAGGTGTTAGCAATAACATAGAACAAATAGCAAATTGCAGGATGTTGAATATTCTTCCCTTTGTTCACTCTACTAGTGAAACTCATTCCATTATAGTATTGATCAGGGGAAGGAATTAAGCCAGTAAAGGATGCGCGTAGAGCATGAACATCATTGTTTGGCAAATTAAAGCATGCACACCAGTCTTAAGGTGTAGTTGTTGTTCATCAGGTGGAAAGAAATAGTATCCTCTCCTTGCCACAGTTTAACGGTGCTTTGCAATGAACTAAGGAATTCAATGGTTAAGCGGCGATAAGTAGGTACATCATTGTACACAAAGTTTTGCAGGCCAGCTCTATTGCAAAGAAAATTAAAATCATCAGAAATACTGAGTTGGTTCAATATAATGGGGCAAGCCCACTTGGTGGCCTTCACTTCGCGGTTCTTGATCTTGTTGAAGCGATCACGATAGGCCTCATTCCTGAACCATATCCCCATGTGTTCCTGAGCGGCAGCCCGAGAAGCACAAGTGGTGGAACGAGCACGAGTTTGGCTCCTTGTGTTCATCTTCTAAAACATTGAAGAAAGGCAAAAATAAAACTTTTTGATCCGACAATAGTAAGTATAATATATTCCTCATCTAAACACACTAAAGAATCTTCTCAAGATAATAATCTAGGTAAGAAAATCATGGCAATAAGTTCATAGTAGGTCTCACTCTAGATTGATAATGACAATAGATCAAAGATAAATTTGCAAAAAGTAATTGGAGGATCAGAGGATAAACATACCGTAGATCACTTGTGTGCGAGGAAGTCGAACGAAACTGAGTAGATATGAAGATCCCTTGAGGTTTTGAGAGAGTTTGGAGGTAGAAGAAAGTAAAAGGATTGAAGTTTTCGAGTTAGGAGTACCTTCCCGTGCGATTTTGTGGTAGGACGAAACTATACGGGTACAACTATACGGGCAGAACATGCTTTCTGGCCATATAGTTGGCATTCTGTTAAAATATTAGGTCTTCCTCCTGACGGCGCAGCTATATGGATGTAACTATACAGACGGAATAAAATGTTCCGACCGTATAGTTCGTCGTTAAACTATCTGTCCCTATGAAAGAAAATTTGCAAAGGTATAGATATCTATACAACTGGAACTATACGGCCGGAATTTTTATTCCCGCCATATAGTTGGTCGTTCAACTCTCAGTATATATGAAAATAAATTATATGGAGGCAACGATATCTATACGACCGGAACTATACGGCCGGCGTATAGTTGGTCGTTAAACTCTTAGTACATATTGCAGAATTTTTTTTGATGGCAAAGATAACTATACGACCGGAATTTTTATTTCTGCCGTGTAGTTGGTCGTTAAACTCTTTGTGTGCGTACAAAATTTATGTTTCTTCGTAACCTATTTCTTTTCCTATAACTTAGTGATATACCTTGTTTTTGACAGAAAATTGCCAGTAAATATTGTCGACCAACAATAGCATGAATAAAGCAGAATTTCAAGTACTACCAAATTTCTTCTTCTTAAATGGAGTTTTCTAGCACTCTTTATTAAACAAAAACTTTAACAAAAGCAAAAACTTAACTCAAACCTTTATTTAACATGGGCTGTCTCGCATGGAGTGCTCTTTTATGGTCAATAGCTTGACCTTGATGATACTCACTTGGGCCAGATGAGTAGAACACCCACTCCAAAGTAATTGGCCTTCAGAGTGATGGCCTCCTTCTTTTCATGTTTGACTTTTTTCTTTCTAGGGAAATGAATAACCAAAGGATCCCGTGAAGGCAATTGCAGCTTCACGTTCCCTTCATACAGATTAATTAAAGCCTTTATAGTTCTTAAGAAAGGACGACCTAGTATTATAGGAGTAACTGTATCTTCAGGCATGTCAACAATAATGAAATCAATTTGAGAAGGACAACCTTTGATGTAAACTAAAGTGTTCTCCTTAATCCCTACAACTTGTTTGTAGGTACAATCTGCTAGATGCAATTTTAACTCAGTAATTTCAAAGGGGCCAAGATTTAACTTGTTAAAAAGACTCTTTTGAATTGTTGAGACGCTTGCACCTAGATCACAAAGTGCAGCTATCTCATTGGTTCCAATCTTTATCTTAGTAGTAGGCTCAAATATGTCATCTAGTTTAACAGGTAACTTTTCAGCGATTTTCTTGTATTCTTCTTCAAGATCGCGTACCTTAATTGCTACTTGATCAACAAAGTGTTGATACATGGCTTCATCATTACCTTCACTTATCGGAATTTTGATGTTGATCCTTTTTACGAGATCTTTGATGGTGTAACTTGGTGAAGGGCATTATTATAATCAAGTTCTTCAGGCTCCTCCCTTTGGATCCTCATTATTTTGAGTTCTTCAACAGGATTGGGCTCAGCTTTACCTGCAAATTTAGCTAGAATGAGAGTTTGACTCTCGGTTATCTTACCTAGATGTGCCTCAATGATCCTTGTTCTTTCTTGAAGGGCCTGCAAATCATTTCTCAAACTAACAGCTTGGTTAGATAATTACCAAGCATAACATCATGGTTCTCCGTAATTTTGACTACCATCATTATTCTGTTCATTATGTGAGTCTATGAAAGACTTAAGTGTTTCTTGGAGACTACCATTACTAGTTCCCATATTATTATTAGAATTATCTGCAGGACTAGCATAATATTTCTAAAAATTAGGATTGTAGCTCTTCTTCCAAGCAGGATTGTAATTATTACGAGCCACGAAGTCTATTTCTTCTATATTTGTTTCAGGGGTGGCTCTTACCTGGGTTTCTTTATCTTTAACGGCTAGTATGAGCTCATCCAACTTAGCATTGAGATCTTCGTTCTCTTGTGGTAAGACGAAGTTCACCTTCTTCGTGTTTGATCTTTCCATGTGCCATTGGCATGGTTGTCTTGCATATTGTCTAGCAGCTGTTTTGCTTCGGTAATATGTTTACCCATAAATGTTACTCCAGCTGCAGTATCAAGCATAGACTTAGATACATGATTAAGAGCATTGTAAAATAAATGAAGGATTAACCAATCTTCCATCCCATGGCTAGGACAGTTTCTTATGTATTCTTTCATCCTCTCCCATGCAAGCGCTAGTGGCTCACGCTCTTCCTGTCTAAAACCAGTAATATTAGATCGAAGTTGCATAGTCTTTGCAGGTGGGAAAATTTTAGTCATAAATAAATAAGTACATCCCACCCATGATGTAATAGTATTTTTAGGCAAAGATAGCAACCATTCATTAGCTCTTCCTCTTAGAAAGAAAGGAAATAGACGTAATTTGACAGCATCAGGGTCAACGTCTTTTATATGCATCATATCACATATTTCAGCGAAAGTATTTAAGTGCGTACTTGCGTCTTCAACAACAGAACCTCCAAATTGATTTTATTGAACTAAACTTAAGTAATGGGCTTAATTTCATAATCATCAACAGAAATTGCTGGCTGAGTAATAGGAGTACGCAAATAATCATTATTGGGAGTAGCAAACTCCCCAAGCTTCTTTTCAGCCATATTTCCAATGTCTTTGGGTTTTCTTAGATTAAAAATTATAACAATAAAAACAAGAATTTAAGGATTAACTAATTTTTTTGGTTTATTAAGTAAAGACTGAATAGCAAACTAACAAAATTAAAAACAAGAATTAAAACTAACAAGATTCCTAATAACCTCACCAGGGTAGCTATTGCTTCCCCGACAACGGCACCAGAAAAATGGTTGATACCTTCGATCCGGATTACGGATGTAGTATAGCTCTTTTTCCTAGTAGACCTAGGTTATCGAATCCACGAGAAGCGAATGAGTTTTAGAATTCCTTTTGTGTTTTTACCAAACCAGTAGCTTGCGTCTTTTTGTTGTTGTCCATGATGGAGAGAGAGGGCCTAGGGCGTTCAGTTTCACCTGTAGTTGTGCAAAAACATCTGATGAAAATAAAAGATATAAATAAAGTATGCGTGTACTTGTTAGAGCAAGATAAATTATATGTGGGTAGTGCATCCATAATTGCTATTGCCTCCGCAACCGCTTATAGCAATAATCTACTAGTCCCATCCATAGACCTACTAGTCCCATCCATAGAAGAAAGAGAACTAATGATATGCATAGTGACATCACCGTTAATCCCAAGTAAATCCCTCACATACAGCCGTACTACTCCTTCTGTCACTGGGGTTCCCAACCTGCAGATCAGTCATCACTCATACTCCCTATACCTGCCTCAACCTTCGGGGTCTTGGATACCTGACAAGTCCTTAGATTGAGGCAAGAGAGGATACAATAATCATCATGTTATACAAACTAATACACGAACCCATCTATGATAAATAACATGCACAATTGCTACATGGCTAGGCCGAAGCCCTTATCCTAAGGAGAATTACTCACACATATAGATGAGATCAATAATCACGAACATTTTAATGAAAATCATAAGATTGATAGCAATATTCTTACAATATCGCTAATCGGAGAAGAGATCTACTATTTCAAGTGGTGGAATATGGCTATGGAGATGGAGAAGGGTTTGGAGATCTAAGGCGTCTTTTTGGCGGAGTCTGGCTTCTTTGGGGCAGAGCGAGAGATGTTTTCCCGTCGCCTGAGGCTTCTTTATATAGGGGTCCCTTCACGAAAGTTGTTCTATTTGACCTAATGGTGGTGGCGCCAACTATACGACCGGAGCTATACAGTCAGAATTTTTGCTCCGGCCGTATAGTTGGTCGTTACGGCATCTGCCTTCGTTGGACGGCTCCTGGTTTCTTCTGGTTGAAGGAAATATCGTAACTTTGACTTTAATATAGTGATTTCCTCCTTTAAACGATATTATCTACGCAGGAAAAATACAAAAGAAAGGATTGCATATTCATCCGAATATTAGCATTAGTGGAAGGGTTAAGAGAGATATTTCATCAAAAATATGATTAATATCCAATTTAAATGTGGACGTAGATGGCTGTATTTCAGAGCCATCACATATTATGTTCATTTGGTTTGCCGATATTTACGCCTTTTATCTTCATTTTGCCAAAAAAATCTCGATATGTAAAAAATACGCTTCCTTACCCCCTTTGATATTTCTAAGAAGGACAACATAAACATCAGTAAACTTATAAAAACTGAACTAATTAGAACAAAAAAATCTCCATATGATAGCATCTTTCATGCCCAACACCCAATCTTTCCTTCAAAGCACCTTTTTTGCTAGATACCATTCCGAAATGTAAGTTTTATGTAGTGAATCGGTACACAAGCACCTAAAAGGAAGAGACCCAGACTCACAACCAAATAGTTATTTGTATTGTTCTTCTTCCTCTTTAGCCTTTAGAAAACAGAAAATCCCACTCTTGTGGAAATCAATCTTTAGACCAGACAATTTTTCAAATATGCACAATATTTGCTTCATATTTAGGACTTTTTCTAAAAAGTGTACCATCAAAATAATTATATCTTCCGCGTACTATAGAATTGTGACACCACCCTCAACGAGATGAGGGATAAGGCCACCAACTTGGCCATCTTCTTTTTCTCGAGAAATTTAGACTGTCAGCATATCTACGATGATATTCAAGAGCAACAGAGACACTGGAAACCCACCTGTCTCAAGCCCTTTCTAGATTGGAAATAATGACCAATGTCATCATTAAAAAAAATTCCCATACTTTCTCCCTGAAAAAATATGCAATTAACTAACACCACTCAGGGGAAAATCCATTCATACACAATGTTTGTTGCAAGAAAGACCATTTTACTTTACCATATGCCTTCTCAAATTCAATCTTAAAAAGAACCCCATCCATTTTCTTCCTGTGAAATTCATGAGTGGGTCGTGCACCACAACAAACCCTCTAGGGTATGTCGTCCAGACATAAATGTCATCCGAGTAGGTATAATCACTTTTTCAACAGTTTCGATTAGTAGCTACCTTTGTGAAAATTTTGAAACTAAAATTTATAAGGTTTATATGTCTATATTTTTGTATTTGAACCACATTTTCATTTTCAGGTAGTGCAATAACACCAAATTTCAATTTAAACAATCAGAAATCCCCTGGTCGTAGTTGAAAGAACATTTACATAAGTCCATCTGAATGACCTCCCAATTTTTTGATAAAGCTCTACAGGAAATAAACCCATCTGGTCTGGGAGCTTTATTTAGCTCCATATGAAAATGACATCATGTACTTCCTTCTCCGTGAAGTCAGCGATGAGAATGTCATTTTATTCTTGGGTTAGTTGCGCTACATCTTGAGTAAAGTCCTCTCTCATAGAGAAGTTAGAAGGGGTTGGTGCTCCAAATAGTTTTTATAATATTTAGACCTTAAGATTACCCCCATCCACTATGGTTCGTTCTCTTGTTCTAGTTGGATTTTTTTCTTTTTTCTATGTTTCCCGTTTGCAATCAAATGAAAATATTTGTTATTGGCTTCCCCTTCCTGAATATGTTTTACCTTTGCTCTCTGAGCCCATTTTTTCTTCAACTCTCCTCAACTTGTTTATATTGTCATTTGCTTCCTGCAAGGCATCCCTCTCGGCTGCACTTAAAGGAATAGATTCGACTTTGATGTCCAGGCCATCGATAATAGAAAATAAATATTGTTTTTTCCTTTTTATATTTCCACCTAATTTTTTGCCCATCCCTTTAAGAAACGACTAATATGTCTAATCTTGCTCTGCCATCTCCCAACTGTTGTCTCACCTTGATTCACCGCCTCCCATTCTTCCTTCACCATCTCATAGAAACCATCTTGTCTCAACCAAGATAATTCAAATGAGAAGTGTGCTTTGTTCCTGAATTGTGGAGTATGTAGGATTCCTACAAGAATTAAAACTAGAGGACAACTACAAAACTATTGTTTGGATGTCTCACAGGAAATACACAAGAATCGTAGAAACAAGAGAACAAAACACAAGTTAAGACCTCATATTTGGTTTTCCTCCAATGTTTCTACAAAGAAAAATAAATTCTAATATATGATGGGTAGTTCTAAAATTCATATTTGGTTTGAGAATATTATATTTTTGGTACTATTACCATGTGTTTCTTGTGGATTAGCCTAAACTCTAAATTAATCAAATCCCAACATTACAAGAAAAAACCAAGGGAAATAAAATTATAATCTAGTCCTTGAGGAATTCTTCATCTTCATCACCCCGCACGTGTAGATTGAGCGCCGATGTTGCCGTTCCTGGAGTTCGACACCACTACCGAAACCAGTAGGGACAAGAAGTATCGACACAGGGAACCAGGAAATCATTGATCTCTGCTGGAAGCCTGCAAGTGTCGACAACGTTTATCCTGAAAGATCCATGGCCCAAAGAGGAAGACACTTGGTTGATCACACGTAACAGACCAATCTTAGCATGCCTCCAACAATGCCAATAAGCACCACTGAAATTCTGGAACAAGGGCGAGATGAAGATAACTTATTCCATGATGACGGTGATGCCACCGCCTAGCCACCAGCAACCGAAGACCAGAACCTAACCTAGAAAAAACCCTAAACATGCCTACTGTGCCTCTAATGAGGGTCCCTCCGGTCGACCACAATCTCACAGTGCTCTCGCACCCGTCGTGCCAACGAGGAAAACGAGGGGCGGCGATCGATCTACGAAAGAGGTGGGTTGGACCGTTGGAGGCAAAGGCCCAAGAGGTAATGTTTTGGAGGATAGTGCTCTCTTTCTTAGTTATTAGTAGTAGTAGTATATGCTAGTACTGTTTTTCACATGCTGATTTGTCTTTTTTTGTTTTGTTTCTTGACCCGTGGGTCAGGATGTAAAATAAAAATTTGAGACTCAACAATGTTGTGAAAAAACAGATATATTTTCTAAAAAATATGTTGTGCTTTTATAGGTAGATAGCACCTAAGCACGGTAGGCCAAGGAAGCACGCGATACTCTCTCGAAAAGCTGGACAGGTGAATAATGCTCGTGTCGTGTACTTGTTCCATGTATTTGACCACTCCAAACCAAAGTATACAAATCGCTGATGACCCGACGTCTGCAGTGTGTAACGGTGAGAGGCGCGCGTAGACGGGGAGGAACAGGAAACCCATTTGCGAAGCAGCCGAGCACAGTAGAGAGCATGCAGTACCGCTGATCCATCACTGACTGGTTGGTGGTGCCGTTGATGGCGGAGTAGTAGAGAGACTGGACTACGTACCGGAAGCATCAATCGCGTCGGCATCGTCTTGCCTGCGTCGCATTCAAACCACACTATACTACTCCGCACCACAGTCCGTCCACAGGCGCCAGCGCCAGAGGCGTCCCCGTGAGTTATGGGAATTTATGGCTCTGCAGCCGCGCTCAGCTTGAGGAAAAAGGAGCTTTTCCGGGCGCACAGATCTCGACGCGCGCGTACGGGCGTGAAAAGTCACCAGGGCTAGATGCTGCTGCCGCTAGCTGGAGTAGCCTCCTGCTCCTCCTCGGTTTTAAAAATCTCCCGTCGTTTCCGTGCGGGCAACGCCCACACACACCACCGCTAGCTGGAGTAGGAGCCGAATCATTTCGCAATCGATTGCGGTAGTACTGGACCTGCGCCTGGGCGCCTTGTCGGTCGTCTCTCTGACACCGGTCGACTTGGCCTCCAGGCACTGGCGCGAGAGTCGTCGTCGAGACCCGCAACAACCAACCTCGCAAAGAGTTGGGTCTCTCTCTCTTCTTTTTGGAATGATTTTAGCGTTCCATGGATAGTAATAATTTGAAAACTTATAAATAAACCCTTTCGAAACTTGGCTTAGAAGGGCAGCTAGGAGGAGCCCCTGTGAAAAAAAAACCCGACTCCGTCTCCTCTCGCCCTCCCAGGGCGACGGGGGCCTCCCTCCTCCTCGGGCCAACCTCCCCTTCCCTCCTTCTCTCTCTCGTCGCCGTCGTCGGTAGGGACCGCAGGACACGACCTGGGTGGCGGTATGTATTCCTCCCGCGCTGTAGGAGGCGGGGTCGAGGACCCAATTCCACCGGCAGCGGTGCTAGGAGGGCGGCATAGGTCCGACGGCGGCATGGTTGCGGGCTATGGGGTGGCGCTACAAGCTGCAGGCGGCTAGCGGCGGCGGGCGGTACTGGTCGGGCCCAATCGGCCAAAATCTGTGCCCTTGGGGCCCTAGATGGGTCGAGGGTGGGCCAGCCTGCCATGCCCCCCTAGATCTGCAGGTGGCGGCGATTTGGCTAGCATAGGGTGCAGCGGCGACGGTGACCGGCCTGTTGCAGTGTGGTTGTAGGCTTTACGGGCCCATCTAGGCCCGACCGGACCCTCTTGAGCCTGGTGTGCCCCTGGGGGGCTTTACGGGTCCGTTGGAGCCGACCGAACTTGACTGGGACTGGTGTGCAAGCGGCCACATCCGTTCGACTACTGCCAACGGCGGGGGGGGGGGGGGGGGGGGGGGGGCAGTTCCCTCCTGTGAATCGCGGTTCTGATGACCCCGATTCGAGCCAGTTCTAACCTCTATCCTTTAGACCTCGCGATGATAATCTCGGTGAGACGATGATGGTGGCTTCGTGATCGTGGTAGCGCATGTTTGTGGATGACAAGTTTGGTGGTGGTGAGGTCTCAACCTCGCGAGGCTCCTATCCAACAGATCGCCCGGGGGTTGTGGGGAGGGTTTCGAGAGAAATCCTTGTTGGTTCCCCTGACACCGGCGTGGTGCCTCCCTCGAGTGGCATCCTTCCTCTATGGAGGGTGTCGAGGCTACTCTTCCCCCACTTCCTTTTGGTGTGCTAGGGGAAACCCTAGGACTAGTCTCTGGTCCGGGCAGCAGCGGTCGCTTTCCCTCTTGATGGTGTTTCTTGGTGCTCGACGAGTCGTTGCAAGGATCATGGTGGGAATTATTCGGAGGGCGCAACGGTTGCGGGTCACCCTCATTTAGTTGATCCGCCTCTGTCTCCACATAGTTTCTTCTTTGTTTCTTTTGGGCTTGCATTTGTTGTTGCCCCAACATTTTCTTTCGTTTCAAAACTATCATGGTTGTATCATGTGGTTTCTATATTAATATAGCGGGGCGAAAGCCCATTTCGAGAAAAACCAATGATATTCTTGACTTGTATTTCCCACCTTACATGATCTTTGACATATTATAAGTTGAAGTTGAATGCAAGAAGAAAATTATAAAAACACAAAATGTTACTATTGATAAACTGATCTGAACTTGCAATTTTAGAAAAGGAAGATACACATGATTACAACATTCATTATACTACTTTTTTCACATATGTCCCGTCCATTTTCTTTCTTGAATGTGTTCTGATTGGTTAAGTTAAAGCTTTCATCCAACAATAACATTGTTATATGATTTTTATGCGACCGATTACAATCGTAGTAATTTTGAATATGAAGTTGGTGTCCGACCTATGTTATGTACATTATAGTACTCGCCCCGTCGGCAAATAAGTGACTCGAATTTGTCTAGATCCGCATATATTTAGACGCGTTATAGTGTGTACATAGTGGGAATCAAGACAAACCAAGTCACTTATTTCCTGATGAAGGGAGTATATTAACATAATGATGTTCCATGCATGACTTGTCTTGACGCCTCTTTGGTTCAAATAAATTTTATAGGAATTTAGAATGTAATATTCCTTATAGATATTTCGGTGGAGCTAGTTTGCATCCAATTAAAAAAACCATCGGGTCCAACCTCATGGATTTTATTGTAGTTCCCATGAAATCTATGGCATACACCCACTAGTAGAAAATGGACCTTTGGTCTAGGGGTATTAGTCCCGGTTCTACTACAAACCAGAACTAATACCCCGGTCCCGGCTCTATCTGTCCGCAAGGGGCGGCAGTACTAGTCCCGGTTCGAACGGACCCTTTAGTCCCGGTTCGAACGGACACTTTAGTCCCGGTTCGTGTAATAAACCGGGTCAAAAGGGCGTCAGGCAGGCTGGGTCCGGCGCCATACCCTTTAGTCCCGGTTTGTATACGAACCGGGACTGAAGGTGGACCGGGACTAAAGGCCTGGCTATATCTTCTTTCCCCACCTGTCCGAGCCACCATTTCAAGCTGGTGGTTTCTCTCTATTTCTTGCTTCAACAAGCTCGAGTTCATGCCCAATTTTTTCTCAAGATTTTTCTATATTTTGTGGTGCTCCATTTTGATACATTGCAAATGTATCTATAATTTTTGATGCTCCATGCTTGGTTTTATCCACTTTCTTGTGTTTTGTCCACACTTTGGAGTAATTTTCATATGATTTCTTGGACTAACCTATTAACAAGAGCCACAGTGCCAGCTGTTTGTTTTCTGCTGTTTTTGGTTCCAGGAAAGTCAGAAAATGAATATTCTCAAAATTGGACGGGACAAAAGCCAAAGTGCCTATTTTTCTAGAAGACTCACGGAGCCAGAATACGAGACGGAGGAGGGCCAAGGGCTGGCCACACCACCCCCAGGCACGGGTTGGGCCTGGTCGCGCCAGGGCATGGTGTGGTGGCCCTAGGCACCCCCTCGGTCTCCCTCTTCGCCTATAAGAAGCCTTCTGACCTAAAAACTTCGGGGGGTTCGACGTTTTTCCACGAAAAGTTCCGGTGCGCCGCCACCGAAGGAGAGATTCGGGGGACAGAAAGTCTCTGTTCCGGCACCCTGCCGGGACGAGGAAGTGCCCCCGGAGCCATCTCCATCGACCTCCACCATCATCTTCATCGACCATCCATGTTTCCCCCATCTATGAGTGAGTAATCCCCCGCTGTAGGCTATGGGGATGGTAGGGATTGGATGAGATCGTTCATGTAATGGCATCAGATTGTTAGGGCATAGTGCCTAGTATCTCTTATTAGTGCTTTATGACTTTGTTGCAACTTTGTTGTGCTTAATGCTTGTCACTAGGGCCCGAGTGCCATGATTTCAGATCTGAACTTATTATTGATTCATTATGATAGTATTGTTTTTGGTCTTATCTACAAGTTGTGTACACACGTCGTTGTCCAGAACCTATGGTCCCGAAGTGACAGAAATCGGGGTAGCCGGAAGGGAAAGGCTTTGATGTGAGGATCACATGTGTTCACGGAGTGTTAATGCTTTGCTCCGGTGCTCTATTAAAAGGAGCACCTTAATTGCCAGTAGTTCCCTAGAGGCCCCACTGCAAACGGGCTGGCAGGACAAAAGATGTTGTGCAAGTTCTCATTGCGAGCACGTATGACTATATATGGAACGCATGCCTAGGATTGTCTAGTACTTGGGTGCTTTATCTTATTTATCTGTAATTGCCTTATGTTCTGACTGCTATGTGAATTGTCTTGTCCATGCAACGCCCGTCCATCCATCCCTATGCCTACCTCACTCGAATCCCACTGTTAACTACTTTAGTTACTACTGTCTTTGTTTTGCTACTACTGTTACTTTACTATTCCTACTACAAAACTTTTGCTACTGATAAACTGCTGTGAGCAAGATTGTTTCCAGGTACAGCTGAATTGACAACTCAGTTGTTAAGACTGATAAGTATTCTTTGGCTCCCCTTGTGTCGAATCAATAAATTGGGTTTCACTTCCCTCGAAAATACTGCGATACACCCCCTATACTTGTGGGTCATCAAGACTATTTTCTGGCACCGTTGCCGGGGAGCATAGCTTTATTTATCAAGTCCACTTGGATTCACTATTGTTCAAGCTAAGTTTATCTTTCTCCTTGTTTGCTTGTTTCTTTATGAAAAATACAAAAAAAATTAGTTCCTACTCTAGTTGTTATTTTCGTTGGTCTGTTATTGTCTTGCTTGATCATGTTTGTTGGCAATGGTTGGTTTCTTTGAAACTGAAGCTTATTGGCAAGGTGGGTTCACGGAAGATCAAAAAGATTATTATAAGGAACACCGCTTGTCACAAAAAGGGAAACACTTATGGGAACAAATTGATAGATTGTATACCATTGCTAGGAACATGTGCTCTACTTATAATGTTACTTATTGCTGTGATGACTCTTGTTGCAGAAAGAGGTATAAACACCTCCCTTTTCAATGTGAGTATAGTGATAATGATACCATATCTTCCTATGCTAAAGGAATTTATGACTTTTATGATGCGAAACAAATTGAAGAATTTATTGCTTGGAAGGGTGCTTTTGAACTTGCTAGTTTGCTTGAAAATATTGATGATTCACCTTACAAATATGAGGTGTATGGTATGCTTAAATTTTGCTTTGATAATTACAAGGATGAAAATGGCTATATTCTTGAATATTTTAATAGATACTTTCCACAAATAGAAGAGACTAATGCCTTGCAGGATCCTATGGAAGAAGAAATTTATAAACCTGAAATCCCATTAGATGAAAAAGAGGAGGAGAGTGATGAACAAAAGGAGGAAGAATGGATTAGCTACCCATGCCTACCTTCTAATGAGAGTAACTCTTTATCCCTTACATTATTTGATTGTCCCCCTTGCTTACTAAAGGAGAATGAATGTTATGTTCCTGAGGTTTCTCTTGAAACTGTTTATAATAAAGCTCTAGTACTTGTAGATCATGAAGAGCATGCTTTATGTGATAGTTATATTGTTGAGTCTCTGTATGAGGCTATTGAAAATTATTATGAGAGAGGAAAATATGGTTGTGGAAGTTTTCATGGTATTGAAACACCTCTCTATGTGCTGAAAGTTTTGAAGTTCCTCTTGTTTTATCTTCCTATGCCTGTCACTTTGTTTTTTGTGAATTTATTTGCATACATTATTCCTATGCATAGGAAGTGGGTTAGACTTAAAAAAATGTGTTTTGGATTTTCTCCTTGATGCTCTCTTTTACTTCAACTCATATTTCTTATGAGAGCATCCTCTCAAACTTTTAAGCCTGAAGATGATAATATGTCTATTATTCTTGGGAGACCTTTTCTTAAATACTGCAGGAGCTGTTATTAATTGTAATCAAGGGAAGGTGACCTTCAATGAACACATTGTCTATTTCCTCAAGAAGATTGAAAGGACTTATGGTTTGAATTCAATTGAATATGTTGAGGGCATTCAAGTTGGAGAAATATATTGTCCCATACGAAGAGAAAAATTTGAAACTATTATGATTGGGACCATTGCTATCAAGGTTGAGGTAACATAATCATTAGTGGGATACAAAGTTTTGTCTCATATGGAATTGTTTTGGTAACAAGACCTGATCAACCTTGTTAAAAAAAGGATTTCATTGAACAAAACAATGTTTTCACCATGATTATCTCCGCTTACTTCTATTCTATCCATTTTAGTTTTTGCTTCTTATGCCTAACTTAAAGGCGTTAAAGAAAAGTACTTGTTGGGAGATAACCCAAGAGTTTTAGTTGAGTCTTGGAAGTTATTACCTCTGTAATAACCTCTCATTCTCCTTTTTATTTGCTTTTTGTGCCAAGAGTAACCTCTAATGAGAGAGAAGTAATGATTGGGAAAGTTGCTGTTCCGAAACAGATTTCTGTGCTTCACCGTAAAAATTCCTGAGAGAGCTCTGTACGTCGGATTGAGCTGTAATTGTTTGTTCTTCTGCCTCAGGTTGTTATATAACTTCCGTTAGTTAAACACTTTTTGATTTGAGCAACAGAAGGTCTTAGAAAAAATTCGTCTTTACCTGCTGGTCTGTTTTGACAGATTTCTGCCATTTGCTGCATTTGCTTCTTGTTAGTTCCTTCTTGAGTTCTTTTGGGGAATTGAGCTTTTTGAGGGAAGTGCTACAGTAGCTAGTGTTATAATGGAAGTTTATTTAGTGTTAGAACTGAACCTTAAGACTTATTTATCTTAAGTGCACTAATTTTGCTAATGATATTGTGTGAAGTTTTGTATATGAAGGAAAAAAATTAGGTGTATGGAAGGAATGAGTAATGATATGAAGGATGGACTAAAGCTCAAGCCTGGGAATGCCACGCATGTCACCCCAAGAAATATCCAAGAAGTACAAGCGTCAAAGCTTGGGGATGCCCAAGGCATCCCCTTCTCCATCAATAAAAATCCCAGGTTTCTTCCAAACACTTTATTTTTATTGTTTCATGCACAGTTGTGTTGTTCTTGGAGCGTCTTATTTTTTGTTCTTGTTTTGGTTTTTAGTTTGCGTGGTTTGCTTAGTTTGCTGAATAAATTGGTTGGATCTCCTCTTTCATACATTGGCTTTCAAATAGTTTGGTTTGGCTTGGAAAAGAGTAGGAAAGTTCTTGCTTAAGTGATAAAGAGAGCTTGTTTTTGACTATGGCCTATGCTTTGTCATGTCATGCTTGATATTGTTTTGGCTTTACACTTAGTATTCTTTGCTGTAGCATGAATTGTTGTAAACAATTGAGATTGCTTAATGTGCCTTGGATGAATCATGCGTTGTTTTAGCATATTAAAGCATAGTATAGTGGTATTCTCCTTTGATGCTTTATTTGGGTTGACTTGGCACATGCTCACACCATTTTATGACTATCTAAAGTCACCATAAGCCTTTATGATCCTTTAGTTTTCAACTTGTAGTATCACTTTATGCTTTGATCAATGATGTTTTGTCGCTCTGCATGATTATGGCCATTATTGCTCTCTCGCTTGTCGCTCTCTTACTATTGCTAGCCTTCACTTTCACTGAGTATGTTTTACTCATGTTTCCAACTCCCTAAAACCAAATATTGCCAAAGTATCCACCATACCTACCTATTAGCATCATTTGCTACTTCCGTGCATATTCAATATGCCTTGTTTTCTTCCGAATAAAATGTTTGCTTGTTATGAGAAAGTTAGTTAGTAAAGCTCTCACGAACTTGATGGCACACTTTATTTTCTTGCATTTAATAAACCTGAACCATTGCGTCCTTCTTTGTTGCGTATATGCTTGCGCTTTATAAGTTGAAGTTAGCAGAACCATGTATCATGGGGAACGCTTTCAACATTACATTGGTACTTAGTACCTCGATGATATTATGTTCTTTTGCTTATGGATCCCGGCAGTGTGAAATAAAAGTGGAACTTGTAAGATCATGGAGTCTATATGTATCTTAGAGAAATGCCTGGGCCGCTAGCCTAAGCCATGCCTAATCATGGTGGAAACTTGCAGCAAACCATAATGAGCATTCTATGAAGCATCCTCAATAAAAATCTATGCACATAGTAAATAAAAAGATCGCTGAGATGCTCATTGTCTGCTTGCCTTGTCATTTTGATTATGGGATAGCTCCTGTATCATGTGCAAGGGGTACCCCGTTGGCGGTTCTCTATGATACGTATATACTTACAATGACAAGAGCTTACTTGTGACTGAATTTGAGTAGCATGAGGATCGGTCTTCGTAAGTAAGGGGCATGAGACTTCGATTTATAACTTGTCAAGCATATCCTCTTAGTTGTGTCACTTTAACCTTAATCACATTTAAGATGCTTATGATAGGGGCAATGAGAGCTCAAAGCTAACGAGTACCATACTTTCAGCATTTGGAAGCCTTTCAAAACTATTCAAAACCTTTTCATTTTCTTGTTCAGTCTCCACACATTCTATGAGCACTTTCTTGAGAGCATAGTGGCCATTCTTAGTTCTATGTGCATTGTCCTAAGACTTGTTGATTGATGCATACCTTGATATTGCTTGTTTTAAACTATTTGTATCTAGTCACTCTTGTAAAGTTTGAAGGTGTCCTATGCATTTATATTTGCTACTCTATGAGGGACAAGCTGAATGCCACTATGGTATGTTTTCTTTATGTGAAACAAACAAACGTTTGCAAAGCATTGTTATTCATGAATCTTTTGTTTGTGCCTTTTCATGTTGCATCATAGTTTCTTCGTCTTATTGCTAGAACTTTTTCTTTCATGTTATGATTGAAGTACTATGATCCTAGCTTTGAATGTTTTATGAATACTTTGATCAAGTCTTTGATGGTGTATGTCACCTCAAAAATTATTCTTTCTTTTTTATCACTTACCTACTCGAGGACGAGTAGGAGTTAAGCTTGGGGATGTTGATACATTGCAAATGTATCTATAATTTTTGATGCTCCATGCATGGTTTTATCCACTTTATTGTGTTTTGTCCACACTTTGGAGTACTTTTCATATGATTTCTTGGACTAACCTATTAACAAGAGCCACAGTGCCAGCTGCCTGTTTTCTGCTGTTTTTGGTTCCAGGAAAGTCAGAAAATGAATATTCTCGGAATTGGACAGGACAAAAGCCAAAGTGCCTATTTTTCCAGAAGACTCACGGAGCCAGAATACGAGACGGAGGAGGGCCAAGGGCTGGCCACACCACCCCCAGGCACGGGTTGGGCCTGGCCGCGCCAGGGCATGGTGTGGTGGCCCCAAGCACCCCCTCGGTCTCCCTCTTCGCCTATAAGAAGCCTTCTGGCCTAAAAACTTCGGGGGGTTCGACGTTTTTCCACGAAAAGTTCCGTTGCGCCGCCGCTACCGAAGGGGAGATTCGGGGGACAGAAAGTCTCTGTTCTGGCACCCTGCCGGGACGAGGAAGTGCCCCCGGAGCCCTCTCCATCGACCTCCACCATCATCTTCATCGACCATCCATGTTTCCCCCATCTATGAGTGAGTAATCCCCCGCTGTAGGCTATGGGGATGGTAGGGATTGGATGAGATCGTTCATGTAATGGCATCAGATTGTTAGGGCATAGTGCCTAGTATCTCTTATTAGTGCTTTATGACTTTGTTGCAACTTTGTTGTGCTTAATGCTTGTCACTAGGGCCCGAGTGCCATGATTTCAGATCTGAACCTATTATTGATTCATTATGATAGTATTGTTTCTGGTCTTATCTACAAGTTGTGTACACACGTCGTTGTCCGGAACCTATGGTCCCGAAGTGACAGAAATCGGGGTAGCCGGAAGGGAAAGGCTTTGATGTGAGGATCACATGTGTTCACGGAGTGTTAATGCTTTGCTCCGGTGCTCTATTAAAAGGAGCACCTTAATTGCCAGTAGTTCCCTAGAGGCCCCATTGCAAACGGGATGGCAGGACAAAAGATGTTGTGCAAGTTCTCATTGCGAGCACGTATGACTATATATGGAACGCATGCCTAGGATTGTCTAGTACTTGGGTGCTTTATCTTATTTATCTGTAATTGCCTTATGTTCTGACTGCTATGTGAATTGTCTTGTCCATGCAACGCCCGTCCATCCATCCCTATGCCTACCTCACTCGAATCCCACTGTTAACTACTTTAGTTACTACTGTCTTTGTTTTGCTACTACTGTTACTTTACTATTCCTACTACAAAACTTTTGCTACTGATAAACTGCTGTGAGCAAGATTGTTTCCAGGTACAGCTGAATTGACAACTCAGTTGTTAAGACTGATAAGTATTCTTTGGCTCCCCTTGTGTCGAATCAATAAATTGGGTTTCACTTCCCTCGAAAATACTGCGATACACCCCCTATACTTGTGGGTCATCAAGACTATTTTCTGGCACCGTTGCCGGGGAGCATAGCTTTATTTATCAAGTCCACTTGGATTCACTATTGTTCAAGCTAAGTTTATCTTTCTCCTTGTTTGCTTGTTTCTTTATGAAAAATACAAAAAAAATTAGTTCCTACTCTAGTTGTTATTTTCGTTGGTCTGTTATTGTCTTGCTTGATCATGTTTGTTGGCAATGGTTGGTTTCTTTGAAACTGAAGCTTATTGGCAAGGTGGGTTCACGGAAGATCAAAAAGATTATTATAAGGAACACCGCTTGTCACAAAAAGGGAAACACTTATGGGAACAAATTGATAGATTGTATACCATTGCTAGGAACATGTGCTCTACTTATAATGTTACTTATTGCTGTGATGACTCTTGTTGCAGAAAGAGGTATAAACACCTCCCTTTTCAATGTGAGTATAGTGATAATGATACCATATCTTCCTATGCTAAAGGAATTTATGACTTTTATGATGCGAAACAAATTGAAGAATTTATTGCTTGGAAGGGTGCTTTTGAACTTGCTAGTTTGCTTGAAAATATTGATGATTCACCTTACAAATATGAGGTGTATGGTATGCTTAAATTTTGCTTTGATAATTACAAGGATGAAAATGGCTATATTCTTGAATATTTTAATAGATACTTTCCACAAATAGAAGAGACTAATGCCTTGCAGGATCCTATGGAAGAAGAAATTTATAAACCTGAAATCCCATTAGATGAAAAAGAGGAGGAGAGTGATGAACAAAAGGAGGAAGAATGGATTAGCTACCCATGCCTACCTTCTAATGAGAGTAACTCTTTATCCCTTACATTATTTGATTGTCCCCCTTGCTTACTAAAGGAGAATGAATGTTATGTTCCTGAGGTTTCTCTTGAAACTGTTTATAATAAAGCTCTAGTACTTGTAGATCATGAAGAGCATGCTTTATGTGATAGTTATATTGTTGAGTCTCTGTATGAGGCTATTGAAAATTATTATGAGAGAGGAAAATATGGTTGTGGAAGTTTTCATGGTATTGAAACACCTCTCTATGTGCTGAAAGTTTTGAAGTTCCTCTTGTTTTATCTTCCTATGCCTGTCACTTTGTTTTTTGTGAATTTATTTGCATACATTATTCCTATGCATAGGAAGTGGGTTAGACTTAAAAAAATGTGTTTTGGATTTTCTCCTTGATGCTCTCTTTTACTTCAACTCATATTTCTTATGAGAGCATCCTCTCAAACTTTTAAGCCTGAAGATGATAATATGTCTATTATTCTTGGGAGACCTTTTCTTAAATACTGCAGGAGCTGTTATTAATTGTAATCAAGGGAAGGTGACCTTCAATGAACACATTGTCTATTTCCTCAAGAAGATTGAAAGGACTTATGGTTTGAATTCAATTGAATATGTTGAGGGCATTCAAGTTGGAGAAATATATTGTCCCATACGAAGAGAAAAATTTGAAACTATTATGATTGGGACCATTGCTATCAAGGTTGAGGTAACATAATCATTAGTGGGATACAAAGTTTTGTCTCATATGGAATTGTTTTGGTAACAAGACCTGATCAACCTTGTTAAAAAAAGGATTTCATTGAACAAAACAATGTTTTCACCATGATTATCTCCGCTTACTTCTATTCTATCCATTTTAGTTTTTGCTTCTTATGCCTAACTTAAAGGCGTTAAAGAAAAGTACTTGTTGGGAGATAACCCAAGAGTTTTAGTTGAGTCTTGGAAGTTATTACCTCTGTAATAACCTCTCATTCTCCTTTTTATTTGCTTTTTGTGCCAAGAGTAACCTCTAATGAGAGAGAAGTAATGATTGGGAAAGTTGCTGTTCCGAAACAGATTTCTGTGCTTCACCGTAAAAATTCCTGAGAGAGCTCTGTACGTCGGATTGAGCTGTAATTGTTTGTTCTTCTGCCTCAGGTTGTTATATAACTTCCGTTAGTTAAACACTTTTTGATTTGAGCAACAGAAGGTCTTAGAAAAAATTCGTCTTTACCTGCTGGTCTGTTTTGACAGATTTCTGCCATTTGCTGCATTTGCTTCTTGTTAGTTCCTTCTTGAGTTCTTTTGGGGAATTGAGCTTTTTGAGGGAAGTGCTACAGTAGCTAGTGTTATAATGGAAGTTTATTTAGTGTTAGAACTGAACCTTAAGACTTATTTATCTTAAGTGCACTAATTTTGCTAATGATATTGTGTGAAGTTTTGTATATGAAGGAAAAAAATTAGGTGTATGGAAGGAATGAGTAATGATATGAAGGATGGACTAAAGCTCAAGCCTGGGAATGCCACGCATGTCACCCCAAGAAATATCCAAGAAGTACAAGCGTCAAAGCTTGGGGATGCCCAAGGCATCCCCTTCTCCATCAATAAAAATCCCAGGTTTCTTCCAAACACTTTATTTTTATTGTTTCATGCACAGTTGTGTTGTTCTTGGAGCGTCTTATTTTTTGTTCTTGTTTTGGTTTTTAGTTTGCGTGGTTTGCTTAGTTTGCTGAATAAATTGGTTGGATCTCCTCTTTCATACATTGGCTTTCAAATAGTTTGGTTTGGCTTGGAAAAGAGTAGGAAAGTTCTTGCTTAAGTGATAAAGAGAGCTTGTTTTTGACTATGGCCTATGCTTTGTCATGTCATGCTTGATATTGTTTTGGCTTTACACTTAGTATTCTTTGCTGTAGCATGAATTGTTGTAAACAATTGAGATTGCTTAATGTGCCTTGGATGAATCATGCGTTGTTTTAGCATATTAAAGCATAGTATAGTGGTATTCTCCTTTGATGCTTTATTTGGGTTGACTTGGCACATGCTCACACCATTTTATGACTATCTCAAGTCACCATAAGCCTTTATGATCCTTTAGTTTTCAACTTGTAGTATCACTTTATGCTTTGATCAATGATGTTTTGTCGCTCTGCATGATTATGGCCATTATTGCTCTCTCGCTTGTCGCTCTCTTACTATTGCTAGCCTTCACTTTCACTGAGTATGTTTTACTCATGTTTCCAACTCCCTAAAACCAAATATTGCCAAAGTATCCACCATACCTACCTATTAGCATCATTTGCTACTTCCGTGCATATTCAATATGCCTTGTTTTCTTCCGAATAAAATGTTTGCTTGTTATGAGAAAGTTAGTTAGTAAAGCTCTCACGAACTTGATGGCACACTTTATTTTCTTGCATTTAATAAACCTGAACCATTGCGTCCTTCTTTGTTGCGTATATGCTTGCGCTTTATAAGTTGAAGTTAGCAGAACCATGTATCATGGGGAACGCTTTCAACATTACATTGGTACTTAGTACCTCGATGATATTATGTTCTTTTGCTTATGGATCCCGGCAGTGTGAAATAAAAGTGGAACTTGTAAGATCATGGAGTCTATATGTATCTTAGAGAAATGCCTGGGCCGCTAGCCTAAGCCATGCCTAATCATGGTGGAAACTTGCAGCAAACCATAATGAGCATTCTATGAAGCATCCTCAATAAAAATCTATGCACATAGTAAATAAAAAGATCGCTGAGATGCTCATTGTCTGCTTGCCTTGTCATTTTGATTATGGGATAGCTCCTGTATCATGTGCAAGGGGTACCCCGTTGGCGGTTCTCTATGATACGTATATACTTACAATGACAAGAGCTTACTTGTGACTGAATTTGAGTAGCATGAGGATCGGTCTTCGTAAGTAAGGGGCATGAGACTTCGATTTATAACTTGTCAAGCATATCCTCTTAGTTGTGTCACTTTAACCTTAATCACATTTAAGATGCTTATGATAGGGGCAATGAGAGCTCAAAGCTAACGAGTACCATACTTTCAGCATTTGGAAGCCTTTCAAAACTATTCAAAACCTTTTCATTTTCTTGTTCAGTCTCCACACATTCTATGAGCACTTTCTTGAGAGCATAGTGGCCATTCTTAGTTCTATGTGCATTGTCCTAAGACTTGTTGATTGATGCATACCTTGATATTGCTTGTTTTAAACTATTTGTATCTAGTCACTCTTGTAAAGTTTGAAGGTGTCCTATGCATTTATATTTGCTACTCTATGAGGGACAAGCTGAATGCCACTATGGTATGTTTTCTTTATGTGAAACAAACAAACGTTTGCAAAGCATTGTTATTCATGAATCTTTTGTTTGTGCCTTTTCATGTTGCATCATAGTTTCTTCGTCTTATTGCTAGAACTTTTTCTTTCATGTTATGATTGAAGTACTATGATCCTAGCTTTGAATGTTTTATGAATACTTTGATCAAGTCTTTGATGGTGTATGTCACCTCAAAAATTATTCTTTCTTTTTTATCACTTACCTACTCGAGGACGAGTAGGAGTTAAGCTTGGGGATGTTGATACATTGCAAATGTATCTATAATTTTTGATGCTCCATGCATGGTTTTATCCACTTTATTGTGTTTTGTCCACACTTTGGAGTACTTTTCATATGATTTCTTGGACTAACCTATTAACAAGAGCCACAGTGCCAGCTGCCTGTTTTCTGCTGTTTTTGGTTCCAGGAAAGTCAGAAAATGAATATTCTCGGAATTGGACAGGACAAAAGCCAAAGTGCCTATTTTTCCAGAAGACTCACGGAGCCAGAATACGAGACGGAGGAGGGCCAAGGGCTGGCCACACCACCCCCAGGCACGGGTTGGGCCTGGCCGCGCCAGGGCATGGTGTGGTGGCCCCAAGCACCCCCTCGGTCTCCCTCTTCGCCTATAAGAAGCCTTCTGGCCTAAAAACTTCGGGGGGTTCGACGTTTTTCCACGAAAAGTTCCGTTGCGCCGCCGCTACCGAAGGGGAGATTCGGGGGACAGAAAGTCTCTGTTCTGGCACCCTGCCGGGACGAGGAAGTGCCCCCGGAGCCCTCTCCATCGACCTCCACCATCATCTTCATCGACCATCCATGTTTCCCCCATCTATGAGTGAGTAATCCCCCGCTGTAGGCTATGGGGATGGTAGGGATTGGATGAGATCGTTCATGTAATGGCATCAGATTGTTAGGGCATAGTGCCTAGTATCTCTTATTAGTGCTTTATGACTTTGTTGCAACTTTGTTGTGCTTAATGCTTGTCACTAGGGCCCGAGTGCCATGATTTCAGATCTGAACCTATTATTGATTCATTATGATAGTATTGTTTCTGGTCTTATCTACAAGTTGTGTACACACGTCGTTGTCCGGAACCTATGGTCCCGAAGTGACAGAAATCGGGGTAGCCGGAAGGGAAAGGCTTTGATGTGAGGATCACATGTGTTCACGGAGTGTTAATGCTTTGCTCCGGTGCTCTATTAAAAGGAGCACCTTAATTGCCAGTAGTTCCCTAGAGGCCCCATTGCAAACGGGATGGCAGGACAAAAGATGTTGTGCAAGTTCTCATTGCGAGCACGTATGACTATATATGGAACGCATGCCTAGGATTGTCTAGTACTTGGGTACTTTATCTTATTTATCTGTAATTGCCCTATGTTCTGACTGCTATGTGAATTGTCTTGTCCATGCAACGCCCGTCCATCCATCCCTATGTCTACCGCACTCGAATCCCACTGTTAACTACTTTAGTTACTACTGTCTTTGTTTTGCTACTACTGTTACTTTACTATTCCTACTACAAAACTGTTGCTACTGATAAACTGCTGTGAGCAAGATTTTTTCCAGGTACAGCTGAATTGACAACTCAGTTGTTAAGACTAATAAGTATTCTTTGGCTCCCCTTGTGTCGAATCAATAAATTGGGTTTCACTTCCCTCGAAAATACTGCGATACACCCCCTATACTTGTGGGTCATCACATTTATCTAAAGGTTCTAAAAGGTGAGCAACTTCATCCTTTGAACTCTCATTGCTATATTAGCTCATTTCATGCTCTATCTTGTAGATGGATTTGTGGATTTAGTTTGGTAGTAATTTTTGCAATGATAACATGAGATCAATGTTTATATTCTATCTATCTTGTATTAATGTAAGGAACTCTAAGGTAAATATCACAATATGTGGATTCTATCTATATATCTTGTTTTGGCATATAGTCTCGAAATTTGATTTTAGAAGCACACACATGCATGAGTTCATCATTCTAACTAGCTGGGCAAAATACTCTTCTTCGTCTTCCAACTGCCTTCAGCAAACTGAATTTTTTTTAACAAAGATATGGTTAATTCATAAAAGCTTGATAAGAAGACATCATAGTACATCTTCGAGAAGCTCCTCTATGGCGAGCTCCTCGAAGATGTCTGAGGATAGGATCCTAAGATATCTTCGAGAAGCTCCGTCGTAGTGGTGTCCCTCTCGCACCATCTTAGAGTTAATAACTTATCTAGCTATAGATTAATACGCCGGGTAACTAAAACAATTCACATATTAGGGAGTGCCTCTATGGCGAGCTCCTCGAAGATGTCTGAGGATGGGATCCTAAGACATCTTCGAGAAGCTCCGCCGTAGTGGTGTCCCTGCTCTCACACACCATCTTGCAGTTCTTCACAAGAATGCATACCTATCTATAGATTAAGCAGCACAACATAGTGTCGGGCACTGAAGACATAATGTCGACACTCACCCCTGGCATAGTGCTGCCACCCACCCAAAATAGTGTCGTCATTTACTGGCTTAGTGTTGCCCACTAAGGACATAGTGTCGACATGTTGTCACCACATCCATGTTTAGTCCCGGTTGGTGCCTCCAATCGGGACTAAAGGTTCATCATATCTTTAGTCCCGGTTATTTCTTTAATTTTGTTTTTTAGACCAGTACTAATTTTATCATCATTATTATGTTTGATGTAATTAATTATATAATGCAGATGAGCCGGCAATGGATGTACGCTGACCGACTCTCTAGCGAGTTCATTAAAGGCGTGCATTCTTTTCTCCTTGTGGCCAAGGCAAACAAGTGGAATGGTTTTATGTCTTGTCCATGTGGTGTCTGACGGAATCATAAGGAATACTCTTCCTCAAGAGTCCTCCACAGCCACCTGTTTCGGTCTGGTTTCATGACCGGCTATAATTTTTGGACCAAGCACAGAGAAAGAGGGGTTATGGTGGAAGACAACAAATAAGAAGAGAATGATAACGACTACCCTACTATGTCCCCTGAATACGATGGTACTACAATGGAAGACAATGATGAAGAATAAGATGAAGAACGGGCATCAGATCTGCCCGATGATGATCTTAGTTGGGCCATTGCTGATGCAAAGGAAGAATGCGTAACTGAAAGGGAGAGGTCGAAGTTCAAGCAGATGTTAGAGGATCACAACAAATTGTTGTACCCAAATTGTGAAGATGGGCACAAAAAACTGGGTAGCACACTGGAATTGCTGCAATGGAAGGTAGAGAATGGTGTGACTGACAAAGGATTTGAAAAGTTGCTGAAAACAATGAAGAAGTTGCTTCCAAAGGATAACGAACTGCCCGCCAGTACCTACGAAGGAAAGAAGGTTGGATGCCCTCTAGGATTAGAGGTGCAGAAGATACATGCATGCATTAATGACTGCATCCTCTACCGCGGCGAGGAGTACGAGAATTTGGATGCATGTCAGTATGCACTACATTGCGGTATAAGATAAGACGAGATGACCCTGGTGATGTTGAGGGCGAGCTCCGCATGAAGAGGGTTCCTGCCAAGGTGATGTGGTATGCTCCTATAATACCACGGTTGAAACGTTTGTTTAGGAACAAAGAGCATGCCAAGTTGTTGCGATGGCACATGGAAGACCGTAAGAAAGACGAGATGTTGAGACACCCCGCCGATGGGTAGGAGTGGAGAAAAATCGAGAGAGAGTTCCCGGACTTTGCAGGTGACGCGAGGAAATTATGGTTTGGTCTAAGTACAGATGGCATGAATCCTTTTGGGGAGCAGAGCTGCAGTCATAGCACCTGGCCTGTGACTCTATGTATCTATAATCTTCCTCCTTGGTTGTGCATGAAGCGGAAGTTTATTATGATGCCAGTGCTCATGCAAGGCCCGAAGCAACCCGACAACGACATTGATGTGTACCTAAGGCCATTAGTTGAAGAACTCTTACAGTTGTGGCACGGACAAGGTGTACGTGTGTGGGATGAGAACAAACGGGAGGCATTTGACCTACGAGCATTGTTGTTCATAACAAACAATGATTGGCCTGATCTTAGTAACATTACAGGATAGACAAACAAGGGATACAATGCATGCACACACTGTTTAAATGAGACTGGAAGTATATATATTTGGATAAATTTAAGAAGAATGTGTACCCGTGGAATCGTCATTTTCTTCCGCCCACCCTAAGAAAGAAAGGTAAGCATTTCAATGGTGAGGCAGGCAGCTGGTGTAAGCCTATCCGCCATACTGGTGATGATGTATTTGATATGGTGAAGGATTTAAAAGTAATCTTTCGAAAGGGTCCTAGTAGACAATTTGTTCCGAAGGACGATGTCAGACACACACCCATGTGGAAAAAGAAATCTATATTTTGGGAGCTATCCTATTGGAAAGTCCTAGAGGTACGCTCTGCAATTGACGTGATGCACCTGATGAAGAATCTTTGCGTGATGCTGCTAGGCTTCTTGGGCGTGTATGGGAAGAATAAAGATACATCGGAAGAACGGCAGGACCAACAACGTATGAAAGACCGAGACGTCATGCATCCAGAGCTGTTTGAAGATACTGCCAGCTACGCTCTTACCAAAAAAGAGAAGGAAATCTTTTTGAAGTCCTTTATAGTATCAAGGCCCCGTTTGTTTCTCGTCAAACATAAAGGGAATAATAAATATGGTAGAGAAAAAATTTCAAAACCTAAAGTCTCATGACTGCCACGTGCTTATGATACAGCTGCTTCCGATTGCATCGAGGGGACTCCTACAGAAAAATGTTCGAGTACCCATTGTGAAGCTATGTGCGTTTCTCAATGCAATTTTTCAGAAGGTAATCAGTCTAAATAGTCTACCAAGGTGACAGAAAGATGTGGTCCAATGTCTTGTTAGCTTCGAGTTGGTGTTCCCACCATCCTTCTTCAATATTATGACGCACCTCCTAGTTCACCTAGTCAAAGAGATTAATATTCTCGGTCCTGTATTTCTACATAATATTGATGGGTTCGTAGCATGGAAAACAAAAAAATTCTACCGCAAGAACGAACAAAACCCAGATCTATTCTAGATAAAAGCCAAGATCTAATCTATTAGACATGAGCAACGAGATAGATAGGAACTAACCCTCGTAGATCCGAAAGCGTTAAAGAGATTAGATCTCGTGGTTGATGTAGTCGATCACTTGCCGATCTCAAGATCGTGTGGACGATCCTTCCGGCGTCGCGTTCCGGCAGCGCTTCCGCCGTCGGTCAAGTAGACGATCCTTCCAGCGCCGCGTTTCGGCAGCGCTTCCGCAGTCGGTCACACGTGCGGAGTCGAAGCAGACCTTCCTCTCCCCGTTCCAACGAGCAGCGGAGGTAGTAGATCTTCTCCACGGAATCACAACAGCAAGACGGCGTGGTAGTGGTGGTGGAGTAGAGAATTCTGCAGGGCTTCGCCTATGCCTGTGCAGAAGAAAGGTGGAGGAGAGAGGCGGCAGAGATTGGAGTTATGGGAGAGAGCTAGGAGGGGGCGCCCCTGCCCTTCTATTTAAGGGGGGGGAGGCGCGCCTGGGGAGGGGGAGTCCTAGTAGGACTCCCCTCCTATGGCCGGCGGTGGGAAGGGGGGAGGAGTCCTCCTCCCCCATGAATCCGTGTCTTGCCCCACTAGGTTTCCTTTGACCCTTTCTTGGTTTTCAAGCAAACTCCAAGAAATCCTCTAGAACCTTCCAGAACATTCCGAAACCTTCTAGAATCTCCATACAAACACTCCGGAACATTTCCTAACTTAGAAAATGATCCCCAATGTATGAATCTTATTCTCCGGACAATTCCGGATCTCCTCGTGATGTCCCGGATCCATTCCGAGACTCCGAACAACATTCGGTCTCCAACACATATTCCATATCTACTTAAAACAACTTCGAACCTTAAGTGTGTCACCCTACGGTTCGTGAATATGTAGACATGACAGAGACACATCTCCTATCAATAACCATCAGTGGGACCTGGAGATCCATAATGGCTCCCACATACTCAACGATGACTTTGTGATCGATAGAACCATTTACATACGAAACCAATTCCCTTTGTCTCGCGATACTATACTTATCCGAGGTTTGATCGTCGGTATCTCTATACTTAGTTCTACCTCGTTACTGACAAGTACTCTTTACTCGTTCCATGATATGTCATCCCTTGTGACCCAGTCACATGCTTGCAAGCTAACTAGATGACATTCCACCGAGAGGGCCCAGAGCATATCTATCCGTCATATGGATGGACAAATCCCAATCTTGGTTCATGCGCTTCAACACATACTTTCAGAATACCCAATGACACCTTTATGACCACCCAGTTACGAAGCGGTGTTTGATGTCATCAAAGTATCCATCCGGTGATGGTGATTAACATAACCTCATGGTCGAAGGATTAGGTTACTATGTATTTTAAAGCTTATAGCAAACGAACTTAATGATTTGATCTTATGCTATGCTTACTACGGGTGTTTGTCCATCACACCATTCTCCTAATGATATGATCTTGTTATTAACGACATCCAATGTCCATGATCAGGAAACCATGATCATCCATTAATCAACAAGCTAGTTTAACAAGAGGCTTACTAGGGACTCTTTTATGTTTACAAAACACACAAATATTAATGTTTCTGGTTAATACAATTATAGCATGGGATGTAAACATTTATCATAAACATAAAGATATAATAATAACCACTTTATTATTGCCTCTTGGGCATATCTCCAACAGTCTCCCACTTGCACTAGAGTCAAGAATCTAGTTAAAAAACTTGTGCATTCAACACCTATGGCTTTCTGGTGTTGTATAGACACTATAGCTAGTGGTAAACATAATCTTCGGATCTGACATTTCCAGGTCCGTGTGTATTTGCATGTCCTTGCGTCTCTACGCATTACTCATTCTCCAATGAGACGACATTGTATAAATTTGGTCCTTTCGTGTGACCTTTAGTTCCTTCGGCTCAAAATATGTTGATATTATTGTCACACAATATATCTTCATAGTATTAGCCCACTTTGAACCACACCTAGTTTGATAACAAACTACTTAACACAAATGCCCTCCTTTGCTGCTACTATGGCAGTTTATATACTTAGCCTTTTGTTGTAGTATCCGTCACAATGTCTCAACTTTGGAACTCATTCAAATCCATCATGGAACATACTTTCCATTACATTGTGCTACCCATAGTATAAATTGAGATAAACTTTAACTTGTGACAAAACTAGTATCAATGTAACAATTTACAATGAACTATTTGTCACCACTATATAAATAATATATTCTTAGTTCTTCCAAAGATCATAGGAATATCCTACTATTGTCCAATGATCATCTTATGAGTCATTCTGGTATATGCTCATAACATTTAGAGCATAGGACATATCTGGATGTGTACATCTCAAAGAATGATTGATCAAAATATTCTTGTGATTTCACCAAGTGTCAAAACACTTGAATCTCGTGTCAACACACTCGAATATTGATTCAGTCCTTTCCGTGCGTCAAGAACCTTTCTTGTTGTTTCCATATTGAACTCATTCAACATCTTATCTATGTACATTTGGCAAAACCATATTAGCGCCTCAATCTATCCATATAGACATTGATGCCTAATTTGGGTTATGTCTAAGTCTTTCATTGAAATGAAATCCTTAACCCGTGTCAATAAAAGATACATCATTTCCAATCAACAATATGTCTTTCACATAATGTATTAGAAATATGTCTCAGCGCTCCCACTTAATTTTTTGCAAATGCAAGCATCTTCATCATCTCCGATGAATTTAAACTCTTTTAACAGTTTCATCATGGTGAAGATTCCAACTCCGCTATGCTTACTTCAACCATTGAAGTTTTGCATACTCTTTTAGCATCCTTTGAATTAACAAAACCCTTTGGATCGTGTCATGTACACGTCCTAGGTAACCATTCTATTAGAAGAACTTGTTTTGTTTGTTCAACTACCATATACCAAAATATATGTAGTGGTTGCTACATTAACCCGTCTAGGCTAAATATTGCTATGAAAGATCAAATCTTATCATAGTCAATTCCTTGAACATTGTCGTAAACTCTTTCCGACATGTCGACTATTTCATAGATTTGAAACATCCATGTCTATTTCTTTATAGATCCAAACATGACCGATAGGCTTCACGCCTTTCCGGAGGGTCTTCTAAGTTCAGAAACTTGTTTTCTCGTGTATGGATACTATCACGGATTCTATGACTTCCAGTCATTTTATGGAGTCAGGGCCCATCATCGCTTCTTTGCATGTAGTCAGTTCATCATTGTCAATACAATACCGACTTGCTTATCAAATCTTACTATTTGATTCTTACTGACCCACACGGTTCTATAGGAACTCTAATCTCCGAGATCACACCTTTTGTAATCACGAGAGCCATGAGCATTGTGGCCGTCACCGGGACACTTTCCGGCGCTGCGCTACTTAGCACATATAGCTAAGGTTCAACAACCTTATCAAAGTTCTATTATCCTCCCACTTAACTTTTCACGAAAAATTCCTTCTCAAGAAACTTGACGTTCCAAGCGACAAACTCTTTTGTCCTCGGCGTTATGGAGAAATTCCCAACAAATTCTTTGGGATAATCTACAAAGACGTGCTTATCCGACTTTGGTTGTAAACATTTTACTTATGCATAACATACCAAAATTTAAGAAAATACAATTCGGGTTTTATCCCAAACCATAACTCATATGGTGTCATTTCAGTGGATCACGATGGAGCTCTTTTCAGTGTAAAAGCGGTAGTCACTAAAGCTTTAATCTTTAATATATAATGGCAGTTTTATAAATGACACCTTTGATCTTACCATGTAAAACAAGGTTTCATTACATATCTCGAACACTCCATACTCCTATGGTGTTTTGGGAAATGCAAATATATGGAACGATTCCTCAAATCTTAGGTGTTTTGCTAAACTTGTAACTCAAACATATTTCTTTATGATCCAATCATAAACTCTTTTATTTTCTTGTTACAATGATTTTCCACTTCATCTTGAAAGTCTTTGAACATTTTTCAAATGTTTCATACTTCTTCCTTATTGAGTAAGTATATACATATACTCACTCAAATCTTCCGAGAAAGCATATGAAGTTGAAATCCATCGCCCACGACTACACATAATGGACTATATACATCAATATGTATAAATTCCAATCAGTTAGTCGTCCGTTCCTCTTTTGGCCTACGAACGGAGTTTTAATTATCTCCAGGAAAGTATCATAAGCGTCATTTGATCCGAATCAAAGACTCCAAAAATCCATCAATATAGAGTTTCTTCATATATCCTTTCAATATAATTAAAACGGCGATGTCACTTCGCAAGTGATCTTTCAATTATTTGTCTTGCGACATTTTAGCATTAGTTTTATGGTTGTTATTTCTCCAACTAGACTTGTATATCATCCATCTATTATGGAATACGACAATTATTTGAACAACCTTTTGTCGTCATAATACCTCATCAAAATAACAATTATTGAAACAAATCTTGAAGGCAAGCTTTGATGTTAACGAGCAACACAACAACCATTTGTTTGTTTTCGATGAACATCATCACAAATTCTCTTGCTAGTTACTTAGGCCATTGCAGTTCAAGAATTGTGTTGTCCTGTATGACACTTCATACCAACCAATTCGGTATCCAATACCGGAGAACCACATTGTTTAACAAGCAAGGAATACAACCATAACATGTATATCTTCTATATGCCTAAGTTGGACATCTCCAACCTTTTATTTTCTGCCAAATATTTTATAGATTCTCTTTCAGCAATTCCTTTTCTTTTAAAAGAATTTATCAACATCAACAGTGGTGTCATCAACATGACACTTAGTACAAAGCGTATATAGTCAACTACTAATACCTTTGGACTTGCACTTTGAGGTGGATCACCATCATCAAATGTTTGGTGTTCTTTCAAAAATCCATTCTTTAGTAATCCTTTAGTGTAGTAAACATTTTACTTACATCTTCTATTCATCCTTATCATGACAACTTTCATGATCAAGCTGCTATAGCTTATAAAGGTGAATTGCGAGTATAATGTTTCTTTTTCAAAACCTTTTGGAGGATTAGGACGACTAGCGTCTCCAACCTTCACAAATTCTCATCAAATATGAGGACGTATACTCTATCATGTTGTAACCAACACATTGTTTTAGATATCGCAATACCTTTCACATATGATGGTTTCTGAAACATTGCTTTCAGCTCTTAGATAAACTTGATAAAAAACAATCTTTTGAGTATCAAGAATCATGGAGGCAAACATGATACATTAGATACTAACACTGGAATTGTTACTCTTGATTTAATACTACTTATTAAACTTCATGGAGGAAATAGAGTTTGCTGAAAGTTTGCAATAGGACTTATAAACTTTAAATTGACATTCAAAACAATACGATACCAGTTCGTAAAGTAAATATCCAGAATTTCTATAGTTCTACTATCTCAACTATGACTAAGCGTAAGGTGGTGAACGGATGCCAATGACTACAACAAACTATGCAAATTCACTTTGATTGTGTTTATGATAAATTGAGTTCTACTAATCCAAATTACAAATGAACTCCCACTCAAAAACAACATCCCTCGAGTTGTTTTAGTGATTACACGAACCAAATCCACTACACCAAGTCCGATCATCACGTGAGATGATGTAGCTTTAAAGGCGAACAATCAACATGTTCATCATATCATCCATATGACTCATGCTTTACCTTTCGGTATTCTGTGTTCCGAGACCATGTCTGTACATGCTAGGCTCGTCAAGGTTAACCTTAGTTTCCGCATGTGCAAATCTGGCTTGCACCCGTTGTATGCACACGTAGAGTCTATCACACCCGATCATCACGAGATGCTTCGAAACGACGAGTCTTAGCAACGGTGCCAACTAAGGACGAACACTTTATTACTTGATATTTAGTGAGAGGGATCATCTTATAATGCTACCATCGCGATCTAAGCAATACAAGATGCATAAAGGATTAACATCATAGGCAATTCATAATAAGTGTGATATGATATGGCCCTTTCTTCTTGCGCCTTTGATCTCCATCTCCAAAGCACGAACATGATCTCCATCATCACCAGCATTGCGTCAAGGTCAGTGGCGCCGCTTCATGGTTATCCATCATCGCTAGCAACTATTACAACTACTTATAATAAAGCTATCACAAGATGAATAGACGCGCAGGTCTTAACAGAATTAAAAACAACCATTAGGCTCCTGCCGGTTGCGATATTACAACAAGGATCATTGCATACATCAAATACAATCACAATCACATGATGGCCATATCACATCACAAAACCCCTGCAAAAACAAGTTAGACGCCTCTAATTTTCTTTGCATGTTTTACGTGGTTTGGGGCTTTCGCATAAGACCGATCTTACCTACGAACAAGAACCACAACGTTGATACAAGTGTTGTCAGATGCTCATTGTAAATTGAATCTTAACTATGGTGGGAGAGACAGACACCCGCAAAGCCACTTGTGCAAAGCAAGTTGCACGTCAAGCATGGAGCAAGTCTCATGTGCGATGACATGTAATGTTAGCCCGAGCCGCTTCATCCCACCATGCCGCAAGATGCAAAGTACACGCTAAGACACCGACAACAAAAGCATCAACACCCACAAAAACATTGTGTTCTACTCGTGCAACAGATCTACGCATAGATACGGCTCTGATACCACTGATGGGTTCGTAGCATGGAAAACAAAAAAATTCTACCGCAAGAACAAACAAAACCCAGATCTAATCTAGATAAAAGCCAAGATCTAATCTATTAGACATGAGCAACGAGATAGATAGGAACTAACCCTTGTAGATCCGAAAGCGTTAAAGAGATTAGATCTCGTGGTTGATGTAGTCGATCACTTGCCGATCTCAAGATCGTGTGGACGATCCTTCCGGCGTCGTGTTTCGGTAGCGCTTCCGCCGTCGGTCAAGTAGACGATCCTTCCAGCGCCGCGTTTCGGCAGCGCTTCCGCAGTCGGTCACACGTGCGGAGTCGAAGCAGACCTTCCTCTCCCCGTTCCAGCGAGCAGCGGAGGTAGTAGATCTTCTCCACAGAATCACAGCAGCACGACGGCGTGGTGGTGGTGGTGAAGTAGAGAATTCTGCAGGGCTTCGCCTATGCCTGTGCAGAAGAAAGGTGGAGGAGAGAGGCGGCAGAGATTGGAGTTATGGGAGAGAGCTAGGAGGGGGCGCCCCTGCCCTTCTATTTAAGGGGGGAGGCGCGCCTAGGGAGGGGGAGTCCTAGTAGGACTCCCCTCCTATGGCCGGCGGTGGGAACGGGGGAGGAGTCCTCCTCCCCCACGAATCCGTGTCTTGCCCCACTAGGTTTCCTTTGACCCTTTCTTGGTTTTCAAGCAAACTCCAAGAAATCCTCTAGAACCTTCCAGAACATTCCGAAACCTTCTAGAATCTCCATACAAACACTCCGGAACATTTCCTAACTTAGAAAATGATCCCCAATATATGAATCTTATTCTCCGGACAATTCCGGATCTCCTCGTGATGTCCCGGATCCATTCCGAGACTCTGAACAACATTCAGTCTCCAACGCATATTCCATATCTACTTAAAACAACTTCGAACCTTAAGTGTGTCACCCTACGGTTCGTGAATATGTAGACATGACAGAGACACATATCCTATCAATAACCATCAGCGGGACCTGGAGATCCATAATGGCTCCCACATACTCAACGATGACTTTGTGATCAATAGAACCATTTACATACGAAACCAATTCCCTTTGTCTCGCGATACTATACTTATCCGAGGTTTGATCGTCGGTATCTCTATACTTAGTTCTACCTCGTTACTGACAAGTAATCTTTACTCGTTCCGTGATATGTCATCCCTGTGACCCAGTCACATGCTTGCAAGCTAACTAGATGACATTCCACCGAGAGGGCCCAGAGCATATCTATCCGTCATATGGATGGACAAATCCCAATCTTGGTTCATGCGCTTCAACACATACTTTCAGAATACCCAATGACACCTTTATGACCACCCAGTTATGAAGCGGTGTTTGATGTCATCAAAGTATCCATCCGGTGATGGTGATTAACATAACCTCATGGTTAAAGGATTAGGTTACTATGTATTTTAAAGCTTATAGCAAACGAACTTAATGACTTGATCTTATTCTATGCTTACTACGGGTGTTTGTCCATCACAACATTCTCCTAATGATATGATCTTGTTATTAACGACATCCAATGTCCATGATCAGGAAACCATGATCATCCATTAATCAACAAGCTAGTTTAACAAGAGGCTTACTAGGGACTCTTTTATGTTTACAAAACACACAAGTATTAATGTTTCCGGTTAATACAATTATAGCATGGGATGTAAACATTTATCATAAACATAAAGATATAATAATAACCACTTTATTATTGCCTCTTGGGCATATCTCCAACAAATATGTTCCCCTTTGAGAGGTTCATGGGAGTCTTAAAGAAATATGGTCATAACCGTGCTAGGCCAGAAGGAAGCATCTCAAAGGGATATGGAACCGAGGAGGTCATTGAGTTTTGTGTTAACTTTATTCCTGACCTTAAGCCCATCAATGTTCCTGAATCACGGCATGAGGGTAGACTGAGTGGAAAAGGCACACTAGGAAAGAAAGTAAGGATATATATGGACGAACATTCTCTCACTAAAGCACACTACACAGTTCTGCAAAGTTCCACCTTGGTGTCTCCGTATATCGAGGAACACAAGAAAATTGTACACTCTAACAACCCGGGGAAGCCTGGCTCCTGGATTAGAGATGAACACATGAGGACTTTTGGCGGTTCGTTGCAGACACATCTCATGAATGATATCAATGTGGGAGAGCAGTTGTACTTGTTGGCCAGGTCACCATCTTCGACTATATTGACTTTTGAAGGATACGAGATAAATGTGATTACATTTTACACGATCGCCCAAGATAAAAAGAGCACCAACCAAAATAGTGGTGTCTGATTTGATGCAACAGACGAGAATGGGCAAAAGGATACATATTATGGTTACATAGAGGAGATATGTGAACTTTACTATGGACCTTATTTTAAGGTCCCTTTGTTTCGGTGCAAATGGGTCAAGCTGACAGGAGGCAGGATTGAGGTAGACAAGAAATACGAAATGACAACAGTGGATCTCAACAACCTTGCATATAGAGATGAACCATTTGTCCTAGCAAATGATGTGGTTCAGGTTTTTTATGTGAAGGACATGTCTACCAAACCGAGAAAAAGGAAAGATAAGCAAAAGAATGCAGCATACGATGAGCCAAAGCGCCACATACTTCTTTCAAGAAAAAGAAACATCGTGGGGGTGGAGGATAAGACAGACATGTCAGAAGATTATGATAAGTTTCATGAAATTCCGCCCTTCGCTGTGAAGGATGACCAAGCATCCCGTTAAGTAAGGAAGATGCTCCATGGTTACGGATTAGAAGAAAACCCTAACAATAGAGATGTGTGGATGTTGGTGATGTACAATATTATTAACCTTTATTTTTAATGATCTGCTTATATATATGGATATGAACTGTCTCGATCTCAATAGGTAGTATTGCAACTTGCTGTGGCCAGCAACAAAGACATTTATTAATATTAAAACAAAAAAATTAGTCATAATCATATCTAGCCCTGTGGTACACAACTTCAGGGTCGTCATCGCAATCGTCATCGTCATCGTCATCATCGTCGCCCGTAGCACGCGGCTGGATCCTCAGCCCTTCCCTGGCTTGTACACAAGGGAACGGGGGAGGGGGCACCTGCCACTCCAGCCTCGGATTCACGACACGCGTGGGAGGGGGCTCCCGGATGATGACCCCGGTACGCCCTCGGCCTTCACCACCACCACCATTCTTGTGGCTATGCGGCTGGTGAAAGTGCGGGTACCTCATGCGAGGATGGTCTCCCATGGCGATGTAGCGCATCACGCCAGTGATAGTCCAGTTCGCCCACCACAGGCGGCGACCGGTCTTGTTGTGGTTCACTAGGGGCGGGCTATCACCCTCGTACCTAGCGAGCTCCCTTTCCCATCGGTTTGTGAACAAGGCATTCCAGGTGTCGAGGTTGTTGGGATCCCAATGGGGATCCATCCGTTGCTCCGACGTGTGCTCGAGGTTCGTGATGGCCGCCTGGCGGGCCGAACCTTGAGGCACAGGAGGAACATGAACCCCTCTAGTGCTCAACATCTAGTCGGCGGGTAGCCGGTACCCCGGCGGGCATAGGTAGTTGGAGGCGCACAACGCCTCGGTCTCCTCGAGCGTCAGAAAGGTCCAGTAAGCGGTGTCCATTGTTGTGAGAGAGAAGGTGTGGATGTGTGGATGGACATGGCGGTCGACCTAGATATAAAGAGAAATGGCAGGAAAACATGACGCGGAGCGGGGAAGGTGGAATGGCAGGAAAACATGGCGGAAAGCGGGGGAATGGCGGGAAATATCTAGTCCGGGTTAGTGGCTCCAACCGGGACTAAAGACCCCCGAAATATCTTTTAGTCCCAGTTACTAGTTTTAGTATGAAATATTATATTTCTAATGAGTATATTTTTTGGTGAATAGTTTGGTATATTATATGTATTTTTCTATTTTTTAAATAAACTATATTTCCCCCCGAAATAAAATATATTTTTGCAACATTTATACTAAATATAATACTTGTTAAACAATACATAATTTCATTTAAGTTGTATAATAGAGTATTATAATAGATTTAAATTATAGATCTTCTTTTTTTGAAATTTTTGATATATAATACATAATTTTCTAAAAACTATACATCATTTTTCTTTTTGGCGCCAAACCCCCCTTTAGACCCCTTTAGTCCCGGTTTGTATTACAAACCGGGGCTAAATGGGTATGGCACGCGGGAATAGAGGCAGGCCGAAAACACCTTTAGTCCCGGTTTGTAATACAAACCGAGACTAAAGGTGGGGGGGTATAAATACCCCCACCCCCACCCCGGGTCGAGCCACGACCCAGAGAGCCTGATATTCTTCCCCAGAAAAATCGCCACCGTCGCTCGCTCTAGAGGAGACGCTCGTCGCCGTCTGTCGCGCCCGTGTGGAGGAGCTCGCCGTGGAGGAGGCCGTTGCCCGCACTAGAGGAGAGGCTCACCGCCACCCGCCGTCCTTCCTGCTTGCCGCCGCCCGCCGCCCGTGTGGAGGAGTTCGCGCCACCGCCGTCCTTCCCGCGACGCCGCCGTTGCCGCCCGCCGCGCCCATGGAGAGCTTACCTCCGCCGCCCCTACAGGTGAGGTCGATTTAAGTATTAGGTTAGTATATAGGTTAAGTATTAGGTTAAGTATTATGTTAGTATTAGGTTAGTATATAGGTTAAGTATTATGTTATGTATTAGGTTAGTATTAGGTTAGTATTAGGTTATGTATTAGGTTAGTAATTAGGTTAGTATATATGTTAAGTATTAGGTTAATTTAGTTATTAGGCTAGGTTAATTTAGTATATAGGTTAGGTTAAGTTAGTATATAGGTTAATTTAGTATATAGGTTAAGTATTAGGTTAAGTTAGTATATAGGTTAAGTTTATAGGTTAATTTAGTATATAGGTTAAGTATTATGTTAAGTTAGTATATAGTTAGTATATAGGTTAAGTATTAGGTTAATTTAGTTATTAGTTAGTATAAATACCCCACCACCACCCTAGGTCTAGCTACGATCCGGAGAGTCCGATCCTTCCCGGGGGTATAACTAACCCTAACTAGCTGTTTATAGTAGTTAGTGTTAGGCTATTTTCTTCATTGTACCTTGTGCCTTCTCTTGTCAAAAAAATTTCATTAGGGTTAGTTAGAATACTTAGTTAATTAGGTTTAGTTTAGTTAGTGTTAGGTTTAGGGTTAGTGTTATTAGGGCAATACTTAATGATTTAGTTACTGATTATGTTTTATGATTGTTTATTGCTATTATTTAGTTATGCCGCGTCTTCCTCGTCCGAACGTACTGGACTCCGTCGGGTTCGGGGATGTCCGAACCTGGGCTCCGCCGAGTTAGCACTGGGAGGTGGTACGTCGTCGTATTAGAGAGGAGGACGAACACGTCTGCCAATATATGTGTATTTTGGAGACCAGGTTCTCCAATCTCTGGAAGGTTCACGGATCTCACCCGAGCTATTCTCCGATGATGGTTCATGTTCTTTGGGTGCAGAGCTGCCATGGCACATAACGCAGCAGCCAAGTTCGCTAGTTTGATATTATGAGCGAGATATGAGCGAGATCTATTATTGTACTTTATCTTATATTATTGTACTTTATCTTAATGCAAAATTGTTTCATTATTAGTACGTAATCTTTTTTCTGTATCCGAGTCGTCGCAATTGTAATATTCTTTTACTTAATGCAAAATTGTTTTATCTTTTTCTGTATTACTTAAGCTATGGACGGTAGATAGAAAGAAGAGGAACTTCTCAACATGATATATGAGGGTACTGGAGGGTACGATGATGGCTCCCAGTATCTTAATTTGTCTGGAGGAGACGATAGTGGAGACGATGGTGCTGACCATGGTGGATACCATGGTAAAGACACCTTAATAACAAAGTCTGGCGAGGTATATAAAGCCTCTACCAATCGATCACTAGTATAGATGCACTAATTTATTAGTATATATGTACTGACGAATGTTTTTTCTCTTAGACCTCCGCATCCGGCCAATCTTCTACAAGGTAAAGAGGCCCGACGCAAAAGTTGCCCGCTGATGTCCGTTTCAGCATTGACTTAGTCTCTATGCTGGGTAAACTGTTGGAGCCCAAAGAATCTTTGAATGCATTTGTACATCAATGCGGAGTGATTGTTAGAGACACTGTCCCGATCACCACGCGAGAGTGGAATAAGCCAGGAAAGAAAAGGGATCCAGCTGGGGCTAATTTTGTAGATGATAGAGCGAGAGATGCGATGTGGAATTGTCTCATGACACATTTACCCTATCAGTCTTGGAGACTGATGAGCTCACATAGCAAATGATGAGGAAAGTCAAGGAGTGGACTCTTAAGAAGATGGGAGAACTATTCAAGGACTGGAAGAAAAGATTGTACCACAACTATGTATTGAAGAAAAAAACTCTTCCATTCACTGGCCCACTAGAGAAGTAGCAGGATAACTGGACCGCATTTGTGGAATACAAGAACTCGGCACCAGCTGTGGCAATGTAAGAAAAGAATAAACTAAATGCAGCCAAAAAGAAATATCACCATCATATGGGCACATGTGGCTACAAGAGTGCCATGCCTAAGTGGGATAAAGCTGAGGCCGACCTGGAGGCTAAAGGGGTCATTCCAGCTATGTCTCGTTGGCCCAGGAGGTCAAGAAATTGGTTACTCAGGCATGGGGCATCATATGACCCAGAAACATGCGAGATTGTTGCAACCAAAGAAGTTGCTAGACACAAATATGATCTTATTAAAGTGATAAAAGAGGTTGAAAAGGGAAAGTTTGTTCCCGACAGAGAGAACGATGAGCTGACAAAGACCCTCAAGAATCCTGAAAAGGCTGGACGAACAAGAGGCTTTGGACCTTCTTGTCCATGGGCTATCGGGTTTCCCGAGGACCTTGACACGTACAGAAGCCGATCGAGAAAAACAAAGCGGCAAACAGAGGAGGATGCAGAGCGGTTCGCGAGGTTTGAAGCCATGTTGTAGGAGCATCGACATGAGCTTAATGAACTTAAAGGACTCCGATAGCAAGATCATGCACCAAACAGTACGGTCGGCGACCCATCACAACAGAAAAGCAGTGTGGCTTCCATGGAGGGCCACGCTAATGATGCAACGATGGATGTGTACCCCGTGGATGCAATTAAGGAGAAGACTAGTTGTGAGATGCATGTTGAACTGAAGAAAATATCCATGAAGGTGGCGGTCGGCTTTGCTTTACCTTCTGCACTGGGAGCGGCCTACCATTGCAATCCGATTCTAGCTGGCTATGCTCGTGTCGGTGTGGATGAAGTTCAACCGATGTGTTAGTCACTACAACTTGACATCCCTGGAGGTGAAGGGGAGACGACACTGGGAGAAGTCACGAGTGGCTTCATTCTTTTGAAAAAGGAATACATCAAGTTTCCAGGCTCGGCACCAAGGCCACTGCTGCACCGAGAAACAATCGATCACCTCCAAGACCACCGTCTCCTCCCAGTAAAAGTCCACCACCTCCATGTCCAATCCATGACCTCAACACGAGTCCATCTCAATCTACGCAGCCGCCTTCACCCACTAAGGGCCGAAAGCAGAAGAATAGCACCGCTCCGTCGAGCGATAACCGATGCCCAAAGCGACAATTGTCGCCCCTCCCAAGAGTACCGATGGTTCCTCCCAAGAGGGCTTACAACCTGACCGATGAGGATACCGATGCGGTCGTACGGGCCGAAGTGGATGCTCATTTCAAAAAGAAACAACCTGAGCCAGAGCTCCAAATAAAACCGGAAACCAAGGAGCACTTTAGGAAATTACTCACTCCGCCGTCCCAAGCTCAGTTAAATGCGCCATATGACTATACATGATGTCTTCAAAAGACTCTGAAACATAAGAGATCAAGTGGTAGCGGAAGCATCACAAAAGACGTTCCCCAGCAGGGGGAACAAGCAAAACAATCGAGTGGCAGCGGAAGGATCAAAACGGACGTTCCCCAGCTAGGGAAAGAAGCAAAACAATCGAGTGGTTGCGGAAGAATCAAAATAGACATTCCCCAGCTGGTGTTGGGGATATACTTTCCGGGTATCCTCACAGTTCCTCACTGACCAGGGTGGCCCAATTCGGGTTAGAACTTTGTTTCACGGGCGGCCCAGTCAGGGAGAAGAGACGGAGTCCAGTCCGGCTACGGGAAGGCCCAGAAGACTTACCGACTTAGGCCCATAGTGTTACTTGTAGCTCAAGATGTACTCTGTAACCAACTCCTAGTCATAGCCGGACAGATCTCTCCTATAAACCCTAGGTCGGATATCTATATAAGCCGTCTGTTGGAATTTTGCCTAATAAAGGCCCAGCCTATTTATATTATTCAACAATTCCTAAAATCCTAGAGGCCCACTTGGCCCATTCATGCAAGGCAAGAAGTGGGACAAGAGTTTAGTCCCACATTGCTAGTTGAGTGGAAGTTGGACTAGCTTATAAGGAGAGCTCTTCCACCACTTGTACGAGCTTGAGAAGAGAAGACATATACACGCGCGCTCCTCCTCCTCCGCCGCCCGCCTTGCCACGCCTCGCCTGGTCACAACGCGCGCGCGCCGCGGGTTGCGGGAATGCCTCGAGCCAAGCGCTTCTCCTTCTTTTTGCCAGGCATAAATGGATAATAATTTGAACAGTCTACGTGAGTGTATTTTTAATACAAACTCAGTGGAGATTTAATTCGAGCTTAGTGGAGGTTGTTCAGCTTTGGTCGATGCCTATTTGCTTCCTCTCCCGACGCCGACTGTTCGCCTACCTACCCGTGCCTATAAGAGCGAGAGGTCGCTCCTCTCCTCAGACAGACCAACGCACCCACCCTGCGCCTCTGGTTCCAGAGCATTGCGCTGCTTAGATCTTCCCCATCCCGTCTTGTGGCATGCACCGTGAGCTGGGACAGTAAGCCTCCGAGACCCTGCTGCTTTGAGTCCTGTACGGGAGAAGAGCGATAAGGTTTTTGGGGAGCGCTACCAGCGCGACTACTGGCTTCATCACGGACTCCTTCACGGATAGCGACTGCACTGACGTCTTCCCAATGATGACTTCTTCCCCGACATCAACAATATTTTCCTCGACAACATGGCTAACGACGGTGCCAACGCTAACGGGAACACCGGCGGTTCCTCTACCGTGATGTATATCATCTTCTGTTCCTTTTCTATTATTCTGCCTGTGTTTTATCTGTCTTTTACTTTGGTTAAATCTCTTGGAAAATTGCTCTATTTCTCAACACCATCCTAGGGAGAGCCTTTAGGGCAACACCTCAATAGTCTACAATCTCAACTCACACAGGCGAACCCTTGTAACCCATATTCCGGCTCTGCCGTATTACTGGATTGCTAGCAGGAGTAGGATCCGTCCCAAGCCGGCGGATTCGAACCTGGGTAAACTTGTGTGCTCACCGTCCCGGAACACCGTACGTCTCACACCCCTCTCTTCCTCAAGGCCCGAGGACCCCCTCATGGCATACTTGTCATCAATCCGACGACAGTTGGCACCCACTGTGGGGCAAGTGAGCTTCGGATCTGCGTTCCGAGCGGAATCTGCAAGAATCAGAATCGGCAAAACCATCACCGTCGGTCGCATCCTCTAGGGAGGCTGTGACTGCCTACACCATCATGTCTTTTGGCGAGATCGATGTTTACATCGGTTTTGCTGAACCTGTCCCACCCACCCCAGTGGTGATGATAGAGGCAGAAGAATCTTCTAGGTCCCCTTTGTCTGCGGAGGCGACAGAATTCCAGATCTCTGAAAACCCTAATCCCACCCAACCCGCACCAGTTGCGGAGATAGTGGAGAAATCCGAGCCTGAAGCAGACCTAGCGGTCCAGATCGATTCTAGAGTGGATCTCCTCGGAGAGATCGAATCCCAGATCGACCCACCCGCCGAAGTCGAAATCCAGGAGGAGCATAACAATGACACTGATTCCGGCTCTGATGCCGCGGGGATAGACATGCCTTTCCTAAGGTACACGTTGCGATGTATGATAATGAAAAACTCAAGCGCATATGCAATTCTCGAGGCCATCAGAAGTTTCTACGAAGCCGAGCGCGAGAGCTGCAAGTACCTCAGGAAGCACGCGTAGCACTTCGTCGGATATGTGGGATCCGGATCCGGCTCTGCCGATGCTGGAGAAAACACCGACTCTGTGCTGGAGGCAATTGGAACAAACGCCGACGTACCCGCATCCTCGGCTGAATCGATGACGTTAGCAGATTTCCGAAAGTTCTCCGCGGAATATGAAGAGGAGTATAACTCCAAGGCTGCAAAAGAAGGAGAAGCCATGGATGAAGGATCCGGGGAACACTTTCCCAAAGCGCAGGATGACATGGAAGTCGAAGATAATCCCGAAGTCCAGATGTCCAAAAGTACCGATCAGAGCTTGACTCCGGGAAAGGGACCCAAAGCTGTCTTTGCTACCGGCGCTGCGAAGAAGGCAAAGAAGAAGAACAAGAAGAACAAGACCCCGGCAAGAGATCCTCCGGCAGAGGAGGTGATTGCCGAGGAATATGAGGAAGACTCGGATGGAGCACTTATCCCAGACGAGCCCAAAAAAGAAGAACCGGTGGATGGACACGTGATCACTGAAGGTGTGCGTAAATTCATCGATGTTGCATTAACAACACCTATCCCTACAGATGCAGAACTTACTGCTGAAGAGCTGGACGATAGGGCCCAGGCCCTAGAAGCACATCGTCAACAACTCTTGGATGAAGCCAAAAACATCGAGGAGGAGAAGAAATGCATGGAAACCGCGGAGAAGTACATCTCTTGGCAGCATAAGAAGACCCGGAAACGTCACGGTGGGATCTGGTGGGGGATTGTTGGAATTTTGCCTAATAAAGGCCCATCCCATTTATATTATTCAACAATTCCTGAAATCCTAGAGGCCCACTTGGCCCATTCATGCAAGGCAAGAAGTGGGACAAGAGTTTAGTCCCACATTGCTAGTTGAGTGGAAGTTGGACCAGCTTATAAGGAGAGCTCTTCTACCACTTGTACGAGCTTGAGAAGAGAAGACATATACACGCACGCTCCTCCTCCTCCGCCGCCCGCCTCGCCACGCCTTGCCTCGTCACGATGCGCGCGCCGCGGGTTGCGGGAATGCCTAGAGCCGAGAGCTTCTCCTTCTTTTTGCCACACATAAATGGATAATAATTTGAATAGTCTGCGTGAGTGTTTTTTTAATGCGAACTCAGTGGAGATTTAATTTGAGCTTAGTGGAGGCTGTTGGGCTTCGATCGATGCCTGTTCGCTTCCTCTCCCGACGCCGACTGTTCGCCTACCTACCCGTGCCTATAAGAGCGAGAGGTCGCTCCTCTCCTCAGACAGACCAACGCACACACCCTGTGCCTCCAGTTCCAGAGCATTGCACTGCTTAGATCTTCCCCATCCCGTCTTGCAGCGTGCACCGCGAGCTGGGACAGTAGGCCTCCGAGACCCTGCTGCTTCGAGTCCTATACGGGAGAAGGGCGATAAGGTTTTTGGGGAGCGCTACGAGAGCGACTACTGGCTTCATCACGGACTCCTTCACGGATAGCGATTGCACCGATGTCTTCCCCAACGACGACTTCTTCCCTGACATCAACAATCTTTTCCTCGACAACATGGCTGACGACGGTGCGAACGCTAACGGGAACACCGGCGGTTCCTCTACCGTGATGTATATCACCTTCTGTTCCTTTTCTATTATTCTGCCTGTGTTTTATCTGTCTTTTACTTTGGTTAAATCTCTTGGAAAATTGCTCTATTTCTCAACAATCCAAAAACCTTATTATAGGCAATTTGCTCCAAGTGGTTTTGTTGCTTCTGTGAAGCCACCTATTTTTGAGGATACGCATTATAAGAGGTGGCACGTGAGAGCAGTTCTCTGGTTTCAGAACATGAACTGCTATGACGCCACTCTTGGCAAGCCTAAGGGAGAGCTTACTCCTGCTCAGGAACAAGTTTTTCGGAAAACTGATACCCTGTTCAAGGCTGCTTTGCTGTCTATTCTAGGGGATAACATTGTTGAACCCTATTTGATAATGGCAAGGACATGTGGGCTGCGCTCGAGGCCAAATTTGGGGTTTCGGACGCTGGCAGTGAACTGTATGTCATGGAACAACTCCATGACTAAAAGATGACTGATGACCGCTCCGTGGTTGAGCAGGCTCATGAAATACAGTCACTGGCCAAGGAGCTTGAGCACTTTCCTTGTGTTTTACCGGACAAGTTCATTGTCGGGGGCATTATTGCCAAACTTCCCCTTCATGGAGGAACTTTGCTACTTCCCTGAAACACAAGAGACAAGAGTTTTCCGTATCGGATCTCATTGGGACTCTTGATGTGGAAGAGAAGGCGAGAGCAAAAGACACACGTGCTCGAGGTGCTGATGGAGGTTCAAGTGCCAATCTGGTACAGAAAAAGAACTTCCAGTCTCACAAGTTCAAGAATAAGGGAAAGTTTGATGGAAAGAACAAAGCCTCACAGTCTACTAGCTTCAAGAAGAAGACTGATAAGAAAAAAGGTGCTTGTCATGTGTGCGGTGATCCTGATCATTGGGCTCCTGCTTGCCCCAACCGTTTTGACAAGCGCCAGCATGGAAAAGGCAGCAAGACTGCTAATGTTGTCATCGGCGACTCCGCGATGAAAGATGTTGGGTATGGTATATTACCTACTGTTCTTTCATTATGTCATTCTCCTGATTGGTGGATTGACACGGGCGCTAATGTACATGTTTGTTCTGATGTTTCCATGTTTTCCTCATATCAGGTCAGAGGGGCTCAGTCTGTGCTGATGGGGAATGACTCGCATGCTTCTGTTCATGGTGTTGGTACGGTCGATCTGAAGTTCACTTCGGGAAAGACCGTGCGCCTGAAGAACGTGCATCATGTTCCCTCAATAAATAAGAATCTTGTTAGTGGATCACTTCTATGTCGTGATGGCTACAAGATTGTGTTTGATTCCAAAAAATTTGTACTGTCTAAGTTTGGAACATTTATTGGTAAAGGCTATGAGTGTGGAGGTTTGTTCCGCCTGTCACTATCAGATGTGTGTAATAAAGTCGTGAATCATGTTTCATATGATCTTGTATCAAATGTCTGGCATTCATGTCTTTGTCATGTTAATTTTGGTTGCGTGACGCGGTTAGCTAAAATGAATATAATCCCAAAATTCACTACTTTGAAGGGATCTAAATGCCAAACTTGTGTGCAAGCAAAGCAACCTCGCAAGTCACATACGACTGCAGAGGTGAGAGATTTGGCGCCACTAGAGCTCATACATTCAGATCTTTGTGAGATGAATGGTGTGTTAACAAAAGGTGGAAAGAAATATTTTATGACATTGATCGATGACTCTACGAGATATTGTCATGCGTATGTTCTGAAATCAAAAGATGAGGCTTTGAGTTACTTCAAAATCTATAAAGCTGAAGCGGAAACCCAACTTTATCGAAAGATTAAGAGGCTTAGGTTTGATCGTGGTGGAGAGTATTTTTCCAACGAGTTTGATTCTTTTTGTGCGGAACATGGTATAATCCAAGAGAGGATGCCTCCCTACTCGCCCCAGTCAAACGGGGTAGCCGAAAGAAAGAACCGTACTCTAACAGATTTGGTTAACGCCATGTTAGACACATCGGGTCTCTCCAAGGAATGGTGGGGGGAGGCATTACTGACTGCATGTCATGTCCTAAACCGAGTTCCCACTAAGAACAAAGAGATTACTCCATTTGAAGAATGGGAAAAGAAGAGATTAAATCTTTCTTACTTGCGAACTTGGGGCTGTCTGGCAAAGGTTCATGTGCCAATCCCAAAGAAGCGCAAACTTGGACCAAAAACCGTGGACTATGTTTTTCTGGGATATGCTTTTCATAGCATTGGCTATAGATTCTTGATAGTAAAATCTAGGGTACTAGAAATGCATGTTGGTACAATCATGGAGTCAAATGATGTGACTTTCTTTGACGATATCTTTCCCATGAAGGATATACCTAGCTCATCAAATCAGGAGATACCTGACTCATTGAATCAGGAAATACCCACAATTCCTGAACATACCATTCCTATTGAACACTCGGAAAAACCTGAGGAGGATGATAATGAAATTCCTAAGAGGAGTAAAAGACAGAGGACTGCTAAATCCTTTGGTAATGATTTCATTGTGTACCTTGTGGATGATACTCCTACTTCTATTTCAGAAGCCTATGCATCTCCTGATGCTGACTACTGGAAGGAAGTTGTTCGTAGTGAGATGGATTCCATCTTAGCGAATGGAACATGGGAGATCACCGATCGTCCTTATGGGTGCAAACCTGTAGGATGCAAATGGGTGTTTAAGAAGAAACTTAGGCCTGATGGTACTATTGAGAAGTACAAGGCAATACTTGTAGCCAAGGGTTATACCCAAAAAGAAGGTGAGGACTTCTTTGATACTTACTCACCCATAGCAAGATTGACCACCATTCGCGTACTACTATCTTTGGCTGCCTCACATGGTCTCGTTCATCAAATGGACGTTAAGACGACTTTCCTAAATGGAGAGTTGGATGAGGAAATTTATATGGATCAACCAGATGGATTTGTAGTGAGTGGTCAAGAAGGAAAAGTGTGTAAGTTATTGAAGTCTTTATATGGCCTTAAACAAGCACCTAAGAAGTGGCACGAGAAGTTTGAGAGAACCCTAACCACTGCAGGTTTTGCTGTAAACGAAGCTGACAAATGTGTGTACTATCGCTATGGTGGGGGCGAGGGAGTAATTCTTTGTTTGTATGTTGATGACATACTGATTTTTGGGACCAATCTTAATGTGATTAAGAAATTCAAGGATTTCTTATCTCGGTCTTTTGAGATGAAGGATCTAGGAGTAGCTGATGTTATTTTGAACATCAAGCTATTGAGAGATGATAATGGTGGGATCACACTGCTTCAGTCTCACTATGTGGAAAAGATCTTGAGTCGCTTTGGGTATAGCAACTGCAAGTCTTCTCCAACACCGTATGATCCTAGTGTGTTACTTCGAAAGAATAGAGGCACTAATAGAGATCAATTGACATATTCTCAGATTATTGGGTCGCTTATGTATTTAGCTAGCGCTATGAGGCCTGACATCACTTTTGCTATAAGCAAACTCAGTCGGTTTGTTTCAAATCCTAGAGATGATCATTGGCAAGCTCTTGAGAGAGTCATGCGCTATCTAAATGGCACTGCGAGCTACGACATTCACTATACTGGGTACCCAAGGGTGCTGGAGGGATATAGTGATTCAAATTGGATATCTGATGCTGATGAGATAAAGGCCATGAGTGGATATATATTTACACTTGGTGGTGGTGCTATTTCTTGGAAGTCTTGCAAGCAGACCATCTTAACGAGGTCAACTATGGAAGCAGAACTCGCAGCATTAGACACAGCCACTGTTGAAGCAGAGTGGCTTCGAGAACTCTTGATGGACTTACCTATAGTTGAGAAACCTATACCTGCAATCCCAATGAACTGTGATAATCAAACTGTGATTGTTAAAGTTAACAGTTCTAAGGATAATATGAAGTCCTCAAGACATGTGAAGAGGAGACTGAAAACTGTCAGGAAAATGAGAAACTCCGGAGTTATTGCATAGGATTATATCCAAACATCTAAGAATCTGGTAGATCCCTTCACAAAGGGTCTATCACGTAACATGATAGAAAATGCATCAAATGAGATGGGTATGAGACCCACAATATAAGTTTTCCACAGTGGTAAACCACTCTATGTGATCGGAGATCCTGTGGATTAGAATTGGGAGACAAGATGTTGGTTAACTGAGAGGAAAGTATCCCTACTTTAAAACACCACTCCGTGAAGATGCAATACTTTCCTATTCTGCATGGCAGGTTGATTTATCTTAATGTGTTCTAAGTGGCTTAGTTTAAGCAGAGATGTTGTCCTGCAGAACATCTTTTGAAGAACACACCTATATGAGTCTGACTGTTAAACGTCGCAGTCTATGAGAGTTGGGTGCTCTCTAATAAACTCATGAAAGGCTATGGACTATGACGCATAAGCTCCACCCGAGGGGAAGTCCCACGACAGCCCAGTATTGGTCAAGGCTTTGTGTAAAGCTAGAATGCAGCAAACTTGCAGTTCAAGGCATAGTCCACTATACAAGTTGCAAACTAGTGTAGCATAGAGTTCTAGGTGGAAGTTCAACTTAACAGTCTCCACTAGTACCAGTATATAAACAATGTTTTGGACCATAGGAAAATTTATGTGTGCCTCTGGGATCTGGTGGGGGATTGTTGGAATTTTGCCTAATAAAGGCCCAGCCCATTTATATTATTCAACAATTCCTGAAATCCTAGAGGCCCACTTGGCCCATTCATGCAAGGCAAGAAGTGGGACAAGAGTTTAGTCCCACATTGCTAGTTGAGTGGAGTTGAACCAGCTTATAAGGAAAGCTCTTCCACCACTTGTACGAGCTTGAGAAGAGAAGACATATACACGCGGGCTCCTCCTCCTCCGTCGCCCGCCTTCGCCTCGCCTCGTCACGACGCACGCGCGACGTGGGTTGCGGGAATGCCCCGAGCCGAGAGCTTCTCCTTCTTTTTGCCACACATAAATGGATAATAATTTGAACAGTCTGCGTGAGTGTATTTTTAATACGAACTCAGTGGAGATTTAATTCGAGCTTAGTGGAGGCTGTTCGGCTTTGGTCGATGCCTGTTCGCTTCCTCTCCCGACGCCGACTGTTCGCCTACCTACCCATGCCTATAAGAGCGAGAGGTCGCTCCTCTCCTCGGACAGACCAACGCACACACCCTGCGCCTCCAGTTCCAGAGCATTGCGCTGCTTAGATCTTCCCCATCCTGTCTTGCGGCGTGCACCGCGAGCTGGGACAGTAGGCCTCAGAGACCCCACTGCTTCGAGTCCTGTATGGGAGAAGGACGATAAGGATTTTGGGGAGCGCTACCAGTGCGTATACTGGCTTCATCACTGACTCCTTCATGGATAGCGACTGCACCGACGTCTTCCCAACGACGACTTCTTCCCGGACATCAACAATCTTTTCCTCGACAACATGGGTGACGATGGTGCCAACGCTAACGGGAACACCAGCAGTTCCTCTACCGTGATGTATATCATCTTCTGTTCCTTTTCTATTATTCTGCCTGTGTTTTATCTGTCTTTTACTTTGGTTAAATCTCTTGGAAAATTGCTCTATTTCTCAAAAACGTCCTAGGGAGAGCCTTTAGGACAACACCTCAATAGTCTACAATCTCAACTCGCACAGGCGAACCCTTGTAACCCATATTCCGGCTCTGCCGTATTACTGGATTGCTAGCAGGAGTAGGATCCGTCCAAAGCCGGCGGATTCGAACCTGGGTAAACTTGTGTGCTCACCGTCCCGGAACACCGTACGTCTCACACCCCTCTCTTCCGCACGCCCCGAGGACCCCCTCATGGCATACTTGTCATCAATCCGACGATAGTTGGCGCCCACTGTGGGGCAAGTGAGCTTTGGATCTGCGTTCCGAGTGGAATCTGCAAGAATCAGAATCGGCAAAACCATCACCGTTGGTCGCATCCTCTAGGGAGGCTGTGACTGCCTACACCATCATGTCTTTTGGCGAGATCGATGTTTACATCGGTTTTGCTGAACCTGTCCCACCCACCCCAGCGGTGATGATAGAGGCAAAAGAATCTTCTGGGTCCCCTTTGTCTGTGGAGGCGGCAGAATTCTGGATCTCAGAAAACCCTAATCCCACCCAGCCCGCACCAGTTGCGAAGATAGTGGAGAAATCCGAGCCTGAAGCAGACCTAGCGGTCCAGATCGATTCTGGAGTGGATCTCCTTGGAGAGATCGAATCCCAGATCGAACCACCTGCCGAAGTCGAAATCCAGGAGGAGCATAACAACGACACTGATTCCGACTCTGATGACGCGGGGACAGACATGCCTTTCCTAAGGTACACATTGCGACGTATGATAATGCAAAACTCAAGCGCATATGCAATTCTCGAGGCCATCAGAAGTTTCGACGAAGCTGATCGCGAGAGCCGTAGGAACCTCAGGAAGCACATGTCGCACTTCGTCGGATATGTGGGATCCGGATCTGCCGATGCTGGAGAAAACATCGACTCTGTGCTGGAGGCAATTGGAACAAACACCGACGTACCCGCATCCTCGGATGAATCGATGACGTCAGCAGATTTCCAAAAGTTCTCCTCGGAATATGAAGAGGAGTATAACTCCAAGGCTGCAGAAGAAGGAGAAGCCATGGATAAAGGATCCGGGGAAAACTCTCCCGAAGCACAGAATGACATCGAAGTCGGAGATAATCCCGAAGTCCAGATGTCCGAAAGTACCGATCAGATCTTGACTCCGGGAAACGGACCCAAAGCCGTCTTTGCTACCGGCGCTGCGAAGAAGGCAAAGAAGAAGAACAAGACCCTGGCAAAAGATCCTCTAGCAGAGGAGGTGTTGCTGAGGAATATGAGGAAGACTCGGATGGAGCACGTATCCCAGACGAGCCCAAAAAAGAAGAACCAGTGTATGGACACGTGATCACTGAAGGTGTGCGTAAATTCATCGATGTTGCATTAACCACACCTATGCCTATAGCTGGAGAACTTACTGCTGAAGAGCTGGACGAAAGGGCCCAGGCCCTAGAAGCGTGTCGTCAACAACTCCTGGATGAAGCCAAAAACATCGAGGAGGAGAAGAAACGCATGGCAACTGCGGAGAAGTACATCTCTTGGCAGCATCAGAAGACCCGGAAACGTCACGCACGTGACGATCAATTCCCGAAAGTACAAAAGGTTCTCTTTGAGGGAGATCCAGGGATGCCTCGTCTCGATAGCAAAGGAGATCTGGTGTATCCAACACCGGTACAGAACACTGTCGCAGCTCGGGATATCTTGTCAAATAATCCAGGCCTAGAACAGGTTCGATTGGGCATCAAGCTACTCACCAAGGGTCTAGAACAACAAAGGGCTGCGAAATCCGGAAGCGGAAAACTGGTCTCCAAATCCGACCAATGTCGCACGGACTCAGCCTGGAATGATGTAAGGTCCCACCGTGTTCCAGAACAATATCACCATTCCGACCGACGGGAAGACAACTGCTCCAGAACTGGATCATCAGGACAACACCACAAAACTGCACGCGACTAGCGCAATGTTCCTCCAGCCGCCGAGCAAGACGCAATTGCTGCACTGTATCCGAGAAATCCTACCCGGTGAGAGTCGAACGATCGCAGGGAAGAAGACAAAGAGAAACGTTGGGAGGAGGACCGACAAAGAATGCCACCCCCTAGACATACAAGCCATCTGGCTGAGCCCCACCGTGGTGGGAACGACAGACGAAGGAACGACAGACATCGTGCCGAGTCAAGCCGACAGGGGGCTCGTCATAATGAAGACCCTCCCCGGAACTGGAATAATGACGCTCCAGATGGAGGCCGGAGATCAGCCGGAAATAACCCAGCTGCTCCACCATCTCCACCAAGTAGCCATCACAACGGCCCTCAAGGAGGCCAGGGAGGGCGTCAAGGTGGAGGAGGTGGTGGCAGAAGCCGAAGTCCGGCTCCAAGGCACCGCAGCCACATCCGACACTTGGGACGATCTCTATCCCCGAACGACGCAAGGCACATGATCAACTCCAACATAGAGGCGTGGCACTATGAAAATGATGATACATACATGGGCCCAAAGTGCTTCGGACCACGTATAAGAGCCACAAGATTCCTGGAAGGATTTGCTATCTCGAGACATATCCAAGCCTACAACAGCATCGCTCGGTCAGATACCTGGCTACAGGATTTGTTCCAAGCTTGCTGCATCGCCAAAGGCGAAAACAGCCTGGTCGCAACCCGATATCTCCCACTCATGTTGCGGAAGACGGCACGATCATGGCTCAATGAACTTCCGGAGAACACCATCCACAACTGGTATGACATGCAAAGTGCGTTCTTTTGGAATTTCGAAGGCACATACCGAAGGCCCTGTACGGTCGGAGACCTACAGCGTTGCACCCAGAAAGCCAGAGAAACTTGCCGGGATTACCTCAGACGATGGATCGACACCAAGAACTCATGTGAAGGAGTAAATTACCAAACTACGATTGAAGCTTTCATTACAGGTCTCCCAATTGGTTTACTACGTCATCGCTTGATGTCCGACAAAGTCACTGATTTGGGGGAGATGATAGAAACAGCGAGCAAGTATGCGGATGCTGACGATGACGCAGAGGGATTACTCAATGCCCTAGCTGTGCCACAGTCGGCAAAACAACCAAAGCAACAAGCTCAGAAGCGCAAGAACACCTCGGAAGAGAAACCCAACACGGAAACGGCAGTGATCACTGCTACTTTCGGGTCTGGAGGACGAGGAGGACACGGTGGAGGCCGCGGGCGTGGTCGTGGGACTTCAAGAGTTCAAGGTAGAGGAGACCAGCAACCAGGCAAAACCTACACTTGGGCCGACATTGCCAATAACCCATGTGTGCATCACCTAGATGCCAATGGGGGCTCGTCCCACACCGACACTGAGTGTCGTTTCAATGACGACATCAAGAGAGATGACACTGCTAGCTACAAAGCTAAGCGGAAGAAGGGAAAGAGGAATCTCGAAAAAGATAAAGAAACCAAGGAAGATTTCGACATGGAGGAAGTTGATGCTTCAAATCCCAAGCCGGAAGGAAAGAAAAAATTTCTGACCAAGAAAGGCACTTATGTCACCTTCCTCGGATCTCAACCAGCAAAGGTCAAGAAAGCAGTTCTACATGAGCTCAATGCAACAGTTCCGGCTGTCCCCCAATTTTTGGATTGGTCGGAAGTGGCAATCACGTTTGACCAAGCTGATCATCCGCCTAAGCTACACATGCGAGGAAAATACGCCTTAATCGTCAAGCCACTTATTGACGGTTATGGTTTCTCCAAGACTCTCATGGACGGTGGCAGCAGTATCAATATTCTGTATGTCGAAACGCTACGCCGAATGAAGATCTCGGAGACCCAGCTGAATCACAGCACTGTGATTTTTCACGGAGTTGTCCCAGGAAGACAAGCTAATTCCGTGGGAGAAATCACTTTGGACGTTACCTTTGGAACTCTAAAGAACTATCGGACGGAGGCACTTTCGTTCGAAGTAGTCCTGTTCAAGACCACGTACCACGCTATATTCGGACGTCCGGCTTATTGGGCCTTTATGGCTCGTCCGTGTTACATTTACAATATGATGAAAATTCCAGGTCCCAACGGTGTAATTACCATCAAGGGAGACCAGATAAGAAAGTGCGAGAGCGAGAGGATGGAAATGCCGCCTTTGCTGAAGCGATGCTGCATGCCCAGGAGTACCAGGAGATCAAGAAGAGCATAGATCCGTCTGAGATGCCCGCAACGAAGAAGGAGGTGACAAAGCCGAATCCGAAGTTCAAGGCATCAGAAGAGATGACGAAGATGCCATTGAAGGATGATGACCCCTCCAAGGTGACCTAGATAGGCATAGGCCTAGATAGCGCATAGGAAAGCGTGCTCGTCAAGTTCCTCGAAGCAAATCAAGATATATTCGCATGGCAGCCATCTGACATGACCGGAGTACCTAGGGAACTTGCCGAGCACTCTTTAAATGTATACCCGAATGCTAAACCCGTCAAACAGTCCTTACGATGTTTCAGCGATGAAAAGCGTAAGGCAATAGCTAAGGAACTAGCACGGCTCGAGTTAGCCGGATTCATAGAAGAGGTCATCCACACTGAGTGGTCGGCCAATCCTGTAATGGTCCCTAAAAAGGACACCACTGATTTAAGGATGTGTATTGATTATACTGCCTTGAATAAGGCTTGTCCAAAAGATCCATTCGCTCCGCCTAGGATTGATCAAGTTATCGATTCTACGGCAGGCTCGGAACTCCTCTGTTTTCTCGACGCATATTCCGGTTATCACCAAATTCGGATGAAGGAATCAGACAAAGTCAAAACTTCATTCATAACCCCCTTCAGAGCCTTCTGTTTTGTTACGATGCCCTTTGGGATGAAGAACGCAGGAGCCACGTACCAGCGCACGATGTAACATTGCCTCCACGACCAGCTCGGACGCAATGTACATGCATACGTGGATGATATTGCGGTGATGTCCAAAAAGAAGGAAACACTGATTTCCGACTTGGAGGAAACGTTCGCCAATCTACAAAAATACAACATAATGCTTAATCCAAAGAAATGCTTCTTTGGAATCCCAGCCGGAAATTTTTTAGGTTTCATCGTGTCTCAAAGAGGCATAGAGGTGAACCGGGACAAAATCAAGGCTATACTCAATATTTCCAGGCCAACTCGCCTGAAGGACGTACAAAGACTAACTGGTTGCATTGCTGCAATCAGTCGGTTTGTAAGCCGGCTTGGTAAAAGAGCCGCACCATTATACAAACTCCTGAAAAAGACTAAGCATTTTGTGTGGACCGACGAAGCTGAAGCTGCGTTACAAAACCTGAAGAAAGTACTCTCATCTGCTCCTATCCTTGCTGCACCGGCACCAAAGGAACAGATGTTGCTTTATCTTGCTGCGACAAACAAAGTCGTTAGTATCATCATGGTGGTGGAGAGACCAGAAGAAAATCAGGAACACTTGGTGCAGCGTCTGACTTACTTTGTCAGTGAGGTCCTGACAGAATCAAAACAGCGGTATCCGCACTATCAGAAGCTGGCTTACGGTGTCTTCTTGGCATCTCGTAAGCTACGACACTATCTCCAAGAGCATCCAATTGCCATGGTGAGCACGGCTCCCATGAGAGATATAATCAACAACACTGATGCCACAGGACGCGTCACCAAATGGGGAATAGAGCTTTCAGCTTTCGATATTGAGTACAAACCTCGGACAACAATCAAATCCCAAATCCTTGCCGACTTTGTCACTGATTGGACAGAGACAAAGGAGAATATGACCCTCCCTGAGTTAGAATATTGGACCCTGTATTTTGATGGGTCTAAGGCTCGTGGGGGATCGAGGGCTAGCGTGGTGCTCAAATCACCCCAAGGTGATAAACTTTTATACATGTTGCAGATTCACTTCACAACGACAAATAATATTGCCGAGTATGAAGCACTACTACATGGAATCCGGATTGCTAAGGATATTGGCATCCGACGTTTGATGTGTTACGGAGATTCAGATCTTGTTGCTCAGCAAGTCTCGGATATTTGTAATGCAAATAAACAAATGGCATCATATAAAACTGTCGTGGATGATTTATCTAAATCGTTCGAAGGGTTTGAGGTTCAACACATCCCTCGAGCAGAAAATGAGGAAGCAGATGCCTTATCTCGGATAGGCTCTGCACGGAAAGAAGTCCTGGATGGCGCTTTTTTAGAGCACCTCAAAGTTCCCTCAATAAAGGGAGTGGATGAGGAATATCCGACTAAATCCGACTCACCTCTAATAGCAGTTCTAGCTATAATTCCTAGCTGGACTCAACCCTACCTCGATTATTTGGTAGATGAAAAATTAACCGAAGAAGAGGTGCTGAGCCGGTAGATCGTCCGACGAGCAAAAGCCTATACTATAGTTAAAGGTGAGCTCTATAAGCGGAGTGTTTCTGGGGTTTTTCAGCGTTGTGTATCTCCGGAAGAAGGAGTGGAAATCCTAAGGGAAATCCACGAAGGCGAGTGTGGTCACCATGCTGCGGCCAAATCTTTAGTGGCAAAAGCCTTTAGACACGGTTTTTTCTGGCTTACAGCCCAGGCAGATGCCGAAAGGCTGGTCAAGACGTACAAGGGCTGCCAAAAGTACACCAAACAAGCTCATGTTCTGGCTGATCAACTGCGAACAATACCTATAACATGGCCTTTTGCGGTCTGAGGGCTTGACATGGTAGGACCATTTAGACGAGCTCCAAGTGGACTTACTCACCTCTTAGTGATGATGGATAAATTCACAAAATGGATCAAGGCCAAAGCCGTCACTAGTTGTGATGGAGCTACAGCCAAAAGATTTGTCGAGGATGTTATAATCCGGTATGGTTATCCGCATAGTATTATCACGGACAACGGGAGTAATTTTTCTATGGGAGAATTAGCTGAATTCTGCAACGAGAAAAATATTCGGCTTAACATTGCGTCAGTCGCACATCCATAGGCTAACGGACAAGTTGAAAGAGCAAATGGTTTAATCTTACAAGACCTAAAACCGAGACTCGAAGCACCATTATGACGTGCTGCGGGGCTTAGGCAGAGGAATTACCCTCTATAATATGGAGTTTACGAACAACTCCGAACAGGTCAACCAGATACACACATTTCTTCTTGGTCTATGGCACAGAAGCAGTTCTTCCTAGTGATTTAATTCACACTTCTCCTAGAGTGGCCGGGTATATCGAAGAAGATGCCGAGATTTCTCGACAAAATGATCTCGACTTAGTCGAAGAAATTCGCGTTGTTGCTGAAATGAGATCAACAGCCTATCAGCAAAAGTTACGCAAGTATCATAGATAGAGAGTCTGAAACAGAATTTTTAATAAAGGCGATTTGGTTCTCCGGCTTGTGCAACAAAGAAAGCACAAAGTTTCCCCAGTATGGTAAGGGCCCTTCTTGGTTAGTCGACTATTGCACAATGGTTCGTACTACTTAACTGACATGAGGCCAGTTAAAGAAAGACCTGCTACTCAGAAGAGAAAGAGAGCGGGAGGCAGTACAAATCCGGATGAGTTAGACAGACTGTGGAATATTGCTCAGCTACGTCCCTTTTATTCTTAGTTTATCCTTCTTTGTAATCATACATATGTACATGTTCTGTGAGAAATAAAAGTTTTCGTTGCCTCAAGTTTTTTCTAAGAAGTTTCTACCATCTTATTTCCGAATGATCATGTCATAGTCGAAAATCCCAGAATACTTGAAAGTACTTTATGCTCATGTTTGTTCTGGTTTAGATTTCCGATTCTAAAAATGCTACCTTCGGGTATAACTCTAAAGTTTCTAGTCTACACTTTGGTTATTTGTCTGATTGCCGGATGCGGGTATTTTCCGAGTTGTGAATTGTTGGTACTGGAAGCCGGCTTTGTTTCCGAGTTTAAACTGGTTTAGCAATTGAGCTCCATTGCTCGGCAAAGTTTCCGTGCAGAAGGTTTAGCCGGCTCACAAAAGGGACGAGGTGGAAAGCCAGATAAACGATAAGTGTAGACAAAAAATTATAAGTTCTTATGTAAACATTTCAGGCACATAAAAAATTTAAAGCCAAAAGTGTTGAATAGATCAAAAGCTTAGCACTAGCAAAATTATAGTACTGCATATTTACAGATCCATAATGTTTATCGGAATAATACAGTTGTTTTTGATAATCTATGGTGCAGGAGGAGAGGTAGGCGCTGCCAGCTCGCTGGATGCATCAGCCTTAGTTTGATAACGTTCCGAGATGTTCAGATCCGATTCCGTCTGTTCATCGTCGGAAACTTCAGCTGCTTCTTCCGGAGGCGGAGGTGGCGTATCCATGCGGGTGAAGAAGGGAGTATCGTAGCTGGTTAAATCAGCCACGCGACACCCATATCCGGTGCAGGAATCCATGATGGCTTTGATGTCCTGCTCCTGGCCGTCTTCGTCCACGGTAGAATATCCTCTGGTCACTTGCCAGATTTCCATGCTTCCATGGTGGCTCATGACCATGGTGAGAGCGTTCTGCGCAGCGGATCACGCGTAGGACATGTTCCAGTCCTGGACAAGCTGCGGCATCTCCTCTGCCTTGTCCCACACTTGAAAGTCGGACATGCTATGCATGTCCGGAACCCTGAGAGCTTCGCCAATGTCCTCGATGGATTGGCAGAAGTCATGGAGCAAATCACCAACTTGGGTAAGCCGGTGGGTGTGGGGTTCGGCGTAGGAGGACTCCTTCAAGTTCAGAGGACTTGTGTATATAACACAAAACAGTTAAGAAAAATCCGACGACAGAAAGATGGAGACTTACCGAAGATGACATCGTCAACTTTGGTCTTCTCTTCTCGAAGACTCTGGAGTTCAGCCCGGAGTGCCGAGGAAAGGTCCCTCTCTCTGCAAAGCTCGTCGTTGAGATCCGAGATTTTCTTCACGTGGAGTGCAATCTTGCGATCACGCTCCACGGTCGCCATGGAGGAGTATTCGAGAACTTGAGCTATGCTCTTCTCTTGATCCACCTTAAGCTGGTTTAGCTCTTGGCGGAGATCCTTGTTTTTCACCACCAAGGTTTTCAAATTCTCGACCTCTTCGATCATAGCACATGACTGTTTTACCAGTGTTGTAAGACAAAAGAACAACAGTTCAGTAAAAAATATTCGACTATGAAAATCAAGACAGGTTTTGAGTCTCGGAATGTTTACTTTCGGCCTCATCATTGGAAACCTTCAGCTCAGCATTTTCAAGTTGGAGAGCTTTGATCTCTCTCCGCTTGTTGCAGATGTTCTTCAACAATTCCTGGTTATATGAATTTACTTTCTGTAAGTCAGAATACCCAGAGAAAGAAGTCTACTGAAGACTAGGGCTAATATTGTTACTAATATCAGCACGAGCCTTGGGGGCTACACTAGTTCATTCTTTGGCATCCTAAGGAAGCATAAACCCGGATTGTATATCCTACTTCATGCTTGGGGGCTAGAGGATATAATATGAAATGCAATAAAGAAAATCGTGGGTTGGAATTCTGACTTACATGATGTTCATGTGTGAGCTTGCTCAGACACATGTTCACCTCGGTGGTAACCTTCTCGGCGAGGGTGAGTGGAATAACCGGAGGTGGTGGAAGCACACTAGCTCTAAGTCCCTCGTCGTGAAGGAGAACTTGTTCAAGAAGGTCGGAGTACTTGATGTCTTCCGCCTCTTGTGCTTCTTCTTCAGCAGAGAGATTTCTCTTCTCCAAGCATTGCCAGGCCAGCCGCTGGATCTCCTCCGCAGATTTTCAAGATAAGCCAAATTTGGCAAGTCCTGGATTGTTTAGGAGGTTTTCGGCGAAGGTCTCTGCCGAGGGATCATTACCCAAAGAGGGTTCACCCTTATCTAAACCTGAGCCACCCGTGGTGGCGTCAGTCTACGACTCAAGGGTCGCTGGCTCTGTTGAAGGAGCCAGATCTTCTGCGACAACCGGCATTGGTGTGATCATCGGCGTTGCAGAGGGTTGTGGAGATGGAGTCAGAGGAGCCACGACAGGAGAAGTTATATTCATCTTTGTCTGCCACAAGGGCTTCGAAGAAATTCCCTTACCCTTACCCTTGATGAGCTGCTTAGCTCTAAGAATGTAGTAAGAATGAAAAGCATTACTCTCGGAAACAGAATTTGAATAAGGAACAAAGTCGAAAGTTGTGTTGAAGGTTACCTCTTCATGACTGGCACCTCCTTTGTGCCGACAGCCACTGTTGAAGCCTTGCACTTCTTGGGCACAATCTCCGGCAGTGGGACTAGTTCCGCCTCCTGAGAAAACTCCGGAGGATATCCTTCGAGGGGAGCAAGCTCCGACTCGGGGAGTTCGTCAAGCTGAAAAGAAGAAAATATTTCAGTATTGCAAAATAACTAAAAAGGTGAAACACATAGAAAGGGTTTATTGTTAAAGCTTACTGGAACCACAAGGTCATCCGCTGTGTGCATGTCCAGAGATACATCCGGGATCTTTCTCTCAATCTGCTCCTTAATCAGCCATTTCATCTGGCTTATGTAATCCTGTGGCTTCAAGGCATTGGGGCTAATGCGGAGGGAGTCTTGTTTTGACTTCGTGATGGAATGCATCAGTCGGTCCCCGTGGTGCAGGAGAGGTTGGATCCGGCGTGACACCCAGCACTGGAATAAGTCGGACCCTTTTAGGCCCTTGTGCTTCATCAGGTATTCGATCCGCCTCTTGGCGAGGATCAGATCGTCACTGAGAGCCGGAGGAGCCTCGTCCTAGGACGGTTGGGCCGTGGCAGCTCCGTCGACGAAAGCTGGCAAAGCGGTAGCTTTGCCGGGAGCAGGAATATCCTGATGATAAAAGAAAGTGGCCGGCCATTGTTTGACTGACTCACTGGCAGACATGCGAGGATAGCTACGCTCGCGTCTAAGAGAAAGGCTAATAGTACCAGTAATGTAGGGATTACCGGCAGTGATAGAGTTTCTACGGACATGGAAGTAGAAACGAAACAAAGTAAGACTCAGCCTAATGCCGAGAAACCCCTCGCACAGAGCTGCGTATGAACTCATCTCTAAGATGGAGTTCGGGGGAAGATGGTGGAGCTATACACTGTAGTGATCAATCACCTCAGAGAAGAATTCTGAGGGAAGAAAGGACAAACCTCTGTCGAGGTGGGTTCCGAAGTGGACCCGCTCGTTGGCGCGCGGATGGGGGATGGTTTCGCTGGAACCGCTCCGCCTGTCGCCGGCGCGGAGGAGACCTTCATTCTCCACGCCACGGAGTTTCTCGTCGTCGAGGAGGCACGGGATCCAGACTCCCCGGTTGCTCTCCTTCTCTGCCGCTGCCGTCGCCGCCGCCGCTGCCGCTGCTAAGCCGGAAGATGAGGAAGTAGCCATTTCTCCGGTGCGCCAGTGACCTTAGGTGGGCAGCGCTGGAATCTGGGAGGTGGGAGAGCTAGGTGCGCTAGGGAGATGTGGAGGAGAGGGAAGGGCAAAGGGAACAGGTGAAGAGGAGAGAAGGAAATCCTCACCCCTTATATCCACCTACCTGCGCCAAGATTCGTGCAAATCGCACTATGTAACCGCCACGCGTCGTGGAAGGAACTGGGAAGGACCCACGCGATGATTACGTCGCCTCGATCTCCGCGTGCGCATTGAAACGACGCCTCGGTTCCACGAACAACGGACCCACCAATGGTAGTGCTGACAGGATGTTTGTCAGATGACGTGACTTGACCATGACTAGTGTCAGGTGACGTCAGAGACCAAGTTCCAGCTTAGTTCGAAAATCAAGCTGGAAAATCCGAGTAACATGTTGATAGGTCCGACTTATTTTTAAGACCCGGATCGTATTTTTTGTTGTGAAGTTTCAGGAACCCTTCAAGATTCTGCAAGCCAAAGATCAAGCTAGGCGATGATGAATCTGACGGATCTTGGAGGCCTCTGGGGGCTGCTGTTGGGGATATACTTTCCGGGTATCCTCACAGTTCCTCACTGACCAGGGTGGCCCACTTCGGGTTAGAGCTTTGCTTCACGGGCGGCCCAGTCAGGGAGAAGAGACGGAGTCCAGTCCGGCTACGGGAAGGCCCCGAAGACTTACCGACTTAGGCCCATAGTGTTACTTGTAGCTCAAGATGTACTCTATAACAAACTCTTAGTCGTAGCCGGACAGATCTCTCCTATAAACCGTAGGCCGGATATCTATATAAGTTGTCCTAGGGAGAGCCTTTAGGGCAACACCTCAATAGTCTACAATCTCAACTCGCACAGGCGTACCCTTGTAACCCATATTCCGACTCTGCCGTATTACTGGATTGCTAGCAGGAGTAGGATCCGTCCAAAGCTGGCGGATTCGAACCTGGGTAAACTTGTGTGCTCACCGTCCCGGAACACCGTATGTCTCACACCCCTCTCTTCCGCACGCTCCGAGGACCCCCTCATGGCGTACTTGTCATCAATCCGACGACATCTGGGGAAACAAGCAAATCAATCGATCCCCCCGCTCTAGGTGTACATGCCCGAACCTCAACTATATGGGGGAGAACCTTTGTATATGGAAATGATGACCCACAAGTATAGGGGTGTATCGCAGTATTTTTGATAAGTAAGAGTGTCGAACCCAACGAGGAGCAGAAAGTGCTGGCTAGTGGTGTGGATCAGGAATTCTCTGCAAATACTTAGCAAACGGATTTATAGGGTTTTTTGATAAAGCAAGTAAACAAAGTACGAGAAGATAGTAGGTATAAATGCAGCAAGTGGCCCAATCCTTTATGCAGCAAAGGACAAGCCGGTTGTATTACTTAAGATGACCAAACGTTCTCGAGGACACATGGGAAGACTGTCAAGTGCTTTCGCTTCATATAGTTGATTAATCTTCTTTAGCTTGCTAAGTGTTGTGTGGGTGAACCTGTGCTAATGTACCGACCTTCCTAGGACTAATACATACTTGTGATTATACCCCTTGCAAACATCCGTAAGTACAAGAAAGTAATTAAGGTAAAAACCTAACCACAGCTTTAAACTCTAAGACCCTTACGTCCCTTGTGCAATGGTTTCCTAACGGGGGTTCAGGTTTTTGTCACTCCGGCAACCCCTATGATTAGTAGCCAAATACACAATGCATTCCCCTAGGTCCATATAGGTGAAGTGTCATGTAGTCGACGTTCACATGACACCACTAAAAGAAGTACACCCCAACTTAAATATCAAACTATTGAATCTTTCTCAACACAATTCCACTACTAACAACATGACTTCTCCCATGTCCTCAAGAACAAAACGAACTACTCACAAGACATCATATGGATCATGATCAGATATGGAATAATGATGTATAACAATCTGAACATAAACAATAATTCAATGGTTCTCTCAATAGCATCAACTACAAAGAGTAATCAACACCGGGAAAGTTTCCCCTATGAACTAATGCAAGATTCAACTCAATTGTTACAGCAATATGGAGATGGTGATGAGGGTGCTGATGGTGATGATGGTGGTGATGGTGATGATGATGATCCCGATAAAGTCCAGCTTGATGGTGGTGTTGATGGCGACGATCTTCCCTCTCCGGGAAGGAATTACCCCGATAGAAATCTGTCTGCCGGAGAGATCTTTCTCTCGGTGTTTTCCACCCCGCAGAGGCGGCGGAATCTTTCTGTGGTCGCTCCCCGAGTCTTAGGGTTTCGGGAGGATGATATACGCCAGAGGGGAGAGCCTGGAGTGGGCCAGGGCGCCCACACCACCTGCTGGCGCGGCCTAAGGCCGCCCGCGCCAGGAGGTGGTGTGGGCCCCCTGTGGCCCATCTCCAGCCCCCCTTTTGGCTTCCTTCGTCTTCTAGAAAAATAGGATTTTCCGTATATTTTCCCGGATTTTCTGATCTTCGCGAATTTTGCCTCCAAACAACACCTTTTCCATCAGAATCCTGACTGCAGCGGTCCATGCTCCAAAAGTCATCAACCATGCAAAAACAGATGAAATAACATAAGTATCACCTCTCAATACGAAATATATCAATGAATAATAGTGAATTATGACATAGAATAGTGATGCAAAATGGACGTATCAGGAAACGGCTAAGATATTGGTCGATCAATGTAATATGTCTATTCATGATATTATTCACGGCGATGATATGCCCAAGGCTAATGTAGCACCCAAATTTGTTCATGGGGACCTCTGGTCAGTTCTGAGAGGCTTCGGGATATGTCAATAAAAATGTAACGATTGCATGAATGGTACATGGAAGTATCAAAAGAAAAGCGATATTGGCTCACAGCAAAAGTTCGAAAAGAGCATTACTTCACTGAAGACGAGGTCCCTATTGAATTTACAGAATTCTTTCAGTTATTCAATCTAAAGGAACTCTACAAATCTATCCTCAGTTGCTATTGTCTGTAAGTGATTAATTTATTTATGTAATTAAGTCTCTAGCTCAGCTTGTTCAATTCATTGCCGGTAAGTATACTCACTATATTCTTTTGTACGCTATAATAATGCAAGATTGAAGATTCTCAAATGTAAAAGAAAGGCTATCAACGGATTTGGGTTCATTGACCCACATCGAGTTAATGGAGCTGTGCTAAAGGATAAGCCACTGGGAGACCGTGCAAAACTTGCTCCGGTTTATCATGAACCAGCATTTTTGTAACGAAATACTATTTCCTTACCACTCCGGCAAGTGAGTTCTTGTACACATTAACTTTTGCTTACTCGATGTTCAGTGTAAATGATGAGTTACTGACGTATGTAAACCTTGCGTAGCTACCACTGGATTCTTCTAAGCATTTCAGTTGACTTGGGAAGAGTTCACATCATGGACTCATTAAACAAAGACATGGAAGAGTACCGCAGCATTATCGATATGCTCCAGAGGTAATTTCAACGATTATTGCACTATATTGGTTTCTTTCGTTCATTTTCTAGGATATCAAGTAGTTATTAACTCATACATTCATTTTCTTTGTCGGGTAGTGTTTGGACACAGTTCAAGAACAAGGTCTGCGGTCAATGGCGTGAGGAGCTATTTTTTAAACCGGTCTCGATAAGTAGTACGAGCTAGGTCCGCGCATCTATTTAATTCTAGTTCATGTACATTTATCATGTAAAGTGCGCGAGGCAGCCACGGGAGACTAATCTATGTGTATTCTACGTGTGCGAGTTCATCTGAATCACAACTGAGAAGCCCTTGGAAACTGTTCGAGTAAGTAAACAATATATTCACCTTTTATTTTTATTATAAAAAGTTGTGTTGAGTCTAATTCATATGATCTCCTTCTTTATGGTTGAACGCGATATGGGACAAGCTCTTACCACAGGACCGCCTACTAGCAATCCAAGAGGAATCGACTGGATTTTTTGTCGACGAGGTCATAGACCCATAAGGAGAATACTCTCTAGATAGACCCTAAAGCATCCATGTAATGATATCCATGTAATCAAATAGACAGGCTCTGGACCTGATTGGGACTCCATGTAATGACCTCCATGCATGTATGCTTGTAAGAGAAATTATATTATATATGCATCAACGTGTACGAGTACTGTGTAGTATTGTGTATGTATACGAAACTTGTTTGTAATGAAAACACAGAATGAAAAATAATTGAAACAAAACACAAAATGAAAAGAAAAACACAAAACCCTAAAACCCCATCTCCTGCCGCGACAGCCAAATGGCCCAAACGCTGCCGCGGCAACCACCCTTTAATACGAACCGGGACTAAATGTCCTCTAGCCTAGCACGGCTCGCGGGGCCACGTGGTGGATCTCTAGTCCCGGTTCATAACAGAACCGGGACTAAAGGCCGGACCTTTAGTCCCGATTTGGCAGTCCCGGTTTGCAATCCGAGACTAAAGGTCCTTACGAACCGGGTCTAAAGGCCTGGTTTCTACTAGTGACCTAACCTATAACCTAATCTTTAATAAAAAACTATTCACTTTTTCATGCGATGCAATCAAAAAAATTATGGATTCAAATATTCTCAAGCTTTGTAGTATTCAACATACCAAGATATTTTAATTCTACAGGTTTTTAAAATTGCACCGGTCATTTTCGAGAGCTAGATCATTATTTGTAAGATTTTGATTTTTTTTCGAAATCGGGAATCCCCGGCCTCTGCATCTTAGGATGCACACAACCATTTATTATCAAGTTTAAGTAATAATTATCAACTTCTCCCTCTGATCCAAACTAATTGATTCAGATTTGTCTAAATTTAGATGTATCTAGACACGTTTTAGTGCTAGATACATTTGAATCTAGACAAATCCAGGTCAATTAATTTGGATCATAGGGAGTATCAAAATTATTATATCTCATTGGTCAAATAAGTTTGATACAAATACCAACCATTTGAAAATGATAAAAAGTCTCAAAAGAGAATGCATACAATATCTAGACATCTCTCAATCTACTAGTATGTCGCCATGAAGCCTGGCTGAAAATATCTGAAGCGGCCGTCACAACACGGTTGCACCCAGAAACCATGAGTTTTCGCGGACGCTCTGGGTGGAGGAAAGCCCAGAGATGAATCCAATGCGATGCCATATGGATAACATGCAAAAAATGAAACTCCAACCTTGTTAAAAATAATATTATTTCGGCATTTCCAAATAGAACAACATAAAGCTGAAACGCCTATACAAATGCTAGCTTTATTAGCCCTATCCACCATGTTAAGCCAGTTCCCAAACATATTAGTGATCTTCGTTGGAGGTGGAAGATTATAGGTGAAAAATACAATACGGCACCATATGATCTTCGTAAATAGACACAATATAAATAAATGTTCAATTGTTTTGTCATCGTCATGGAAACACCATCTCATACATCCATTTTAATTTCTCTTCGCAAGATTATCCTTTGTTAATATCACTTTACTTTTAAGGAATGACATAAATATCTTTATTTTTAGTTGGATTTTTAACTTCCATAGATATCGTTTGGGGAATTTCAGATGACCATTCATAAGATCCTCATGCATCGAGTTGACAGTGAATACCCCGTTATTTGTTAACCTTCATTGAAAAGAATCCGGTTCATCTGTCAAAGTTATTTGCATCAACCTTTGACAGAGATGCACTCATGCATCCCATTTATTTCCAGTTAAAGTCCATCTAAATCCAATATTGTGAGGAGTTTGAGATAAGGTGGTGTGAACGGAAACATTTTTTCTATGGGTTATGTTGTATAAAGAAGGATATTGTTGGGCGAGAGACATCTCTCCTAGCCGGACATCCTCCCAGAACCGGGTATTCATACCATTACCTATTAAAAAAAAACCTAGCAAAGAACTCTTCTTTCACTCTCATAAGGCCTTTACAAAAAGGTGAGTCTTTCGGTTTAGCTTCAACTTGTGCTAGTTATGTATTTTTCAGATATTTGTTGTGCAGCAGCTCTTGCCACACCCCTTCCTAAGCAAACACTTGTTCTTTAGTTCTAGCACCTCAATCCCAATCCACCCTAATTTTTGGGTCTACAAATAATATTCCATTTCGTCAATATGTACCTTTTTCCTTTTGAAATGGAGATGGGATATCGGTTTATAGGAATTTGCTTTGCAACATACAAGTTATATGGTGCATCGTGCTAATCCCTCTAAATAGTTTTCATCCGACACTCTTTCTACAAATTATTAATATGTATATATGATCAAAGTAAGCTAGTAGGAAATGTAGCTTCACATGGGATGACGACGGGAGTGAACAAACAAGTTCGGCCGATCGACGAGCAAGAACAAGGGTGTCTGTCGTCCATGCCGACCGGCCGGGCCCCGGCCGGGTACCCTCTCCAAGAAATGGCCCGAAACTCGAGGTCAATTAGGACACAGCGCTGTGTTGAATTCGTGTCTTCATGGCTATGGCTAGCTCGTCCCCCTGCTCCTCGCGTTGGCGCGGAGCCGGGTCATAAATGCTGTCTACATGTGCACGGTGGCTCCTCTTTTTCCTCGCACCAAGTCGTAGCTACTAGCTGCAACACTCTACGCACGCATTCCTTCTCCCCCTGCTCTCACTCGCACACGACACATCTACTCCTCGTAGTTTCTGCAGCTCCCGTGGAATACCAGTCGTGGTAGCCGCATGCAGTTTTACCAGTACATGCTGCGTACTCCCGTGGAGTACAGGTTACGTCTATGTGACGCATTGGGCAATATACCTAGGTAGAGTCAACCCTGCAGAAATTCTTAACCCTTGACCAGACGGTTTGTGTCTGTAACAATAGTACTCCCCCTGATCCATATTAATTGTCGCTGAAACGGATGCATCTAGACATGTTTTAGTGCTAGATACATCTAATTTAGCGACAATTAATATGGATCGGAGGGAGTAATGCACACCGGAATTTTATGTATACTAGTACGCCGTTCCCTTTCTCTTCATGTCAGTCTGTTGGAACTTTTTGCTCCTTATACACAGTACCAGAATTGACAAAGTTTTCCTTTTTTTTTTATGTTAGCCACTGATTAGATAGAAAAGTTTGTCATTACAAAGATGGTTCAGAGAACCAAGAGTCAAAAAAAACACATGAACAAGAAAAACACATGATTCTGATAGGTTTGCCAGTGAAAACAAATAATTGCAAATTACAAAAAAATATAGAAATAGTCATTTGGATAAAACACATAAAAGAAAGACATGTCGCTTTCCACAGCCGTTGCCTCGTGGCTGAAGAGATATTAGAGTTTTCTTGTATTGAGGAGCTGCCACCTATTGTTGGCAGCAAACCTGCCGCTTTGCGGCGTTGTGTGGCGTTGTGTGTCGTCTGACATTTACACCTTCCATGATGTATTTTTAAAAAAACATTGCAAATGTGCTTTGATCCAATGCAAATTGGTATTAAAATGAGTTTGGGGTATGTAGGAGCAAATTTGTTTTGGATTCATGTTCAAATTTCTATTGGATTAAGGCACTTGAATACAATCCCTAGAAATTTTGGAAGCACCATTCATTTCATCCGAAGGCAATCCTACAAAAATTATGCAAAACTCATATAATCCAAAGGGGTGCTTAAAATGACCCACCTCCAATAATTCTATCAAATCCAACTCTTTTTCTAAAAGTTGCCATCTTTGGTGTTGAACTTGGCTATGTTATCACCTAAAATAACTTGGCTATGCAGGCCATATGACTGCCACTATAAAAAGCTTACTGCTTCACGAGCTGAAACGTTAAGATTTTTCTAGTAACATAAAGGTCTAAGACGCTGGCATAGGAAAATTGAAAGTCAGAGAGGCTCACATTGAGAATAGGGTTTAATTTGGACAGACGATTAGTTTTTGCAGAACATTTTGAGAAAAATTCAAATCCTAAATGGTAGCTCTTAACGAACAGAGATCCAAGGCCTGAACCCAACCTGGCATATGCAACAGCTTAACCTTTTTTTTGCAAACATGTAGCAAACAGTTTGGTCTTTATCAACAAAGATTAAGGTCGTGCAACCTAATGTGCCTAAACAAGGAAGAGCAAAAATAATAATATAAGGATTCACATCCACAGATTTAGCAAGAAGTGTGTTTTCTTCGCATGAAAGCACGTACGTTGCCCTGCCTAAAGCTGATGTTAACGTACGTGTGACGTGACCTTATTGAAGGTGCTAGCTCGATGTTCTGCTTGGGATCATATAATCCCATTTTGACCTATCTGGTTACAAATGGTAACACTGGTGTACAATCAACGATACCTCGCAAAGGTGTTGTCGTCAGGCGATGTTTCTTGTGTTGATTTATGACCTAGTTCCAGCACCGTGGGGACCGGCTGATGCACACGGTCACCAAGAGCAGAAAGGACAACCTGAGGATTTGCGGGCTCTCGATTCCTATCAAAAATTATGAGACTCGGGTCCGATGGCTGATCAAGGAGCGGATAGACCAGAAGATTCTAGATGTCTCTCTAGACATGTTCACGGCGGATATGCCCTTGACCTCGTAATAATTTCGACTAACTTCCTTTGTACTTACTTATTTGTATGTTTTTATTTGCAATACTGAGATACTTCATCTTTCAGCTTGCTAACCTTCTCAAGTCGGAGCTTGCTCCTCTCGAGGGATATTCGTCTGAGGATCCAGTTCCTCAGGAGGATGAAGAGTTGGAAGTGCTGCCAGAAGCGCGAGGCTCCGGTCGTGCAAGCTAGCCCACAAACGATGCCAGTCGTCAAGAAGTAAGTTCTTCCATCAAACCATGTATTTTTGTTTATGTCCTTTCCGGGTCATAACGATCTTGTTCTGTTATTGTCCAGAGCTAAACCACTCATCAAGGGGAAAGGAAAAGGAAAGCCGGGAAAGGTTTTGCGGCAGCAGAAGCTGACTATTGTCTCGCCCACTGCTGCGCCTCCAACTCCTTCTCCGACCCCGTCCTCAGTGCCGGAAGATATTCCGTCTTCGCGCACTGATGATGTTACTCAATCTGAAGAGCCCATAAACCAGAGTTCACGAACCGACGTCACCATGGGTGACTCAAGATTTGATATGGGTGAACCCTCTAAGGGTAATGACCCCCCAACCGAAACCTTTGCAGAGAACCTTCTGCAAAATCCGAGTGTCGTCAAACTTGGTCTCACTTGGAAAAGCGCAGAAGAAATCCAGAAACTGGCCCTCCACTATTTTGACTTCAGCAGAAACCTTCTCGACAAACTTGGCCTCACTCGGAAAAGCGCAGAAGAAATCCAGAAACTTTTAACCAGAAGCTACATGATGTTGCGGTTACGCATGAGCACTTTGTAAGTCTTTTTTCGACTCTTTTGTTGTAGTTAATATTATATCCTCTAGCTCCCAAGCATGAAGTTGGATAAAACTAGAATTCCGAGTTTATGCTTTAATTAGGATGCCAAAGAATGAAGTAGTGTACCCCCGAGGCTCGTGCTGAAATTTAATTAAAAATAGCAGCTCGAGTCTTAGTAGCTTTCTGACTTATAGAAAATTTATGATTACAACCAAGAACTGTTGAAAAACATCTGCAACAAACGGAGAGAGATCAAAACTCTCCGTCATGAAAATGCTAAGTTAAAAGTTGAGAAGGATGATGCCGAAAGTAAATTTTCCGACAATTCTTCTCGGATTTTTGTTTCAGTCGAATTCGACTAATATGTATACCTCACTCCAGACTTGCTTGCCAAATCCTGCAAACTTGTGGAGGAAGCTCAAGTTTATAAAACTCTTGAATCCGATAATACTGGCCTACGCGATAGGCTCAAGAAATTGCAAGAAGACGATGAGCACAGTGTCAGCAACATACTTGAGTCGAGCAACCTTGCCACCGAAGAACGTGACATGACCATTTCTCGTCAAGATAAAGAATTCTCAAACTTAAAGGATGAGTTTGATAGGCAGAAGGATACCGTCCAGGCGCTCCAGGATGAACTCTAGTGTCTGAGGGAGGAGAAGACCAAAGTAGATGTCTATCTTCGGTATGTCATTACTACCATTTCGACTCATTTCATAGTTTTTCTGACTTGATTAGTCCGTTTTTAATATTGTTCCCTTTTCAGGACCTCACAACCTCCTGGATTCGTCTTCATCCGAGTCACGCCTCAGCCGGCTTGTCGCAGTCGGAGATTTAATACATGATTTCCGCCAATCCTTTAAGGATATTGGGGAAACCATTAATCTCTCCGATTTAGACAAAATGTCCGTCTTTGAGCTGCGTGATAAGGTGAAGGATATCCCGCAGTTGGTCGAGGACTAGAAGATGTCCTATGCTCGTATAGCAGCACAGAACGCCCTTACTTTGATAATGAGCCACCATGAAAACATGAAAATCTGGCAAGTTACCAAAGGTTATTCGGCTGTTGATGAAGATGGCACGGATCAGAATGTTGGTGCTATCTAGGACACTTACACCGATTATGCTTACCATGTAGCTGATGCAACGAACTACGAGAAGCCATTCTTCAAGCCCTTCGACCCACCTCCAAGCCCCCAAGACGAGGAAATTCCCTAAGACGATGATGAAGAGATTGAGTCCGATGTCCCCGTCTCGGAAAAAGATCAAGGCGATGTGGGCACCAGCGAGCCCACAAATCCTTCTCCTGCAACATGAAAAATTGCAAGAAACTTGTGTTATTCTGAAACAAGCCATTATTGTAATGGTTTAAACTTATTCATTTTCACGTGCTTCTATGTAAGAATTAATGCTTTACTCTTATCATGCATCTTTTTATTTTGTGCTTGAAAAATACTTAAGCATTGTTTCGTACAGCGGAATCAAATCCTTCTTTTAGTACCAACAATTCACTACTCGGAAAATACCCGTGTCCATCAATCAGACAAAAAACCCAAGTACAAACTAAAATTTAGACTTATACCCAAATGTAGCTTTTTTATAACCAGAAATCTAACCAGAACAAACATGAGTATAAAGTACAGTCAAGTATCTTGGGATTTTCGACCATGACATGATTATTCGGAAATAAGATGGTACTTTAAAAAACATATCAGAAAAAATATTGAGGTTATTTCACTTTGAACATGTACATTGATATGATTACAAAGAAAGAAGTTTTAAGAATAAAAGGGACGTAGCTGAGAAATGTTTCATGGATGGTCTATGTCATCCGGGTTTGTACTGCCTTCAGCTCTCTTTCTCTTCTTAGTAGCATGTCTTTATTTTTCCGACCTCATGTCAGGTAGGTAGTATGAACCATTGTGCAATACTCTGCTAACCATAAAAGGACCTTCCCAAATTGGGGCAAGTTTGTGCTCTCTTTTTTGCACTAATCAGAGAACTAGATCGCCCTTTTTGAAAGGCCGATTTCTGACTCTCTGACTATGATACTTGCATAACTTCTGCTGATAGGCTGTAGATATATATTAAGCAACAATGCATACTTCCTCGATCATATCGAGGTCATCTTGTCGAGCAACTTTGGCATCCTCTTCGACATATGCAGCGACTCGGGGAGAAGTATGAATAAGATCACTCGGAAGAACTGCCTCTGCACCGTAGACCAAGAAGAAGGGTGTATATCTGGTTGACCTGTTAGGAGTAGTTCGCAAACTCCATACAACAGATAGCAATTCGTCTGCCTAAGCCCCCGCGGCACAATGAAGTGGTGCTTCGAGTCTTGGTCGGAGGCCTTGAAGAATTAAACCATTTGCCCTTTCAACTTGTCCATTGGCTTGTGTATGCGCAACTGATGCAATATCGAGTCAGATCCTTTAATCTATGCAAAATTCGACAAGTTCTCCCATAGAAAAGTTGCTCCTGTTTTCTGTAATAATAATGTGTGATAGCCGAATTGAATTATAACATCCTCGATGAATCTTTTGGTTGTTGCTCCCTCACAACTTGTGACAGGTTTAGCCTCAATCCATTTCATGCATTTATCCACCATCACTAGGAGATGAGTAAATTCACTTGGAGCCCGTTTAAATGGTCCTACCATGTCAAGCCCCTAGATCGCAAAGGGCCATATAATCGAAATTGTTCGCAGCTGATCAGCCGAAACATGGGCTTGTTTGGCGTATTTATGGCAACCTTTGCATGTCCTGACCAGCCTATCGACATCTGCCTTGGCTATAAGCCAGAAAAATCTGTGTCGAAAAGCCTTTGCCTCTAAAGATTTGGCTGTGGCATGATGTCTGTGTTCGCCTTTGTGGATCTCCCTTAGGATTTCCACTCCTTCCGGAGAAACACAACGCTGAAAAACCCCAGATATACTTCACCTATAGCACCCACCACTGATTATTGTGTAGGATTTCGCTCGTTAGATAATCTGTCGGCTAAGAACTTTGTCTTCGGGTAATTTTCCGTCTACCAAGAATTCTAGGTAGGGTTTTGTCCCGCTGGAATTATAGCCATAACTACTATGAGCAGTGAGACAGATCTGGTCAGATACTCCTCATCAACTCCTATGATAGAGGGAACTCTTAGGTGCTCCATAAAAGCACCACCTATGACCATTTTTCCATGCAAAGCCTATTATGGATAGAGCACATGCTTACTCATTTTCTAATCGGGGGATGTTATGAACTTCAAACCCTTCGAATAATTTTGCTAGTTCATCCACAATAGCTCGATATGCTACCATGTGCTTATTTGCATTGCAAATGTCGGATACCTGTTGAGCAACTAAATTTGAATCTCTGTAACACATGAGTCAACGAATGTCGATGTCTTTTGGAAGTCAAATCCCATGCAGTAGGGCTTCATATTTGGCAATGTTATTCGTCGTTGTGAAGTGAATCTGCAACACATAGAATAGTTTGTCTCCTTAGGGTGATTTGAGTACCACGCCAGCCCCTGTGGGATTTCGACCCGTCAAAGTGCAAGGTCCAATATTCCGACTCTGGAAGACTTGTGTTTTCTACCATCTCTATCCAATCAGTGACAAAATCGGCAATTATCTGGGATTTGATTGCTGTACGAGGTTTATACTCAATATAAAAAGCTTCTAGCTCAATTCCCCACTTAGCGACATGTCTTGTGGCATTGTTGTTGTTGAGTATGTCTCTCATGGGAGCTGTGCTCATCATGGTGATCTTGTGCTCTTGAAAATAATGTCGTAGCTTTCTGTATGCGAAGAACACACCATAGGCTACCTTTTGGTAATGAGGGTACCTTTGTTTCGATTCAGTAAGGACATCGCCGAGATAGTAAGTCAGACGATGCACCATGTGTTTGTTTTTCTTCTGGTCGTTCCACCATGATGACGATGCTGGCGACTCTGTTTGTCGTAGCCATATAGAGCAACACCAGTTCCTATGGTTATGGTGCTGCAAGGATAGGGGCGGGAGAAAGTATAGATTTTAGATCCTGAAGTGCAGCTTCAGCTTTGTCAGTCCAAACGAATTTGTTGGTCTTTTTCACAAGTTTGTATAATGGTGCGTCTCTTTCACCGAGTTGGCCTACAAACTGACTAAACGCAGTAATGCAGCTAGTAAGTTGTTGTACGTCCTTCAGGCGAGTCGGCCTGGTAATGTTGAGTATAGCCTTTATTTTATCTCGGTTCACCTTTATGCCTCTTTGAGACACGATAAAACCTAACAATCTTCCGGCTGGTATTCCAAAGAAACACTGCTACCCACAAGTATAGGGGATCGCTGGAATCTTCTATGGGAAGAATTACCCAAATTTATAGTTCGACTAAAGGGGAACACAAGAATACTAATAAGACTTTAGCAATTGAGGCAACACTCTCAATCACACATGTATATCAATAAACTTGAAAAGGAAGTGGTGATTTATGGTAGTTGATTCAAAGCAGTAAAACAACATAGTAAATAAAGTAGCAGATTTCTAGTTTTCACCGGAAGTAATGTTGTGAAACTTTCAGTGGCTAAAACACTGGCATGAGGTGATAGCGGGGTGTTGCATGAATGATATCCATCATATAATGTATCATACTAACATGGCATTTATCTCTAATTCAGTTGTGCGTAGGTGTGTGCTCCAAACATAATCATGCATGTAAGTTTGCATAATATCTTTTGTCCTGCCTGCCCATTTCACCGGGGCCAACTTGGTACTACAGGCAATTAAGGTCTACCTTTTCAAATAGACCGAAAAACCATTAACACTTTATGAACACACAATATTCTCAAACTATCATATATTCCCATTGTTTTCCCTAACTGTCACCTTAGGGTTCGCAGGTTCAACATAATAATAGGTAATACACTTTGCAAATACATACCAAACTCAAATATATGATTGGGCAATAAAAGTTCGGTACTAAAATCATGTCACTCGGGCCCTAGTAACAAGCATTAAACATAGAAAAAGTGTACCAACACTCATACAAGAATGTCTACAATATAAACACCTCAAATCTCGATACATATGTATGATTACATGATGGATCTCATCCAATCCCCATCCACCTCACATGCCAAAAAATAATTACTCACACATGATGAGCAGGGATGAACTCATGGTCATTGGTGATGATGATGGTGGTGAAGAAGACCTCGAAATCCCACTCTCCAGGGTGGAGACAGGACCAATCTGACCCCCGAAACGAAGATCATGGCTCTGGCGGTGCTCTGTTTCACAAAACGCTCCGTCCCTCTAGATATCTGGGTTTTTTAGGTATATATGGGGGTACGCCAAAGGAGGGGCCGAGGCAATGCTCCACGGCCAAAAGGGCCTGGGTGGCATGGCCACCCTTACTGGACACGCCACTTGGTCTCTTTTGGGCCTCATGGCTCCGCTTGCTTGATTCCGAAGCCCCAAACTTCTTTATTTGGTGAGAAACTGATGTGGTGTTTTTCCTCAATTTATTTCCTGCGAAAACTGACAGAAATGAGACTTTTACTAAAAATAGCGTTAGGTTCAACAGTTTTATCCAAGTATGGGAAGATTCTGAATCAAACCATCAAGCAAAGTACTTGGAAAAGTAGATACATTTGAGATGTATCAGCTCCCCCATGCTTATCTTGTTGTTTGTCCTCAAACAACTCAAACGCGGTGTAGAAGCAATAAAAGACTTTGACAAGAACTTTGTTCTATTCATGCATAACATTTTATCATGGCAAATATTTGAAACATAGCTTTATCAATGAATAGCAAAGTAATAATGAGAGCCCACTATGCTGGTGTACAAATGATTATGCATGGTACAAAGGAGATAATATACGGCAACACTGTGTGAACATGATTACCTAATAGTGGCAATGAACAACGTCCTCACATTGCTTTTGATCAAATCATATGTATGGTTTTTGAGGCCTCTAATTCTTTCAATTATTGACAAGTAATTCATGATGCTTGCATCACTCACTAAATACTTTGGGGATGCCGTATCCTTCCAGTCTTTCAACATTTAAACACTCATAGAAGACCCATACATGAGTAAGTAACTAGTATCTTTAGTTCACAACAGGTGGAGTCAAATAGGATAGGTGATTTTTTGGTATTTTTCTTGCACCTTTACATGAGTGGCAGGAGTTTTTTGTTGCCACCTTTTGGGCTTGCAAGTCTTTTTTCATTCAGCTTTGAGTGGATTTTTGTATCTGGTGCAGGTTAAACTCATCAATGCCCATTGTTATGGACTTGGGTTTTGGAGAAGGAGGGAGCGTTGGAGGCATCAATCAACAAGCAAACAAGCATACAGGGACGCAGGTTTACCTAGGTTCAGGCCTCGTAGAGGACCCTACTCCTGCTTGTCTGCTCTTGGAATTATTGAGGGAGTCGAAAGTTACAGGGGGTGCGTAGATGCAATCTGGCAATGATGTGGAAACTAGGGTTGTGATTGTCCTCCTCGCCGCCCCCTCCTAGCCTTTATATAGATAGGCTAGATCTCAGGATAGCAGGTCGAGTCGGTTACAGGTTAGGGTTTTCCCTTTGAACTCTCTATCTTGAGCTCGCTGTGTGCTGCAAGAAGTCGGAGTCTCTTGAGGTCACCGAAATCTTTGATTGGGACTTGGTAAGGTCGTGGGCTTCTACCAGACTAGACCGTATATACCAAACTCGAGTACCTATAAGGTATGCCCATGTCAGTAGCCCCGGAGTGTCCGATTGAATCGCAAATACGAGTGGATACTTATGAAGTCTTTTGAGTGCACAACCAAGCATGTTTTCGAGTGCTCTGATTTGTATCATAGGGATTGTTGATATATGTGCCTGATTTATCCGATGTATCGGGATCAGTTAACTGCCTTAGGGCAAAGCAACGCATTCTACTCAAAGTCGAGTTCCCGGACTCGAATTCGGAAAAGTGCTGGCGTAATTCGACTCAGGCCGCGGAGGTCTTATAGAGTCGAATCCTAGTGTACAAATTGTGAGAACTCGACGCGTCCGTCAGGGATTTCTCATCGTGCCTACAGGCACAGATTATGTCTGGTAGAGCATAGCAGGTGCGTTGCCAGGCCTTATTCAGGTCTTATCTTCACATTGTAGACGTGGCATCCAAATTTTATCATCGCGGATGAAAGGATCGTATGGGCACCTAGAGGGGGGGTGAATAGGTGCTACTCCAAAATTTTACTCTTAATCAAATTAGGGTTTGACACAAAAGGTAAATTCTCTAGATTATGCAACTAAGGTGAATTTACCTATAGATCAACTAGCACAAGAACTAAGCAAGAACTAGAGAAGTAAATTGCGGTAAAGGATAGAGGTAACCAAAGTGGAGCGCTCGGAGACACAAGGTTTTGTTTCCCGTAGTTCCTTCCTTTTGAAGGGAAGTACGTCTACGTTTGGAGAGGGGGTGGTATCAAACCACCAACGCCACAACAGGCCTCCCTTGTTCTCCGATGAACCTCACCCCAAAGGGTTCGATTCACTTCTTCCACTATAACGGCAACCTTCGAGTTGGAAGCCGGCACCTTTACAACAAGTTTGAGGCACACATCCACAACCTAATTGGAGGCTCCCGAATACAAGCAAGCTGTCAAACAATCAAAGACAAGCTTGTAAAACCAAATCACAAGCTAGGGTTTCCAAAGAAACCCTAGAACAAGGGGCCCTCAAATGAATGAGGGGGAAATGGAAAACTCTCTTGGTGAAGTAGTAGATCAAGGCCTCCTCATTCGATTCTCCAAAGATCAACGACTTTGGATGGTTGAGTGAAGAGTTCTTGTGGATTTGGTGGCTCAAATGGTGATGCTTTTCTTTAACTGGACGAGCAACTTCCAAGGTAGAAGAAGGGGCCTATTTGTAGGGCCCCTGGAATCAGAGCCGTTGGGAGCCACTTACACCGGACAGTCCGGCAAATACCTACCGGACAGTCCGGCCGAGCCGGACACTCCGGGCGACGCCAGCCGGACACTCCGGCCTTGCAAAGTTTCTGGCCAGTGTCCGCACGGAGTCTGGGAGGAGTCCGAAGAGGCAGACAGAATGTCCAGATGGATCGATAAGCCCCCAGGGCCGAACACTCCGGGGCAAACTCACCGGACACTCCGGCTAGAGAAGATTCTAGCCAAATTACAGAGCGTGTCCGGGTGGAGTCCGATATGGTGTTCAGATTGTCCAGGTAAGACGCCCACATCCCAGGGGCGGAGAGTCCAGCCGGATCCAACCGGACAGTACGGCCTGGGGCGGACACTCCGGTGAAGATCAGCCGGACAGTCCGGCTGGGACATGTTTTCTAGCACATACATGATCCAGGGGAGCTCTTTTCCTTTAGTGCAAAAACTCTCGACTATCTGATATCTCCTGCAACATTTAACAACAGATTAAACCATCCAAGTGTTGTCAACAAACATCAAAATAATAGGAAGGGCATAAATGCCCTTTCAATCTCCCCCTTTTTGGTGTTTGATGACAACCCAAGGATTTGCAAACAGGATAGGTAATAAAATTCACAATAGGAGATATACAAAATATAGTGAGGCTCCCCCTAGATGTGTGACAATTTTAGCTTTGCATTTTAATACAATCACACACCCTAGGATCACATCCTCACTTGGTTTTGTAGCTAACAAGGTATGACATGATAATAACAACTAGATTGATAAGGAAGACATAACATAGTGGTTAACAAAACCGGGTAAGCATGTCACAACACACATAACTGAGTTCAACACAACATAATACTCAAACAAGTAAAGTAAGATAACCACACGAGGCTTCAAAGAGGCAAATCAGAATAACGTGAAGCACTCGTGTATCCATGCAAATCCCGACAGCAGCCTAATAAAGGGGTTGCTTCTCCCCCTTTGGCATCGAGACGCCAAAAAGGGAAAAGAGCACAACTAAACATCCCAAAGCCAACTCTAGCCACTGTAGTCGTCGTCGGCATCCTCGTCCTCATCCTCGTCCTCATCGTCATCCTCATCATCATGATCACCCTGAGTCGAGCTCTGGCCGTGAGGGTGAGAAGAAGAAGTCACGTCCTCAAACATGGACCAGTCCACACGACCCTGACTCTAGTGACCATAGGAAAGAGTGCCATCTGATGCCTACTGCTGAGAGGGATCAACATCCATGGGCTGGTTGATCCTCTTGAGTTCCTTCATGACATTCTGATTATCCTTGTATGCCTCATACTGTCCATGGTGAATGTCAATGTTCTGGCATTGGAGAAGCTTCTTCCACCAGGAGGCCTTCTTCACCTTCCTGTGTACTTCTTCCTTAGAGGTGGAAAAGCGATATGCATTGCTGGCATGCTTCATGCGAGGGCCATGGGTCACAACCTCCGGTATCTCCTTATCATCACTGTCAGAAGCATCCGCGTCCATCTCATCATCCTCAAATATGTCCTGAGGAGGGGCGAAGCCACGAGGAGCCTTGGTGGTGGGGGCATGCTTCCTCTGTAGCTTGGCAGGAAGGTGTGGAACAAGATCAGTGTAGAGCAATGGAGTTGCTGGAGCCTGAGCAGCAATGAGCTTCATCGCATAGGGAGCGAACAGAGGGCACTTCTTGTCAGTGATGCACTTGTACAAGTCCTGATAGATGAAATCCATGACATCAATAGCACCACCTTGGTGGTCTGGACCATGAGTATACACAGAGTGAGCATGTGCCATAAGATTGATTTCTGCACCTCTCATCTCATCCTTGTTGCCCGCCTTGGGAGTGAGTGTATGGCGAAACATGCGAAGCAGGATGTTGTAGATGAGCTTAATGTTGATGGTTTGGCTAGCCACACCATTCTGAGAATAGATAGGGGCCAACCTCTGCTTGTCATATGCCTGACCATGAACATGCATTCTGAGGCCACTGGGAGCATTGGGATTGAAAGGCACTCCAAGGACCTGTGCAAACTGAGCCATGCTGGAGCGGCACCTAGTAGTGCCAGAGATCCACTCAAGGGGAATATCCGTAGTGTCCCCAAAGACCACTGTAGCATAGAACTACTGGACCAACTCAACATTATAGTCTTCTTTTACTTGAAAGATGGTGTGTAGCCCCATCTTCCCTGTCACCCAAAGAGCGTCCTCAAAGTACCTGTGTGCTTGGAGCTTCTCGAGATCCATCCACTGCATGGGGCACACAGCAGTCCTGAACCCACAAAACACCTTAGAGAAAAGTAGGGCTTGTTCATTTCTCCAGAAGCGATCATCATCCGAGGTGCGAGGCAGAGTGTAGAACTGTTGGACTCTCATCTCGACAAACTCCTCGGTACCCAAATCTGCCAGAGTGGTCAATGCTTCAAACTTCATGCGCTTGGCTTCATCCCTTTTCAGTTTTCTGACCTTTTCCTGTTTTGCTGCAGCACGGTCACGAGCAGCCTGTCTTACCATAGAGGGATCTACATGAGCGTCAAACTCTTCATCACGGAACCTGCGAGGATGTGCCTGTTTAGCAGCCCGAGGCCGGCGAGGACGAGAACCACCTGTGAGATTAGAGTAGAAGGATAGCATATGGGGTAAGCACATTTGTCCAGAAGATACAAACACGTAGTAGTAGTCAAAGTAATGCAGGAGCTAAACTGGCCGAAAACACCCGGACTGTCCGGCAAAATCATCCCGGAGACTCCGCCCCGACCGGACATTCCGGTGCGTAATTTCCGGACATTCCGGTCGGACCGGAGTGTCCGGCCCGTACACGCCGGACATTCCGGCTGGAGTATTGATGATTTTTCGGGGCAATTCGAGTGTGTTCAACCAGAGCAGATCGGGATTGCTAGAACCACTACCAGGACTAGTAATGCACGTAATATGATGTATCCATGGATCTAGGCAAGTCATTGCCCCCAAAAGTTCATCTAGATCAAACCCTAGGTATGGGGAAGGGGAGGGGCACAATACCAGCATCCATGGAGACCTTCACTGGAGGGGAATGGATCCCAGTAGCAAGGGGAAGGGAATGGCCGGCGGCAACGGCCGGATCCGGGGTGGAGGAGCCCTCCCGGTGGAGTCCTCGGTCGGGAGCAGCAGGCAGAGAGCAAGAGGGAGTTGGGGGAAGAAGGAGGACTGAACCGTCCACTTCGCCCCGACCCCCTTTTACGATTTGGAAACTGTCGGGGCCGGAGTGTCCGGGTGATATGCACCGGAGTGTCTGGCCCGACCAGAATGTCTGGAGTGAATCAAGCGGAGAGTCCGGTCTGGCCTGATACTCCGGTTGGTTCAGGGCGGACAGTCCGGCCCCCCCGCGACCAAAAACCCCAGTTTCAAGTAGTGGACAAATGTGTGGCTAGAGGAGCATGTTTAGAGATGAGAATAGGCCTGGGATTCATATTATGTACTGTGAAGAACCAAGAAAACGTTGACATACAAGAAGATGTCAAATTAAGTTCCAAATCAAACGAACGAAGAACCACCTCTTCAAATAAGAAGAGGGCAGTGGCCGAGGGCACCATGTAAGAGTTTGTGGCATGACACCGCGAAAAATTATCCTTGGGTTCATAGCCACTACTCATCAATGAAGCTCACATATCACACAATGATATCAAGAGAATTGAATTTCTTAATGTTAGCATTATGGGGGGAGGGATAGTCCAATGTATTAGGACCGCACTCCCCCTATCACCATGCCTGCACCTACACCAAATATGGGTCAAGACATAGGTGAGTATGCAAGGTAATCAAGTCAAGCTCCTAGAATCCACGATATTTAGTTCATTCCTCAAATAAAAAAAACTTGCTTCATCATGTGGCTTCGTGAAAACGTCGGCAAGTTGGTCTTTGGTTGACACATATGATAGCTCAATATCACCTCGGGCAACATGATCTCTAATGAAGTGATGACGAATCTCAATATGCTTTGTCCTTGTATGATCCACTAGGTTATATGCAATCTTGATATCACTTTCATTGTCACATAGAAGAGGCACTTTGTCACAATGGACACCGTATTCCTTTAACGTTTGCCTCATCCATAGCAATTGTGTACAAGCACTAGCAGCTGCCACATACTCGGCTTCGGCGGTGGAAAGGGATATACAATTTTGCTTCTTAGAAGACCAACACACCAAGGACCTCCCAAGGAATTGACAAGCCCTGGAGGTTGATTTTCTATCATCCTTGTCACCAGCCCAATCCGAATCCGTGTACCCACAAAGAGAGAAAGTTGAGCCCCTAGGGTACCAAATACCATAGTTTGGGGTATGAACCAAATATCGAAAGATTCTCTTGACCACCATCAAATGGCTTTCTTTAGGAGCCGCTTGATATCTTGCACACACTCCTACACTCAACACAATATAGGGTCTAGATGCACGAAGGTAAAGCAAAGAGCCAATCATGGATTGATATACCTTTTGATCCACATCTTTACCGTTTGGATTTAGTTCAAGATGAGTCTTTGTTGCCATGGGAGTGGGAGCTCCATTTAGGTCTTTCATGTTGAATCTTTTGAGCATATCTTGAGTATACTTGGCTTGGTTGAAGAATGTTCCTCCTCTTACTTGCTTGATCTCAAAACCAAGAAAAACCCTCAATTCTCCCATCATAGACATCCAGAACCTGTCAGTCATAAGCTTTGAGAATTCATCATTAAAAGCTTTGTTAGATGAGCCAAAGATAATATCATCTACATAGATTTGGCATAGAAAAAGTTCCCCATTGACCTTCTTAGTAAAAAGAGTGGGATCGATTTTCCCAACCTCAAACCCACGATCTAACAACAACTCTCTAAGGTGCTCATACCACGTGCGTGGGGCTTGTTTGAGCCCATAGAGTGCCTTGTCGAGTTTGTAGACGTGGTTTGGGAAGTTGGGATCCTCAAACCTCGGGGGTTGTTTCACATATACCAACTCATGCAATGGACCATTAAGAAATGCACTTTCTACATCCATTTGTTGTAGTTTAAATTTATGATGTGCCGCATAAGCAAGAAGGATACGGATGGACTCAAGGCGAGCCACATGTGCATAAGTCTCTCCATAATCAATGCCCTCAATTTGAGAGAACCCTTGTGCAACCAATCTTGCCTTGTTCCTTATCAAAATTCCATGCTCATCTTGCTTGTTCTTGAAAATCCACTTGGTGCCTATGACATTGCGGCAATCTTTTGTCTTATCCACTAACTTCCATACTTTGTTTCTCTCAAAGTTGTTGAGCTCTTTGTGCATTGCATTCAACCAATCCGAATCTTCAAGAGCTTCCCATACTTTCTTTGGTTCCACCATGGAAATGTGTGCTTGGTGTTCTCCAAAGTTCTTCAATTGTGCTCGAGTAGATATTCCTCTTCTTACATCTCCTACCACATTCCCAAGAGTGTGGTCTCTTAATTCCAAATTTCTATCCATTCTAGGTTGGCGACGAGTTTCGACTTTCTTGTTGTTTCTTGTGGGAATCACTTCATCATATTGGTCCTCGTCATGACCATCAACTTGACCTTGATCATTATTGGAGATATCCTCTTCTACAGGAGGCAGAGATTGACCTTGGTCTTGATCAAGCCCACGACTGGCTAGGTATTCAGCTGTTCTTATGGCAGTTTGTATAGATCTTCCTTGTGTAATGGCCTTAGCACCGCTGGACATTCTAGCAAACGGAGACTCAATCACTTCTTGGTTGGAGGCATCTTCTTGATTAGTGGGTTGAGGGTCCACAACTTGTTCTTGGTGTGGGTCATTGTCCCCTTCGATCGGAGCTTGTGGATGTTGTGAAGATGAGGGCTCCACTTGAGTAGAGCATAGTTCTTCTCGATCCGCCATAAGGGGTTCCTCAATAGGACGGATGAAACCCGCACCCATTCTTCCTATGGCATCCTGAGGCATTTCATCATCTACATCACAAACATAAACACACCCCGCTTGGGGACCATCATATTCTTCAAACACCACACTACAAGATTCTATGACAACTCCAGAGAGCATGTCATAGACTCTATAAGTGTGGGATTTGAGACCATAACCAACAAAAATACCCTCTAATGCTTTGGAATCAAACTTGGACAAACGAATACCCTTAATACGATAGAAGCACTTACAACCGAACACCCGGAAGTATGAGATGTTGGGCTTGTTACCGGTAAGTATTACATAAGGGGTCTTGATCAATTCTTTACGGAGGTAGAGACAGTTTGAAGCATGGCATGCGGTGGAGATGGCTTCAGCCCAAAAATTGTATGGAGACTTAAACTCCGCCAACATGGTCCTTGCCATATCAATAAGAGTCTGGTTCTTCCTCTCAGCTACACCATTTTGTTGAGGGGTATATGCAGCGGAATATTTATGTTTTATTCCCTCATCACTAAGAAATCCATTCAATGTGTAGTTCTTGAATTCGGTACCAGTGTCACTTCTTATTGTCAATACCGGGACATTGTGTTGGCGTTGAGCCATGTTTGATGAAGTCAATGAAGTTCTCTTGGGTCTCACTTTTTAGCTTGAAGAAATATACCCACGCGTATCTTGAGTAGTCATCAACAATTACCAGACAATATTTCTTCCCACCAAGGCTTGCATGAGAGGGAGGACCAAAGAGATCCACATGAAGGAGCTCCAAGATCCTCTTTGACTTGATGTAGTTCTTTGGCTTGTGGGGCGAGTCATGCATTTTTCCTTCAACACATGCCCTACAAACACGATCTTTGGCAAAGCAAACATTTTATTTTAGTCCAACAATATGACCATCCTTGTGAAGGCTTTGCAAAGTTCTCATGTTGACATGGGCTAGGCGGCGATGCCATAGCCAACACATGTCGGCTTTTCTGAATAGGCACATCGGACTTGTTGTGGTTTTCCTCGAGAAGTCCACCACATACAAGTCATCTTCGACGTACCCAACGAAAGCAACCTTTAGAGATTTTCTCCACAAGAGGATCACAATATCAACATCAATAAAGACAACAAAACCCATCTTTCCTAGAGCACGGACTGAAAGTAAATTATAACCAAGAGTTTCAACAAGCATGACGTCCATGAGAGTGATGTCGTGTGCAACCACAACTTTGCCGAAACCCATTACCTTAGACTTTGACTTGTCGGCATATGTCACGGATATTTGATCAACATTTGGTCTCAATTCCTTGACACTAGATGCGCTTCCGGTCATGTGACTTGTGCATCACTATCATGCACCCATTTTGACCCTCCGAAAGCGTAGGTCTACAAAACATCAAACTAGTGCTTAGGTACCCATTTTTCAATGGGTCCTCTTTTGTTAGCAACAAGGGTCTTGGGAACCCAAATAGACCAAGCAATATAACTGTCAAATGGGCCAACATATTTTGCATACACATCACCATAATTATCACGCATTAAGACATAGTGAGGGTTAGCACTTCCCGCGTAGTCATCATGAGACATAGTTTTTCCACTTGTGGTCTTACTTCCCACAATGACCTTGTTCTTTTCTTGGGCGGGCTTGGCCTTCTTCTTCTTGTTGTCCTTTTTCTCCTTGGCTTTAGAGACAAAGCCAATGCCCCCTTTTTCACCATTAGACCTTTGCTTGTTTAAGAGGTCATCAATAGACTTGTTTCCTTTTGGAAAGGAGGTCTTAGCTAGCTTCTTCTTCAACCTAGCATGTTCTTCAAGAGTATTTGTACAACTAGAAGGAATGAATGTACTAGGTGAGGGAGTATTGATCAATTGAGTTTGAAGCTTTTCACGAGACTTTGTGAGTGACAAGAGTTCACTTTCCAAGGCCTTATGGGCCTTGTCAAGTGTCCTAAAATCCTCGGCAAGTTTTCCATGAACAACACCAAACTCAATTTTATCCTTTTTAGCCTTTTTGTATTTAGCAATAGCATGATCACGTTCCTTGATGAGTTTATTAATAATGAGATCATTAGCACCATCAAGTCCCTCTAGTTTAGTTTCAAGAGATATTCTAGTTTCTTGTTCTTCTTCTAGAGCATTATTAAGAGCTTCTATCTCAATCATGTGCTCTCTTCCTAATTGACATCTCTCATCTAGAAGTTCTTGTGTGTGTGAAAGTTGATTTAAGAGGTCCACAACATGTTTCTTGTGTTCCCCTTGCAAGTTATTCATGAACACATCAAAAGCAACTAGTTCCTTTTTGACCTCAAGAGATAACTCATCATCAAAATCATCATTGATTAAGGAGGTGGAGTGTGATGATGATAATACCTCTGTTCCTCTTGCCATAAGACAAGTGACGTTCTTGTTGGAGTGGTTCTCATTTGGAGAGTCAAAGAGTGAGAATGAAGGAGTAGAGGTGGTGGCAAGAGCCGCCACACCACTTGGTGTATCCTCATCTTCCTCTTCTTCATCATCATCGGAGGAGAACTCTTCATGTGTGATCAAGGAAATTTCTCCCGGCTTCGTGTTGGTTGAGTTCCTCTTGACGAAGGGTTTATTGTAGGGAGCTTTGGAGGTCTTCTTCAACACAAGTTTACCACCATGATCTTCTCTTTTCTCATAGGGACAAGCTGCAACAAAGTGATAGCGATCACCATAGTTGAAGCAAGTTCTCAACTTGGAACCACTATCTCTTCTCCCATTGGGGTTGTTTCTTTGTTGCATTTCCATCTTGGCTTTGGCGGGATCTTTCCAAAAGTTTCTTGCATAGAAGGCCATGTATTCACCATGAGCTACCTTGACATCTTCGGGGTGGCTCATTGAAAGTCCTTCATCACTTCCTTCATCTTCATCATATTCCACAACCTTGGCCTTCAAGGCAAGATTGACACCGCTACTCATTCCAATGGCACGAGCGCGGGCGTCTTTGGCATTCTTGGCAGCAACCTTGAAGGCGGCCATCTCTTGCATCACTTCATTGGAGGTCATGAGATGTTAATTGTGCCTTCCTTGGAGACTCTTCAAGTCAGTAGGCTCAAAAGGCATGACTGCACTCACATACTTCCTCTTGATCCAAGCATCATCAATGTGAGAGGCACCAACATTCCTAAAGGCGGTGGCTGTGGATTTGATTCTTCGATACATGTCTTCATGATCCTCACCATCCTTCATAAAGAACCCTTCGGCCTCATTGCTTAAGGCATCGTATCTATTTCTTCTCATACTTTCATTGCCAACAAACAAGTCAATGAGAGCATCCCAAGCTTCCTTGGCGGTGTTGTAATGCTCAATGTGGGGAAAATCCTTTGGCCCCACTCCAAGTTGAATCATGTGCAAGGCAGTCGCATTGAGTTGGCTATTGACCACTTCTCTTCTAGTCAAGTTGGTTGGATCCTCAATTTTGAGTCCTTCTTCAATAATGTTCCACAAATCAATGCAATAGCTGCGCACATGAGATTTCATTAAAACTTGCCATTGAGCAAAGGAATGTGTAGATAACTTAGGTGGGTCTCCTCTATTATTTATATGTGGATGTGGGATAGGAGGGTCGGGAGAGTACCATCCCGGGACCACATGGAACTCTTCTTTCCCATCACCCTTTTTGGTGGTGGAGTTAGTGGAATTATGTTCATTCCCCGCCACTTCCTCCAAAGGCTTAGCCTTTGGGTTAGGTGGTGTTTCCTCTGGAGAGGGAGGAGGTGTGGTTTGCTTGTCCATAACAAGTTGCTCAACGAGTTGACGCAATTGTTGGATCTCGTTGCCCAAGGTAGAGCTCAAGATTGTTTCCAACTTCTTGAGATCTACCATGGTCACCGAATGGCTATCCTCACTTTCTCCCTCCCCGGTGGTGGCCATAATCTCTTAGGCAGTTAAGCCCGAATAAAGAGCCGAGGCTCTGATACCAATTGAAAGGATCATATGGGCACCTAGAAGGGGGGTGAATAGGTGCTACTCCAAAATTTTACTCTTAATCAAATTAGGGTTTGACACAAAAGGTAAATTCTCTAGATTATGCAACTAAGGTGAATTTACCTATATGTCAACTAGCACAAGAACTAAGCAAGAACTAGAGAAGTAAAGTGTGGTAAAGGATAGAGGTAACCAAAGTGGAGCGCTCGGAGACACAAGGATTTGTTTCCCGTAGTTCCTTCCTTTTGAAGGGAAGTACGTCTATGTTTGGAGAGAGGGTGGCATCAAACCACCAACGCCACGAGAGGCCTCCCTTGTTCTCCGATGAACCTCACCCCAAAGGGTTCGATTCACTTCTTCCACTATAACGGCAACCTTCGAGGTGGAAGCCGACACCTTTACAACAAGTTCGAGGCACACATCCACAACCTAATGGGAGGCTCCCGAATACAAGCAAGCTGTCAAACAATCAAAGACAAGCTTGTAAAACCAAATCACAAGCTAGGGTTTCCAAAGAAACCCTAGAACAAGGGGCCCTCAAATGAATGAGGGGGAAATGGAAAACTCTCTTGGTGAAGTAGTAGATCAAGGCCTCCTCCTTCGATTCTCCAAAGATCAACGACTTTGGATGGTTGTGTGAAGAGTTCTTGTGGATTTGGTGGCTCAAATGGTGATGCTTTTCTTTAACTGGACGAGCAACTTCCAAGGTAGAAGAAGGGGCCTATTTGTAGGGCCCCTGGAATTAGAGTCGTTGGGAGCCACTTACACCAGACATTCCGGCAAATACCCACCGGACAGTCCGGCCGAGCCGGACACTCCGGGCGACACCAGCCGGACACTCCGGCCTGGCAAATTTTCCGGCCAGTGTCCGCACGGAGTCCAGGAGGAGTCCGAAGAGGCAGACAGAATGTCCAGATGGATCGATAAGCCCCCAGGGCCGGACACTCCGGGGCAAACTCACCGGACACTCTGGCTAGAGAAGATTCTGGCCAGATTACGGAGCGTGTCCGGGTGGAGTCTGATATGGTGTTCAGATTGTCCAGGGAAGACGCCCACATCCCAGGGGCGGAGAGTCCGGCCGGATCCAACCGGACAGTCTGGCCTGGAGCGGACACTCCGGTGAAGATCAGCCGGACAGTCCGGCTGGGACATGTTTTCTAGCACAGACATGATCCAGGGGAGCTCTTTTCCTTTAGTGCAAAAACTCTCGACTATCTGATATCTCCTGCAACATTTAACAACAGATTAAACCATCCAAGTGTTGTCAACAAACATCAAAATAATAGGAAGGGCATAAATGCCCTTTTAGCGGAGATGATTTGGGTGGCCCAGGAGACGTAATCTCTTTGCAGGGAAGATATGAGGTAGAGTCGCCAATGCTTTCGAGTGTGGACGTAGTCAAGATGCACTTATGTGTAAGAAAAAATCATAGGGTGCGCGACCAGCGCTCCCTATGGGAGTAGCCCCAGAGTGCCTATTCGAGTCGTATACTCGGCTAGGGACTATAAGTATTTTGCGACTACTGTCGTATTTTGCTTGTTTCAATCGAATGTGCGTTTAGCACTCCCTATGGGAGTAACCCGGAGTTCACTGTCGAATCGTTGATTCGAGTGAAGGGTTCTTGAAAGGAAACACATTGTCATAATGTTAGGATGTCTTAGAGAGTTACTCGGGTGCGCGACTAGCGCTCCTGTTAGGAGTAGACCCCTAGTGTTTGGTCGATTCAAAGAATCGAGTTAGGACTAGAGTAGTCAAAAGGTGCTCCTGCTGGAGTAAATGACGTCAGTGCTGACGATGAGATGACCTCAGTTGCCCGCGTGAGCGGTTTTGACGGGACATGACGAGTAGTGGGTCCCATTTTCTGACTTGGACTTGACTAGGCGTGTGTAATCTCTGTTTTAACTATGTCTCCTCGATTATCACATGTAATGGGAGGAGTGGAGCGACGATTCGTGGTTTACCCTTGCCACGAGTCAACACTGATTTGTGCCACGCGTCTAGTTGATTTCCTTCTGGCCGTTGGATGGCATCGTCGATGAGGTTAAGTAGAGGTCCACCGTGCGGTAATTCCCCACACCTTCTTCTCTCTCGCGCACTTCCACCATTGCTGCTCGTGCTATTCTATTACTCTCATCTTCCTTGTGGCACTGGACCAACTCCTCACTTTCCCGAGCTACTTCCTACGCTCCCACCGCAAGCAACATATGGGGAAGAAGAAGGGAAGCTCTGCCGTTGGATCTGCGACGGCCACTGCTGCGCCCAAGAAGAAAGGCACTGCCACGATGGGCACCAGCATTGCAGCCGGAGCTGGGAAGAAGAAGGGCCCCGGAACCCATGTCACAAATGGGTCGTGGCGCACATCCTCCATCAAACCATCGCAGATCTTCACCCAGCGTCAGTATGGGACGCTTCCCGCTATGGATGATGGCTGCCGCATCCCCGGTGACGAGGTAATCCCTAGTCCTCCCGTGGGGTTTCAAGTGATGTTCCTTGCTTTCATCATTCACGGTCTTTCTCTCCCCCTTCACCCTTTTGTGAGGGGGTTGCTTTGTTTCTCGGGCTCCAGCTACACCAGCTGACCCCAAATTGTATTCTCCATGTCGCTTGCTTCATTACTCTTTGCGAGAGCTTGCTCAGAATCAAGCCACACTTTGGCCTCTTCAAAAAACTCGTCAAGCTTAAACGCTAGTCGGGTTCGGGTTCAGTAGTCTATGATATAGGAGGCTGCGGGATCCACGTCGACTCCAATGTCACCTATTTCGCCATCAATGTCACAGCGTCTATCCAAGGGTGGAGAAAGAAGTGGTTCTACATTCGCAACCAGAAGGTCAACGGAGAGCACTACGAACTCGCACCCTTTGATCCGGTGGCGGCCTGCAAGAGGAGGAGGTCATGGAAAAACATTGTGATGCCGTGCAAAGCCGAGGAAACAGAGACTCTGTACTAGCGTGTCTGTGACCTTGAAAGCCGCATAGGCAAAGAAGTAGGTGGCGCTGATCTCATTCGCATTTGGATGTGTCACCGAGGATAGCCTCTGCAGGCCAGGGTGCATCCGATGTGCCACTGGATTGGTACTGGTGCGGTCACTCGCATCTCTGCTGAGGGCATTTCTTATGGCGAAGTAGACAGGAGGTTTCGACTGCTGACCAAGTACACCACCAAGGAGGATCTCCCAGGTGACTCAGTCGTGCCTCCATTCTGTGCAAGCCATCCTCCGCCTGAGGTGGACTTCCTTTTGAATGTTCTTCATATTTTTCGATTACCTGCTCTTTGTAGCTTAAAGTGATGCTTTGTTCTGATTTCAGGAATGGAAAGTGGCCGCCAACTTGCCTCCTCAGCCCAAAGGAATAATTCCGCGTGAAGCGGAAGAACAAGACGAGTCAGGCTCCACCGTTCCTATTGGGGAGGAATAGCAAGCCCCCAAGTCCAGTGGGCATGGGACTCATAAGCACTCCCGTAGCGATGATCCCGGTGCCTCTTTGATGACGACAATGGAGGGTCCCCCTACTATAGCAGAGGAGCCAATCCATGTCGTGCCTGTGCGTACCATGGCTCCTCCTTCGTGGAAGAAGCTGAGGTTACCGAAGGAGTCATCTAGAGATTCCTTCGACCTCAAATTTTTTGACGGGTATGTGTTTATTTTATTGCGAGTTTGTCTTGTCTTCCCAATTTTTTTCCTTTTGAAGTGGTATTGGATATTTGGCAGTCAAACGGCATCGTCGTCTTCCGACAACTGCCCATTTGTCAAGGAGTCTGGAGTCGCAGACTCCAAGGACAAGGGGGGTGGCGGCACAATCTCCTTCTCCTCTGGTGGCGGCCCACTCCAGTGCCAATTCTTCGAGTTCCCCCCATTGGGGGCCCCAGATTGTTGCCCGGACATCGATTTGGAAAGAATCTTCGGAGTCCCTGGAGGAACACATGACCTTTTCTCTTGTCGCTGGCAGTTGAATTTTTGTTAATGCTCACACTTCTTTTCTTTGGTGTAGCCTATCTTGAAGAATTCTGCTTGCCTCGCTGAGTAGATCGTTTCCTTGGGTCGATAGCATGCTATGCTGGATAACCGCCATCGTGCTTTCGAAGGTTATCTTTATACCTTTTTTTCTGCCCTTCTTGTATAGAGGTTGGTGAGCTCAGATTTTGCCATTTTTGTCTCTTGTAGGTGAGCATAATGAGCTTCTTCATCGTGTCACTTCCCTCAAGAAGGGACTCGCCGCGACGGAGAAGAAACGTGACAAGGCGGTCGAGGCTCTTAAGGAGTCGCAAAAGCACGAGGAAGATTTGCGTTCTTCCACTGCTGAGAGGGAAAAGGTGTTCGTAGAACAACTCTTCTCTGTCGTGAAAGCACTCTTAGGTATGACACTATCTCGCTTGTATTTGCCATGTACTTTGCCTTCATGTTATTGTGCTCATATGTGTATTCTGCAGATGCCGCTGGCGTGGATTTTGATGCCCAGGCTTTGGCCCGTCTAGATGCTTTGGCCGGTGTCATGGATACAGTCGAGGACTTCAATGTCTCTACCAAGGACTCACTCAGGAGAGCCAAGGGCATGCTGGGCCGTCTTCGAGAGAAGATGGTTCCCAAGGCCGAGCTGATCGAAAATCTCGATGACCTGGTGGAATCCTTCGCAGAAGGCGTGCGAATGGACTTCAAGAACTCGCACCGAGCAGTTGGAGCGACCATAGGAGTCGCGATGGCACAAGCCCACGGCATGAAACTGGACCCCAGCGGAATCTCCTCGGTGATGCCGGTCACTGCGGATGGCCAATAGGTATTATTTGCTCCTTTCGCCACTAGTTGCAGCAAATATGGGCCTTGGCTTATTGAAACACTCGCCGCTTATTCGGCGGAGCTGCGGCGGTTGAAGAATGCAAAAGTTGTGGCGTCTGGGGCTGTAGCTGGGAAGTCTGTGGCATCAGAGACAGCTACATATTTGAGGAAGCCCCCGAAGTCAAAAGCGAAGCCATAGAGCATTTCCTAGCTGCCTTTTGTAATAGTTTTAGCTTTCCTTGTTGACTTGTATTCTTTGGGGGTGCCCCTTTTGATACTTGTTGAATTTGAGTGCACTCCTCTCTTTTATTGATGGATGGTTGGTCTTATATGCTTCTTGCTTTGGCTGTAATAGGGTCCTTCAAGTGGTCCTCCTGACTCTCCTCCCACCGATGAAACTGTGGTGCAACCACGTCCAAAGGTGGAGGAGTTGTCGCTGCTTGCGCGACTGTGCGATCACAGAAAGCAGTTGGAGCGAGAGTTGCCCATGACCTGTGGTAATGCGGACGTGTGGAAGTCGAAGGCTGAGAAGGCTAGTGCGTGCGAGAAGTACCTCTTGAGCGAAGTTGCTCAATTGAATGAGCATTTTAAGTGATAGTTCTCTAACTTCTTATCCTCTTCTTTAGCCATTTCGCGGCGATACTTTGTCCTTATGCTTTGCTCTGCTTCTTGTAGTTGTTAGCGCTCGTCACCCGCAGGATGAGAGGGATCGAGTTGCTATTCGTCTGAACGACTTGACCCAGGAGCAACTGCAAGCTAGTGGATACTTCTAGGTGTATCACGATCGTGCAGTCGCGTTGGTGACGCTGCAAGATCATGCATTTCGAGTCCTGCAGTGTTTTAAGAGGGCGCAGTCGTGCCTTAAGCACATTTTTCAGGCGATGTTTCCCCTGGACGTGGTGCCTTCAAGCTTTCTAGCTTTGTTGTTGAAGTTTCAAGATATCAGCACGGTCCGCGAGTGTGTGCGCCAGCAGTTGGTCGCAGGTGCCACGGCTACATGTGCGCTTGTTCGCCTACATCGGCCAGATATGGATGTCGCAGCTATTGTTGCTGGTCCACTGCCTCTACCAGAAGGGATGACATGGAACATGGTGCCACATTACCAGGCGGTTGATCGGCCATTGATGACCCACAAGTATAGGGGATGTATCGCAGTATTTTCGAGGGAAGTGAAACCCAATTTATTGATTCGACACAAGGGGAGCCAAAGAATATTTATAAGCCTTAACAACTGAGTTGTCAATTCAGCTGCACCTGGAAACAATCTTGCTCACAGCAGTTTATCAGTAGCAACAGTTTTGTAGTAGGAATAGTAAAGTAACAGCAGTAGTAAAGCAAAGACAGTAGTAACAAAATCAGTAAACAGTGGGATTCGAGTGCGGTAGCCATAGGGATGGATGGACGGGCGTTGCATGGACAAGACAATTCACATAGCAATTAGAACATAGGGCAGTTGCAGATAAATAAGATAAAGCACCCAAGTACTAGACAATCCTAGGCATGTGTTCCATATATAGTCATACGTGCTCGCAATGAGAACTTGCACAACATCTTTTGTCCTGCCAGCCCGTTTGCAGCGGGGCCTCTAGGGAACTACTGGCAATTAATGTGCTCCTTTTAATAGAGCACCGGAGCAAAGCATTAACACTCCGTGAACACATGTGATCCTCACATCAAAGCCTTTCCCTTCCGGTTATCCCGATTTCTGTCACTTCGGGGCCATAGGTTCCGGACAACAACGTGTGTATACAACTTGTAGATAAGACCAAAAACAATACTATCATAATGAATCAATAATAAGTTCAGATTGAAATCATGGCACTCGGGCCCTAGTGACAAGCATTAAGCACAAGAAGTCGCAACAAAGTCATAAAGCACTAATAAAAGATAGCAGGCACCATGCCCTAACAATCTGATGCCATTACATGAACGATCTCATCCAATCCCTGCCATCCCCATAGCCTACAGCGGGGGATTACTCACTCATAGATGGGGGAAACATGGATGGTCGATGGAGAAGCGATGGTGATGATGATGGCGATGATCTCCTTCAATTCCCCATCCCGGCAAGGTGCCAGAACAGAGTTTCTGGTACTATTTCGTGGAATCTGGTGGTGGCGGCGGAGTGGAACTCCTTTTGGAAAAACGTCGAACCCCCCGAAGTTTTTAGGTCAGAAGGCTCCTTATAGGTGAAGAGAGAGAGGCTGAGGGGGTGCCTGGGGGGCCCACACCACCCCCTGGCATGGCCTGGCCTGGCCCATGCCACCAGGTGGTGTGGCCACCCTAGGGCTCTTCTCCGTCTCGTATTCTGGCTCCTGGAGTCTTCGGGTGAAATAGGATTTTTGGCATATTTTCCGGGATTTTTCCTGATAGTTGATTTTCTGCACAAAAAGTAGACACCAAGGCAATTCTACTGAAAACAGCGTCAGTTCGCATTACTTGCATCCAAATCACACAAGTATAGAGGAGAAACAATAGCAAAAGTGTTCGGGAAAGTAGATACGTTTTGGACGTATCAACTCCCCCAAGCTTAGCTTATTGCTTGTCCTCAAGCAATTCAGTTGAAAACTGAGTGCGATAAAAGAACTTTCACGAACACATTTGCTTCATATGATGTAAATATTCTCAGCAATGTGATCAACTACTTAGACAATTCATAATAAAGAGTATGCAACTGAGTCTACTTAATAGTCTTTGCAAGCTATGAAGAGGTTCCAACTCAAGAATAATAAGTAGCATGAAGCACGAAGATAAGCAACATTACAATGCTCATAAAAAGGTATGATAGAGTGGTATCTCGCTTGCCTTTGATTGTGAATGCCAAGGCACCTCTGAAGTTCAAGTGATGACTAGAAGTAAAGATATCAAAGATACAAGCATCAAAGTCATAACACAAATAATCAAGTAATGGAACAAACACAAAGAATGATAACTATACTCTCAAGAAGGTGCTCAAAGAATATATGGAGACTCAACAAGTAGAAGAAAAAGGTTTTGAATAATTTTGAAAGGCTTCCAAATGCTGAAAGTATGGTACTTGTTAGCTTTGAGCTCTCATTGCCCCTATCATAAGCATCTTTAATGTGGTTAAGGTGAAAGTGAGGTCCAATCTGAGTTATATGCTTGACAGACTATAAACTGAAAATCCCAAGTCCCTTGAGTACGAGGGCCGCTCCTCATGCTACTCAACTTTAGTTACCGGTAAGTTCTTGTCATCGTAAGTATGTGCGTATCATTGAGAACTGCCAACGGGGTACCCCTTGCCCGATGATACGGAAGAATCCCCATATCAAAATGACAAGGCAAGCAGACAATGAGTATCTCAACAATCTTCTTATTTACCATGGGAAAATGGTGCTTTTTCTCTCTTTCCTCTTTTCATAAAACTCTTTTTTTCTTTTCTTTTTCTCAATAGCTATCTCTCTCTTTTTTTATAAGAAGAATGCTTCATAGATATCATTATGGTTACGCTGCAGGTTTCCACCATGTCAGCATGGATTAGACCAGCGGCCCAGGCGTCTCTCTAACACACATACATAACTCCATGGACTTACAAGCTCCCCTTTTATTTCACACCGACAACATCCGCAAACAAACGAGCAAGGTATCAACTGGGTATATATTTACAAGTGTTGAAAGCGTTCCCCGTGATAGCACGGTTCTGCTAATCCCCAGCCTATAATTTTGAAAGCATATAACTTTCATGGAGAGTTCACAATGGTTCAGGTTTATTAAGTGCATGAAATAAAGTGTGCCATCAAGTTCGTGAGAGCTTTACTAACTAAATTTCTCATAACAAGCAAACATTTTATTCGGAAGAAAACAAGGCATATTGAATATGCACGGAAGTAGAAAATGATGCTAATAGGTAGGTATGGTGGACACTTTGGAAATATTTGGTTTACGGAGTTGGAAACATGAGTAAAACACTCAGTGGAAGTGAAGGCTAGCAATAGTAAGGGAGCGACAAACGAGAGAGCAATAGCTATCATTATCATGCTTGCAACAAAACAAGACTACTCATGGCATGAAAGTGATTCAAGATCCTGAAGGCAAAATAATTCATCAAGGCTTAACTGATTATTACTGTCATGAGCATGCGTGAGCATGTGCCAAGTCAATCAAATGAAACATTCAGAGGAGGATACCATGGTGTCATACCAATTTATGAATAGAGTAATGCAAGCAAACATTCATAAGACATGCTACAAACTATTAGCGAGCTGGAGCTAATCACAAGAAAGCAAGAACTACTAAGCATCCAAAGCTAACATACACTCTACATGAACGGACTAAGCCAGCTCACAATGATGAGTATATGTACAAAAATGAAGACAAATAGAGTTCGTTACCAGACTCTTACCACGCCTCAAGTTGTCATTAATCCTCATTATTGCTCTTCGCTTGTGTGGCTTGAATAATAATATGAAACCAATATTCCACTGAGAACTGCCGAACCCTGAAGCAAACTCGCAAAAACTAAAGAAGAGCGACAAATAGTTTTGGTGTTTTAGATTTTTAAACAAGAACCAAAAGGGAAAAACAAGCAAAGCAAAATCTTTTTGGGTTTTTCAAAAAGTTCAAACAAAGCAAAAAGGGAAAAGCAAACCAAGGCAAAAAGAAGAAGGAAACCAAAGAGAAACAACATAAATATTTTGGGTCTTTTTGTGTTTTTAGAAAGCAAAAGCAAAGAAGAACGAAAACTAAAAAGAGAACAAAAAATGAATATACAAAGTACCGACGCAACATGATATGAAGATGAGTGCGGTGTCGGCGTACCTCTCCCCAAGCTTAGGCTTTTGGCCTAAGTGGGAATCAACCCCAGGCTGGCCAAGTTGAGGTGTCACCATGGTACGACGAGGAGGTACCCTCGTCCTAGTGCGAGCTCGAGTACGCCCCTTCGTAATGTGCAGAGAAATCATAGGAGGGCACATCCTCCTGGTGCTGCTCGTGGAAACCCAACAAGCGAAGCTGCTCGTCCACCTCCTCCTTGGAGCGCGACCACGGTCTCCTGTCAACACTAAACAAAGCAGGCTGTGGCAAAAGGATCTCCCTTTCATCCCCGTTAGTGAAAAGCATCCTATATACTAGATTGTTCAAATCAGAGGTAGCAGTGACAAAGTGATGAGTTTTCATGGCAACAAGGTCAAGCCTCTATGGTGCTAGCATATCATCATCGGGATCCACTGAAAGACCTAATGCATTGACTACACGCGAGGCAATGATGCCCCCATAGATAGGCCCCCTAGCAGCTAGGCGGCGAGCAATAAGCGAGCCAAGATTGTACCGAGTATCATTGTTGAGCGCGGCCGCAAGGAACGCTAAGTGATAATTGGAGATATTACTAGTGTTCTCCCTACCCAATACACTAGTGGCAAGATAGTATGCAAAGTATCTAAGAGCAGGGAGTTGGATATTTCTTATCTTTCCGCGCTGCGCCACGCGGTCATCATCATTGGTCACCGCTCGGTAAAGCTCCAACAAATCAGCGGGTCGCCCTTGAATTTTCTTCACTGTCCCTGTCATACGCACACCTACAATACTGCAAAATCTCTCCAAAGGCATGGTGAAGGGCATATCATAGATTTTAAAAGAGATAGTAGATTGATAGGATGTGTTAGTAAATGAGAAGCTCTCAACAAAAGTTTTGGTGAGAATAGTGTATTGTGGACTCTCATCTTGCATATAAGAGGTCAAGCCAACCATCTCAATCAGTAGCAAGAAATCATCAAGAATACCTGCAGCTTGCAAGAAAGTAAAACAAGGAAAAGAAGATGGGTGAGAGTCTCCATCATCCCTTTCACTGCCAATGCGTGTTGCAATGAGGTATTCATTGTATGATGGCCTAGCTTGAGAGGTTGTTCTTGAGGGCCTCGACCTCCTAGGTGAATCACTCTCAAATATCTCTCCAAAAGTATGGTTGTTCATGCTTGGTATTCTGAAATTTAAACACCTATTAAATAAGTGATTGCAAAGTAAATATAATGAAGGATTCTACTCACAGGGACTTGCAAGACGCCTAAACATGCATCAAAACTATATCTCTAAGCATCAAACAAGCTTACAAGCTCTCATAACCAGTCACCTACAGCAGCAAAATACTCAACATAAAACCCACTAAACACAAATCTACTTGGACACAGGGAGGAGTCACATACCAAGGAACAATTGCTCCAAATTTCAGCAAGAAAGATGGGCTGAGCAAGGAGATCAAAGAAATCGAGAGCCAGCACAGAGAGAACGCGATTTTGAGCTATGAACTGGAGCTTACTCGGGAGAGAGAAGAAAGTGGCAGGGAGAGAGTTAGTGGGGGGCCAGGGTGGCCCACACCAGGGCATGGCACCACCTAGGGCTGGCCGCGCCACCACATTGTGTGCCTGCCTGGTGGGCCCCCTGGTACCTACCAGGTACTCCTCTGCCCCTTTTTTCACGTAAAAATTTAATATGAATTTTCTGGAATTTTTCGAAACACTTTATTTTTGGGCAATATTCAGAAATAGAAGAATGATTTTTCTGACAGACGGATTTTTTTCTTTTGGAAACATGATGCAAGGACAAAACAAGGCTAGAACTACAGAAGTTCTAACATGCAAGCAACTAAAAACACAAACAAAACTAAACGAAAGCAAAAACTAAAGTGCAAAGGATAGAAATAAACGGAGATAATCATAATGAAAACATTGTTTTGTTCAATGGAATCCTTTTGTTAGCAAGGTCGATCAAGTCTTGCTACCAAAACAATTGCATATGAGGCAAAACTTTGTACTCCACTAATGATTATGTTACCTTAACCTTGATAGCAATGGTCCCAATCATAATAGTTTCAAATTTTTCTTTTGGTATGGGACAATATAGTTCTTCAACTTGAATGCCTTCAACACGTTCAATTGAATTTAAACCATAAGTCCTTTCAATCTTCTTGGGGAAATATACAGTATGTTCCTTGTCATTAACATTGAAGGTCACCTTTCCTTGATTACAATTAATAACAGCTCCTACAGTATTAAGAAAAAGTCTCCCAAGAATAATAGACATGTTATCATCTTCAGGCATTTCAAGCACAACAAAATCAGTTAATATCAAGCAATTGTGAGCCACCTGAACAGGTACATCCTCACATATGCCCACAAGAATAGTGGTAGACTTATCAACCATTTGCAAAGATATATCAGTTGGTATCAATTTTTCAAGTTGAAGCCTCTTATAGAGAGAGAAAGGCATAACACTAACTCCAGCTCCCAAATCACACAAAGAAGTTCTAACATAACTGTTCTTAATAGAGCAAGGGATAGTTGGAATCCCTGGGTCTCCAAGTTTCTTAGGAACCTTACCATTGAAAGAATAATTAGCAAGCACAGTAGAGATTTCTTCATTAGGGATCTTCCTTTTATTCGAGACAATATCCTTCATATACTTTGAGTAAGGAGGCAATTTAATAGCATCAGTCAAAGGAATTTGCAAGAATAAAGGCTTCATCCACTCACAAAACTTATTGTAGTGTTCATCTTCCTTTGACTTGTGTTACTTATCAGGGAAAGGCATATGTTTTTGGACCCAAGGTTCTCTTTCACTACCATGTTTCTTAGCAATAAAATCTTCTTTGGTGTATTTAGTAGTCTTAGTGTGGTTTTCAGGTTCTTCTTCAACTTTTTCTTCATTAGGAACTTCATTTTCTTCATTACCACTTTCAGTTTCAGCATCAGAGATAGATATACTATTAGGATCTATAGCAGGTTCAGAGGGTTCTACAATAGTTTATGTTTCTTTTTCCTTTTCTTACGTGTAGAACCACTATTTTCAGCTTGTTGAGAATCCTGCTCAATTCTTTTGGGATGCCCCTCAGGATATAGAGGATCCTGGGTAGCAGCACCACTTCTAGTTCTAATCTCATAAGCATGTTTTTCTTTAACAGCATTAACTAGCAAGTCGTTTTGCACTTTAACGAGTTGATCTATTTGAGTTTGAACCATTTGAAAGTGTTTAACAATCATTTTAACATCATTGGAGGTTCTTTCCACAATATCTTTCAACTCAACAATAGCTCTAGTGTTTTCCATAAGATGATTTTGCACCCTTTTATTAAAGTTATCTTTCTTAACAATAAAGATATCGAATTCTTCTAAGCATTGATCAAGAGGTTTCAAATAAGGGATATCACCTTCATCAAAGTGTTGGAGAGAGTGTACCTCAATAGTGGATGAGTAGGGAATAGGCTTACATAATTCTTGTATAGGAGGTAAATTCTTGACATCTGCAGCTTTAATTCCCTTCTCCTTCAGACATTTCTTAGCTTCCTTCATCACTTCATCATTTAATTCAATAACTCCCCTCTTCTTTGATGTTGGAATAGGCACAGGAATAGCTGGTTCAGGTACAATTACTTTAGGTATAGCTTGTTTAGGAGGAGTCCAGTCTTCATAATTCTTGCTTATTTTAGCCATTAATTCCTCAGCTTCCTTTGGAGTCCTATTCCTGAAAACACAATCAGCATAACTATCTAGGTATGTCCTAGATTCCTCGGTTAGTCCATTATAAAATATATCAAGAATCTCATTCTTAGGTAAAGGAATTCCAGCCCGTGCATGAATCAAAGCACAAAACCTTGCCCAAGATTCGGGCAAAAACCTCTTTTTCTCCCTGTTTAAAATCAAAAAGTTCCTGCAAAATAGCATGTCTAGCACTGGGAGGAAAATATTTCTGCAGGAAAGTACTAATCAAGCACTCAGGGGTATCAATAGATCCAGGAGGTAAATTACTAAACCACGTTTTAGCTTCTCCTTTCAGTGAAAAAGGAAAAATCTTAGCAACAAAATAAGTACGCATCTTAATATCATCAGAAAACAAGCCACTCATAGTAGAAAGTTCATTCATATGTGCTACCGCACTTTCATTCTTAGTCCCACAAAAAGGTTCTTTCTCGACAATAGCTATGTAAGCTAGATCGAGAGAGAAATCATAATCTTCATCTATAATGTTTATGGGAGAAGCAGCAAATTTAGCATCAAGAGATAATTTGGGTCTAATAGTACGCCTCTCAAGGAGACTCTTAGCAGCGCTCCTATCATGGGTGTTCCTACATTCTTCAATAAACTCATCAGTCATCTCAACATAATCTTCTTTAGCATCATAACTCTTACTAGACTCAGGTGAGCTAACAGGTGTGGCAGTGCCCTCATTAGGAGTTTCGGTATTTCCAGCTATAGTTCTAGCAATCGTAGCATCTAGGAAAGGACCTAATGAACCACACTTATCAAGCACAGTAGAAGCAGCATCATAAGCATCAGAAGTTTCAGATTTAGTAGTAGTAGCAGTGTGTGTAGCATGTGTATGTGGTGGTGTAAGGAACTTACTCAAAACAGACGATGAATCAAGAGCAGTAGAGGTGTTCAGAACCGTACCTCTTCTTGTAGTGGATGGTAAAATAGGAACCTTGCCATCACGAGACTTACCCATGATGGATGAGTACCTGCGAACAATAGAGAATCCAAGTGAACTTGATAAACAAAGCTATGCTCCCCGGCAACGGCGCTAGAAAATAGTCTTGATGACCCACAAGTATAGGGGGTGTATCGCAGTATTTTCGAGGGAAGTGAAACCCAATTTATTGATTCGACACAAGGGGAGCCAAAGAATATTTATAAGCCTTAACAACTGAGTTGTCAATTCAGCTGCACCTGGAAACAATCTTGCTCGCAGCAGTTTATCAGTAGCAACAGTTTTGTAGTAGGAATAGTAAAGTAACAGCAGTAGTAAAGCAAAGACAGTAGTAACAAAATCAGTAAACAGTGGGATTCCGGTGCGGTAGGCATAGGGATGGATGGACGGGCGTTCCATGGAAAAGACAATTCACATAGCAATCAGAACATTGGGCAATTGCAGATAAATAAGATAAAGCACCCAAGTACTAGACAATCCTAGGCATGTGTTCGATATAGTCATACGTGCTCACAATGAGAATTTGCACAACATCATTTGTCCTGCCAGCCCGTTTGCAGCGGGGCCTCTAGGGAAGTACTGGCAATTAAGGTGCTCCTTTTAATAGAGCACCGGAGCAAAGCATTAACACTCCGTGAACACATGTGATCCTCACATCAAAGCCTTTCCCTTCCGGTTATCCTGATTTCTATCACTTCGGGGCCATAGGTTCCGGACAACGACGTGTGTATACAACTTGTAGATAAGACCAGAAACAATACTATCATAATGAATCAATAATAAGTTCAGATCTGAAATCATGGCACTCGGGCCCTAGTGACAAGCATTAAGCACAACATGTCACAACAAAGTCATAAAGCACTAATAAAAGATACTAGGCACCATGCCCTAACAATCTGATGCCATTACATGAAGGATCTCATCCAATCCCTACCATCCCCATAGCCTACAGCGGAGGATTACTCACTCATAGATGGGGGAAACATGGATGGTCGATGGAGAAGCGATGGTGATGATGATGGCGATGATCTCCTCCAATTCCCAGTCTCGGCAGGGTGCCAGAACAGAGTTTCTGGTAGGTGGTGGCGGCGGAGCGAAACTCCTTCTGGAAAAACATCGAACCCCCCGAAGTTTTTAGGTCAGAAGGCTCCTTATAGGCGAAGAGAGAGGCCGAGGGGGTGCCTGGGGGGCCCACACCACCTCCTGGCGCGGCCTGGCCTAGCCCGCGCCACCAGGTGGTGTGGCCACCCCAGGGCTCTTCTCCGTCTCGTATTCTGGCTCGTGGAGTCTTCGGGTGAAATAGGATTTTTGGCATATTTTCCGAGATTTTTCCTGATAGTTGATTTTCTGCACAAAAAGTAGAAACCAAGGAAATTCTACTGAAAACAGCGTCAGTTCGCATTAGTAGCATCCAAATCACACAAGTATAGAGGAGAAAGAATAGCAAAAGCGTTCGGCAAATGTTCTCCTTTTGCAACTGTAGTGTAGTTTGGACCTGCACATGGATGTATAAGTGTTGTTAAGTCCATAGAATTGTCTGGGTGTTTTTATACCCGTTAATATGTAAAGAGCTTGCTAGATTGTATGTTTTTCGAGTGTTTTTGTACTCTACAGTTCCTTTTCGTTAGCCTGATGTATATTCATCTCAGCACCTTGTCAACCTGTCAGGTGCGTTGCAGCTGGGTTGATTTTGCCAAGGGTTCGATTGATTGTGCGTCAGCTACTCGGGATACTGTGTTATTCGTGTAACAAGGTTATAAGGGTAGTGTAGCCCCCAAGCAATCTAATTGCAAGTAAAATAGAGACACAAAGGTTGGGGCACTTAGCTTTATTTATTCACAGAATATCACGAGGTACAATGTGCGGCTAAGTAGCCTGGCTGAATAGCCTTATTTGCAAAGTGAAAAACATCTAGGCATAGAAACAACGCAGCTGCGCGATGTTCCAGGGATTGGAGTATGCGACTCCACTTTCAATGTCTTTAAGGCAGTAGGTGCCACCTGGGATTACTTCGGTAATCACGTAAGGTGTTTACCAAGGGGACTCGAATTTGAGGTGCCCTTGCTGCTTCAGCCGCAGGAATAGATCTCCTTCGATGAAGGATCTGGGGCGTAGCCTTCTGCTGTGGTAACTGTGGAGATTCTGCCGGTAGATCGTGGATCTCTCTGCAGCAATCTCGCGTGCCTCATCGAGGAGGTCGATGGAGTCTTCGAGTGCGAGGGTTGATTCTGCCTCGCTATATGCTACTACCCGTGGGGCCTTGTAGCGCACCTCTATGGGTAGTACCACCTCGACGCCGTGTACAATGAAGAACGGAGTGTAGCCTGTAGCGCTATTTGGAGTTGTGTGCAGGCTCCATAGTACCGATTGCAGCTCTTTTGGGCCAGCACTCGGCAGCTCTTTCGAGTGGCTGGAGGAGCCTTTTCTTAATCTTGCTACAGACGAGGCCATTGGCCTTTTTGACTTGACCGTTGGTCTGGGGATGTGCCACCGAGGCGTAGCTGATGTTGATTCCTAGGTTTTCGCAGAAATCTTGGAACTCCTTGGAAGTGAAGTTTGTCCCATTGTCCATGATGATGCTATGTGGCACCCCGTAGCGGAAGACGATGGACTCGAAGAATTTGACAGCGCTGGCTCCTTATTGGTTTGTCACCGGCATGGCCTCAATCCACTTGGTGAATTTGTCAACCGTTACTAGGAGGAAGATGTATCCTCCTCGTGAAGATTTCTGGAGCTTGCCGACCATGTCGGTTCCCCATTGCACGAAGGGCCAAGCCATAGGTATTGGCATGAGTTTTGCGCCAGGTGCATGCGGTTTATCCGTGAATCGTTGGCAGGCTCCGTTGTATGTCGAGGAGGATGGCTCTTCCGTCTCGGTTAGAGACGCACCGTTGAAGGACTCCTGTGATGTTGTGCTTGTACGATTCACCATTGATAAGGGCAAATGCCTTAGATCGTCGCGCTATATGACGCACATCGGTTGGGTCATCTGGCAACCTTTTGCTAAGAAAGTATGTGATATATGGTTGCGTCCAGGAAGGCTCGATCATCATGACCTCCATGGGGCCTTCGAGTCATGTGTATGGTTCCATGCCGTCGAGTGCCGTTGGTTCATTGGGTGGCGTAGCCCTCGAGTCTTTCAACATGATGGTTTTATGCTCTAGAGCCTTAGGCTTAATGGAGCGCTCGCAGATGCGCTCTAAGAATACTCCAGGTGGCACTGGGGCACAAGTGGAGCCGATGTTGGCGTGTGTGTCTGCTTCCTCGTTGCTCTCGCGGCCAACATGCCGCAGCTTACAACCTTCAAAGTCTCCCTCGAGTGCGTCATAGAGGTCGCGGTAGGCGATCATGTTGTCGCTCAGAGCATCGCACTCATTCATTGTTTGGTTTACCACCAGTTTGGAGTCACCGTAGATGATGAGTCGCTTTGGACGGCAGGCTTTTGCCATACGCATCCCGTGGAGTAAGGCTTCTTATTCAGCTTCATTGTTGGAGGCGGTGAACTGCATTCACAGAACATATCTCATCTTGTCACCTCGTGGTGATGTCAGGATGACACCTACGCCAGCTCCCTCCTTGTGCTTGGACCCATCGAAGTGCATTATCCATAGATAGGACATGTCTGGCTTGTCGGGGAGCTGGTTTTCCAGCCAGTGTACGAGGTAGTCCGGGAGAACTTGCGACTTGATCGTGTCTCGCTTCTCGTACATAATGTCTCGTGGAGATAGCTCGATTCCCCAGAGCGCGACTCATCCAGTGGCGTCGAGGTTGTTGAGTATACGCCCTAGCGGGGCATCGTTCACCATGATTATTGGATGTTCCTGGAAGTAGTGGCGTAGTTGCCTGGCTGTCATGAAGACGCCATACGCCAGCTTTTGATAATGCGGGTACCACTGCTTTGTCGATGTGAGCACCTCGCTGATGTAGTATACTTGGCGTTGTACCCCGTGGACTTTATTTTCTTCGGCTTGTTCCACCACGAGCACAGTGCTAACCACATGGTTGGTGGCGGCAATGTATCGCAATAGTGGCTCCTTTTCGCAAGGTGTTACCAACACCGAAGAGGTGGACAATAGACGCTTGAGGTCTTCAAATGCTTCTTGTGCTTCGTTTGTCCACTCGAATTTGTCAGCCTTGCGAAGAATTTGGTAGAAGGCAGTGCCTTTTTGCCCATCCGACTGATGAATCGACTGAGCACTGCGATTCGCCTAGCCAGCCGCTAGACGCCTTTTACATTCTCCAGCTTCTCCATAGCTAGTATGTGTTTTATTTTCTTCGGGTTGGCCTCAATCCCTCTCGTGGAGATGAGGTACCTGAGCAATTGCCCAGATGGTACGCTAAAGACGCATTTGTCTGGATTCATCTTGATCCGGCAGCGGTCGAGCTAATCGAAGGTCTCGTGGATATCATCGAGTAACAAGGCTTGCTCCTTGGTGTTGACGACGATGTCGTCGACATAGACTTGGATGTTGCGACCAAGTTGATTCTTGAGGCAGGCCTGCATACACCGCTCGTAGGTGGCTCCTGCGTTTTCAGCCCAAAGGGCATCGTTGTGTAGCAGAAGACACCAAAGGGCATGATGAACGCCGTTTTCTCCTAGTCCTCCTCCTTCATTCGAATCTGATGATAACCTGAGTAGGCGTCGAGGAAGCAGAGGTGTTCGCATCCTGTGGTGGAGTCGATTATGTGATCGATCCGTGGCAACGAGAAGTGTTCCTTCGGGCAATGCTTGTTCAAGGAGGTGAAATCCACGCACATCCACAGGATATCCGTGTCTTTTTTAGGAACAAGCACGGGGTTTGCTACCCAGGTGCTTTCCTTGATCTCACGTATGAAGTTAGCGTCGAGGAGTTGTTGACTTCCATACTGACCGATTTTGCCCTTGGTTCAGACAGTCGCCGTATTGTTTGTTTGACTGGCCTTGATTCAGGATTCACGTTGAGTGCGTGCTTGGCGAATTCCCTAGGAACTCCTGGCATGTCTGCTGGACACCAGGCGAAGATTTCCTAGCTCTCATGGAGGAATTCAACGAGCGTGAGTTCCTATGAGGGACTCAAGTTGTTGGCGATGAGGGCCGTCTTGGTCGGGTCCGTTGGGTGGACCTGGACCGCCTTGGTGTGGATCGATGTGTCGAAGGATTGGTCAGGTGAGCTTGGCTTGCTCGGGGGAGGCAGACTATTGTCTGTCGACTCCTTCAACCGTGCCAGGTCCTCTTGCATGCCGAAAGACTGGGAGATTCTGTTGAATTCCCTATCGCAGCTGTCAGATCTCTCGAAGCTTTCATTGACTGTGATAATGCCATTTGGGCCCGACATCTTCATCTGCAAGTAGGCGTAATGTGGCACCACTATGAACCTCGTGAACGCGACACATCTGAGGATGCAGTGGTATGGTGAGGGCCAGTCGATGACTTCGAATTCAATGCACTCTCGCTGAAAGTTTAATGGCCTGCTGAAGATGACGTCGAGGTTTATCTTACCCAGGGGTATACGCCTTTCCGTGGGACGATTTCGTGGAAGGTCGTGTCTGAAACTTCCAGACATGTCAGAGGGATCCGCATTGCACGAAGGTACTTGCAAACATGACATTAATGCCTCTTCCGCCGTCCATGAAGACGTGACTCGTCTCGAAGCCTCCAATCTGTGCCTCGAGCACCAGGGGACATTGGCCTGGGCGAGGTACTTGGCGCGGATGATCGCGCTTGTCGAAGGTGATGCAGGACTCCCTTCCACTGAGGTACTTAGTGGTGGAGGGCGGAGAGTTCGTCGCAAGATTTACTTGGCGAGTGATTGCTTTTTGCACTCAATTTGAGGGGCGTCCTTTTTGGATCATCCCCATGTTCCCCATGGTCGAGGGTATGGCTGGCCTCCATGGTTCTGGACTGGCAAAGCCGAAGGTGGTGGTGGCCCGGGTGGTGGTGGAGGTGCTCCATGAGCCACAGCGCCCGGGCAGCTCCGTAGCCCTGGCTTATCACGTCGCGATTCATCTGGTCCAGTCCTTCCTAGAAATTGAGGAACTCGTGACAGTCCTTTAGAAGGTGGCTGGACTTTTTCTTGCCGTCGTGCTTGTCGATCTAGAAGTGTACGTTGCACGGTCTGGACAGTTTGTCCTAGATAGATGTTCTAGGTGCTTCATCGCGAGTGCGGTGCTGTCACACTTGCGTGGTTTCCCGCTGTTGTGGTTGTCGTCGCGTTTGTCGGGATAGCCAACCGCGACCATGTTGACCTCCTCGTGATCCTCGTAACCGCGCATTCGACGCTTTCCTCGGCGATCACGTCTGTGGCCGAGGTCGTCATCATCATCGGAGTGGACATGGTTTTTTACCGAGTCCTCCCCATCAGCCCACCTATTCGCGATCTCCATCAGGTGGTCGATTGTCTTGGGCTTCGAGCAGCCCAGCTCCTTCCTGAGCTCTCTGCGGCATACGCCTCCTTTGAACATCGATTGCGCGGTCCTCAGAGATGTCTTCTGCAGAGTTTTTGATGATGGACCATCTCTGGATGTAGGACCGCAGTGACTTGCCAGTCTTCTGGTAGCAGCCTCTCAATTTTTCGATTGATGCGGGCCTTTTGTAACTGCCCTTGCAATTTCGTACGAAGCTGTAAACTAGATCTTCCCAGCTGCAAATCGATCCGCGTGGGAGGTTGTTAAGCCACGCACGAGCGGCGCCTTGCAATTGTAGCTGGAGGCATTGCAGTGATGTGCTCGTGGTTCCGCCGTGGAGCCTGACGGAGGAGATGTGATCCTCCAGCCAGATCTTTGGGTCCTGCAGGCTGTCGAATTTCGGGTTCTCCGATGGGAGTTTGAACCCCTTTGGCATTCGCTTCTGTCGAATGGCTCTGCTGAAGCGGCTGGCACCACATAGCTCTATTTCCGTTGTCTTCCGATTCATTCGAACGGGCATGCCTTGCGTGCATCTTGTCAACCTTGCACTTCATGATGTCATTGCACACGTCGTAATCATAGTCGTTCCGCCGTGAGCGGCGTCGCTGTGATAGGTCGTGGTTGTCATTGCTGGAGGAGGGTGAAGAGTAGCGTTTGGCCAGAGCTTTATTTTTCTTCGGCTCCAGTGTTGGCTCCTTGATGAGGGGCAACTTCGACTAGCCCTAGGCCCGCGATGATATGTCGATGCATGGCGGCTCGCGGGTCCCTAGCTGGTGGCTGGTTGTTGAGGAGGTACATGGTAGCTGATGTCACTGCTGCTTGCGGCGTCTTCAGGAGCACATTGCCTCATGTATCCACCGTCATGGATGAGAAGTCGAGGACTCACGTGGCCTCTTCTTGCTCCTTATCGGTGAGGTGAGCCAGTCAAGAGCGTCTCTTGGCGGTCATTTGCTTGTTGCCCTTGGAGGAGGATCCTCCCAAGGAGGAGAGTTGAGCTCGCCGAAGGCTCGACTCATCTGCCGCCTTTCTGCGCGCCTCGAGCTGGGCGATTACTTGCTGCTGGCGCTTGAATTCTTCCTTGAGCAGCCAGTGATAACCCATCAGCATGTCTTGTGATGAGTTTGGTGGCAGGGGGTGATGAGTGCATATTTGCATCATGTTTTACATTATTATTTTGCATTGTAGATGGAGGATCTTGGTATTTTACGGTGCTCGCGCGCACATTTTATGTCTGTTTTCACAGGCTCAAGACAGATGATGGATCCAATTGATACAATTATTGGAGTAGTTGTACTGTGGAGAAAAGGAGTCAAAAATAACATAAATCGCTTATTTGGGAAATATTAATAATACCAGAAGAAAACCAGAAGCGAACGAGGAAGGCAGAGAGCCCAACAACCAACTATACGACCGGAGCAACTCTTCTGCACGTATAGCTTCGGCCGTATAGTTGGCACCGCCTCCGCCTCGTTAAATAGATTCGTCCCGTGCAATTGGTTCGAGGAGATGACATACAGAACACCCAGAAATTTCGAAAACCTCACCTCCGGAAGGCATTTGGATGGGGAACTCATCCACAAGGGATGCATATTCTCCCTACACAGATCTGGGAGGCTAAGGCATCGATCTTCATCAACCACCGCTGCGTCAGCACCATCTTCATCCATCCCATCTGCATCTCATCTAGATCTTGTTATAATTCCTATACTCGTTGTGGATTTATACAAGTACTATTCATCTATGATTGTTTCCATTACCATTGCCATGATGTTAATCGCCTTCATATCTAAGTAGTCTCTAGTTCTTGGGGAGATGGAGAAACCCTAGCATATGACTGAGATGAGATAGAGATTATTATGTTATACATCATTATGTGTACGTGTTAATTGTCTTCATCTTGATATTGGGAGAAGTGCACCTCCTTAATGTTTGCCTCTTATGGGGACTCGATGGAGGGGATTACTTGTTAGTAGACGGAGGGATGATAGCGCTTACTGTGACTATAAAGCTGTTGTCATTCTTTACGTACTAACTTGGGGAATCAAGGAGAACTCATCAAGCCATGCCCATGCCACGGGAGAAATCCCTTAATAGCGCGGTAAGGCGATGGTTGTTGGTTACTGTCTGTTGTGGTTATGAGGATGATGTGTGCAGCGATTGCTGGAAAATCGTCTATATATGGAGCTCCTCCCACATACATACACACTATGAGAATATTCGTTATAATACTCTCGATTACTTAGTCTAAATTGCTAGCGGTGTATCCACTTCTCCCTGAGAACGCCTTTTCCCTATTGTAGTTCCAAAGTTCTATTACACACGCGATTCTTACTTTCTGCACTAAGTTTTCCTTTACTTTAAATTACCTTGTTCAACCAAAAACCCCAAAACAACTATACTTATCTTGCATATTAAAGTTATTTCTTAAGTACTTCATTTAGTTGTAGTTAAAAGCATTTTATTCTTTCACATACTGCTCCCTGTGGGATCGATATCTTTATTTTGAAACTAGCTACAAACGATCTATGCACTTGCAGTCATCAGTGGGTTACCCCGCAAGGACTCTGGGCAACGAGCCCACTCAGCGTCATTGAGCTTGATCAACACGCGCTCCTAGGTGTGCTCATTCGTAGTAAGGGTCAGGTGATTCTCCGGCCCGTTGTTGGTGGGTGCTCCATTGGAGGGACCACTATTCGCGACTGGGATACCTGCGTTGGAGGGACCAGTACCAGTGTTGTCGCGCTTGCCGCTATTGTCGCCTGTGTTGACGAAGTGCACATGTAGTGATTGGGGAAGCTGTTGCTTCCGCAGCTTTCAGATCTGGAGTTGTAGGCTTCATCCTCTATGGCCACATCGCCTAGATCGGACTCGCGACTGCTGACGCTATCCGTGTTCTTGACTGTTGTCGGGACGTTGAGTTTGCTTAGGGTGACGATCGGCGGTGGAAAAACCACGATGCTGGAGCAATCGCAGCTAACCAACTTGGAAGCGTAAGCTCCCGATCGCCAGGCCGATCCCATCGCCCACGGACTCGAAATACCCACGGACTCGAAATCCGGGCAAGTGGCTGGCCTGTGCACGGTAAAGTCGAGGGCATCGAAGGGGAGACGAATCTCCGCTATTACGGAGTTGTAGATCGCAGTTGATGGGGCCGAAGAAGCCGCGACATCATCACTTCCGATTCCCACAGACGAAGCCAATTGACACGGGTTAAACTCATCAATGTCCATTGTTATGGACTTGGATTTTGGAGAAGGAGGGAGCGCTGGAGGCATCAATTGGCTAGCAAACAAGCACACAGGGACGCAAGGTTTACCCAGGTTCAGGCCTGGTAGAGGACCCTACTCCTGCTTGTCTGCTCTTGGAATTATCGAGAGAGTCAAAAGTTACAAGGGGTGCGCAGATGCAATCTGGCGATGATGTGGAAACTAGGGTTGCGATTGTCCTCCTCGCCTGCCCCTCCTAGACTTTATATAGATAGGCTAGGTCTTGGGGTAGCAGGTCGAGTCGGTTACAGGTTAGGGTTTTCCCTCTGAACTTTGTATCTTGAGCTCGTCGTGTGCTGCAAGCAGTCGGAGTCTCCTGAGGTCACCCGAATCTTTGATTGGGCCCTCGTAACGTCGTGGGCTTCTGCCAGACTGGATCATATATACCAAACTCGAGTACCTGTAAGGTATGCCCATGTCAGTATACATAATGTATCAATATTTTGATTATAAGCTTTGAACGAATAAGCATCTCTTGATTTTTGCCTTGCTTGGTGGGCACTTCTTAGTTTCAGCCTGTTTTCTTCCATAGAAGAGCCAACTCATTGGGATATTTATTTTTTCTAGGATAAGGGTTTAAAGGATGGGTTCCCACCAACACAATGATATCCATATTGGTGGAATTGGTTTAAAGGCTAGCGGAAAGGCATAGTTGTCAACTAAATATACTATCAACTCACTAACATATGATTTGATGATGAGATTCACAATTTGAAAGACTGGACTATCATACAAGCCTCAACCTCCATATTTCAAAGACACATAGGAATATAAATATTCATCATTGAATATGCGACACGTCCACATCAACAAGCATAATGGGATGTATAGACTTTTGTTTGGGGTTACTATCATGCAATCAACTTAAAATAATGTTCCCTAATAGCATCTCATTTGCCTCATTATATAGCCAAAAGGATACAAACAAAGTAACCATTCATTACCACTTCCCTAAGTATTGATGAAACTTTACCCAAGCATTTGCTAATGTTAACTTGCATGCATAAGTATAGAAAAGGAGTCATACCTCTTTCATCAATTCATACAGATTGATTCATCATTCTTGTTCTTCCTCTCCCATCTTGAACTGCACAATATGCTCATATATGTTGAAATAAAGCAATTGGATATAGCTTGGTTCATTCTGGACTTCATTTTCAGCAATTTCAAAAAAAACTATTGCAAGCTTTTCCATTAATAACTTCTCATAAACATGGTGGTTTATAGTGGTTGTGATCCATATTTTATCGTAGCATTAAATTAGGGATCATTTACAAGTAAACATTGAAATCTGCCAACAAATTACTACACTGACGCAACACAATATTTCCCTACTTAAACATCCCAGGAATTTTTGCCAATTTTTGTGTGGGGGGATGAAAAGTTATAGTTGCTATATAAATTTCATCCTAATCGGAGTTATAGATAAAAAATGAAAGAAAAAACAGTGAACGTCATAATGCAGATTTCTACAACTTCTTCTACGTGCGATTTCAAAATGAAAATATTTTTGTGGTTTTTAGTTTTATACAATAAAATAAATCAAATGAATGGCAATTTAACTACATAAACAAGCAAAATCTTTTTGGGTTTTTGGGTTTTACTGAAAGTAAACAACATGCACAATCCTAATAAGTCAAATATTTTCCGGGTTTTCAAGTTTTGCTAAAATGAAACTACAACTCACATAACTTAAACAATTATAGCATGGCATTTACAATGAAAACGAAGGGAGGAAATCATACTCCCCCAAGATTTGGTGAAAGCGAGTATCTCGGATAGTTGGGATCATGCCCCCGGTCATATTGTCCATCACCATAATATGGTGGCTGCTGCTCCCATGACGGCCACTGTGGTGGTGCGTCCTCGTTCTGCTATTGAATAGAGTATCCTTATCCGGCGTGATAATCAGGTGCTGCAGGCATGCCACCCCATGTGGTATGTGCTGGAGGTTGAGGATAACCCTCCCATATTGCTGGTGAAGGCGGTTCAGCAGCCCCCCATGCATACTCGTTGATAGGAGTTGTCGACTTCCCTCTTAACCTATCAATATAGTCAATACGAGGAAGCAAAGTGGATTCCATCCTACCACGGTTAACCATATGTTGATACAACATGTGACCCATGCCATACTCCCTCAATATCCCCATGCGAACCAACATATTAGTATCCAAAAGAATGGGTCCCAGAACCGGAGTTCCCATGTATTCAAATTTCCTTTCATTCTTAAGGTATTCAAAAACTAATGTGGCTATTGCTCAAGCATGAAGAGGTTTGGAACTATTATGTTTTACAGCGTATGACAAGGTTCTAGCAATAATCACACCCAAGTTATATTGAGGAGCTACACCTTCCTTAGCACATTTCAATAAATAAATTATGGGGCCAGTGCATCCGGTTGAATTCTTCCTAGCAAGAAACCCTCTAACAAGAAACAATGCAAAATATCTTAATGCATGGTGCTAAATATGAGTGAACTTTCCTCTATGGATATCCTTAAGGACATCTACACTTATACTCCTCCAAAATGAATGAAGGCCCTCATCAGAATCAACAGGAATGGCTTCCCATTTTCCCTCATTAGGGACATGTATAGCATTACAAAATTCCTCTAACGGCATGATTATCCTTTGACCCTTCATGACAAACCTCACATCAAAAGTTCTGGGAGTTTCTTTACCTCTGCTACTTACCTTACATTTGGTTTGTACAAACCTGATGGTGGCTAGGAACTCACTGCTCAACTCGTACTAGGTCGGTTGAGGATGTCTTCCAAATTCCTCCAGCTTGGTTTTCTGCAAGAAATAAGTAAAATCTTCTTCTATGGATAATTCCTTCAGCGCATTGCGGTCAGGCCATTTGGTGTCTTTCACCTTCAAGGCTTCTGCCTTAAAGATTATTTCGTCTTCCCATTCTTGCTCTTCATCATAATTGGATAAGGCTATTGAGCCTCTCCTTGGCCTTAAACTCCTGATGAGGGTTTACCCTTGTTTATGGTGGATGAGACCTTGTAGCGCAATGAGCAATCCCTACAAAGAGATTTGAAAATGGCTGCCCAAACTTGGAGATCGAGAAATGGGCAGCAAAGGAGCAGAAGAAATTTTTGGAGTTGTACCTAGTCGAGTTCTGAGAGGAAGTAAATAACCTGGGAGGTTGGAGTCCACATAACTCCACCTAGGGGCCCACAAGGGCAGGGTGTGCCTACCACCATAGGGCGCGCCTTCTGTGCTCTTTTGGCCCCTATTGGCTTTCTGGCAGCGTCCTTTGGCATGGTGGATCCTCGGTGTAGAAAAATGGCCTGGTTTTTTTTTGTAATTTTTGAAAAATAATTTCTACGTAAATGTTCCTGAACTCAATTTTTTTGTCAAAACAAACATAAAATAATTAAAGTAACTAATTTTAAATGAAGGAATTCAAGTAAACTATAATACTACTGCATTAATAATTAAAAGGCAATCATTATCTCATCATTATTATGTTAAAAATGAGGTTGATCAAGTCTCATTAATACTATGATGATGGTAGAAACAATGGTTCACTTATTGTTTTTAAAAGAAAAAGTTTAAGGTACCTCACAATGGATTGGAATAGTTCCAACCATTGATGTTTCATACTTAGCATTGGGAGGAGGGATATGACTTTCAAAACTTCCAATTATAAGAACTTTTTGTTCAATGGCACTAACACCTCTCTTGGGTAACTCAATCGAATTCTTCTTTGGAAAATATATAGTATGCTCCTTCCCTTTCACGTTAAATGTTACTTTGCTTTTCAATTAATGACAACCCCTGCAGTATTTAGAAAGGGTCTACCAAGAATAATAGATAAATTATCATCTGCAGGCATTTCTAATATAACAAAGTCTATGGGAATCTGCACATTAGCAATCATAATAGGAACATCCTCACATATACCAACAGGAATAGGAGTAGATTTATCAGCCATTTGAAGTGAAACTTCAGTATGTACTAACTTATTTAAGTTAAGTTTCTTATAAAGAGAGAAAGGCATGACACTTACTCCAGCTCCAAGATCACATAAGGCATATTTCACACGAGTATTTTTAATGGTGCAGAGAATAGTTGGAATACCTAGATCCCCTCTCTTTTCAGGTAGTTTTCCCTTAAAAGAATAGTGAGCAAGCATGGCGGTAATAACTTCATTTGGTATATTTCTTTTATTAGTGACAATATCTTTCATATGTTTGGAATATGGAGGTACTTTAATAGGATCTACTAAGGGAATTTGCAAGTATATACTTTTATCAATTCAATAACCTTTTCAAACCTTGCATCATCCAAAGTTTTCATTACCTCTTGGGTATAGGGTATAGGTCTTTGCACCCATGTATCCCTTTCTTTACCTTTTGGTTATGGTGGAGGCTTCTTCTTCTTATTTTTATACCTTCAAGATTGAGGGTCCTCACTTAAAATAGGCTCAGATTCTTCATTATTCTCGTGTTCTTGTGATTCTTCATTTGGTTGGGACATTTCCACACCATATTCTTCATTATTAGTATCCTCAGTTTCAGCATTAGAGAGAGATACATCATTTTCTTGATCTTCAAAATTCCCATTAGTTTCATTTTCATTGGGAGATTTTCCTACAATTGACTTCTCCTTAAGAGCATCTTGATCATTCCTTTTTGGATGTGCATCAGGATAATCAAGATCCTGAGTGATAGAGCCTCCTCTTGTATTAACTCCACATATTTGCTTCTTCTCATTAAGAAGCTTTTCATACAACTTACTTTGAAGAGAAACCATTTGTTCAACTTGATTATTCATCATTTTGTAATGTTTAATAGTCATCTTAAGAGAGTCAACACAAGAGCCTACTCTTTTATGGAGAACATTTATCTTATGAGAGTTCTCTATTACTTCCCTTTCAATATTGTGATTATATGTTTCTAGATGAGGAAAAAAGTTACTACAATGATCAACATAAGATATTTCAGCAGGAGGTGATACCTTTCCATTGCTTTCAGAAGGACATATAGCATGAACTTGAATAGGGAAGCATGGTTTATCAATAGGGAATTTAAAACCCATATCAGAAAGTTCCTTTAAATGAGAAGATTTAATACCCCTTTCCTCCATAGATTTATGAGCTTCTTCCATATCTTCATTAGATAATAGGAGAACACCTCTCTTGTTACGAATCGTCTCACTTTTCTCTTCTTCTTCAATATGCCAATCATGATAATTCTGAGAAATAGTATTTAATAATTCCTTAGATTCCTCAATAGTCTTGTCCCTGAAAATATTTTCTGCAACAATGTCTAGATAGGTTCTAGAACTTTCAGTTAGTCCATTATAAAATGCATCAGGTAATTCATTATAATTAAAACCATGTGCAGGACATCTCTTTCCAGTGGCACAAAATCTCCCCCCTTGGGGAATACTTTCTTCTTTGTTTTGTGTAAAGTTACTAATTTCAACTCTCATAGCATGTATTATCAAAAATATACTTATGGAAAAACGAATACAAGCATGCTTCCTTACTAGTATTGGACTTAGGAGCTAATGATTTGTACCAAGTTTTGCATCTCCACCTAAAGAGAAAGGGAATAATTTTAAGAAATAATAGTGTTGTCGTATCTCAGTTTTTCCAAATAGGCAAGTAGTATCTTATAAATTCAGTAAGTGCTCATAGGGAAATTCTTATTCTTTACCATAGAACTTAGATGCTTCAACTCATTCTATTATTTCAGGGTTAACTTCAAAATCATAGTCCTTATCTTTAATGAATATTGCAGGTTCTTTGCATTTCCAAGCAGCAAGAAATAGTTTTCCTAGAGAAAAGGTACTCATGGTTTCTTCAAATTTATCCAAGTCATCAAGATCAAGACTCATAAAAGCTTTAGTGAAAGCAATATCCTCTTCACTAGGTGTCTCTTTAGAACTAGTGGCACTATCTTTTTCATTAACATGTTCATCTTTATCATATTCAGATTCCATATCATCATTGGATAAGGACTTAGATAAATCAGGCATCCCCTCATTATCTTGGCCATCATCCAGCAAATATTTTTCAATACAAGTAGACATCCTAGACAATGGTGAACTTGCTAGCATAATATTTTTCTTATTAATACCAAGAGTAGTAACAACATTAGGTGAAAAGTTTGGCCTAGAGGGAAATCAGTACCTCTCCTTGTAGTAGAAGGCATAATATCCTTCTTAGTAGCATCCTTACTCTTTCCCATGATGAGAGAAAAGTAAGTACATCAAGTAAATGATAACAGATGGTCTTACCGATAAAGCTAGGTTCCCCGGCAATGGCGCCAGAAAATGTCTTGATACCCACAAGTATAGGGGATCACTGAAATCTTCGATGGGAAGTATTACCCAAATTTATAGTTTGACTCAAGGGGAACACAAGAATACCAATAAGACTTTAGCAATTGAGGCGTCAATCTCAATCACACATGTATATCAATAAACTTGCAAAGGAAGTGGTGATTTATGGTAGTTGATTCAAAGCAGTAAAACAACGCAGTAAATAAAGCAGCAAATTTCTAGTTTTCACCGGAAGTAATGTTGTGAAACTTTCAGTGGCTAAAACGCAGGAATGAGGTGATAAAGGGGTGTTGCATGAATGATATCCTTCATATAATGTATCATACTAACATGGAATTTATCTCTAATTCAGTTATGTGTAGGTGTGTGCTCCAAACATAATCATGCATGTAAGTTTGCATAATATATTTTGTCCTGCCTGCCCATTTCACCGGGGCCAACTTGGTACTACAAGCAATTAAGGTCTACCTTTTCAAATAGACCGAAACAAACCATTAACACTTCATAAACACACAATATCCTCAAACTATCATATATTCCCATTGTTTTCCCTAACTATCACCATAGGGTTCGCAGGTTCAACATAATAATAGGTAATACACTTTGCAAATACATACCAAAGTCAAATATATGATTGGCCAATAAATGTTTAGTACTAAAATCATGTCATTCGGGTCAACAAGCATTAAACATAGCAAAAGTGTACCAACGCTCATACAAGAATGTCTACAAGATAAACACCTCAAATCTCGATACATATGGATGATTACATGATGGATCTCATCCAATCCCCATCCACCTCACATGCCCACAGGAAATTACTCACACATGATGAGGGGGATGAACCCATGGTCATTGGTGATGATGTTGATGATGATGGTGGTGGACAAGACCTCGAAATCCCACTCTACGAGGTGGAGAGCACGACTAATCTGACCCCTGAAATGAAGATCATGGCTCTAGCGGCGCTCTATTTCATGAAACTCTCCGTCCCTCTGGGTACCTAGGTTTTTTAGGTATATATGGGGGTACACCAAAGAGGGCCGAGGCGATGCTCCACGGCCAAAAGGACCTGGGTGGTGCGCCCACCCTTATTGGGCGCGCCACCTGGTCTCTTTTGGGCCTCGTGGCTCTGCTTGCTTGATTCCAAAGCCCCAGACTTCTTTATTTGGTGAAAAACTGACGTGGTATTTTTCCTTGTTTTTTTCCTGCCAAAACTAACAGAAAGGAGACTTTTTCTAAAAACAACGTTTGATTCAGTAGTTTTATCCAAGTATGGGAAGATTCCGGATCAAACCATCAAGCAAAGTACTTGGAAACGTAGATACATTTGAGATGTATCAAACACTTCTTTGGGTTAAGCATTATATTGTATTTTCGTAGATTTGTGAACATTTTGTCCAAGTCGGAAATGAGTGGTTCCTTTTTTTTGTACATCAGAGCTATATCATCCACATATGCATGTACATTGCGTCCGATTTGATCATGTAGGCAATGCTTCATAGTGCGTTGGTACGTACCCCTATGTTTTTAGCCCGAAAGGCATCGTTATGTAGCAGAAGGTTCTGAAAGGGTTGATGAACAAAGTTTTTAGTTTATCTGACTCCTTCATGCAATTTTGTGATAACCGAAATATGCATCGAGAAAACATAGGAGTTTCAAGCCTGCTGTCGAGTCGATAACTTGATCAATTCTAGGCAGAGTGAACGTATCTTTGGGAGAAGCCTTGTTCAAGGCAGTATAATCAACACACATCCTTAAATCAGTGGTGTACTTTTTAGGGACCATTACAGGATTGGCCGACCACTTAGTGTGGATGACCTCTTCTATGAATCCGGCTAACTCGAGTCGGGCTAGTTCCTTAGTTATTGCTTTGCACTTTTCATCGCTGAAACGTCATAAGGACTGCTTGACGGGTTTATCGTTAGGATACATGTTTAAAGAGTGCTCGTCAAGTTCCCTAGGTACTCCGGTCACGTCAGAAGGTTGACATGCAAAGATATCTTTATTATCTCTAAGGAACTCGACGAGCGCGCTTTCCTATGCGTGGCCTAAACCTACGCCTATCTAGGTCACCTTGGAGGGGTCATCATCCTTCAACAACGCCATCTTCGTCTCTTCTGATGCCTTGAACTCTAGAGTTGGCTTTGTCACCTCCTTCGTTGCTGGCATCTCGGACGGGTCGATGTTCTTCTTGATCTTTTGGTACTCCTCAACATGCAGTATGGCTTCAGCAAAGGAGGCATTTCTGTCTTCACATTCTCGTACCTTCTTCAGGTTTCCCCGAACCGTGATGATTCCATTAGGACCTGGAATTATCAACATGTTGTAAATATAGCAAGGGCGAGCCATGAAAGCCTAGTAAGCCGGACACCCAAAGATAGCGTGGTATGCGCTCTTGAATGGGACCACTTCAAAAGAAAATTCTTCTGTACGATAGTTCTTTGGAGTTCCAACAGTAAAATCCAAAGTGATTTCTCCTAGAGAGTTTGCTTGTCTTCTGGGGACAACTCCACGGAAAACCACGGAGCTATGATTCAGCTGCGTTTCCGATATCCTCATGGGGTGCGGTGTTTCGGCATAGATGATGTTGATGCTACTACCACCATCCATGAGGGTCTTGGATAACCCATAGTTGTCGATCAGCAGATTGACGACCAGAGCGTATTTTCCTAGCATATGTGGTTTAAGTGGATGATCGCTTCAGTCAAAGGTGATTGTAACTTCCGACCAGTCCAGAATCTTAGGGACAGCCAGAACAGTTGCGGTGAGCTCATGTGCTACTGACTTTTTGAACTTAGTTGGCTGGGATCCAAGGAAGCAGATGTAGGTATCTTTCTTGGTTGGGAAGGTCTTCTTTCCATCCGACTTGGGATTTGAGGTATCCGCCTCCTCCATGTCGGAATCTTCCTTGGACTCCTTCTCTTTGTTAGAATTTTTCTTTCCTTTCCATCGCTTGGCCCTGTAGCCAGCGGATTCGTCTTTCTTGATGTCGTCATTGAAACGACACTCAGTGTTGATGTGGGACGAACCCCCGTTGCCATCCGGGTGATGCATGCAAGGATTATTGGCGATGTCAGCCCAAGAGTAGCTTTTACCAGGTTGCTGGTCTCTTCTACCTTGGACTCTGGAAGTTCCACGGCCTCATCCCCGGCCGCCTCCACGGCCCCCTCGTCCTCTAGACTCAAAAGTTGCATTGACATTCGCAGTTTATGGATTAGGTGTATCTTCAGAGGTGTTCTTGCGTTTCTGGGTCTGCTGCTGCTTCGGCTGTTTGGCCGATTATGGCATAGCTAGTACGTTTAGCACTCACTCTGAATCATCGTAGGCATCTGCATATTTGCTTGACATTTCTATCAGCTCCCCAAGTCGGTAACTTTGTTGCACTTCAGGCGATGACGCGGTTATCCAATTGGGAGTCATGCGATGAAGGCTTCGATCGTAGTCTGGTCATTTACTCCCTCGCAGGAGTTCTTCGTGTCGATCCATCATCTGAGGTAGTCCCGGCAAGTTTCTCCGAGTTTTTGGGTGCAACGTTGCAGATCTCCGACCGTGCAGGGCCTCCTATATGTACCCTTGAAATTCTGAAAGAACGCACTTTGCATTTCATACCAGTTGTGGATGGTGTTTTTTGAGAGTTCATTGAGCAATGATCGAGCCGTCTTTCTCAGCATAAGTGGGAAATATCGGGTTGCGACCAAGCTGTTTCCTCCTTTGGCCGATGCAGCAGGCCTGGAAGAAATCCTGGAGCCAGGTGTCTGGCCGAGCTACACCATCATAGCGTTGAATACGCCTTGAGATAGCAAATCTGTCCAGGAAATCCGTTTTTGTCATATGCATGGTCTAAAGCATTTTGGGCCCACATATATATTATCCGACTCTTAGCGCCGCGCCTCTATGTTTGTGTTGATCCGGTGTCTAGCTTCACTTGGTGACAGAGAGGGCCATTTCAGATGTTTGTTGCATCTAAAGTGTCGTGGAGCCGGATTTCTATTTCCTCCACCACCTCCTCCGCCTTGGTGCCCTCCTTGGCCTCCGTGGGAGTTGTTATGGACATTGCTTGGTGGAGAGGGTGGTTCTGGTGGGTTATTTCCTCCAACTTGTGCTTCATGGTGATGACCACCGTGCCAGCTTGATCCAGCACGATGTTCGCCATTCCTTCATCCGCCGTTACCATCATTGTGATGAGGCTCCACCGGACGGCTTGTGTGTCTAGGAGGGGGAATTCTTTGCCGGTCCTACTCCCGACGTCGTGCTTCTTCTTCTTCCCTATGGTTATCTGACTGCTGCCGGAGGGGTTGCTGTTGAATAATTGCTACTAAAACATCTCGCTCTGTGGCTGGGGCGATGTTGCTCCAGCTTCGTGCAGGTCCGTGCCACTATCCTGAAGAGCAGGTTCTTGAATAATTTTCTTCCCAAGGGTCAGAACGGTCACGTCGATCCGGTTCCCATCGGGGCCTTGTATCTTGATGTCGACTAGTGTCTATGCAACATTGGTCGGATTTGGAGACTAGTTTTCCGCTGCCGAACATGGTGACCTTCTATTGCTCCAGGCCCTTGGTGAGTAGCTTCATACTTAGCCGGACCTGGTCTGGTCTTGTATTATTTACCATGATCTCTCGGCCCATAGCAGTATTTTCTACCGGTGTGGTATACAACCGGTTTCCTTTGTTATCGATCCAAGGCTTTCCCACGGCTACGTCTCCTTCGAAAAGGGTTTTGTGAACCTCCGGATTTCTATTGGCCAACTCATGGCCATTCCAAGTCTTCTGATGGTATAGGGAGTTATGTTGTCCTGCCACTGCGATGCACTGCTTCTCCTCGACGAGATTGGTTGCTTCATCTAAGAGTCTCTATCAGTGTTCCTCTAGAGCTATGGATCTTTCCTCCAACTCGCCTGGGTTGAGATCCGCTGTGGTTGGGATTTGCGTTGTAAGTGCTTCTCCGAGGAACTCTCGGGAACCTGTGGTAACCACATGTCCATCCACCGGAGATGTTTTCGGGTCTGAGGGGATCATAGTGCCATATGAGTCCTCCTCGTATTCCTCGGTGATCACCTCTTCAGTCGGAGGATCCTTGGCCGGAGGTTTCTTTTTCTTCTTCTTTGCCTTGTTAGCCTCATTGGTACCCATAGCAAATACGGCTTTGGGTCCAATTCCTGGAGTCAAGCTTCTATGAGTACTCTCGGACATCTAACATCGGGATTACTTCTGAGAGCCATATCACCATGCGGTTCAGGATCTTTCATCCATGCTATTATAGGGGCTTTGATCCATGGCTTCTCCTTCTTCTATATCCTTGGAGTTGATTTCCTCTTCAATTTACGCTTCACACTTTCGAAATTCTACCGATGTCATGGAATCCTCAGGGGAAGTCGGTATATCAGTGTTTGTTCCAATAGTGTCCAATATCGAGTTGTTGTCGTCTCTAGCATCGGTAGAGCTGAATCCGGATCGAACATATCTGACAAAGTGCGATGTGTGCCTCCTGAGGTAGTTATGTCTTTCTTTGTTGGCTTCCTCGAAACATCTTATGGTCTCGAGAATTGCATCCGTGTTGACTATGGCACCATTCATCATCCTCTTCACGGTGTGCCTCGGGAGTAATTTTTCTACACTAGCATCGGTAGAGCCGGATCCGGAACTGTTGTTGCTTTGATCTTCCTAAGATTCGACCTCCTTTGGGAGATCTTCTTCAGATCCAGTCTTCTCCACTATCTCCGCTTTAGGTGCGGGCTGGGTGGGATTAGGGTTTTCTAAGACCCGAAACTCTGCCATCTCCGTGGACAAGGTGGATCCAGAAGCTTCTTCTACATCTATCATCGCCGCTGGGCTGAGTTGGGCAGGTTCAGCGAAACCAAGGTAAACATCTATCTCGCTAAAAGACATGATTGTGTAGCTGGTCATGGGTTCCCTAGCCGGACTCGAAGTCTCATCGAGAAGGACAAGAGGGACATCGCTGGCATAGAGGACCCAACTACTGACCCACAAGTATAGGGGGTGTATCGCAGTATTTTCGAGGGAAGTAAAACAAAAATTTATTGATTCGACACAAGGGGAGCCAAAGAATATTTATAAACCTTAACAACTGAGTTGTCAATTCAGATGCACCTAGAAACAATCTTGCTCACAACAGTTTATCAGTAGCAACAGTTTTGTAGTAGGAATAGCAAAGTAACAGCAGTAGTAAAGTAAAGACAGCAGTAACAATAGCAATAAACAGTGGGATTCGAGTGCGGTAGGCATAGATAGGGATGGACGGGTGTTGCATGGACAAGACAATTCACATAGCAATCAGAACATAGTGCAATTGCAAGTAAATAAGATAAAGCATCCTAGTACTAGATAATCCTAGGCATGTGTTCCATATATAGTCATATGTGCTCGCAATGAGAACTTGCACAATATCTTTTGTCCTGCCAGCCCGTTTGCAGCGGGGCCTCAAGGGAACTACTGGCAATTAAGGTGCTCCTTTTAATAGAGCACCAGAGCAAAGCATTAACACTCCATGAACACATGTGATCCTCACATCAAAGTCATTCCCTCCGGTTATCCCGATTTCTGTCACTTCGGGGCCATTGGTTCCGGACAACAACGTGTGTATACAACTTGTAGATAAGACCAAAAACAATACTATCATAATGAAATCAATAACATGTTCAGATCTGAAATCATGGCACTCGGGCCCTAGTGACAAGCATTAAGCACAACAAGTCGCAACAAAGTCATAAAGCACTAATAAAAGATACTAGGCACCATGCCCTAACAATCTGATGCCATTACATGAATGATCTCATCCAATCCCTACCATCCCCATAGCATACAGCGGGGGATTACTCACTCATAGATGGGGGAAACATGGACGGTCGATGGAGAAGCGATGGTGATGATGATGGCGATGATCTCCTCCAATTCCCCGTCCCGGCAGGGTGCCAGAACAAAGTTTCTGGTGCTGTTTCGTGGAATCTGGTGGTGGCGGCGGAGCGGAACTCCTTCTGGAAAAACGTCGAACCCCCCTGGAGTTTTTAGGTCAGAAGCCTTTTTATAGGCGAAGAGGGAGACCGAGGGGGTGCCTAGGGGGCCCACACCACCCCCTGGTGTGGCCTGACCTGTCCCGCGCCACCAGGTGGTGTGGACACCCCCTGGCTCCTCTCCGTCTCGTATTCTGGCTCCTGGAGTCTTCGGGTGAAATAGGCACTTTGGCTTTTATACCGTCCAATTCCGAGAATATTCATTTTCTGACTTTCCTGGAACCAAAAACAGTAGAAAACAGGCAGCTGGCACTATGGCTCTTGTTGATAGGTTAGTCCAAGAAATCATATGAAAAGTACTCCAAAGTGTGGATAAAACACAAGAAAGTGGATAAAACCAAGCATGGAACATCAAAAATTATAGATACATTTGCAATGTATCAACATCCCCAAGCTTAACTCCTACTCATCCTCGAGTAGGTAAGTGATAAAAAGAAAGAATAATTTTTTAGGTGACATGCACCATCATAAACTTGATCAAAGCATTTGTAAAACATTCAAAGCTGGGATCATAGTACTTCAATCATAACATGAAAGAAAAAGTTCTAACAATAAGACAAAGAAACTATGATGCAACATGAAAAGGCACAAACGAAAGATTCAAGAATAACAATGCTTTGCAAGACATTTGTTTGTTTCACATAATGATAACATAGCATAGTGGCATTCAGCTTGTCCCTCACAGAGTAGCAAACATAAATGCATAGGACACCTTCAAAGTTTACAAGAGTGACTAGATACAAATAGTTTAAAACAAGCAATATCAAGGTAAGAATCAATCAACAAGTTTTGGGACAATGCACATAGAACTAAGAATGGCCACTATGCTCTCAAGAAAGTGCTCATAGAATGTGTGGAGACTCAACAAGGAAATGAACAGGTTTTGAACAGTTTGAAAGGCTTCCAAATGCTGAAAGTACGATACTCATTAGCTTTGAGCTCTCAATGCCCCTATCATAAGCATCTTTAAATGGTTAAGGTTAAAGTGACACAACTAAGAGGATATGCTTGACAAGTTATAAATCGAAGTCTCATGCCCCTTACTTATGAAGACCGATCCTCATGCTACTCAACTTCAGTCATGAGTAAGCTCTTGTCATTGTAAGTATATACGTATCATAGAGAACCGCCAACGGGGTACCCCTTGCACATGATACATGTCGTGGTGGTGTGACGGCAGATGCCATGGATAGGCTAAAGGTGGGGACTAAATGCACTAGGGGAATCCAGGGAGGGATAGTGTGGTGATTCCACACACAGTTGCTTTGTATTCGATTCACTTCCACAGTTTACAAGTGCTCCTTGAGCTGTATTAGGGAGCGAAGGAAGAGGAACTCTCTTACTCTCACCACTAGCTAGCCCTCAGGGAAACACTAGTAAAACCACTACTCACTAGAGATTAATCAAGCAAAGACCAACCCCTTCTATAGAGGCCCTAGCCCTCCTTATATAGGGGTGGCTAGGTCTCTACTTAGGGCATACGTGGAGGCATATTCCAAGGAATATGCCTCTTCCCAAAATAGTAAGCCGACCAGGTCACTTTTGCCCCGTGTCATCCATGCAGAGGCTACATGACCCTCTACGGCGCCCGCGTCACCCGACATGGGAATCATCACCTTTGTCGGCCACGCCTCAGTGGTCCTGGCCTCTGTCCGCTTTGCTCACGCTCTGCGTACAGTGCTCACCTTTGACCAGCGAGATACCTTCCTTCTCTTACAAGCTCGATATAACCCAGATCATACCTAGTTGATCCGGCCACACCTGTTCCTGCATATAAGTTAGATACATCTTACCGACATACGGCATAAGTCGGTTGAGACCCAGTTAGGTGGACGTCCCCTGGTCCGGGTTACTCCGTGATTCGGCCTGCCTTGAGGTGACTCGGCCAACACTTGCTTTGACCATGCCGTACCTCGGCTAACTAGGCCTTTATACCCCGGCGTGACCCTACCCGGCGGTATCCCCCCAACATTAGTCCCCGAAGCTGGTGCGGTCTTAGCTGCCTTAGCCGCTAAGGCCACATCAGGTTCAATTTTACTGAGCCTCTTGCTCCTTCTCCGAGTTACCTCATAATCCGGATTTAATAGGTTTACTTTCCCTTGGCACATTCCGAGTTTTCACTCGCTAGTCGGGTCACCTCATACTCATCCGGGTCATCCTTCCTTCTCTTGTACGCTTCTCCATGTGGAGGCTAATCATTACTTTGCCTCATTTTAAGGGCCTACGACAGTAACCGCCGTAGTTATTGTCAGATTTTACTGTAGCACGCGTCACATCGTGCCCGCCTCCTCGTTAACTGTATCATAACGTCGCGTCGTGGGATCCGCTGCACCCTGTGGCCCTTCCTATGGCTCGTCGCTGATTGGTCGATCCGGGTCATATACGGCCACACCGTGTGGCCCGTCCGCACAGCGCGATCCCACTACCCCTTAAGGGCGTGGTTAAATAGGGGAGGGGTGCGCCCCTTGGGTATTTTCCCCACTTCCGCACCCCTCTGCCTCTTCTTCTTCCTCTTCCTCTCCAGCGACAGCACCACCGCCACCGCACTTGCGCAGCTGCGTCGCCGCCGCACCGCTTCCACGCGCACCAGCGTTGCCGCCACCTCCACGCATCTCTTCCGCCACGGGTCCTCGCCAGTCCAGGCCACTGCCTCCCACGGGTGCTAGCGCCTGTGAGGATAGTGACCTTGAGATGACAGAGGAGGAGCTCGCCGTCGCGGAGCAGGAAATGGAGGAAGATGCGGCGAACGCCGACCGCGGCGCGTGGGCTAGATCTTGGGTTTGCCAGGATGATCTAGACTGGCTGTATCGCACCAGGCGCATCCCAGAGGGCGTCATCGCATGCCTTGCCGCCGCCGAGCTTGCCCCTCACCCAATCCGGGTGAGTATGTGGTATTCCTATCCCACTTCCAACGGGGGTTCGGTCTCCCTGTTAGTGATTTTTTCCACGACTGGCTCAACACATATGAGCTTCAGCCACACCATCTTCCGGCTAACGCCATCACCTCTCTCTCCGCCTTTGCTTCCACCATCGATGGCTACGCTGGACTGTGGCCCATAAAGGATCTCTGGATCCGGTTCTTTGGCCTCCGCCGGAACGTGATTCTGAACATAGAGCTTAATCCGGAGGACAAGCAGCTCACGCAATTCGGCGCAGCCTCCATTTCTCCTAGGAAACAGTCAATCTCCCCCCGAGTTACGGGGCTTAACCCTTGCAAGGGATGGGCCCGAACCTTCTTCTATGTCAGGAATAGCACATCTGAGGATCCGATCCGGCTGCGCCCCTACTCTCCGGGTCCTCCTAATCCGGATTTGTAGGACAAGATCCCCAAGAAGCCCACTGTCCTGGCGAACCAAGTCAACAAGAGGTTCCAGGAGTTAAAGGATCTTGGATTGCGCAATGAGGACGCAATGATCATGTTTGTTCGCAACCGGATCTCCCCCTCTAGAAACGCACGCACAAACTCTGTCACATGAGCTGGGGCCGTGACACCAACCGGACCTCCTCATTCGAGTTGAGCAACACCGAGATCTTCCGCCGGGTCAAGGCCCTCTTCACCACCCACAAGGACTTCTCTTCTAAGTGGACGTGGGGGATCGAACACTTCTGCCGAGATAGGCTTCCCCCTGCAGTTAGTCTCGTGCCCCAAACCTTTTCCGAACTAAATCATACGTCGGTTTTTGTTGTAGGTTTAAACCTGTTGCCTTTTATTTCCCTTAGATGTTTCTTCAGCAAACTCTTGAGGATGGCACCGAGCCTTCCCTCAAATGGGAGCCTGACCGGGATACCTCGGACGAGGAGGAACCGGATCAGGAGATGTTCCTGCTGATGGCTGACGCGACCAAGCAACACACCGGTAAACTCTCTTCCATTAGAGATTGGCCCGAGGATGAAGATGATTCGGACGTTGAGGTGATGGAGGAATTTGACGATGTCCCCCTTTCTTATGCTTTTCTAGCATCAGCTAAACCCGGTGGGCAGATCCATGAAGATCCTCCCCTTGCCACAGGTGAGCCTGTCCCGGTCGCTCCGAAGAAGAGGGGAGCCGCATCTGCTTCTTCCTCCGGACCTTCTCCGCCAGCTAAAAGGCGAAAGAAGTCCGGGGACAAAACTGCCACCAAGTCCACGACCAAGGCCGTGGCCCGGAGAGCTCGCAAGCCCAAGGAGCCCTTGACTTCGGATGAGTAAGTCAGTTATCCCTTTGCTATTCACTTGCTCTTCCTTTGTTATATTTTCTCATCATTCATGATTTGATTCGGTAGGGCCGTGGTGGAGGTCCCCCAGAGCGGATCTGGCATTGCTTCACCGCTTCGACACAACCCTTCTCCCCCTCGTGGCAACGATTCACGCCCGTTGAGCCCCATTCAGGAGGGTTCAGCGGCTGCTCTAGGTTCCAGCCCACCTCGTCAAGAGGGGGGAAACCTCAGAGTGAGGAAAACTGGCTCTGCCGAGGCAGCGGCAACCACCACTTCGGCTTCGCCGCAACCAGCTTCATCCGAGGTACCCACATCACCTCTGCCAAAACAAAAATCAATACCAGCATCAGCTCCAGCACCAGCAGCAAAGGCACCAGCAACAGCGCCAAGCCCCTCCGCCTCGTCCGAGTCTTCCAAGGCTCGGCGAGAAGGCACCAGTAGGACCAAGGAAGCACCCAAGGGAAAATTAGCCGCAACAACTTTCACCTCACAACAGCAACCCAAGGGCAAAAAGGCTCCTGATGCCACCAGGGCAGCGGCAATCGAGGCTAGACAGCGCACACTTGCGTCCATGCTCCCGAAGAAGCCTCCACCGCCAAAGGATGCGCCTGCCGAGCCAGCTGATGTGCAACTCGTTTTGCACACCAGCCCCGCCATTGCCCAGGTTGAGAGGAGGGAAGCTCACACTAAGGGTCTAGTTGCACCCCACATGCTCAGCGACGAACGTTATCCTCCGACCTTAATCGAGTTTGTAAATAACTGGAACAAGGCGGAGGTCGTCCATAATGATGATCTCCTAGAGAAATTCGGGCCCGCTGAGTTTGCTGCCCAGATGAACACCGCTGCCAAGGCAATTAACCTTGCAGGCCGGATGATGGAGGTATGTTACCTCGCCTTTTCCTTAGCATGTAGAAGATATTAGTGATATAACCATTAGTCCCGAGCCTCCGGGGGAGTAACTTGTTACTCGGCCGGATGCTCCTTAGATAACTAACGTAGCTCCTTAATAACTTCGAATATGCACATACCTAGAGCCGGGTTAAGTTCCACTTGGCCCGGATCTTGTACACCTTGAATATGCACACACCTAGAGCCGGGTTAAGTTCCACTTGGCCCGGTTCTTGTACACTTCGAATATGCACACACCTAGAGCCGGGTTAAGTTCCACTTGGCCCGGATCTTGTACACTTCGAATATGCACACACCTAGAGCCGGGTTAAGTTCCACTTGGCCCCGATCTTGTACACTTCAAATATGCACACACCTAGAGCCGGGTTAAGTTCCACTTGGCCCGGATTTTGTACACTTCGAATATGCACACACCTAGAGCCGGGTTAAGTTCCACTCGACCCAGATTTTGTACACTTCGAATATGCACAAGACTAAGCTGTCCATTTTTACTCTTTTAGGTGACCACCAATCATCGGAGCACTGAGTTTCAACGTCTCTTGGATACTCACAAGATGCTGCGCGCAAAGCATACTGCGCTTCTCGCCGAACACGATAAAAGGGGTAAGTTTTCTCCTTGGCAATTTTCTATTTCTCTTCGTCTTTTTCCGCCGAACTAATCCCTCATTCGGATTTCGCAGCTAGAGTGGAGGCTGAGAATATCCTCATGAGGAAAAACTTGGACTAGATAAAGGGTAAGTTAATCTTGCTCCACCTTGGTGTGCTTCCTATCTCCTTTTCTCCTTGGCTCGGCAAATATTCATACCTCGGCTTTGCTAGGTCAACAGACTATTTCAGCCTCTCTTGAAGATAGTGTGCCTGCGCCTGACATGATGTTGCATTTTCTCGAACAAGCAGGGCAGCACCAAGCTGAACTCAAGAAGAAGGACGATGAGCTTGCCCTCCTCCGGACCAAAGATGAAGAAATTGACAAGCTTAAGGCAGATATGAAGAAGCTCAAGGCGTAGCACAAATCTGAATTGGAGAAAGCAGGCCAAGACTTTACTGAAGAACGAGAGCGCCTTAGCCTCCAGATCGCCAAGGACCAAGAACTTCTTAAGGAGGCAAACATCAAGCTTGAGTTGGCGAACACTGAACTTGCGCAACTCCGCAAAAGGCGTGATGACTGTACCAAGGAGCTGACCCGGATCCACTACCACATTTCTCGTAAGTTCTTTTCCTTCAGCTGGCATTGGTCTCTCCGGGTTGCTTTACTTCTCTTTTCCTTACTTGCTTCGCTTGTTTTGTTTTCAGACAAATTTCCAGAGGGCAATGCCATTGCAACCACTTCTATAACCAAGTTCCGCCAGCAGAGGGGTACCCCAATTGCTCCTGACGCTAGACAAATTCCTTATGACATTGAGGACCCGCTGGTCAGCTTGTCTTCTCGTGTCGAAATTGTGAAGAATTATGGCAAGGACATTCTTGATGTAGCAATCCGGATCTTCAATGCCTTTTGGCCTGATGAAGATACCCCGGAAGGGACCGAAGCTCTCATTGCCAAGCTTATGGAATGCGAAACCCAGCTTGACCTTTGGAGGGAATCTGCTGGACGCGCCGGGGCTGAAATCGTTCTCCACTACGCTCTTACGTAGTATGAGAAGATCGACCTCAATCTCCTTGCGCGCATGCGCACCGGATCCAGATGGTCCAGCGACCCGGAGTGGATTGCTCATCGCAAGGCTTGCGCCCATAGCCTCATTGAGTATGCCCCCATTCATTAATGGAATGAGGGTCCAAGCATCCTTGGCGCCGCCGACGATGAAAATGCCGAAGATGGTTCGGGTGGGGACGAAGGAGACGATGCCTCGTACGTCGAGGAAAGTGAAGATGACATTGAAGCCGAAGCTGGAGCTGCACCTGCTGGCGCCGAATTTCCTCCCCCTGCTGCTCCTTGAGCCAGAACACTTTAAAGTTTATCAGATCCCCGGTATGCCGGGTGCAATTGTATTAAGCACATCAGTTATATTTTGCTACTAAGTTTTTATGCCGGATTAACTTGGGCATCGTCCCCGAGTTTCATTTTCTTGTTTCTCCAATTTCTTGGCTCGGCTCGTATCCACCTTGGTTCGGTTTTATGACTTACGAGTCCGAGTTTCAAAAATTGACTTAACAATACTTGGAAACTTTAGGATTAGCTCAAAATAATTCAGCATAATAAATTTAGAGTAAGCACAAGGTTAGTCCGAAAAACAAACATCGGCTCGATTAAGTTTCTTTCCTTAGTCGTTTTTCATGTGCTACACAATTCCAAACTTGTTCTCTTGCTTTCCATGAAGCCAAATCTTGTTGGACACCAGCAAATCGAAGAGTTAGGTTTTTGGTGCTCACACACTACTAATCCGGCTTAAGTAGAAGCAACTTACGCCAGCCGACATATAAATAATAAATACAGAAGACAACCAATATTATTAAGGCAGTCCCCAAGTTACTGCTCGAGGTGCCAAGATTTCATTGATAAGCTCACTACCGGCATACATACCGCCATATGAGAGACTCAGATACATACACTTCTCCGCTAAGTGTAGAAAGGACGAAGTAGAGCTACATTCCATGGACGCTTAGATTCCTCACCGGACCTGTCCGCCTTGTTCTTCTCCTGCGGTTTTGCATCGATAAGATAGTAAGAATCATTGTGCAATGCTTTGCTCACAATGAATGGCCCTTCCCATGAGGGGGCTAATTTATGCATGCCAGCAGTACGTTGTACCAACCGGAGTACCAGATCACCTTCCTAGAAAATTCGGGGGTTTACTTTCCGGCTATGATAGCGTCGGAGATTTTGCTGATATATGGCGGATCTAGACAATGCCAATTCTCTCGCTTCTTCCAGCAGATCAAAATCATTTTGTCGGGCTTCTTGCACTTCGGCTTCTGTGTATTGGGTGACCCTAGGCGATTCATGCTCTATGTCGGCTGGTAATACAGCTTCTGCCCCATATACCAGAAAGAATGGCGTATAGCCCGTTGATCGATTCAGAGTTGTTCTTAAGCTCCACAGTACCGCTGGTAGTTCTTCTATCCAGCACCCCGCTGATCTTTGCAGCGGCTCAATGAGTCGGGGTTTTATCCTAGATAGCACTAATCCGTTAGATCTCTCCACTTGCCCGTTCGATGCGGGGTGGGCTACCGAGGCAAAGTCTAGCCGGAACTTCTTATCTCGGCAAAAACGCGCAAATGCTCCATTAGCAAAATTTGTGCCATTATCTGTTATAATACTGTGAGGATAACCGTATCTCAATATGATGTCTTTGAGGAATGTTACGGCAGTAGCTCTATCACATTTTCTTATTGGCTTCACTTCAATCCATTTCGTAAATTTGTCAACCATGACCAAGATGTGGGTCATGTTCCCTCTTGCTGGTTTAAACGGGCCAACCATATCCAAGCACCATACAGCAAATGGCCATATAATTGGTATGGTCTTGAGCTCCGACATTGGCATATGCGTTTTTGTCACATATCTCTGACAGCCATTGCACTTTCTTACCATATCTTCTGCTTGTTCCAAGGCACTTGGCCAGTAAAACCCATGGCGGAAAGCTTTTGCTACCAAGGCTCTGGATGAGGCATGATGCCCACATTCCCCTTGATGTATATCTCGGAGGATGTCTAGTCCTTCCTCCAGGTCAACACATCGCTGGAGGACATTAGTCACACTCCTTTTGTATAGCTCGGAATTGATGATCGTGTATGCTTTTGCCCTCCTCTGAGTTTGCCTGGAAAGCACCTCCTCAGCGGGTAAAGTTCCATCTTTTAGGAATTCGAATATGGGCAGTGCCCAAGCTGGTACAACTCCACTGGGAACACATCCTCATCAATTTCCATCTGATCCACCGGCATAACTTCAACCGGATCACGCTGTGCAGTCCCCGGGTTTGCTAAGGCAGTCCCCGCGTTTGCCAAGGCAGTCCCCGGGTTTCGCGAACCACTCCCCACATCAATGTCCATGGGCACAGCCTCCGATTCTAGATTTGCCGGGATAAAAATTGAGTCGTATTCCGGGGATGGCCTGATAGATGGTTTTCTGAGGTGCTCTAATGCTACACCCGGTGGAATTGCTTGTCGGGTTGATCCGAGCTTCGACAATACGTCGACATCCTCATTTTCCACCCGGGGTATATGGTGAAATTCGCATCCCTCAAAGTAACCAGATATCTTCTGCACATGAAATCTGTATAATGACATGTTTGCATCCAAGCATCCCATTGTCCGAAGACTTGCTGGACTACGAGATCCGAGTCACCGAAGCATTGGATCCGATGTATTCCAATCTCTTTTGCCACTTTGAGCCCATGCACAAGTGCCTCATATTCTACAACATTGTTTGATGCAGTGAAGTGGATCTGCAGCACATATCTCAGCTGGTCCTTCTTGGGCGAGGTAAGCACAACTCCGGCGCCTAACCCGGTTTTCGTTTTTTGACCCGTCAAAGTGCATTCTCTAGTAGTTCGGGTCTGGCAATGGTGGCTCATATTGCACCTCGGCCCAATCCACAAAAAAGTCCGCCACAGCCTGAGATTTGATTGCTTCGCTTCTGTCATATTGTGGCGCATAAGGACCTAGCTCAATTGCCCACTTTGCAATCCTGCCACTTGCATCCTTGTTGCTCATTATCTCGGATATGGGGGCTTCACATATTACCTTGATTGGGTGCTCTTCGAAATAGTGCTTCATCTTCTTAGCTGCCATATACACACCATATGCCACCTTCTGACAATGAGGATAGTTCTGCTTTGATGCAGATAATACCTCGCTTAGGTAATATACTGGCCTTTGCACTGACTTACCCTCTTCATCGCGCTCTACCACAATTACTGCACTTACAACTCGGTTAGTTGCGGCTATATAGAGCAACATTGGCTCCTTTGATAGTGGAGAGGCTAACACTAGTGCAGTGGCTAACATCTTCTTTACTTGGATAAAGGCTTCATTGGCCTGCGGCGTCCAGACGAACTTGTCCGACTTTTTCATGAGTTGATAGAGAGGCAGTGCCTTTTCTCCTAACTGACATACAAACCGACTTAAGGATGCCAGGCAACCATTGAACTTCTAGACATCGTTAAGACACTTCGGTAGTTCCATTCGCTCTATGGCCCGGATTTTAGTTGGATTGACTTCGATACCTCGGCAGGAGACAAGAAATCCGAGTAATTTTCTAGCCGGGACACCGAATGTACATTTCTCCAGATTAAGCTTCATTCGGAACCTCCTTAGGTTCGCAAATGTCTGCCTGATATCATCAAGGAGCGTTTTGCTTTCCTTGGTCTTTATCACAACATCATCCACATACACCTGCACATTTTGACCAATTTGGTCATGCAAACATTTTTGCATACATCTTTGGTACGTTGCCCCTGCATTACGTAAACCAAAAGGCATGGTGCAATAGCAATAAGCCCCATACAGGGTGATAAACGCAGTCTTTATTTGATCACTTGGGTTCAGAGGTATCTGGTGGAAACTAGAATATGCATCAATGAACGACAACAACTCACACCCAGCAGTAGAATCTATGACTTGGTCTATCCTTGGCTACGGGAATGGATCTTTTGGACATGCCTTATTCAGGTTCGTGTAATCGATACACATACGCCAAACCACTGTAACGTTCGGATCGTCTTTCTTCTTCTCCATCAGCACCGGATTAGACAGCCAATCCAGGTAAAGCACTTCCATGATAAATCCTGCAGCCAGCAACCGGCTATCTCATCTCCTATGACCTTTCTCCTGTCTTCAACGAAGCGGCGGAGAGGTTGCTTCACCGGCTTTGCTCCGGGGCTCACATTCAAAGACTGCTCGGCCAACTCCCTTGGAACACCTTGCAAGTCTTGTGTGGACCAAGCAAAAATATCCTGATTCTCACGGAGGAAGTTGATGAGCTCGCTTTCCTATTTGTCATTTAACCCGGCACCAATTGTCACGGTGTGCTCAGGGAACATATCATCAACACGCACTTTCTTGGTATCTTTTGTCACTTGGAATGAGGCACTACCATGGAGGTTACTCAATGTCGGCATATACTGCTGCGCAGATTGAGCCAATACCGCCACTTCTTGGATCTTTCACTTCTCCTGCGCGATCACGAGTGACTCGCCCAAGTTAGACCCGGCAGACGCCCACTCAATGGAACGTCGGAAATCACCAGCTATGGTAATCACACCATTTGGCCCGGGCAACTTCATCTTTAGGTAACTGATGTGACAACTTGCCATGAATTTGTTCAGGGCAGGCCTGCCGAGTAACGCGTGATACGCACTTTCCAAATTGACAACTTCGAATTCCGAATTCTCAGTTCGGCAATTATATCTCGTACCGAACAACACATCAACCCGGACCTTGCCAATGGGTTCACAAGAAATGCCTGGCACAATGCCATGGAAAGTTGTCCTCATATCTTGGAGCATGTTCTCCGAGATACCCAACTTGCGCATCGTGTCCACATACATGATGTTGATGCTACTACCATTGTCAATTAGCACCTTTGAGAACCTCACATTGATGTTAGGCCCAACGAATGTTGGATCCAACACCAGTGCATATGAACCAGGACTAGGCATAAGCTTTAGATGATCTTTGATGCTCTAGGTAATCTCCTGATCCGACCAAGGCATATACCTCGTCACGGTCGGCATTACTACATTGACCTCCATATGTCGGTGTTGCAAGCTCTTTCTGTCTGTCTCTTCCATGGTGAACACACTGTAACTCTGATGATGCTCTCTGTACTCATTCCTCCCCCTGTTTCCAGGGTACCTCTGATCCGGTTGATTTTGGTTCTCCACCTGATGCACTGCATCCCTTCTCTCATGGTTGGCATACCTCGGCGGAGGGGGAGGCAACATTAACTATTGCGTGTTCGCTCCAGAAAGCAGTTGCTACCGGGGTAACTCCTGACAAGGTTGATCATTCCGAGGTGCCTGAGCATTCCCCGAACCACTTTGTTCTATCTTTCGCATCCATTCACATTGCCTGGTTGTGTGACCCGCTGGGTTACTCGGATTTGGCGTGTGAAATTTACATGGTTGATCCAGCATTGCCTCATAGGTATACCTCAGACGGTCCTTCTTTTCTTGCCACTGTTTCTTCTGCTCTGGCGTCCAAGTTTTCTTGCCATCATTCCAATGACACTAGTCCATTGTTGTCCTCCAATTTTCTGATGTTGACTGCTTCCTGCTCCGGGTTGGTCCTGATTCACAGCTGCAACTTGTTGCGAACTGTATCGATAATCCGGTATGTCATCCCTTCTTTTACTCGGTAATCATTTCTCCGGGATGACCCGGCCCCATCTCGCTGACAGTACTCCTCGCTTGACTCGTTTGACGTGAGCCTAGGTTGGGTCGGATCACCCAAGGCATATGAATCAGCAATCCGAATTGTTTCTGCCAATGTGGTTGGCATATCTCTTTGCAACCTTTTCCATAGCATGCTTCATATCTGAATCCTTGCACAAACCAAGCTATGGCCGGTGACTCAATCACACCCTCACATGAGTTTTGCACTGTGCACCAGCGGGTCAAGAATTCCCGGTCTGTCTCATTCGGTCTCTGCCTGCACATTGCTAGGGTCTGTGGCCTGTTGGGCCTCTGATACGTACTTGAGAAATTGCTAACGAACATCTCCTCAAAATCGATCCAACAGTTAATACGTTTGGGTGGAAAATTGTTTAGCCATAGCCTCGCAGGCCCCTCTAGCATCTGGGGTACATATCTCACAGCCCATCTCAAGTTGCCTGTGGCAATTTTGACAGCAGTTGCATAGTTAATCAACCAATCCTCCGGCTTAGTGCTGCCGTCATACGTCTTTGTGCCTCTAGGTAACTGGAAGTTAGGTACCGAAGGTTCCTTCATGATCCGGGGCCCAAAACATGCTGGACTCGGAGGACCTTGACACTCAATTTGCTCCGACCTATACAGCCGATCCAATTTTAACCTGGCATCATCAGGCATCAAGTTCCTGCCTCCCAATCTTGACCCTATCACGTGATAGTCCGGCCTAGGATAGCAAGCGTTCACCATTTCTGAGTCACCATCATTGTACCTATCTTGCTCCTGTGGAGCTGCTCTCTGTTGTATACCTTGGTCGGCCTTGCCGTGGTATATTCCGCTGCTGCGGTTGACCTGCACCTACCGAATTACGGTGTCCGGCATTGCCGTTTACAACATTCCCTTGACTGGCATTGCCTTGGTCGTGGTTACCTCGGCCAGCTTCACCTTAGCTCACACTCCTTCGATCCTCATTTCTCTGCACTTCTTTTCCTTTCCCTGCCCTTGCCGGGTCATATGGGACTATCTGCTTATTCCTCCTGGCCGAGGTTACTACCTCTTCTCTCCTAGGACCACCATGAGGAGACGATGCGGCTCTAGCGGATTTTTCTGGGTTACCCACCGCCGAATGAACGATCTTGGAGGCCCCAGCTCTCTCTGGGTTAGCCCTAAGCAACTCCTCATTTTGCCTGTTCGCGATCCGAACCAACTCATTGACCCTATCTTGCTGTCTTTGACAGGCTTCACCCGTCAGACCTTCTAACTCGGATGCAGCTGCATCTGCTGCTCTGAGGTTCTTTACCGGGGTTCTATACTTCGGCAGTCCCACGGACAGACAGTTTTTTGACTCCTCAATCCTAGTATCACCCTCTTTGTTCATTTCACTCATGAGGTTTCTCTCCTTCACTTTTACAGTATCTACCTTATTTGCCTTTGCATACTCACGCAGTGTCATGTTCAACGACTGCTGAGCCGCGGCTATCTTTTTCGCACCCTCTAGTATTTTTTGCCTAGTCTCCTCTAGCTCGGCCTGTGCCTGAGCCGGATCTACTGCTGCTGCTACTGGGTTTGCCAAGCTATCCATCGCCTGCTGTAGCACATTCTCTGGCCTCTCTAGCGGAGGACCTCTACTTTTCCTCGGTGCCTTAGGTGTTACCTCCGGATCTAGTGCCAGATCCTTGCTTGCGTCAGCGCTAGGCGCGGTCATCATCACCTTAGCGTGGTCCGGGGAGCGAGTGATACGCGCCCCGCGAGCCGCACTAAGGGGTGGCTCGCCTCCTTCGACGACGTGTCGCGGATGAACGCACGACACATCGACAGCAACGTAGATCTTGTGCGCGCCAAGCTTGACAAAGAGGCTGTTGTGCGGAAGAGGACGCTTGCCGAAGCAGTCAGAGTTGTCGCTGACGAAATCCAGTGCTCCAAAGTGATGAACGAGCCCGGAGACAATGCGTTCGCCGGTGCCGATGAAGTTTCCCATCCGGATATTCACCCCTGCTAGCACTGCTAGCCCCACGGTGGTCACCAACTGTCGTGGTGGTTTCACGGTAGATGCCATGGATAGGCTAAAGGTGGGGACTAAATGCACTAGGGGAATCCAGGGAGGGATAGTGTGGTGATTCCACACATAGTTCCTTTGTATTCGATTCACTTCCACAGTTTACAAGTGCTCCTTGAGCTGTATTGGGGAGCGGAGGAAGAGGAACTCTCTTACTCTCACCACTAGCTAGCCCTCAGGGAAACACTAGTAAAACCACTACTCACTAGAGATTAATCAAGCAAAGACCAACCCCTTCTACAGAGGCCCTAGCCCTCCTTATATAGGGGTGGCTAGGTCTCCACTTAGGGCATACGTGGAGGCATATTCCAAGGAATATGCCTCTTCCCAAAATAGTAAGCCGACCGGTTCACTTTTGCCCCGCGTCATCCATGCAGAGGCTACGTGAGCCTCTGCGGCGCCCGCGCCATCCGACATGGGAATCGTCACCTTTGTCGGCCACGCCTCGGTGGTCCTGGCCTCTGTCTGCTTTGCTCACGCTCTGCGTACAGTGGTCACCTTTGACCAGCGAGATACCTTCATTCTCTTACAAGCTCGATATAACCCAGATCATACCTAGTTGATCCGGCCACACCTGTTCCTGCATATAAGTTAGATACATCTTACCGACATACGGCATAAGTCGGTTGAGACCCAGTTAGGTGGACGTCCCCTGGTCCGGGTTACTCCGTGATTCGGCCTGCCTTGAGGTGACTCGGCCAACACTTGCTTTGACCATGCCGTACCTCGGCTAACTAGGCCTTTATACCCCGGCGTGACCCTACCCGGCGGTATCCCCCCAATAATACAGGAGCTATCCCATAATCAAAATGACAAGGCAACCAGACAATGAGCATCTCAGCGATCTTTTTATTTACTATGTGCATAGATTTTTATTGAGGATGCTTCATAGAGTGCTCATTATGGTTATGCTACAAGTTTCCACCATGATTAGGCATGGCTTAGGCTAGCGGCCCAAGCGTTTCTCTAACATACATACAAACTACATGATCTTACAAGTTCCACTTTTATTTCACACCGTCGGGATCCATAAGCAAAAGGACATGATATCAACGAGGTACTAAGTACCAAGGCAATGTTGAAAGCGTTCCCCATGATACATGGTTCTGCTAACTTCAACTTATAAAGCGCAAGCATATACACAACAAAGAAGGATGCAATGGTTCAGGTTTATTAAATGCAAGAAAATAAAGTGTGCCATCAAGTTCGTGAGAGCTTTACTAACTAACTTTCTCATAACGAGCAAACATTTTATTTGGAAGAAAACAAGGCATATTGAATATGCACGGAAGTAGCAAATGCTGCTAATAGGTAGGTATGGTGGACACTTTGGCAATCTTTGGTTTTAGGGAGTTGGAAACTTGAGTAAAAACATACTTAGTGTAAGTGAAGGCTAGCAATAGTAAGGGAGCGACAAATGAGAGAGCAATAATGGCCATAATCATGCAGAGCGACAAAACATCACTGGTCAAAGCATAAAGTGATACTACAAGTTGAAAACTAAAGGATCATAAAGGCTTGTGGTGACTTGGGATAGTCATAACATGGTGTGAGCATGTGCCAAGTCAACCCAAATAAAGCATCAAAGGAGAATACCACAATACTATGCTTTAATATGCTAAAACAACGCATGATTCTTCCAAGGCACATTAAGCAATCTCAATTGTTTATAACAAGTCATGCTATAGCAAAGAATACTAAGCATAAAGCAAAAACAATATCAAGCATGGCATGACAAAGCATAGGCACAGTCAAAAACAAGCTCTCTTTAACACTTAAGCATGAACTTTCCTACTCTTTTCCAAACCAAACCAAACTATTTGAACACCAATGTATGAAAGAGGAGGTCCAACCAATTTATTCAGCAAACTAAGAAAACCAAGCAAACTAAAAATCAAAACGAAAACAAAAAAGAAGACGCTCTAAGAACAACACAATTGTGCATGAAACAATAAAAATAAAGTGTTTGGAAGAAACCTGGGATTTTTATTGATGAAGAAGGGGATGCCTTGGGCATCCCCAAGCTTTGACGCTTGTACTTCTTGAATATTTCTTGGGGTGACATGCGTGGCATCCCCAAGCTTGAGCTTTAGTCCATCCTTCATCTCATTACTTATTCCTTCCATAAACCTGAAATTTTTCCTTCATACAAAACTTCACACAATCTTTATTAGCAACATTAGTGCACTCAAGATAAATAAGTCTTAAAGTTCAGTTCTAACACCAAATAAACTTCCATTAGAACACTAGCTACTGAAGCACTTCCCTCAAAAAGCTCAAATCCCCAAAAGAACTGAAAAGGGAACCAACAAGAAGAAAATGCAAATAATGGCAGAAATCGTTCAAAACAGACCAGCAGGTAAAGACGAATTTTTTCGAAGAACTTATGTTGCTCAAATCAAAATGTGTTGAACTAACGAAAGTTAGATAACAACCTGAGGCAGAAGCACAAAAATTCACGCCTCAAAATGACTTACAGAGATTTTACACAAATTTGTACGGTGAAGCACATAAATCTGTTTCGGAACAGCAACTTAACCAACCATTACTTCTCTCTCATTAGAGGTTACTCTTGGCACAAAGCAAATAAAAAGGATAAGGAACGGTTATTACTGAAGTAATTACTTCCAAGACTCATCTAAAACTTTTGGATTATCTCCCAATAAGTACTTTTCTTTAACGCATTTAAGTTAGGCATAAGCAAAAACTAAAATGGATAGAATAGAAGTAAGCGGGGATAATCATGGTGAAAACATTGCTTTGTTCAATGAAATCCTTTTGTTAAGAAGGTTGATCAAGTCTTGTTACCAAAACAATTTCATATGAGACAAAACTTTGTATCCCACTAATGATTATGTTACCTCAACCTTGATAGCAATGGTCCCAATCATAATAGCTTCAATTTTTTCTCTTGGTATGGGACAATATATTTCTCCAACTTGAATGCCCTCAACATGTTCAATTGAATTTAAAACCATAAGTCCTATCAATCTTCTTGGGGAAATAGATAGTATGTTCCTTATCAATAACATTGAAGGTCACCTTCCCTTGATTACAATTAATAACAGCTCCTGCAGTATTTAAGAAAAGGTCTCCCAAGAATAATAGATATAATATCATCTTTAGGCATGAAAGTTTGAGAGGATGCTCACATAAGAAATAAGAGTTGAAGTAAAAGAGAGCATCAAGAAGCAAATTCAAAACACATTTAAGTCTAGCCCACTTCCTATGCATAGGAATTGTGTAAGCAAATAAATTCACAAAGAACAAAGTGACAGGCATAGGAAGATAAAACAAGAGTAACTTCAAAACTTTCAGCACATAGAGAGGTGTTTTAATACCATGAAAACTTCTACAACCATATTTTCCTCTCTCATAATAATTTTCAGTCACCTCAAGAATAAACTCAACAATGTAACTATCACATAAAGCATGCTTTTCATGATCTACAAGCACTAGAGCTTTATCATAAACATTTTCAAAAGAATCCTCATGAACATAACATTCATCCTCCTTTAGTAAGCATGGAGGACAATCAAATAATGTAAGGGATAAAGAGTTACTCTCATTAGAATGTAGGCATGGGTAGCTAATCCATTCTTCCCCCTTTTGTTCATCACTCTCCTCCTCTTTTTCATCTAATGAGATTTCAGGTTAACCAATTTCTTCTTCCATAGGATCCTGCAAGGCATTAGTCTCTTCCATTTGTGGAAAGCATCTATTAATATATTCAAGAATATAGCCATTTTCATCCTTGTAATTATCAAAGCAAAATTTAAGTATACCATAAACCTCATATTTATAAGGTGAATCATCAATATTTTCAAGCAAACTAGCAAGTTGAAAAGCACCCTTCCAAGCAATAAATTCCTCAATTTGTTCCACATCATAAAAGTCATAATTCCCTTTAACATAAGAAGATATGGTAACATTATCATTATACTCACATTGAAAAGGGATGTGTTTGTACCTCCTACAGCAACAAGATTTATCAAGGCAATAAGTAACACTATAAGTAGAGCACACGTTTATAGCAATGGTATACAATTTATCAATTTGTACCCATAAGTGTTTCCCTTTTTGTGACAAGCGGTGTTCCTTATAATAATCTTTTTGATCTTCCGTGAACCCACCTTGCCAATAAGATTCAGTTTCAAAGAAACCAACCATTGACATCAAGCATGATAAAGCAAGACAATAACAGACCAACGAAAATAACAACTAGAGTAGGAACACATTTTTTTGTATTTTTGATAAAGAAACAAGCAAACAAGGAGAAAATAGACTTAGCTTGAACAATAGTGATTCCAAGTGAACTTGATAAATAAAGCTATGCTCCCCGGCAACGGCGCTAGAAAATAGTCTTGATGACCCACAAGTATAGGGGGTGCATCGCAGTATTTTCGAGGGAAGTAAAACCCAATTTATTGATTCGACACAAGGGGAGCCAAAGAATATTTATAAGCCTTAACAACTGAGTTGTCAATTCAGCTGCACCTGGAAACAATCTTGCTCACAGCAGTTTATCAATAGCAACATTTTTGTAGTAGGAATAGCAAAGTAACATTAGTAGTAAAGTAAAGACAATAGTAACAATAGCAGTAAATAGTGGGATTCGAGTGCGGTAGGCATAGGGATGGATGGACGGGCGTTGCATGGACAAGACAATTCACATAGCAATCAGAACATAGGGCAATTGCAGATAAATAAGATAAAGCATCCTAGTACTAGATAATCCTAGGCATGTGTTCCATATAGTCATACGTGCTCGCAATGAGAACTTGCACAACATCTTTTGTCCTGCCAGCCCGTTTGCAGCGAGGCCTCAAGGGAACTACTGGCAATTAAGATGCTCCTTTTAATAGAGCACCGGAGCAAAGCATTAACACTCCGTGAACACATGTGATCCTCACATCAAAGCCATTCCCTCCGGTTATCCCGATTTCTGTCACTTCGGGGCCATTGGTTCCGGACAACAACGTGTGTATACAACTTGTAGATAATACCAAAAACAATACTATCATAATGAATCAATAACATGTTCAGATCTGAAATCATGGCACTCGGGTCCTAGTGACAAGCATTAAGCATAACAAGTTGCAACAAAGTCATAAAGCACTAATAAAAGATACTAGGCACCATGCCCTAACAATCCGATGCCATTACATGAATGATCTCATCCAATCCCTACCACCCCCATAGCCTACAGTGGGGGATTACTCACTCATAGATGGGGGAAACATGGATGGTCGATGGAGAAGCGATGGTGATGATGATGGCGATGATCTCCTCCAATTCTCCATCCCGGCAGGGTGCCAGAACGGAGTTTCTGGTGCTGTTTCATGGAATCTGGTAGTGGCGGCGGAGCGGAACTCCTTCTGGAAAAACGTCGAACCCCCGGGAGTTTTTAGGTCAGAAGGCTTCTTATAGGCGAAGAGGGAGACCGAGGGGGTGCCTGGGGGGCCCACACCACCCCCTGGCGCGGCCTGGCCTGGCCTGCGCCACCAGGTGGTGTGGCCACCCCCTAGCTCCTCTCCGTCTCGTACTCTGGCTCTTGGAGTCTTCGGGTGAAATAGGCACTTTGGCTTTTGTCCCGTCCAATTCCGAGAATATTCATTTTCTGACTTTCCTGGAACCAAAAACAGCAGAAAACAGGCAGCTGGCACTATGGCTCTTGTTAATAGGTTAGTCCAAGAAATCATATGAAAAGTACTCCAAAGTGTGGACAAAACACAAGAAAGTGGATAAAACCAAGCATGGAACATCAAAAATTATAGATACATTTGCAATGTATCACCAACTGACGGTGATTGTTTTGCCGATTCCAATTCGCATTGATTCCGCTAGGAGCGCAACTCCGAAAGTTACCTGCCCCACGGTGGGCGCCAACTGTCGTTGGATTGATGACATCTACACCGTGAGGGGGTCCTCGAGGCATGGAGAAAGATGGTGTCTGAGACGGTAGTGTTCCAGTATGGTGAGCACACAAGCTTTACCCAGGTTCGAATCCGCCTGCAGTGGACAGATCCTACTCCTGATAGCAATCCAGTAATAGGGTAGAGCCGGAAGTACAGATTACAAGAGAGGTTTCTCCTATGCGAGTTGAGGTTTTGGTTGTTGTTCCCTAAAGCCTATCCCTAGGACGGCTTATATAGTCATCCGGTCCTAGGGTTATAGGAGAATCCTATTCGGCTATGTTACAAAGTCGGTTACATAGTACATCTTGGATTACAAGTAACAGTACTACAAGCTTATGTCAGTAAGTCTTCTGGGCCTTCCCATAGTCGGATGGGCTTCCAACTTCTCTCCCTGACTAGGCCGCCCGTGAAGCATAGCTCTAACCCAAAGTGGGACACCCCGATTAGTGAGTCACAATGGGTATACCCGGAAAGTATATCCCCAATAGGTGACACTAATGATTTGCAAAGAACATAAGGATCTGGTAAAACAGATCATAGACAGAAAAGTTTCTCCATGAGCAAGCATGGTCAATAACTCATATGTGATATGGTTTATGATTAGTAACAATGCAACTAGATTATTTGTACTCTAGTACAAGTGGGAGACTAAAGGAGATATGCCCTATAGCCAAATAATAAAGGGTGTTTGTTATCATATCTCATTAGTTCATAATAGTTCCGTACCGTACTATAACTGTTTCAATCGGAAACATTGATACACGTGTGGTATGTAAACAAACCAACAGTCCCTAGTGGCCTCTATACAACTAGTTCATTGGGCAACCGATGATCAAGGTTTCCTGATCATGGTGCATGTATGCCAGTTGACAATGAAGTCATATCATTAGTGAATGATGTGATGGACATTATCCATATAAGTATTGCAACACGATCAAGTCACAAAATTCACATTGCACTAGTTAGAAACAAAGTATCCTAATCCTTAGACTGTGAGATCTTGTTTAATCACTGTCACCCGCGCCTACTTTAACTACATCAATCGCCACCGTGTAGTCGGGTGATCATAAAGGTGTATGTTTGGTATTCCAGAGAGGCACGTTGACACTACTAGGAAAAAGCTTACCAGTGACACACCTATTTTGCAATTTTGTGGCGTATATGGGATGCGCCCCTGTTACCTTGCCACTAAATTGGCGCATATTGCCAATATGTGCCACAATTTTTTTCCAAATTGCAAAAAAAAGGCGGGCCAGGTCTCAAATTTCTATGGTGCATATTGCATATTGTTTTTTGAAATTCCTAAAATAAGCGGGCCAGATCTAGATCTAGTCCGGAGAGGGCTCACCGGAGGTGGAGGCGGAGAAGGAGTTTACCGGAGGAGGAGGCCACCGGGGTGGTGGAGGTGGTGGAGGAGGAGGGAGGAGAAGGATAGAAGAGGAGCACCAGAGGAGGAGGAGGTGGCCGCCGGAGGAGGAGGTGGTTGCCGAAGGTGGGGGAGGGGTCACCGGAGGTGGAGGCAGAGAAGGAGTTCGCTCGAGGAGGAGGTCACCGGGGTGATTGAGGTGGAGGAGGATGGAGGCGAAGGGGAGGAGAAGGAGAGAAGAGAAGAAGCGGAGGAGAGAAGAAGTGGAGAAGAGGAGAGGAGAGAAGGAGAAAAGAGAGGGAGAGGGGGCTCCGACGGGATTCAAAATTCGAATCCCTCCCAACAGTTCAATGGCACATATTGGAGATATGCGCCACAAAATTGTCTCCCCCTTTCTTATTTTTTTGCAGGACAAAATCTGCTTTCAGCCATAACTTTTTACTCTTTTCGAATATGGAGATTCTGTATAATCTAGAACAACCTTTGGTCGTTGAATTCGAGTAGGAAATTTCGAGACGATGGTTTTGATAGGTTAAACATTTTTCCCTGACATCTTATACAAAAGTTATGGCCATTTTACCGTGGCATGACCTTTTTTTGCAAAATACATCGAAATTCATGTTTCTCAATTTTCCCTACAACTATACCCCAAAATATAAACTACATCTCAAAGGAATTACTTTCAGAAGTTTTTATCATTTTCGTTTATTTTTTACAATACTTAAAAGGCGATCCACAAGGGGTGGGATCTATTTTCAAATTCCTGTGGCGCGTATGTCTATATGGGCAATAGAATATCACTTTCTGTGGAGCATATAGACATATGCGTCACAGAATTGTCTCCCCCTTAGTTGGTTCTGGGTCCCATCAAATTTCTAGGGCGGAGATGTCAGTATGCGCCACAGAATCATCACTTTCTGTGACCCAAGGGAAAATATGAGCCATAGAAACACACATTTATGTGGCGCATATGGGTTTCATGCGCCACAGAATTGCCAAATTTCTATGGCGCTTGTGTCTATATGCACCACAAAATTAATTCTATGGAGCAGGCCCTTTTATATGCTCCACAAAAAGTATTTCTATCTATAGCTAGTTTCCTAGTAGTGTGAGGCGCATGTATCAAGATCGGGATTTGTTCTCCTGTGTGATGGGAAGATACACAAGGCCCACACAGTGATATTGCATCCATAAATGTTGCGCAACATATGACTATGCCACGGGAATGGAATATCATGGAATAAGTAAATCAGCACTTGTCGGTACTGAGACTGAACTAAGTATAGTGATACCGATGGTCAGGTCTCGGACAAGTCGAGTATCATAGTAACAATGGTAATTGGACTCAACATTTATAGTACAAACAACAATAGACATCATGGAATTCACAAGGGTCATTATGGGCATTGATAGGTTGCAAACGTATCCATAATTTTTGATGTTCCATGCTTGGTTTTATCTACTTTCTTATGTTTTGTCCACACTTTGGAGTACTTTTCATATGATTTCTTGGACTAACTGATGTCTACGCACTTCTATTCTTGTAGACAGTTGTTGGGCCTCCAAGTGCAGAGGTTTGTAGAACAGCAGCAAGTTTTCCCTTAAGTGGATCACCCAAGGTTTATCGAACTCAAGGAGGAAGTGGTCAAAGGTATCCCCTCTCAAGCAACCCTGCAATCAAGATACAAGAAGTCTCTTGTGTACCCAACACACCCAATACACTTGTCAGGTGTATAGGTGCACTAGTTCGGCGAAGAGATAGTGAAATACAAGTGGTATGGATATAAGACAGCGGTGCTAGAAAATAACTTGATGGCGTGGAAGAGACTAAAAGCAAACAGAAATAAAGACGGCAGCAAGCAAACATGTAACAGATCTAATTGCAAACAGTGTATCAATGCTTAGAAACAAAGCCTAGGGATCATACTTTCACTAGTGAACACTCTCATATAAATATATTATCTTCATGATACTACGCTGAACTACTCTTCGGTTGGACACTCTAATCGTTGGTAGGGCTATAACAGCACACCTCAAAGTAAGCCTTTCCCATCTAGAAAACCCCACACTGTCACCTTGAGCACTAGAAGGTTCCAACAAACACCACAATTTCATAAAGACATCCAACTCCAAATATAACTCATAACAAGTATTTGTAATCTCTAGCCTAAGTGCCACCATGGTGTGCACACTGTCACTTTCACACAGATGGGGAGAGCAGAGATCTATTAAAGCACTTGAGTAGCAAGGTAAATCTATAGATTACAAGCTCATGATCACAATATGATCATGCATAGATAGAGAGATGAACACATAGCTACCGGTAGAACCCTTAACCTCGAGAGAGAACTACTCCCTCCTCATCATGGGAATCAGCAACGGTGATGGAGATGGTGGTGGAGATCGATGGAGATGGCTCCGAGGGCACTTCCTCGTCCCGGCAGGGTGCCGGAACAGAGACTTTCTGTCCCCCGAATCTCCCCTTCGGTGGCGGCGGTGCTGCGGAACTTTTTGGGGCTTTCTGATTGACTTAGGGTTTTCGCATCGGGAGGAATATATAGGCGGAAGGGCAAAGTCGGTAGAGGCCCGAGGGGCCCACACCACCTGGTGGCGCGGCCAAGGGGGACCCGCGCCAACCTATGGTGTGACTGGCCCATTGCCCCTCTCCGTCTCGTCTTCTAGCTCCGTGTTCCCCCCGGTGAAATATTTACTTTGGCTTTTGTCCCGTCCAATTCCGAGAATATTCATTTTCTGACTTCCTGAAACCAAAAACAGCAGAAAACAGGCAGCTGGCACTATGGCTCTTGTTAATAGGTTAGTCCAAGAAATCATATGAAAAGTACTCCAAAGTGTGGACAAAACACAAAAAGTAGATAAAATCAAGCATGGAACATCAAAAATTATAGATACATTTGCAATGTATCAACATCCCCAAGCTTAACTCATGATCGTCCTCGAGTAGGTAAGTGATAAAAAGAAAGAATAATTTTTGAGGTGACATGCACCATCATAAACTTGATCAAAGTATTTGTAAAACATTGAAAGCTGGGATTATAGTACTTCAACATAGCATGAAAGATATAGTTCTAACAATAAGACATAGCAACTATGTTGCAACATGAAAAGGCACAAACAAAAGATTCATGAATAACAATGCTTTGCAAGACGTTTGTTTGTTTCACATAAAGAAACATAGTATAATAGCATTCAGCTTGTCCCTCATAGAGTAGCAAATATAAATGCATAGGACACCTTCAAAGTTCATAAGAGTGACTAGATATAAATAGTTTAAAACAAGCAATATCAAAGCTATGCATCAATCAACAAGTCTTGGGACAATGCACATAGAACTAAGAATGGCCACTATGCTCTCAAAGTAAGTGCATAAAGATAGAAGGTGGAGACTCAATATATAAGTGGAAGAAAGGCTTTCATAGAAGGAAGCAGAGATTCAAGTTTCATAAAGATCTTCCAAAAATTATGGTACTTATAGCTTTCAGCTCTCATTGCCCCTATCATAAGCATCTTTAGGTGATTAAGGTTAAAGTGACACAGCTAAGAGGATATGCTTGACAAGTTATAAATTGAAATCTCATGCCCCTTACTTACGAAGATCGAACCTCATGCTACTCAACTTTAGTCACGAGTAAGCTCTTGTCATTGTAAGTACATATGTGTCATAAAGAACCGCCAACGGGGTACCCCTTGCTCATGATACATGAGTTATCCCATAATCAAAATGACAAGGCAAGCAGACAATGAGCATCTTAGCGATCTTTTTATTTGCTATTTGCATAGGTTTTTATTGAGGATGCTTCATAGAGTGCTCATTATGGTGATGCTGCAAGTTTCCACCATGATTAGGCATGGATTAGGCTAGCGGCCCAGGCGTTTCTCTAACACACATACAAACTCCATGATCTTACAAGTTCCACTTTTATTTCACACCGCCGGGATCCATAAGCAAAATAATATGATATCAACAGGGTACAAAGTACAGGTGCAATGTTGAAAGCGTTCCCCATGATACATGGTTCTGCTAACTTCAACTTATAAAGCGCAAGCATATGCGCAACAAAGAAGGACCGAATGGTTCAAGTTTATTAAATGCAAAAAAGTAAAGTGTGCCATCAAGTTCGTGAGAGCTTTAATCACTAGTTTTCTCATAACAAGTTTAATTTCGAAGGTAGACAAAAACATGAATATACTTGGAATAGCATAAGCTAATAGGTAGGTATGGTGGACTCTTTGGAATAACTTAGTTTTAGGAGTTGAATGCATGAGTGGAACTCATACTTGGTTACGGAGGCTAGCAAAAGACTGGGAGCGACCAACTAAGGGAGCAATAATGGCCATAATCATGCAGAGCGACAAAACATCATTGATCAAAGCATAAAGTGATACTACAAGTTGAAAACTAAAGGATCATAAAGGCTATGGTGACTTTGGATAGTCATAACATGGTGTGAGCATGAGCCAAGTCAACCCAAATAAAGCATCAAAGGAGAATACCACAATACTATTCTTTTAATATGCTAAAACAACGCATGATTCATCCAAGGCACATTAAGAAATCTCAATTGTTTATAACAAGTCATGCTACAACAAAGAATACTAAGCATAAAGCCAAAATAATATCAAGCATGTCATGACAAAGCATAGGCCACAGTCAAAAACAAACTCTCTTTACCACTTAAGCATGAACTTGGCTACTCTTTTCCAATCCAAACCAAACTATTTGAAAACCAATGTATGAAAGAGGGGGTCTGAAGAGGGTTTAACTTATCAATGCCCATTGTTATGGACTTGGGTTTTGGAGAAGGAGGGAGCGCTGGAGACATCTATCGGCTAGCAAACAAGAACAAAGGGGACAAATATTTACCCAGGTTCAGGCCTCGTAGAGGTCCCTACTCCTGCTTGTCTGCTCGTGGAATTATCGAAGAATCGAAGATTACAATGGTGCTCAGATGTGATCTGGCGAGGTTTATGGAAACTAGGGTTGCGTGTGTCCTCCTCGCCGCCCCCTCCTAGCCTTTATATAGGTCGGCTAGGTCTCGGGTAGCAGGTCGAGTCGGTTACAAGTTATGGTTTTCCCCTTCAAACTTTCTATCTTTAGTTTCTTCTTGTTCTTGAAGCAATCGAGAGTCTGTAGGTTACTCAAGTCCTTCATTTGGGCCTTGGCGACACCGTGGGCCTTTACGTATTTAGACCGTATATACCAAGATCGAGTACCCGTAGGGTATACCCATGTCAGTAGCCCCCGAGTGTCCAGTGGAATCGTAGATTCGACTGGGGACTTTTTGAAGTCTTTCGAGTGTATGAATGAGTATATTTTCGACTACTTTGTTTGTGTCATAGGGATTGTTGATGTGCGTCCTGATTTATCCGATGTATCGATATCAGTTAACCACCTTAGGGTGAAACAACGCAATCTACTCAAACTCGAGTCCCCAGACTCGAATCCGGAAAAGTGCTGGTGTAATTCGACTCAAGCCGCGGAGGTCTTACAGGAGTCGAATTCCAATTATATGGGTGTGAGCACTCGACGCGTCCGTCAAGGCATGTTCATCGTACCTGTAGGCACAGATATATTTCTGCTAGTGCACAGCTAATGCGTTGCCAGGCCTTATTCAGGTCTTACCTTCACGTTGTAAGCGCGGCATCTGAATTTTATCATCGCGGAGACGATTCGGGTTACCTGGGAGACGCAGTCTCTTTGTAGGGAAAAATTATGAGGCGGTGTCGCCATAAACTTAGAGTGTGGATGTTATCAACACACTGTACTTAGTATAAATAATCATATGGTGCGCGACCAGCGCTCCCTATGGGAGTAGCCCCCGAGTGCCTGGTTGAGTCGAACACTCAGGCGGGGACTAAAGAACTTTTGCGACTGCTGTCGTCTTTTGCTTCCTTGTTTCAGTCGAATTTGTTTCCAGCGCTCCCTATGGGAGTAACCCATGTCCATAGTCGAAGCGTATTTCGAGTGACTGGGTTTGCCTTTGATTGTCCATGTTCCTGCAAAAACAAGAGAAAAATCATAGGGTTCATGACCAGCGCTCCCTATGGGAGTAGCCCCCGAGTGCTTGGTGGAGTCGAAGACTCGAGCAAGGACTAAAGTAGTCGAAGTCTTCTGCTGCGTAGCTTTGATGACGTCAGTGCTGATGATTTCATGACCTCAGTTACCCGCGTGACCGAGTTTGACGGGTCGTGACGAGCATTGGGTCCCACTCTCTGACTTTGATTTGACTGGGCGTGCGTAATCTTTTATTTTTAACTGCGCCTCCTAGATTTCCGCACGTAATGGGAGCAGTGGAGGGACGGTTCGCGTTTCCACTCCTCCATGTGTCCAACGCGATGTATGCCATGCGTCCAGTAGGGTTTTTCTGAGCCATTGGATTGCATCTTCCAGGGGTTAAGTAGCGGTGCTACGACGGTAAAATTCACATCTGCTTTTCGCTCATCTTCTGCCCTCATTGCCATTGTCGCTGCTCCATTGCTTTCTCTGGTATTTTTTTTCCACGGCGCTGGACCATCTCCGCGCATTTCCCAGCTATTTTCTTCGATCACATCGCCGTCGCGCAATGGGGAAGAAGAAGGGAGGTGCGGCGGCTAATTCTGCGGCTACCGCTGCTGCGGTGAAGAAGAAGGGCGCAGGCACCCGCATCACGAATGGTGCGTGGCGTCCGTCCTTCATCAACTCTTCGGATCTCCGTCTTCTTTGCCAAGACGGAGTGCTGTCCGCCGCAGCCGGTGACGCGCGCGTCCCCGGTGGTGAGATAATTCCTTCTCCTCCTGCTGGTTTTCGAGTGATGTTCTTGGCTTTCATCATTCGTGGCCTTTCCGTGCCCTTGCATCCTTTCTTCAGGGGCCTCCTTTGTTTTTACGGGCTTCAGCTCCATCAGCTGTCCCCAAACTGTATCCTCCATATCTCTTGCTTCATCACCCTCTGCGAGTGCTGGCTCGGAATCGAGCCGCACTTCAGCCTCTTCAAGCGCCTCTTCAAGATGAAGCGCCAATCTGCGTTTGGCTCTTTAGTCTATGATGTAGGTGGCTGCGGAATCCACGTTGACCCATCTGCCACCTATTTCGACATCAAGCTCATGGTGTTCGTCCAAGGGTGGAGGGATAAATGGTTCTACATCCACGACGAGAAGGCCAACGGGGAGCACTTAGGACTCACACCCTTCGATCCCACAATGTCGTGCAAGAGGAGGCGCTCCTGGAAGAACGTAGTCATGCCTGGCGAGTCCGCGAGACAGATGTGCTGTACAAGCGCGTCTGCGACCTCGAGGGTTACATAGGTAAAGAAGAGGGAGGATGCGCCCTCATTCGCACGTGGCTACGCCGTCGCGTCTAGCCCCTGCAGGCCAGAGTCCACCCCATGTTTCAGTGGGCTGGCGCTGACGATGCCACTCGCGTGTCTGCCGATGGCATGTCCGCGAGTGAGGTGGACAAAAGGGTTCGACTGGTCACCAAGTACACCGTCAAGGATGTGCTCCCTAGTGAGCCATTTGTTCCTCCATTTGATGCTGCTAACCCTCCTCCCGAGGTATAATTGTGCTACACAATAGCTTAGTTTGTCGATTGCTTTTCTACTGTTTATTTGCTTTTTGCTGAATTTGTTGTCTGTATGCAGGATTGGGCGGTGTCACCTTGTATGCCCCCTCTTCCTGAGGGGATTATCCCTTGCGAAGCCTTGGAAGAGGACGAGTCGTAGTCGACCGTCCCATCTGATGTGGAGGAGGAAGCCCCTGTGTCCGGTAGTCCGGATACTCGCAAGCATTCGCGCAACGAGGATTCCGATGCGTCGTCTCCTTCGACTCCGGAAGGTGTAGGTGTTGGTGCGGAGTCGCCGATCCCTGCGATTCCTGTGAGCGCCGTGGAACCATCCTCTCGCAAGAAGATGCGATTGCCCAAGGAGTCCTCGTCAGAGTCGAGGGAGCCCACTTTTGACTTTGACAAGTTTGATTGGTAAGTTTTCTATTTTACTTGTTCTTCTCTGCTTTGCCCTTGTTGGCTCGTCTCTGGGTTTGCCCTTTCTTGATGTGGATTTTGTCTTGGAGTCAAGAGGCGTCGTCATCTTCTGGCGACGTCCAATTTTTGAAAGAATCAGGAGTCGCGACTGATGACCCACAAGTATAGGGGGTGTATCGCAGTATTTTCGATAAGTAAGAGTGTCGAACCCAATGAGGAGCAGAAGGTGCTGGCTAGTGGTAAGGATTAGGAATTCTCTGCAAATACTTAGCAAACGGATTTTTAGGGGTTTTTGATAAACCAAGTAAAGAAAGTACGAGTAAATAAAAGACAATAGGAATAAATGCAGCAAGTGGCCCAATCCTTTATGCAGCAAAGGACAAGTTGGTTGTATTACTTAAGATGACCAAACGTTCTCGAGGACACATGGGAAGACTGTCAAGTGCTTTCGCTTCATATAGTTGATTAATCTTCTTTAGCTTGCTAAGTGTTGTGTGGGTGAACCTGTGCTAATGTACCGCCCCATCCAAGACTAATACATACTTGTGATTATACCCCTTGCAAACATCCGTAAGTACAAGAAAGTAATTAAGGTAGAAACCTAACCACAACTTTAAACTCTAAGACCCTTACATCCCTTGTGCAATGGTTTCCTAACGGGGGTTTAGGTTTTTGTCACTCCGGCAACCCCTATGATTAGTAGCCAAATACACAATGCATTCCCCTAGGCCCATATAGGTGAAGTGTCATGTAGTCGACGTTCACATGACACCACTAGAAGAAGTACACCACAACTTAAATAACAATCTATTGAATCTTTCTCAACGCAACTCCACTACTAACAACAAGACTTCTCCCATGTCCTCAAGAACAAAACGAACTACTCACAAGACATCATATGGATCATGATCAAAGATGGAATCATGATGGATACCAATCTGAACATAAATAATAATTCAATGGTTCACTCAATAGCATCAACTACAAGGAGTAATCAACACCGAGAAAGTTTCCCCTATGAACTAATGCAAGATTCAACCAATTGTTACAGCAATATGGAGATGGTGATGAGGGTGCTGATGGTGATGATGGTGGTGATGATGATGATGATGATCCCGATGAAGTCTAGCTTGATGGTGGTGTTGATGGCGATGATCTTCCCTATCCGGGAAGGAATTCCCCCGGCAGAAATCTGTCTGCCGGAGAGATCTTTCTCTCTCGGTGTTTTCCGCCCCGCAGAGGCGGCGGAATCTTTCTGTGGTCGCTCCTCGTGTCTTAGGGTTTCGTGGGGATGCTATACGCAAGAGGGGAGAGGCTGGAGTGGGCTAGGGTGTCCACACCACCTCCAGGCGCAGCCTAGGGCTGCCCGCGCCATGGGGTGGTGTGGGCCCCCTGTGGCCCATCTCCACTCCAACTTCTGGCATCCTTAGTCTTCTGGAAAAATAGGATTTTCCGTATATTTTCCCGGATTTTCTGATCTTCGCGAATATTGCCCCCAAACAGCACCTTTTCCATCAGAATCCTGACTGCAGCGGTCCATGCTCCAAAAGTCATCAACCATGCAAAAACAGATGAAATAACATAAGTATCACCTCTCAATATGAAATATATCAATGAATAATAGTGAATTAAGACATAGAATAGTGATGCAAAATGGACGTATCAGCGACCTCGAAGGCCAAGAAAGAGGTTGAGCGTGCTCCTTCCCCTCCATTGGTTGCCCACTCTGGGCACAACTCTTAAAGTTCTCCTCATGCAGGGGAACATCGAATGGTTGCCCGGATGACGGCACACGAAACAACTTTGGAGTCATTGGAGGATCACGTAAGTGTAGTATTTTATTCTTTTTGATGTCAGTCGATGGCTTCTGCTGATCCTCTTCTTTTTTTATGCGATAGCTCCTTGTGAAGGAGGCCGCGCACTTGGCGGAGCAAGTGCTTGCGATGGGCCACCAGCATGCAATGCTAGAGACGCGTCATCGCGTGGTTGAGAGTGAGTGTCCTACACTTCTTCTTCTTCTTCTCCTTTGATATAGTCGAATGATAGTCCATTATTGTTTGTTGTGTAGCTGAACATAATGCCCTCTTGCGTGACACCGCCACCCTGGAGAAGACACTCGCCACGGCTGTGAAGGGTCGTGATGAAGCAATCGCGGCGCATGACGAGGCGCGAAGGCGCGAAGAGGATCTGCGTGCCTCCTTCGCAACCAGGGAGAAGTTGTTCGAAGAACAGCTTTTCTCAATTGCCAAGGCCCTCTCAGGTACTTTGCTGTGGATATCGTTATCCTTCTCTGCTCGATTTTTTTGCCGGTGGCGCTGATGCTTTGTCCATGTGTGGATTTATGTACAGATGCTGGCGATTTGAGCTTCGTCGCAATGACGCTCTAGCGGGTGCACTGTCAACAGTCAAAGACCACAACACTGTCGTTCAGGATACGCTCTCCAAGGCCAAAGGCGTACTCAATCGCCCTCGGGAGGAGCTGATGCCCAAGGCAGAGCTAGTCGAGAACATAGACGAGCTGGTGGAGTCACTCGCCGGGGGTGTGCCTTCCATCTTCAAGAACTCACTCCACACGGCTGGCGCATCCATGTCGCTTGCCATGGTGCAGGCCCACGGAGTCGAGATTGATCATGCCGCGGTGTCGAAGGCGATGCCTGTTAGCGCGGACGGCCAGCAGGTAGTCTTTGCTCCTTTCGCAAATATGGGCATCAGCTGATAAACACAGTTGTGAAGTATTCTGAGGAGCTACAACGCGCCAAGAAGGCGGCGAAAGCTGCGGCATCATGGGCTGGCGGAAAGTCAGTGGCATCTGACACTGCCACGGACTCGATGAAGCCCCCGAAGCCGTCGAAGAAGCCAATCGCTCCTTAGTAGCTTTGTAATAGTTAACTAGTTTATGTCCTTTGTTAAGAACATGCCTGCTGGCGAGTGTATCTGCTGATACTTTTGCTAGTCTTGAATGCACTTGAATCTTTTGTCTTTGTGCTGATTTGGTCGTCTTATTTGTTTCTATCTTGGCTTGTGGTAGGGTACATAAAGTGATCCTTTGAGGGAAACTCAGGACTCGCCGCCTCTTGATGATACTTTGGCACCGCCGTGCTCCAGGGTAGATGAACCGTCGCTGCTTTCGCGACTGCGTGACCACGTGAAGCAGCTGGAGCGTGAGTTGCCCGTGCTCCGCGGGAACACGGATGTATGGAAGTCAAAGGCGGAGAAAGCCACCGCCCGAGAGCAGTATCTGCTTGGCGAGGTGACGCAGCTGAGCGACCAATTCAAGTATTAGTTTGCTTGCTCTTATCTTTTCCTTGTAGTCACTCGCGATGGTGCACTGTACTAATGCTGCTATTTGATGCTTCGTGTAGTTGTCAGCATGCGTCATCCACAGGATGAGAAGGATAGAATTGCCATTCGTATGCATGATCTTACCCAGGAGCAACTTCAAGAGAGTGGATACTTCTGGGTAGATCATGATCGTGCGATTGCGCTGGTGACCCTGCAGGATCACGTGTCACGAGTGCTGCACTTTCTGAAGAAGTCGCAGTCATGTTTGAAGAACATTTATCGGACGATGTTTCCGCAGGATGTTACTCCATCAAGCCTGCTGGCCTTCCTTGCCAAGTTTCAAGACCTGACCGCGGTTCGCGAGTGCGTGAGGCAATAGTTGGTGGCTGGAGCCTAGGCCGCTCTATCGTTGGTGCGACCGCCTGACGTAGATGTTGCGGCAATTGTGGCTGGACCGCCCGCGCCACCAACAGGTTCTGCCTGGAATATGGTGCCACACTACCAGGCTGTGGATCGCCCAGCAGAAGAGATCGTCGACTTTTTTGAGGAACAAACCAACGTTCTCTTGCTGCAGTAGTAGCTTAGTTTGTATCCTACACATAAGTGTACTCGTGTTGTAAAGTTCATATAAATGTTGTATATAATTTATTGTCGAATATGTATAGAGAGCTTTGTTAGCATGAAGTGCGTTGCACTATGCGAGTCCTTTTCGTTAGCCTAGCCATGCTCTTATCTTAGTCCCTTGTCAACCTGTCAGGTGCGTTGCAGCTGGGTTGATGTTGTGTCAAGGGTTTCGATTGATGTGCCAGCTACTCAGGATATCGCGTTTTGGTTCGTAGAATAGATGTATATAGGGTGGCGCAGCCCCCGAGTAGATAAATTGGAAAAATAAAGGAGAACACAGAGTTTCGGGGGACTTAGCTTTATTTATTCGAAGGACAGTACGAAGTACAATGTGTGGCTAAGTAGCCTTGGCTGAGTGCCTTACTGGTAATGTAAAATAAAAAGGACTAAGGGTAGAAGCGTCGCAGTTGTGCGACGTTCCAGGGGTTGGAGTATGCGACTCCTGTCTCTAAATCTTGAAGGCGATAGGTGCCACCTGGGATTACTTCTGTAATCACGTATGGTCCCTCCCAGGGGGATTCGAGCTTGAGATGTCCTTGCTGCTTTAGTCGCAGGACCAGGTCGCCTTCGACGAAGGATCTGGGGCGTAGCCTCCTACTTTGGTAGTTGCGCGTTCTGCTGATAAATTGTTGATCTTTCCGTGGCGATTTCCCTTGCCTCGTCAAGGAGGTCAACAGAATCCTCGAGTGCGAGGGATGACTCTTGTTTGCTGTAAGCGCCCACGCGCGGCGCCTTGTACCGTACCTCGGCGGGCAACACTGCCTCGGCTCCGTGCACCATAAAGAATGGCGTGTATCCCGTGGCACCGTTTGGAGTTGTGCGTAGGCTCTAGAGTATGGACTACAGTTTGTCTGGCTAGCAACCCGCGGCTTGTTCGAGTGGCCGGAGGAGTCGCTTCTTGATGCCGCCGCAGACGAGCCCGTTTGCTTTTTCCACTTGACCGTTGGTCTGTGGATGTGCTACCGAGGCGTAGCTGATGTTGATCCCCAGATTCTCGCAGAATTCTTGGAACTCCTTGGATGTGAAGTTCGTCCCGTTGTTGGTGATGATGCTATGCGGTACTCCGAAGCGATAGATGATGGATTCAAAGAACTTAACTGCGCTATGTCCTGATTGGATGGTCACTGGCATGGCCTCAATCCACTTGGTGAATTTGTCGACTGCGACCAAGAGGTAGACGTAGCCTCCTCGTGAGGACCTTGGGAGTTTGCCAACCATGTCAAGTCCCCATTGCGTGAAGGGCCAGGCCAATGGAATTGGCCGGAGCTCTGCGCCAGGTGCGTGCGGCTTGTCCGCGAATCATTGGCAAGCATTGCATTTTTGGACGATGTCCTTGGCATCACGCATGGCCGTAGGCCAATAGAATCCAGCTCATAGAGCTTTGGCAACGAGGGCGCGACTGCCGGCGTGGTGCCCGCAGGTCCCTTCATGGATGTCAAGGAGAACGGCTCTTCCATCGGCCATGGAGATGCACCGTTGGAGTACTCCTATGATGCTGCGTTTATAAAGTTCGCCGTTGATAACAGCGAATGCCTTGGACCACCGCGCAATGTGCCGTGCATTAGTCGGATCGTCCGGTAGCCTTTTGCTGAGGAGGTACGTGATGTACGGTTGTGTCCAGGATTGTTCAATCATCATGACGCTCATTGGTCCCTCGAGTCCTGAGTCCAGCTCCAAGTCGTTGAGTGATGTTGACTCATTGGGCGGCGTAGCCCCGAGTCCATTGCTGCACTTGTTTTCTTCTATGCGGCCTTTGGCTTGATGGAGCATTCGCAGATGCGCTCGAGAAATACCCCAGGTGGTATGGGGCGCAGGTAGAGCCTATGTTGGCGAGTGCGTCCGCCTCTTCGTTGTTTTCGCGACCTACGTGCCGCAGCTCGCAACCGTCGAAGTCTCCTTCGAGTGTGTCGCAGAGGTCGCGGTACGTGATCATGTTGTCATTCAGTGTGTCGCACTCATGCATTGTTTGGTTGACGACCAACTTAGAGTCGCCGTATATGATGAGCCTCTTGGCGCCACAGGCTTTTGCCATCCTCATCCCGTGCAACAGGGCCTCGTATTCAGCCTCGTTGTTGGAGGCTGTGAACTGCATTCGCAGGATATACTTCAACTTGTCCCCTTGAGGTGATGTCAGTATGACACCTACGCCTGCTCCGTCCTTCCGCTTGGACCCGTCGAAGTGCATTGTCCAGAGGTAGGACATGTCTGGTTTGTCCAGGAGCTGGTTCTCCATCCAGTGCAAGAGGAAGTCAGGGAGAACTTGCGACTTGATTGTGTCGCGCTTTTCGTATGTGATGTCTCGTGGAGACAATTCTATTCCCCAAAGCGCGACTCGTCCCGTGGCGTCGGGGTTGTTGAGGATATGCCCCAACGGGGCGTCGTTGACCACCACGATTGGGTGCTCCTAGAAGTAATGATGCAGTCACCGGGTGGTCATCAAGACGCCGTATGCCAGCTTCTGGTAGTGCGGGTACCGCTGTTTTGTTGGCGTGAGGACCTCGCTGAGGTAGTAAACTGGGTGCGGTACTTCGTGGACCTTGTTTTCCTCGGCTCGTTCGACCACGAGTACTGTGTTGACCACTTGGTTGGTGGCGGAGATATACAGCAATAGTGGTTCCCTTTCTTGTAGGGTCACCAGTACTGTCGAAGTGGATAGCAGGCGCTAGAGGTCTTCGAATCCTTCTTGCGCTTCATTGGTCCACTCGAATTTTTCAGCTTTGGGGAGAAGCTGGTAGAAGGGCAGTGCCTTTTCTCCCATCTGGCTGATGAATCGACTGAGGGCCTCGATTCATCCAGCCAGCTGTTGGATGCCCCTTATGTTTTTCGGCTTCTCCATGGCCAGTATGGCTTTTATTTTCTTCGGGTTTGCCTCGATTCCCCTCGCAGAGATGAGATACCCGAGTAGTTACCTAGATGGTACGCCGAAGGCGCATTTGTCTAGATTGAGCTTGATCCGGTAGTGGTCGAGGTTGGCGAAGGTTTCGCGCAAATCGTTGATTAGGGAGGCTTCCTCCTTGGTCTTGATTACTATGTCGTCGACATAGACTTGAATGTTCCGACCAAGTTGCTCTTTGAGACAAGCCTGCATGCACCGCTGATAGGTGGCTCCTGCGTTTTTTTAGCTCGAAGGGCATTGTAGCAGAACACACCAAAGGGCGTTGTAAACGTTGTTTTTCTTGGTCTTCCTCCTTCATTCGAATCTGATTATAGCCTGAGTAGGCGTCGAGGAAGCAGAGGTGCTCGCATCCCGCGGTGGAATCGATGATCTGGTCGATGCGCGGCAACGGGAAGTGATCCTTTCAGAAGTGCTTATTCAGAGAGGTGAATTCCACGCACATCCGCAGGATATCCGTGTCCTTTTTTGGTACCAGCACCGTGTTGGCGAGCCAAGTGCTTTCCTTGATCTCGCGTATGAACTTGGCGTCGAGGAGTCTGTTGATCTCCATTCCAACTGCCTGCGCTCGTGGCTCAGACAATCGCCGAATTGTTTGCTTGACTGGCCTTGCGTCGGGGTTGACGTTGAGTGCGTGCTCGGTGAATTCCCTGGGAACTCCTGGCATGTCCGCAGGACACCAGGTGAAAATTTCCCAGTTCTCACGGAGGAATTCGACGAGCGCGAGTTCCTATGCGGGACTCAAGTTGTTGGTGATGAGGGGCATCTTGGCGAGATCCGATGGGTGGACCTGCACTTTCTTTGTGTGCACCGATGAGTCGAAGGAGAGATCAGGTGAACTTGGCCGGCTCAAGGGAGGTAGACGGTTATATGTCGACTCCTTTAGTCTCGCGAGTTCCTCCTGCATGCCGAAGGACTGGGAAATTTTGTTGAATTCCCTGTCGCAACTGTCAGATCTCTCGAAGCTCCCGTTGATCGTGATGACACCACTGGGACCTAGCATTTTCATCTGCAGGTAGGCGTAGTGGGGCACTGCCATGAACCTAGCGAACGCGACGCGGCCGAGGATGCGGTGGTACTGTGAGGGCCAGTCGACGACCTCAAAGTCGATGCGCTCGCACCGGAAGTTCTTCGGCGTGCCAAAGATGACGTCGAGGTTGATTTTGCCCAGGGGTATACGCCTTTCCCTGGGACGATGCCGTGGAATGTTGTGTCTGAGGCCTCCAGGCAGGTTAGAGGGATCCTCATTGCTCGCAAGGTACTCATGAATATAAGGTTGATGCCGCTCCCGCCATCCACGAAGACGCAGCTCATGTCGAAACCTCCGATCTGCGCCTCGAGTACGAGGGGGCAATGGCCTGGACGAGGTACTTGAGGCAGATGATCGCGTTTGTCGAAGGTGATGCAAGACTCGCTTCCGCTGAGGTACTCAGTAGTAGATGGTGGCGAGTGTGTGGCTAGGTTGACTTGGCGAGTGATGGCCTTCTGCACCCGATTCGAGGGGCGTCCCTTTTGCATCATCATGGTGCCCATGGCTCGTGGGTACGGTTCGCCTCCGTGGTGCTGGTCTGGCGCAGCTGCATTCGGGGGCGGCCCAGGTGGTGGTGGCAGAGCGCCATGTGCCACGGCGCCTGGAGCGACTCCGTAGCCTCTTTTGATTGCGTTGCGGTTCATCCGAACCAATCCCTCATGTAGCTTGAGGAACTCGCGACAATCCTTGAGGAGGTGGCTAGACTTCTTCTTTCCATCATGCTTGTCGATGTAGAAGTGTACCGTACATGGCCCGGATAGCTTGTCCTCAATGGATGTCGCGGGTGCTTCATCGCGATTGTGGCGTTGCCACACTTGCATAGTTTTCCCAGAGTCGTGGTATCCGCTGCTATGGTATCTGCTGTTGCGGTTATCGTCGCGTCTGTCGGCGTAGCCAGCTGCGACCATGTTGACGTCGTCGCGATTGTCGTAGATGCACATGCGGCGTTTGCCTGGGCGATTGCGTCTGCGCTCGGGTTCCACCTCCTCATCGGAGTGGACGCGATTTTTCACCAAATCTTCTCCATCGGCCCACCGATTCGCGATTTACATCAGGTGGTCGATGGTTTGGGGCTTTAAGCGGCCTAGATCCTCCCTGAGATCTAGGCGGCGAACGCCGCCGTTGAACGCGTCAATCGCGCGATCCTCCGAGATGTTCTCTACGGAGTTCTTGATGATAGACCACCTTTGGATGTAGGAGCGTAGAGATTCGCCCGATCTTTGCTGGCAGCACCTCAGCTCTTCGATTGATGCGGGCCGCTTGTACGTGCCCTTGAAGTTGCGCACGAAGCTGTAAACCAGCTCATCCCAGCTACGAATGGATCCGCGCGGGAGGTTGTTGAGCCATACTCTAGCGGCACCTTGCAGCTGTAGCTGTAAGCATTGCATGGCAGTGCTTCGACTGCCGCCGTGGAGCCTGACGGAGGAGATGTAGTCCTCCAGCCAGATCTTCGGGTCCTATAGGCCGTCAAACTTCGGGTTCTCCGATGGGAGTTTAAACCCCTTAGGCATTCGCTTCTGCCTAATGGATCTGCTGAAGCATCTGGCACCGCAGAGCTCCACATCTTCCTCTTCCGAGTAAGTCGACCGGGCACGTCACGCCCTTGATTTGTCGATCTTGCGCTGCGTGAGGTTGTTGCGCGCATCATAGTCATGGTCGTGTCGCCGTGAGCGGTGGCGTCGAGATAGGTCGTGATTGTCTTCGCTGGATGAGGGCGAGGAGTAGCGCTTTGCCCTTTTCGGCTCAGGTGTTGGCTCTTTTTCGAGAGCAGCCTCGATTAGTCCCAAGCCCGCGATCATAGATCGGTGCACGGTGGCTTGGGGATCTCCAGCTGGTGGCTGGTTGTTGAGGAGGTACATGGTGGCTGCTGTCACCGTGGCTTGTGGCGTCTTGGGGACCACGTTGCCCCATGTATCGACTGTCATAGAGCTGAAGTCAAGGACTTTCGCAACTTGTATGCGTTCTTGCTCGGTAAGGTGGGCCATCCGGGATTGCCTCTTTTTGGTGATGTATTCGTTGCCCTTTGAGGAGGATCCTCCGTGGGAGGAGAGCCCGGCACGACGAAGGCTCGACTCGTCCGCCGCCTTTTTACGCGCTTCGAGCTGCGCGATTGTTTGCGCTTGGCGCTTAAATTCTTCCTTCAGGAGCCAATGGTAGCCCATCAGAAGTTCTTGCGAGGATCCGGGGGGTAGAGGGTTTCCCCGTAGGGCCTCGCGGCAGCGAGCCCATTCAAGCTCATTGGGCCTGACTACGACGCATTCGTCGGTTTGCTCATTGGTTATGATTGGAGGTTCGATTGTCCCTCCGTTGTTGACGGGAGTGCCACCATTGCCACCGCTGTGGCTGTTGCCACGGTTCGGCGGGTTCGTTTTGTTGCCACGGTTGCCCGTGTTGTCGCGATTGGCAGAGGTGTCGCCTGCGTTGATGATGGCGCACATGAAGTGACTGGGGAAGCTGCTGCTCCTGCAACTCTCAAATCCGGAGCCGTAGGCTTCATCTTCGGTTGCCAGATCACTCAGATCGGACTCGCGACTGCTGTCGCTGAGTGTTCTCAACTGTTGTCGGGGTGTTGTGCTCACTGAGGGTGCCGATCGATGGAGGGAACCATGATGCTGGGGCGTGCCCATCTGACCAACTTGGAAGCGGAAGCTCCCGATCACCAGGCTGATTCCGTCGCCCACGGACTCGAAGGCCGGGCGAGTGGCCGGCGTGTGGACGGTGAAGTCGAACGCACCGAAAAGCTGGCAAATATCCGCTATTGCGGAGTTGTAGATCGCGGTTGATGGGGCCGAAGAAGCCACAACATCAGCACTCCCAATTCCCACAGATGGCGCCAATTGATGAGTTAAACCCTCATCAGGGTCCAACCAATTTATTCAACAAACGAAAACCAAAACAAAAAAACGAAAAAGAAGACGCTCCAAGAACAACACAACTGTGCATGAAACAATAAAAATGAAATGTTTGGAAGAAACCTGAGATTTTTATTGATGAAGAAGGGGATGCCTTAGGCATCCCCAAGCTTTGACGCTTGTACTTCTTGGATATTTCTTGGGGTGACACGCATGGCATCCCCAAGCTTGAGCTTTAGTCCATTCTTTATCCCATTACATCATTCTCTCCATACACCTAATTTTTTTCCTTCATACAAAACTTCACACAATCTTTATTAGCAACATTAGTGCACTCAAGATAATAAGTTTTTAGGTTCAGTTCCAACACCAATAAAACTTTCATAAAAACACTAGCTACTGTAGCACTTTCCTCAAAAATCTCAATTCCCCAAAAGAACTAAAAAAGGAACCAACAAGAAGCAAATGCAAATAATGGCAGAAATCTGTCAAAACAGACCAGCAGGTAAAGACGAATTTATTCGAAGACCTTCTGTTGCTCAAATCAAAAAGTGTTGAACTAACGAAAGTTAGAAAACAACCTGTTGCAAAATCACAAAAATTCACGCCTTAAAAAGATGTACAGATATTTTACACGAATTTTTATGGTGAAGCCTAGAAATTTGTTTCGGGACAGCAACTTTCCCAATCATTACTTCTCTCTCATTAGAGGTTACTCTTGGCACAAAAAGCAAATAAAAAGGATAAGGAGCGGTTATTACAGAGGTAATAACTTCCAAGACTCATCTAAAACTATTGGGTTATCTCCCAATAAGTACTTTTCTTTAACACCTTTAAGTTAAGCTTGATAGTTTGAGAAGATGCTCACATAAGAAATATGAATTGAAGTAAAAGAGAGCATCAAGAAGCAAATTCAAAACACATTTAAGTCTAACCCACTTCCTATGCATAGGAATCTTGTATAGAAACAAGTCATGAAAGCACAAAGCAAGAAGCATAGTAAAGCAAAACAAGTGCAACTTCAAGACTTTCAACATAAAGAGGGGAAACTTAATATTGTTGAGATACATAAAACCATTTTTCCCTCTCTCATAATAACTTTCAGTAGCATCATGAATAAAATTAACAATATAACTATCACATAAAACATTCTTATCATGAGCCACATGCATATAATAATTATTACTCTCCACATAAGAATAGTCAATCTTATTAATTGTAATGGGAGAAAATTCAACAAAATAGCTATCATTATTATTATCATCACCATAATCATCAAATATAGGAGGCATATTGTAGTCATAATTAATTTTATCCTCAATAGAAGGTGGACTGAAAATATCATATTCATGATTGTAGTCATTATATATTGGAGGTTTCGTACCATCATAAGCAATAGAATAGCTATCTTCCAAAGTTGGGGAACTAAAAATATAATTTTCATAAAAACTAGCTTCCCCAAGCTTAGACTTTTCCATGGCATTAGGAATAATGGTGTCCAAAGAATTCATACTAACAACATTGGTATTAGCATGCAAATAAAGTTCCATAGGTTTTTTAATTTTCTCTTCAAACACTTCATGTCCTAACTTAAGATAAATACTATAAAGCTCTCTAATTTTGTTGTTGTTTCCATTAAGCCTAACTAGTGAAAACAAGAAACAAAAAGACAAAATTGCAAAATCTAAAGAAAATAACTTCGAGCACTCACACCGGAGGATGTGAGTACCTTTTACCTTACCTCCACGGCAACGGCGCCAGGAAATATCTTGATGTCTACGCACTTCTATTCTTGTAGACAGTTGTTGGGCCTCCAAGTGCAGAGGTTTGTAGAACAGCAAGATTTCCCTTAAGTGGATCACCCAGGGTTTATCGAACTCAGGGAGGAAGTGGTCAAAGGTATCCCCTCTCAAGCAACCCTGCAATCAAGATACAAGAAGTCTATTGTGTCCCAAACACACCCAATACACTTGTCAGGTGTATAGGTGCACTAGTTCGGCGAAGAGATAGTGAAATACAAGTGGTATGGATATAAGACAGTGGTGCTAGAAAATAACTTGATGGCGTGGAAGAGACTAAAAGCAAACTGAAATAAAGATGGCAGCAAGCAAACATGTAACAGATCTAATTGCAAACTGTGTATCAATGCTTAGAAACAAGGCCTAGGGATCATACTTTCACTAGTGAACACTCTCATATAAATATATTATCTTCATGATACTATGCTGAACTACTCTTCGGTTGGACACTCTAATCGTTGGTAGGGCTATAATAGCACACCTCAAAGTAAGCCTTTCCCATCTAGAAAACCCCACACTGTCACCTTGAGCACTAGATGGTTCCAACAAACACCACAATTTCATAAAGACATCCAACTCCAAATATAACTCATAACAAGTATTTGTAATCTCTAGCCTAAGTGCCACCATGGTGTGCACACTGTCACTTTCACACAGATGGGGAGAGCAGAGATCTATTAAAGCACTTGAGTAGCAAGGTAAATCTATAGATTACAAGCTCATGATCACAATATGATCATGCATAGATAGAGAGATGAACACATAGCTACCGGTAGAACCCTTAACCTCGAGAGAGAACTACTCCCTCCTCATCATGGGAATCAGCAACGGTGATGGAGATGGTGGTGGAGATCGATGGAGATGGCTCCGAGGGCACTTCCCCGTCCCGGCAGGGTGCCGGAACAGAGACTTTCTGTCCCCCGAATCACCCCTTCGGTGGCGGCGGTGCTGCGGAACTTTTTGGGGCTTTCTGATTGACTTAGGATTTTCGCATCGGGAGGAATATATAGGCGGAAGGGCAAAGTCGGTAGAGGCCCGAGGGGCCCACACCACCTGGTGGCGTGGCCAAGGGGGACCCGCGCCACCCTATGGTGTGACTGGCCCATGGCCCCTCTCCGTCTCGTCTTCTAGCTCCGTGTTCCCCCCGGTGAAATATTTACTTTGGCTTTTGTCCCGTCCAATTCCAAGAATATTCATTTTCTGACTTCCTAAAACCAAAAACAGCAGAAAACAGGTAGCTGGCACTCTGGCTCTTATTAATAGGTTAGTCCAAGAAATCATATGAAAAGTACTCCAAAGTGTGGACAAAACACAAGAAAGTAGATAAAACCAAGCATGCAACATCAAAAATTATAGATACATTTGCAATGTATCACTATCCTATTAACAAGAGCCATAGTGCCAGCTGCCTGTTTTCTGCTGTTTTTTGGTTCCGGGAAAGTCAGAAAATGAATATTCTCGGAATTGGACGGGACAAAAGCCAAATTCAGTTTTTCACACCAGGAGCCAAAATACGAGACGGAGAGGGGCTGGGGCCTGGCCACACCACCTGGCCGTGCGGGCTAGGCCTGGCCGTGCCAGGGGGTCGTCTGGCCGCCCCAGACACCCCCTCGGTCTCCCTCTTTGCCTATAAGTTGCCTTCTGACCTAAAAACTCAGGGGGTCGACGTTTTTCCAGAAAGAGTTCCGTTGCGTCGCCGCCACCAGATTCCACGATTCGGAACCAGAAACTTCATTCTGGCACCCTGCAGGCACAGGGAATTGGAAGAGATCATCGCCATCATCATCACCATCTCTTCTCCATCGACCATCCATGTTTCCCCATCTATGTGTGAGTAATCCCCCCGCTATAGGCTATGGGGATGGTAGGGATTGGATGAGATCGTTCATGTAATGGCATCGGATTGTTAGGGCATGGTGCCTAGTATCTTCTATTAGTGATTTTTGACTTTGTTGTGACTTGTTATGCTTAAATGCTTGTCAGTAGGGCCCGAGTGCCATGATTTCAGATCTGAACATGTTATCGATTCATTATGATAGTATTGTTTATGGTCTTACCTGCAAGTTGTATACACATGCTATTGTACGGAACCAATGGCCTCGAAGTGATAGAAATCGAGATAACTGGAGGGAAAGGCTTTGATGTGAGGATCACATGTGTTCACGGAGTGTTAATGCTTTGCTCCAATGCTCTATTAAAAGGAGCACCTTAATTGCTAGTAGTTCTCTTGAGGCCCCACTACAAACGGGCTGGCAGGACAAAAGATGTTGTGCAAGTTCTCATTGCGAGCACGTATGACTATATATGGAACACATGCCTATGATTATCTAATACTTGGATGCTTTATCTTATTTATCTGTAATTGCCCTATGTTCTGATTGCCATGTGGATTGTCTTGTCCATGCAACGTCCGTCCATCCATCCCTATGCCTACCGCGCTCTAATCCTATTGTTTACTGCAATTGTTACTACTGTCTTTACTTTTACTACTGCTATTACTTTACTATTGCTACTACAAAACTGTTGCTACTAATAAACTATTGTGAGCAAGAATGTTTCCAAGTGCAGCTGAATTGACAACCCAGTTGTTAAGGCTTATAAATATTCTTTGGCTCCCCTTGTGTCGAATCAATAAATTGGGTTTCACTTCCCTCGGAAATACTGCGATACACCCCCTATACTTGTGGGTCATCAAGACTATTTTCTGGCGCCGTTGCTGGGGAGCATAGCTTTATTTATCAAGTTCACTTGGAATCACTATTGTTCAAGCTTAGTTTATTTCCTCCTTGTTTGCTTGTTTCTTTATCAAAAATACAAAAAAAAATAGTTCCTACTCTAGTTGTTATTTTCGTTGGTCTGTTATTGTCTTGATTTATCATGCTTTCTATCAATGGTTGGTTTCTTTGAAACTGAATCTTATTGGCAAGGTGGGTTCACGGAATAACAAAAATATTATTATGAGGAACACCGCTTGTCACAAAAAGGGAAACACTTATGGGAACAAATTGATAAATTGTATACCATTGCTATAAACGTGTGCACTACTTATAATGTTACTTATTGCTTTGCTAAATCTTGTTGCTGTAGGAGGTACAAACACCTCCCTTTTCAATGTGAGTATAATGATGATGTTACCATATCTTCTTATGTTAAAGAAAATTATGAATTTTATGATGTGGAACAAATTGAGAAATTTATTGCTTGGAAGGGTGCATTTGAACTTGCTAGTTTGCTTGAAAATATTGATGATTCACCTTATAAATATGAGGTTTATGATATACTTAAATTTTTCTTTGATAATTACAAGGAATAAAATGGCTATATTCTTGAATATATTAATAGATGCTTTCCACAAATGGAAGAGACTAATGCCTTGCAGGATCTTATGGAAGAAGAAATTGATGAACCTGAAAGCTCATTAGATGAAAAAGAGGAGGAGAGTGATGAACGAAAGGAGGAAGAATGGATTAGCTACCCATGCCTACCTTCTAATGAGAGTAACTCTTTATCCCTCACATTATTTGATTGTCCCCCATGCTTACCAAAGGATGATGAATGTTATGCTCATGTTATCTATGATAATCATTTATTTGTGCCTAACTTCGAGATGCATGGTACTAAAGATTTTTGCTTAGAAATTGTTTATGATAAAGCTCTAGACGATGGTCCTATATTGAATGATCAGTCATCGTGTTATAGAATTGTTAAAAGTGGGTTTGAAGGTTTTAACCCCACTATTTTTGAGCTTGATAAAAATTATGTTTTTGTACAACATGAAAAGCATGCTTATGTGATAGTTATATTGTTGAGTTTATTTATGAGGCTACTGAAAATTATTATGAGAGAGGAAAATTTGGTTGTAGAAGTTTTCATGGTATTGAAACACCTCTCTATGTGCTGAAGGTTTTGAAGTTACTCTTGTTTTATCTTCCTATGCCTGTCACTTTGTTCTTTGCGAATTTATTTGCATACAAGATTCCTATGCATAGGAAGTGGGTTAGACTTAAATGTTTTTCGAATTTGCTTCTTGATGCTCTCTTTTACTTCAATTCATATTTCTTATGTGAGCATCCTCTCAAACTATCATGCCTAACTTAAAGGCGTTAAAGAAAAGTACTTATTGGGAGATAACCCAAAAGTTTTAGATGAATCTTGGAAGTTATTACTTCAGTAATAACCGCTCCTTATCCTTTGTTTTTGCTTTTTGTGCCAAGAGTAACCTCTAATGAAAGAGAAGTAATGATTGGGAAAGTTGTTGTCCCGAAACAGATTTCTGTGCTTCACCGTAAAAATTCGTGTAAAATCTCTGTACGTCCTTTTGAGGCGTGAATTTTTGTGTTTCTGCCCCAGGTTGTTATCTAACTTTCGTTAGTTCAACACTTTTCAATTTGTGCAACAGAAGGTCTTCGAATAAATTCGTCTTTACCTGCTGGTCTGTTTTGACAGATTTCTGCCTTTATTTGCATTTGCTTGTTGTTGGTTCCTTTTTGAGTTCTTTTGGGAATTTGAGCTTTTTGAGGGAAGTGCTATGGTAGCTTGTGTTTTAATGAAATTTTTATTGGTGTTGGAACTGAACCCAAAGACTTATTATCTTGAGTGCACTAATGTTGCTAATAAAGATTATGTGAAGTTTTGTATGAAGGAAAAATTTCAAGTGTATGGAAGGAATGAGTAATGAGATGAAGGATGGACTAAAGCTCAAGCTTGGGGATGCCACCCCTGTCACCCCAAGAAATATTCAAGAGGTACAAGCGTTAAAGGTTGGGGATGCCCAAGGCATCCCCTTCTTCATCAATAAAAATCTCAGGTTTCTTCTAAACACTTCATTTTTATTGTTTCATGCACAGTTGTGTTGTTCTTGGAGCATCTTCTTTTTCGTTTCTCGTTTTGGTTTTCGTTTGCTTGGATTGCTTAGTTTGCTGAATAAATTGGTTGGACCCCCTCTTTCATGCATTGGTTTTCAAATAGTTTGGTTTGGATTGGAAAAGAGTACAAAAGTTCATGCTTAAGTGGTAAAGAGAGCTTGTTTTTGACTGTGGCCTATGCTTTGTCATGCCATGCTTGATATTATTTTGGCTTTATGCTTAGTATTCTTTGATGTAGCATGAAATGTTATAAACAATTGAGATTGCTTAATGTGCCTTGGAAGAATCATGCGTTGTTTTAGCATATTAAAGCATAGTATTGTGGTATTCTCCTTTGATGCTTTATTTGGGTTGACTTGGCGCATGCTGACACCATGTTATGACTATTCCAAGTCACCATAGCCTTGATGATCCTTTAGTTTTCAACTTGTAGTATCACTTTATGTTTTGATTAATGATGTTTTGTCACTCTGCATGATTATGGCCATTATTGCTCTCTTAGTTGGTCGCTCCTAGTCTTTTGCTAGCTTCCACAACCAAGTATGAGTTCCACTCATGCATCCAACTCCTAAAACCAAGTTAGTCCAAAGAGTCCACCATACCTACCTATTAGCATATGCTATTCCAAGTATATTCATGTTTTTATCTACCTTCCGAATTAAACTTGTTATGAGAAAACTAGTGATTAAAGCTCTCAAACTTGAACCGTTGTGTCGTCTATGTTGTATATGCTTGCACTTATATGTTTGGGATTAGCAAAACCATGTTTTCATGGGGAATGCTTTCAACATTGCACTTGTACTTTGTACCTAGTTGATATCATGCTCTTTTGTCTATGGATGTCGTCGGTGTGAAATGAAAGGGGAGCTTGTAAGTCCATGGAGTTATGTATGTGTGTTAGAGAAACGCCTAGGCCGCTGGTCTAATCCATGTCGTCATGGTGGAAACCTACAGCATAACCATAATGAGCTGTCTATGAAGCATTCTTCTTATAAAAAAAGAGTCAGATATTGAGAAAAAGAGAAAAAGAAAAAAAGATATGAGAAAAGAGGAAAGAGAGAAAAAAAAAGCACCATTTTCCCATGGTAAATAAGAAGATTGCTGAGATGCTCGTTGTCTACTTGCCTTGTCATTTTGATATGGGGATTCTTCCATATCATCGGGCAAGGGGTACCCCATTGGCGGTTCTCTATGATACACATGTACTTACAATGACAAGAACTTACCGGTAACTAAACTTGAGTAGCATGAGGAGCGGCCCTCGTATTCAAGGGACATGAGATTTCCAACTTATACTTTGTCAAGCATATACTTCATAGTTTGTTCACATTAACCTTAACCACTTCAAGATGCTTATGCTAGGGGCAATGAGAGCTGAAAGCTAATAAGTACCATAATTTTTGGAAGCTCTTTAGGAAACTTGAGTCTCTACTTCCTTCTTTGAAGGTCTTTCTTTTACTATTATGTTGAGTGTCCACCTTCTATCTTTATGCACCTACTTTGAGAGCATAGTAGCCATTCTTAGTTCTATGTGCATTGTCCCAAGACTTGTTGATTGGTGCATAGCTTTGATATTGCTTGTTTTAAACTATTTGTATCTAGTCACTCTTATGAGCTTTGAAGGTGTCCTATGCATTTATGTTTGCTACTCTATGAGGGACAAGCTGAATGCTACTATGCTATGTTTTCTTTATGTGAAACAAACAAACGTATTGCAAAGCATTGTTATTCATGAATCGTTTGTTTGTGCCTATTCATGTTGCAACATAGTTGTTATATCCTATTGCTAGAACTTTGTCTTTCATGTTATGATTGAAGTACTATGATCCTAGCTATCAATGTTTTGCAAATACTTTGATTAATTTTATGATGGTGCATGTCACCTCAAAAATTATTCTTTCTTCTTATCACTTACCTACTCGAGGACGAGCAGGAGTTAAGCTTGGGGATGTTGATACATTGCAAACGTATCCATAATTTTTGATGTTCCATGCTTGGTTTTATCTACTTTCTTATGTTTTGTCCACACTTTGGAGTACTTTTCATATGATTTCTTGGACTAACCTATTAACAAGAGCCATAGTGCCAGCTGCCTGTTTTCTACTGTTTTTGGTTCTAGGAAAGTCAGAAAATGAATATTCTCGGAATTGGACGGGACAAAAGCCAAAATTAGTTTTTCACCGAGGGACACTAGGAACCAGAATATGAGACGGAGAGGGGCTGGGGCCCGGCCACACCACTTGACCGCGCGGGCTAGGCCTGGCCATGCCCAGGGGTGGTCTGGCCGCCCCAGACACCCCCTCGGTCTCCCTCTTCGCCTATAAGTTACCTTCTGACCTAGAAACTCAGGGGGGTTCGACGTTTTTCCAGAAAGAGTTCTGTTGTGCCGCCACCACCAGATTTCGCGATTCAGAACCAGAAACTCCGTTCTGGAACCCTACCGGGACGGGGAATTGGAGGAGATCATCGCCATCATCATCACCATCACTTCTCCATCAACCATCCATGGTTCCCCCATCTATGAGTGAGTAATGCCCCCGCTATAGGCTATGGGGATGGTAGGGATTGGATGAGATTGTTCATGTAATGGCATCGGATTGTTAGGGCATGGTGCCTTGTATCTTCTATTAGTGCTTTTTGACTTTGTTGCGACTTGTTATGCTTAATGCTTGTCACTAGGGCCCGAGTGCCATGGTTTCAGATCTAAACATGTTATTGATTCATTATGATAGTATTTTTTATGGTCTTACCTGCAAGTTGTATACACACGTTATTGTCCGGAACCAATGGCCTCGAAGTGACAGAAATCGGGATAACCGGAGGGAATGGCTTTGATGTGAGGATCACATGTGTTCACGGAGTGTTAATGCTTTGCTCCGGTGCTCTATTAAAAGGAGCACCTTAATTGCTAGTAGTTCTCTTGAGGCCCCGCTGCAAACGGGCTGGCAGGACAAAACATGTTGTGCAAGTTCTCATTGCGAGCACGTATGACTATATATGGAACACATGCCTATGATTATCTAGTACTTGGATGCTTTATCTTATTTATATGCAATTTCCCTATGTTCTGATTGCCATGTGGATTGTCTTGTCCATGCAACGCCCGTCCATCCATCCCTATGCCTACCGCGCTCTAATCCTACTATTTACTGTAATTGTTACTACTGCTATTACTTTACTATTGCTACTACAAAACTGTTGCTACTGATAAACTGTTGTGAGCAATATTGTTTCCAGGTGCAGCTGAATTGACAACTCAGTTGTTAAGGCTTATAAATATTCTTTGGCTCCCCTTGTGTCGAATCAATAAATTGGGTTTCACTTCCCTCGAAAATACTGCGATACACCCCCTATACTTGTGGGTCATCAGGCATCTCGGTCCTGTTATTGATCATTGATATGAGAAAGGTCTCAATCATGTCTATCACGTTCCCGAACCATAGGGTAACACACTAAAGGGTACGATGATAATCGGAGATTACTTTGGATAGAATGGAATCATCGGAGTAAGAAAGAGAGAACATCGGAACTATTCCGAGAGAGAACCAGAATCGTTCCGGGAGGAAAGTCATTCAGATTGGACTGAAAAGTGTTTCGAGGCAAGAGGATTTAATAATACATGTTTATATATTGACTATTGTAGTTAATATTAAATAAATATTTATTATTAATATTTAAAAGGAAACTTTCCCTAATGGGCCAAATCCCCAAAGCGGAAAGGGCCCAAGAGGGCAAGCCACTCAAAGGGGGGAAAGGGGCAGCCACCAGGCCTTGGCCACCGCGTGGGTGGGGCCCACCCCGGCCGCCGGTGCCTTAGGCCAGCCGCGCGCATGGGGCCAACCCGGCTGGCCGCCTGGCCGGCTCCCTCCTCCCTTGGTGCTTCCACCTCCCATCCTTTAGTCCCACCCTAGGGCTTGAGGAGGATGGAGTCTCCCATTTTCTTTTATATATAGGAGGGTCCTATAAGAGGAAAGGACACACCAATTTGAGATATTTTCTAAGGAATTTTCTTTAGAGAATTTATCTCTCCTCTCTCTTCTCTCTTGCAACTGTGGCCCCGAGTTAGGGATGCATGCGCAAGGGAGTGCTTTGTTGTGGCACGACGTCGTGCTACAGAGATCCTAGCCACAAGATCTACTTCTGCACTCACGACAGGGATCAATGAGTCGGAGGTCGTCATCATACACCGGACGTGCGTGAAACCACGGAGGTGTTGTCGTTAGTGGAACCTAGGTTGTCGTGCAAGGACCTAGCGTGACTTGCGAGGAGCTTCACGACCTTGAGGTCGACTATGGTCTCGACTAATTCATCCACGCTCCCCTCGAAACGTTAAGCGCTTTTGGCCTTCAAGGGTATGTTAGTAAAACTTTCTCCATTACAACTTTACTCATAGATAGATCCTGGCAATTGGGTATTTGCTAGTCATGAAAATTTATGTTTTCTGCTATCGAACCCCTTCAGTTTTTAGGTGGGTTTTTACTTCATTTGAGAATGAGTTGCTCAGAAATTGCTTCAGATACGGTTTATATGTTCCTAGGATTAGTTAGCTGACATATGTTATAAACCCCAACCATTACCATTCTTCCAAGTGTTTTTGCGCAATCTCAACCTTGGATCGGCTGAGATTGAGGGAGGGTGATAAACTACCTTTCGTACATTCAATTTGTATCAGTATGGTAAATATATGAACCTACCGTATACAACTCTCGCTGTATTTGTACCTGATGTAAATCTCCCATTATTAATACAACACTTCATGCCTATGAGGTGCTCATGCGATTACCCTCCAATACCCAAACCTCTCTTAATACATATTTCAGTGCCACATGCTCAATCATTGTGGTCTAAAGCTCGGTGGTGATTACTTGGTAGTCTCCAATTAAGTTGTGGTGATTACCCAAACTTGTACGGGTTCGTTGTGGATCACCCTAATATCCATTGTGGCACTTGGAGAGAATTGTTCCTTCACACCGCTCCAACGGAGATTAGCTTATATTGGGGTGTGAACTTTGGGATACATTGTCTTTTCCACATGCCTTTGTTATTTATATACCTAAGCTCTTTAATTATGCATTTTCCTTTGTGATAGATTCCGTGCTTGAAGTTATATATATATATATTGCTACCACATTGTTGTGTGTCTTGCTTACGGTAAGTTGTTGTTGCACTTAATTGAGCCTAGCATATTTAGGTTTTGTGCTTGACAAATTAAAGGACTAGTTTTATTTTCACATTTGTTCAAACCAAGCCATAAAAGTTTTAAATTTCCTATTCACCACCCCCTCTAAGCGACATTTGTGTCTTCTCACCGGCGCTTATTGTTGTTGATCTCCACAATCGAACCTCCCCTCTAGGTGCAGCGATGACAATCTTGCATTCGAAGGAGGTAAGTGTATGTTTTAACGCATGTGCGGGGCATGCCCGTGGCTATATGGAGGCTTAGTGAGGGGCCTGCTAGTGGGGTGATGGGCATAGACAATAATTTCATGGTAAGATGTTTCAAGGTGTCAAGCCGTTGTCAGTTGATACATTGCAAATGTATCTATAATTTTTGATGTTCCATGCTTGGTTTTATCTACTTTCTTGTGTTTTGTCCACACTTTGGAGTACTTTTCATATGATTTCTTGGACTAACCTATTAACAAGAGCCACAGTGTCAGCTGCCTGTTTTCTATTGTTTTTGGTTCCAGGAAGTCAGAAACTGAATATTCTCGGAATTGGACGAGACAAAAGCCAAAGTCGCTATTTTACCGAAAGTCATCTGGAGCCAGAATACGAGACGGAGAGGAGCCATGGGGCCACCACACCACCTGGCCGCGCGGGCCAGGCCTGGTCGTGCCAGGGGGTGGTGTGGTCAGCCTAGGCACACCCTCGGCCTCTCCTTCCGCCTATATATTGCCTTCGGGACCAAAACCCTAAGTACCCGATCAAAAATCCACGAAAGAGTCTATAGTCGCCATCATCTCCATCCCTAGATCGGGAGGGATCTGAAGCTCTTCTCGGCACCCTGCCGGAGAGGGGAATTCACCCTGGAGGCCTTCTTCATCATCATGCAAGCCTCCGGTGTGATGCGTGAGTAGTTCATCTCTGGACTACGGGTCCATGTAGTAGCTAGATGGCTGGTTCTCCTCCTTTGTGCTTTCATGTTTAGATCTTGTGAGCTCCGTTCATGATCAAGATCATCTATTTGTAATTCTGCATGTTGTGTTTGCGGGGATCCGATGGATATTGAGATGCTATTTCAGATTGATTATTGATTTTATCATGTCTTTGTTATTTGTGATCTTGCATGCTTTCCGTTGTTAGTAGCTATCTTGGCAAAGTAGATGCTAGCAACTCTAAGAGTTAGTATTTATGCTCGATAGTGGGTTCATGCCTCTGGTAATCTGGGGAAGTGACAAAAATCTCTAAGGCATTAGATGTGTTGTTGCTACTAGGGAGAAAACAACAATCCTTTGTTCATAGAACAATCGTATTGTTTACTTTACACGCAATTAGTAAAGCAATAATATGTTGCTTACAACTTAATACTGGAGGGGGTTCGGATGATAACCTGAAGGTAGATTATTAGTCATAGATGCAGTTGGATGGCGGTCTATGTATAATGTTGTAATGCCCTATAAAGTTCCAAAGGAGTCAAGATGATTAGTATATGCATGTATTGCTTTCTCGATGTTTGTCAATTGCCCCGCTGTAATTTGTTCACCTAGCATGTTATCTATCTTAAGGAGAGCCACCTCTAGTGAACTATGGACCCCGGTCCTTTCTTTTACATACAATCTACAAATTGTTTACTGCTTTATGTTTACTTTCTGCAAACTATTACTTTCTTCCATTCGATACGTTTAATCCTTTGTTTTTAGAAAAACCGGTGAGATTGACAACCTCATCACAAGTTGGGGCAAAGTTCTGTGGTTGTGTTGTGCATGTCTCCACGTTGCTGCTGGCACCGGTAGTGCGCCCTGCCAACGTTCAGCTGGCTACACCTTTGGGGTGTTTCCTTACTCCTACTGGATTGATAACCTTGGTTTCTTACCGAGGGAAAACTTGTTGTTGTGCTCATCATACCTTCCTCTTGGGGTTCCCCAACAAGCTCGATATATTTGGGCCATCATCGGTGCAGTGAGGAAGCAAGTACCACCCATTCTGGCCGTCTTGCGCACTACGGGATCCTGCTTTCCCTAGCAGCATGGAGGTATGGTTGTTGGAAATATGCCCTAGAGACAAATAATAATAAGGATTATTATCATATTTCATAAATTTTATGATTAAGTTTTATATCATGCTATAACTGTATTGAAAGGAAACGTCAATACACGTGTGATATACAGACAACCAGGGGTTCCCAGTGAAACTCTAGTCACTAGTTCATTTTTCAACAGATGATCAAGGTTTCCTGATCATGTCACATTTATGTTAGTTGGAAATGGATTCAACTCATTATGAGAATGAGATGATGAACCAATACCCAACCTAAACATCATGACCGATCATGTCACGAAGTTCAAGTTACGATAATTAGAATAGACCTCGTAGACTATTCCTTAGACCGTGAGACTATATCAATGACTGTCTCCCGAGAATGCTTAGATAGCATCAAACGTCACTTGACAGAGTGATCATAAAGGTGTGTTCAGGTATTCGGAGGAACCGTAGAGGCAATATATGTCAAGAGCGGGATTTGTTCGTCCACGTGACGGAAAGATACTCAAGGGCCCACTCAGAGAAGTTGTATCCAATAGCTGCGCAGCGTGTGATTTTATCACAGGGATATCACTTGTCGAAAATGAGTCAAGTAGCATTGTTTGGTAACAATATTGAACACGACATGGTGATGTCATTGATCAGATCTCGGGCAATGCAAGAATCGAGAGACAAAAGGAATAAGACGCGATTGTCCCGGTTCAAACGATGAAAGATCTTCGTGGAATGCACAAGGGTCACATGACCATCCAGGTCCCTCTTCTGATCATTGGTCCGGGAGTGTCCCGACCATGTCTGGAGTGTTACCGAACCGTAGGGTATCACGCTTAAGGGCTTGATGATTCATAGAGAGTGTTTACAGGATCGGTAGAATCACCGAAGAAGAGAAGAGAGAAAACCAGAAGGGTTTTGATAAGTCCGGAGGATGTCCGGAGTGGAGGTGGAAGGTGTTCCGTAGCCACGAAGATTGAATAATATGTGAATGAATGTTAAATAATGATTTAATCATTTATTCATAATTATTTAATAAAAGAAAAATCAGTTAAAGGTCAAAAAGGCTTAATGGGACAATTCTGGAGGGAGAAGGGCCCATGAGGTAAAGGCAAGAGGAGAGAAGGGGGGAAGGGGTGGCCGGCTAGGCCTAGCCCCCCCCCCCCCCCCCCCCCCCCGTGTGGGGCCCACTAGGGTTGGCCGGTGAGTGCCCCCCCTCTCCCCACCTTTAGTCCCACCCCGGGACTTTGAGGGAGGTAGTACCTCCCCTCCCCCTATATATAGTGGGTATTTTGACCAGAAAATACACACAATATTCAATAAAAGTTTCCTCACTTTTGGGGAGACCTCCAATTGATATTTCTCTCTCTCTCCTGTGACCGTTGTCCCAAGTTCGGACTGCGCGAACGAAAGACATCTTCACCACGGAGGACCGTCGTGCTGCGGGGTTCGGATCCAGGAGCTTTACTTCTGCAACTACTGCTGGATCGGGGAAACGAGAGTCATCGCCAGGCATCGTACGTGTGTAACTCCCCACGTGGTGTCACACTTGGGGCACTAGGAATTGTTGGAGCCGGAGGAGTGCGAGGACTTCAACACCACCTTGAGGTCGGCTTCGGATCGTCTACATCAACCACGCTCTCCTGAGTGTTGACAACGCTTTTCGTTCTTCAAGGGTAAGTTTGTGAAAAGCCCCTCCTGTTACTGTATTACTAATAGATAGGTCATGGAAGCATCAGGGGTTCAGGGGCGTAGGGTAAAATTTTATTGTTTTCATACACGAACCCCTAAAGTGGTATCAGAGCTAGATCTATGCGTAGTAATGCTAGTACGGGTAGAACACACGAGATGTAGCGTGTGGGCATTGATCTTTTAGATGTTAACCTCCCACGTGTACTTGTGTATACCACAGTAATGCTTGATGAAGCGGCCCCCAACCGACTTTACGCGTTCATTCGCGAGACTGGTCTACGCTTGACATACGGCTTGTACCGCATAAAGTGGCTTTAGGGGGTGTCTGTCTCTCTCACGTTAGTTGGTATGCCATTTGCAACGGAGGGCCTCAAAATGGTATAGTATAGTCAACTACTTGATCAGCATTGTGGTGAAAGTTTGTAGGTAAGAACGGTTCTTGTGCGAAATCCCATTCAGCCACATAAAACATGCAAAGATAAAGTAGAGGCGTCTAACTTTGTTTTGCGGGGGGGGGGGGGGGCGCTGCTTTGTGATATGGTTATGTCAAAGGTAAAGTGATTACCTTATGTTACGAATAAGTAGATAGTCACGGAGGTGATGGACTACCACGCCGGAAAGACACCGGTACCCTGGTGTCTACGGCGTCGGAACCCTGGCGCCGAATATGATCCTATTAAAATACCAACGATTGTGTTCTCCCTTAGTGTGCACCACCAAGAAAGTTCTTTGGTATGAGGCAGGCCGTGATGATTGGGTGTCAAACATATCTATGTTAGCATAAAGTGGGTGTAAGCCATGTTTCATAGCGAATACAATAAGGTTGAGTTGGTAAGCCTAGCATGTGTACACATGGCCTCGAAACACGGATGGTCGAAAGATCGAGCACGAGTCGCATGAATGATGTGGCCGACGTTTAATGTCCACCCTAGAACCCACATTGATGGCCGTGACGATCGGGGGAGATGTGGAGAAAAGGGGTCGTGTTATCGTTAGAACCCTTCAAGGGATAGGTGTTTCTTAGTGGAGTTATTATTATTAACTCATTTAATTATAAACTTAGTCTAAATTCCTTTTTGCAATTATAAATGTAGAGATGGCTCACCGTGAATCTTACTTTGCCATTGAGGAGTGGGTAGTTGGTGAGAAACTTAGACTTGATGGATCCAACTTTCCTAGTTGGCTTGTGCGCGTGAATGATCTCCTTACTAGGAATCATGTGGTAGACTACATACGTCGCACAATGGATTTGACTGAGCCAGACTACTATGATACCCCACAAGAGCTGGCGGACCGCTACTATCGTCAAGAGATGTCCACTTACATTCAGATAATAATGCGTTACAGGATGGTGGATGAACTCCATCCGCTCATGGGTGATATTGATCCATATGCGATGGTGGATCAGCTGAGAGCAGAGTTCATAAGCCATGTGCACATGTGGAAGCATGAGCTGCTTGAAGAGTTCCTTTCCATAAAGATGGAGGAACACACTTGTCTGAAGAGTCACTTGGAGCGCATGCTTGATGCACACATGAGACTGGTGTACTTTGTGGACAACTGGATGGATGATCCATTTGCGATAGGCGTGCTGCTTCGATCGCTGCCTCCTATCTACAAAGGACATGTCCGGAGTAGCTTCATAAGTGGTAATACAGAAACATTGGATTTCTAAGAGTTCATATTATGTTTCAGGAATGTAAAGGTTGAACCAATCGCCGGAGAGGTCATCGATGATGAAGGTATATATTTGATATACAATTTTATAAATGTTATAATCTTGCAAACACATGTTGCAGTGTTAAGTATATTTGATACTTGTTCTGTTTTGCTGAAAACAGGTCCTTCTGCATGAGAGGTGCTTGCTGGAGAGGAGGTGACGTTGCGTGTTGATGGCGAGCATGATGATGATGGTCGACGACACTCTCCCTCAACATTTATCACTTAGTTTATGTTTTTGGATAGTTATTGTGATCGAGAGATATGTGAACTTCATTGGTGTGTCTCACACTTCGTGAGACAGTTATTCATATGAGTTTGTAACAAACAGTTGTTCCACTTTTATGAATGATTTCTATTCGTGTTCATATCTTATTCGATTATATGCGAATTATCCTTGTTGTTAAACCTAATTGATAATATGTGAACATTTGTAAAATATTGAAATGCCTTGGAATTACCCAACTTAATGATATGTTCATTACTGAATGAAACCATTGTTTAAATCCGAAGTTATATTGATAATATGTGAAAGACACTTGTATTCTTGTCACATATGCATCATGCCTAAGTTCGGCAAAATAACTTGAACACCGTGTATTAGTTGAATACTAAGTGTTTGGTGAATTGTTGAAAGTAAATACATATTCGATGTATTGTATTTTAACAAAATGGTGATTATCATTATATGATTGTTTAAATTTTGTAAAGAAGTTTACCAAAGGAAATATAAGTATGAAACTATTTGATATGATCAAATTATTTCATCAATTAAGGGTATAAGTATAAAGTAGAATCGAATTACTACGATTTGATCAATAGTAATGAAATTCGACTTCATGAGAATGGTATAAAGAAATTGTGGAATGCAATGCGGTTGAAATGTCAAAATGCAAAGCATCACAATGTGATATTTGATATCAAAGTGGCTGAATAGATGGCGCCAAATAAATCTTTGCAGTATAGATGTAAAAGACCAATAGTTAGAAATAGTTAGCACTCAATTAGAATATATAGTGAATCATATAAATTCATGTGATCGGCGCCATATATTTTATGGATCGTCGTGGAAGTTTTGGGGTTATTAGATATAACCAAAACAATAGCGAATAAGTCCTTGTAGAGTGTTCATTGGAAAACTTTGAATTCGAAATCCATAGCTAAAGCCAAAAGAAAAGCAAAACTAGTATTGCTTGGATTTTTGGTGCATTCTCGAGAAAGTTTCACATTTAGTGGTGTTTCTTGATTATGGAGCAAATGGAAGATAGTGAAAGAAATGATGAGGATTCAAGACCCTGCATCGGAGTGTTGATAAGCGCAATGGAAAGTGTTCCTGAACTATACTCTTCACAAATGATAGAATCAACGATAGTGATCATTGTGTTTTCTCCACTAGTGTTTTCACTACATAAAGTAGGATTCAAAATGCAGCCCATATCTTGCATGGAGACATTTGTGAATCTTTTGTCATGATTACCAGAATATGACATACCTACGAACTACTAAGGAAATAATGGTAAAATAGAATTATGAGAAATCCTAGAGGCAAAATTCCCTTGAGATTAGAAAGCAATTCGTTGCTGAATCTTACAAGTAAAGGGGTTACTTGAATTTTCCCAAATGACTACAAAGCCATAGTGGAAAAGGGAGGTGAATGAAAAAAGCACAATTTGTCATGAATAATGTATTGGACAAGTTCAAATGAATTTAATTCAAGTGTGCTGAAAGTCTAGTGGATTTGAATCTAGTAAGGTACTAGTATCTCATAGTAAAAATCTCAGTTTGATAATTTATCAAAGGATTTTTAAATCGTTCAAAATAGTGAGTGGATATGCAATTTGCATGAAATTGAATGGGAGCTACGAAAGTCTTCCTAAAAAATTATGTGAATGACATATCTTTGAGTGGGAGCAATGTAAGTCTCGAACTCAAATGTGTCCGGAACACATTTTGATTGGGAGAAAAATAAGTCTCAGATTCAAATATGTAGGAACATATGTTGAGTAAGAGTAGTGACTCATACCCAAATATGTTAGGAACATATTTTGAGTGGGAGCTTAGTGGAATGATTCTTAAGTGTGTATATGACACATTAAGAATAAAAGCGCAAGTACCGATAAATAAAGATTTATAAGTAGTAGAAGTTGATAGTAAGTATATTACGATATTATGTAGTATTCCTTAAAGGATTATGAAAAGAGTTTCAGAATAGAAGTTAATAAAGGAACTGGTCCTTGATAACTCAAATTAGGAATAGAATTACCATCCATGGTTGAAAGAAAGAAAGAATTACCATCCATGGTTGAAAGAAAGAGTCTCTAACATCGATGGTTGAAAGAAACAAAAGGATGATCACCATCCACTATGTTGAGACATAGGTTCTATCTTAGAAAACCATGATGACAACTTAACATAATATATGATCCAAGAAGGAATGTTTGAAAAGTGATTAAGTTTGAATCACGAAACGTTGAGCTGAGTTTGTCCGAAGTGTCTAATAGAGTACTGTAGACATGTTTTCCAAATCCATAAAGGATGGCATATCTTAAAGCATAAAGAGTTATGTTATAAGTGAATATGTTGGAAACTTCTGTATCGATAATATTGACTAAATTCAAGTAGGAAGCAAGGTGAACGAAAACATCGAAAGTTGCACAGGATGCACTAGTGTTTCGATAATTACATTTATAATAGATAAGAGTATCATCTAAGGTGATGTATAATGTTATGGCTGGGCTAGTTCGCTTTTAACGTAGAATGGTATGTCTCAGGACACAGTGCCCATGAGAAAGCCCCCAAGGTTGATCGAACATCACTGTAGGCTCCTAGAATCCGGCCTCGTTCTGCTGCCATAACGATGATGCATACACAAAGATGTTATCATGTGATGATAAAGTATTAATGTCAATCAAGGTGACATTAGTAAGTTGCGAAGGATACTGTAAAGCACAGACTCAAGACTCAACCACTTCCATGAGCAAGCATGTTCAGGGTACCGGGATATATGGTGCCAATGATTAAGAACAAATGCAGCTAGTTTATTTGTACTCTAGTTCAAGTGGGAGACTGTTGGAAATATGCCCTAGAGACAAAAAATAATAAGGATTATTATCATATTTCATAAAGTTTATGATTAAGTTTTATATTATGCTATAACTGTATTGAAAGAAAACGTCACTACACGTGTGATATACAAACAACCAGTGGTTCCCGGTGAAACTCTAGTCACTGGTTCATTGATCAACAGATGATCAAGGTTTCCTGATCATGTGGCATTTATGGCAGTTGGAAATGGAGTAAACTCATTCTGATAATGAGATGATGAACCAATACCCAACCTAAATATCATGACCCGATCATGTCACGAAGTTCAACTTACGATGATTAGAATAGACCTCGTAGACTATTCCTTAGACCGTGAGATTATATCAATCATTGTCTCCCGAGAATGCTTAGATAGCATCAAACGTCACTTATGACAAAGTGATCATAAAGTTGTGTTCAAGTATTCGGAGGAACCGTAGAGGGAATATATGTAAAGAGGGGGATTTGTCCGTCCACGTGACGGAAAGATACTCAAGGGCCCACTCGAAGAAGTTGTATCCAATAGCTGCGCAATGTGCGATTTGGTCATAGGGATATCACTTGTCGAAAACGAGTCAAGTAGTATTGTTAGGTAACGAGATTGAACACTACATGGTGATGTCATTGATCAGATCTTGGGCAATGCAAGTATCGAGAGACAAAAGGAATAAGACGCGACTGTCCCAGTTCAAACGATGAAAGATCTTCGTGGAATGCATAGGGGTCACATGGCCATCTAGGTCCCTCTGTCGATCATTGGTCCGGGAGTGTCCAGACCATGCCTGGAGTGTTCCCGAACCGTAGGGTATCACGCTTAAGGGCTTGATGATGCTTAGAGAGTGTTTACAGGATCGGTAGAATCACCGAAGAAGAGAAGAGAGAAACCAGAAGGGTTTCGGTAACTCCGGAGTGGAGGTGGAAGGTGTCCCGTAACCACGAATATTGAATAATATGTGAATGAATGTTAAATAATCATTTAATCATTTATTCATAATTATTTAATAAAAGAAAAATAAATTAAAGGTTAAAAAGGCTTAATGGGCTAATTCCAGAGGGAGAAGGGCCCTTGAGGGAAAGGCAAGAGGAGAGAAGGCGGAAGGGGGTGGCCAGCTAGGCCTAGCCCCCCCCCCCTCGTGCGGGGCCCACAAGGGCTAGCCGGTGGGTGCCCCCTCTCCCCTCCTTTAGTCCCACCCCGAGATTTTGAGGGAGGTAGTACCTCCCTCCCCCTATATATAGTGGGGTATTTTGACAAGAAAATACACACAATATTCAATAAAGGTTTCCTCACTTTCGAGGAGACCTCCAATTGATATTTATCTCCCTCTCTCTCTCTCTCTCGCTCTCTCTCTCTCTCTCTCTCTCTCTCTCTCTCTCTCTCTCTCTCTCTCTCTCTCTCTCCTGTGACCGTGGTTCCAAGTTCGGACTGCGCGAACGAGAGACATCTTCACCACGGAGCGCCGTCGCGCTGCAGGATTCGGATCCAGGAGCTCTACTTCCGCAACTTCTGCTGGATCGGGGAAGCGGGAGTCATCGCCAGGCACCGGATGTGTGTAACTCCCCACGAGGTGTCAACTTGGGGCACTAGGAGTCGTTGGAGCCGCATGAGCACGATGACTTCAACACGAACTTGAGGTCGGCTTCGGATCGTCTACATCAACTACGCTCTCCTGAGCGTTGACAATGCTTTTCGGTCTTCAAGGATAAGTTCGTGAAAAGCCCCTCTCGTTACTGTATTACTAATAGATAGGTCCTGACAACATCAGGGGTTCAGGGGCGTAGGGTAATTTTTTTTGTTTTCATACGCGAACGCCTACCGTGGTCACCCATTGATCATGCCCCATAACACCTAGGGTAAGATGGTAGTATTATATTTTCTTGCGCGCACCCTTAGATGCATCGGGCGGGGAAGTTTTCTTACATTATCTAAGAGAACTATAAATTTTCATTGTAAATATATATATGTGTAGTTCTTAGAGGAGCGGCGGTTGGGATGGAGAGGTGCTTCCTGACGATTTTTCACGGGAGACGGTGCGACACCGGTGGGGGAACAGAGTGGCGAGGCCGTCGCTGTCTGAGGTCTAGGGATGTCCAATGGAGGGTTATCGAGGAGGAGGCGGTACGCCGGTGGCGTGGCTTTGGCAGGCATGACGGCGATCTGCGCCATCGAGATGGTATCTGGGCTTAGCCAGGCCTGGTGTTGTGTGGTCTATGGCTGCCCTCAGGACACCAGTGACCTGCAACCTTGCGCTGGACTACCTTCTTGCTCTTCGACCAATCCGGCAAGGAGACGACTAGCGGCAATGGGGGCCTACCAGTCTCGCTAATAATGGTGGCGGTCCTAGGGTTTCTCCTCGCGCCAAGATGAAGACTTGCTAGATGCAGGATCGGGTGATATTCGGTCGTGTGCACCCGTGTTTTACTCTGGACGTTTGGTTTCAGAGGGAAAACTTCGAAACTCTGTTGGTTGTTAATATCATGGGACACGTTCCCGTTTCATGGTACTGGTGGAGAATGTCACGGAGGCCGAGATCTGAGGACTAGCAATGGTAGTTCGAATCTTTGTGCGGTGAGGAATTGTCTTGGTCTTTCGTGACTTGGAGGAGAGGCATGCATGTGGGGACGACATCACAAGAGATGTTCAAAGTCTTACCTTTTAGAGTGAAATTTTAAGGTCTGGCCTTATTAATTGGTTGTTTTGAGAGTGAGGACTTTCTTTAGGGTGAAAACCTAAGATCTATGATCGGGCGATGACATCGCTTGTGAACTGTTCTCTTCTTGGAGGTGTCTCTTTGGGAGAAGTTGGATTTATGGTGCTGTCCCGATGGTGTCATTACTGTTGTTATAAGGAATTGATCACTATAGCAGGCCTTTTTCTTTTTTGTAATTTCTCTTCCCTTTCTGGCTGTGTGCATCCGTATTGCCGCTAGGGCAATGCGTTGTTACAGAGTCTGGATGTAATTAGTATCTTCGTGATATTTATATATACTCTTTATCAGAAAAAAAATGTATGCAGTTCTACTGTCGGATAACTCTATCTTCACTCCAATCACACAATTTACCCTTTTTGGATACCATGTTCCCTAGCTTGTTTAGAGTTAAAATTTCTATTGATTCTAAAAGCATTTATCGATATTCTTTGAGAGTTGTGTTGTTGGTTATATTGAAATATATTGGCCGTCTTCTACATCAGTTTGGACTTTTTGATGAAATGGCTAGTGTATGCATCTTATGTCGGTCAATCTCCATTAGTTCTGATTTCAGGTAAACTGGCTAGTGCATACCATTAGTTTGAAAATCTTGATGAACGGGCTAGTGCATGCAATTAAATGATTTTGATGTTTCTACGGTTAGCTTTCTAGGTTAGACACTATGAGTACGTCCAACAATAAAACAGACCAACTTAAGTGTGGATCGGATGGATCGAGCAACGCCATTTCTGAAAAATTGCCTTTTTCAGCCATGTGTTCTTGCAGAAGCTAGCGTACGTACACTTCTTCACATGCTGGCATGCAACACACAATTATCCCAGACAAAAAGTTGTGCATGTAGCAAGAGCTGGCGCACAGATCTGATCAATAAACGGATATGCATGTGAGGTTAACAACATAGATGAAATGTTCGCCGGATCTATTTACGATGATAATGTACATTAATATATATATATATATGCATATCTCGAGGATTAACTTGAGGAAAATGACGATGCGTTTGAAGAAAATTAAGTGATATATAGGCCAACAATGATCAGAGCAGATCATGGCGGCAGCCGGGCATACACTGAACATGACAAGAGTTAAAATTGATTGGAAAATATAAGTTCCCTAGAATCTTCTAGGGTTTCAAAGGCAAGCGATTTGTAAGTTAGGAATTCAGGATAGAAAAGAACACGGCACACTCCGTTACGAGAGGTAGTTTTGCACCAAATATGCAGCAGGCGCAGAGCTACAACTCAGATCAAGATCTCAAGAGTCAAGATATCAAGTATCCATGTGGACACACATGCAGACACACATGGTACTAGCAAGATCAATGGTATGGTATGTTGTACACAAGGGGGACTAGCTAGTACCATACGTACACAGTTTTCCTTTGCCCAAACGATCGAAGTATCATGAGTGACAGCTTACAAAAACACAGTGCACTCCAACTCAGTACAGCAATATATGCCTTCCGAGAGTTTCAACTAGCTATAACTTCATTCTTTGATTCAGATCCACCCCCTAAACCCTGAAGATAAAATATAAATTGAACTACTCAAATCTACAATAGTAGCAAGGAAGGAAGCTCGCAGGTCTTGAACACATCAAGCTAGAGTCCAGATGATATATACTGCACCTGCGAAGAACATAAGTATATCCTTGAAGTTAGCCCCAGAAACATGTAAACTTTGTACTGAAAAGATGCAGTCACCCTATGCTACTAAGGCCTACGAACATCACAGATAAAAGTAGTATCTATGTAAGGATCTGCATCTAGTTCATGAGCTGCCTTGAACAAATTAAACAAAAACCATGCAAGAAAATCCCACTCCCCATGCAGATAAATTAATCCCGGAAGCAAAGTGAGAAGATAAATATGCAAGTTTGCATGAACAAAGTAATCTCAGATCTGGATAAAGGGGACTGGCCATGAAAAGAATGGAACCCAAAGCAAGAAGAGCGAGAGACGAAGGAGAGAAGAGGAGAGAGAAAGCCAAGATCCTCCCAATCACGAGGTAATGATGAAACTTTCTACCACCTGCATGCCAGAGAGACATTGGAAAGAGAGGAGTCAAAAAAAGGCATCATTACACCAATCTTCACACTTCCTCGGTTCTCCCAACAAACAAACCAAAAATAGTGCAGTCAAGGTGTGTAAGAACTTCCTCGGTTATGACCAAACATAAGCAAGCAAACAAAAAGACGCAGCGAAAGTGTAAGAACATCATCGGGCCTCAGCAAATTAAACAAACGAACAAAACAAGCACTGTGAAGTGTAAGCTAGAAAAGGGGAAGAACAGGAAACAGACTCTCGCTCAAACACTTCCCCCACACCCAAGAAAACATCACAAGGAAAATTTCCTCAGCCTGTACTTGGATACTGTAGAAGAACAAATCGTGGCTAGCTAGATCTCATTCATGGTTGAAGCTATCTCTGAGGGGAATGAAGCCTGGTCCGAGATCGATCGTAGATGAGAGAAATGGAAGTTTTCTCCATCCTCAAATCACAAAGCAAGACCTTGAACCAGACAACATTCCACCCAGAAGCAAAATAGCTTCATATCCTTCAAACCACAAAGCAAGACCTCTCTTCCTCCCTTCTCTCTTTCTCACCCTCTCACGCATCTCTCTCCCTTTGCAACTTGCAGGAAGCTGTGGGTGAGGAGCCCCAAGCCTGGGTATGTATAGACCACGGGGTGACATGGTCCGGTGGGTGGGCTGCTCATGATGTGTGAATGATTACTCACATCATCACACAAATCATTTCAATTTTTTCGAAGTCGCCAACATATTCACCAGAGAATACTTACTTACCATGCATTTACTGAAGAGTGGTACACTACACAGCGGCTGACATGTGGGACATACCGCATTCAGTGGTGCTCCCTGTTCCCACCTGTCAGTGTAGTAGGGGACGCATTGAAACGGCTACCGGCAGAGCCACATGGAGAAAAGATGAGGCATTAAAGAACGGAATGAATGGTGACAAGAACACGGCTGCAGAGGGTCAGACCTACAGCTGCGGCCGCTGCTGAGTAGCGCTCTGGTGCTACACGGCCGTCCATCGTCATCTGGACGGTCGGGACAGCCGGAGAGCCCTTGAAACCCTAAAAATGGTGTGAGAGGGGGCAGCCAGTGGGGGAGTGGTTGAGTTAAATGCGCGGCCCAAGATTTTGGATATTTCTGCGTGACTGCTTGCTTGCTCCCGTGTTGCCCTAGGGCCGTGCATTATTTCAAAATTTCATATTGCTTGCAGCACGCAGCTATATGGTAAAAACAATTTACCTATCTCTGTGTATATGCGTTGCTATCGCTGAGTCACTGACAGGAGACATACGATATAATAGATCAGCAGTAGACTCTGACTGCATGTGTTGGTACGTACCTACACGTAGTAGGAGTTAAGACCTTAATTAACCTGTGGAGTTTTTAACCTTTGAACAGTATCAAGACCAGAGTGCAGGTTTACGCTAGGAGAGGCTGCTGGATCGGACATGCACACATTCCTTAGCAATAGAAAAATAAAAGAGATGGTGTTTCTTTTCAAATGCGTACTCATCGATCTTGATGTGGATGCCCGGGCCGGCATTACAAAATATTAGCCGCGTACCCTGTACCGCCGAGATATATATATATATATGTACGTACTGTATGTCATTACAGGACGAACAATACATGCGTTTGAGTTGGCTCCTTGTTTCATGTGCTAGGGAGGACGCTGTTGTTTTTTTGTTAATCTGTCCGCGAGCAATTAATTTTCTGTCCACCATGTTTTGGGGTTTGTTATATGCATGATGGTGAGGTGTGACACATGCACTGACAGTACAACACGGCTTTACATAGAGCAGAAAATGGTGTGGTTTGTCCATCCAACGGCTATGCAAACAAGACCTTGCCAATGCCACTGTCCTACTCCCTCCGTTTTAAAATATACGATGTTTTAGGTTTGTGAAGCAAATACATCTAGGCTTCTTTTACTATGTATGTTCACTCAGATTTAAAGTGAATCTACACACCAAAAGAAGTCTAAATACATTTTTTTACAAACCTAAAACATCTTATATTTTAAAACGGAGAAAGTAGCTACGAATTATATAGGGTTCATATGGGGTCGTGTGTATCAATATGGTCGGCCTTTTTCGCCTTAATTCCAAAAGGTTAGGCCGGCGTGTCACGTCATCGTCACACGCTAGCTACTTGCTAAACAGGACGCTGTACAACCTTTATATACTCTTGTTAACCAATCATTAACTCCAGCTAGCGCTTCACATTGCTCTAGTAGTTTTATCACAGGAACATCTAACCATGTTTGTCCAAATAAAACATCTTCTATATGGGCCTGCAAAAGTATTTCATTACATGTATCACAGATTCACACACCAAAAAAATATGGCATAACTATGTTTTATTTAATTTAGCAAGGAAAGGTTTTTCAAAATAGGGAGCATATAGCCCCGACCTCATCAATAGATGCACACGGCCGATTTATTGCAAAGTTTAGTAGCAAAAGTGCATTATTGATTGAAGTAAAACAATACCACGGGACATGAAAAACCTAAATAAACATGAATAACACAGCCCTTTGATAAGTAACATCAAGATCCTTCGAATAAGTCGCGGAAGATAAAAAAATGCACAAGCTCGATTACCATCAAGTTCTTAACGAGTTGCATGAGCCTATAGCCTCAACTGGTTGGATCTAATTAAAACTGATGAACGTATTGTGGCAAACTTCACCCTGCTTAAAAGGTAGGATGTGGAGAACCATTGAACGAAGCAGAGTGAGGTCACCATTGCGCCTGTAAGATAGAGGAAACCACACGTTAGGTGGTCTTGTATTGCTCATTATATAAGAGGATTACAAGGAGTCCCGATTACATACAATACGGACATATATACAAGGAATACACACGTATACGTATCCTACATCTATACAAACATGTGTAGGATATGTACTCTAACACCCTCCCTCAGTCAAAACTGGGCAGCCGACGAATGTTGAGACTGTCCCGAAACTCCAAGAAGAGAGGCGATGGTAATCCTTTGGTGAAGATGTCCGTGAACTATGATGAACTAGGAACGTGTAGCACCTTAACCTCGCAAGTGGTCACGCGATCTCTGGCGAAGTGTAGATCAATCTCCACATGCTTGGTACGCTGGTGATGCACTGGATTCTGTGTCATGTAAACAGAGCTCACATTGTCACAGAAGACCACTGAAGCATCATGCACCGGTGATGAAGCTCCAAAAGTAACTATCGAAGCCAACAAGGTTTAGCCACCACATTTGCTACCGACCGATACTCAGCCTCCGCACTCGATCTGCTATCGAAGCCAACAATGTGCTGCCGCTTAGCCGACCAAGACACCAAATTCGCGCCGAGGAACACACAATAGCCTGTAGTAGACGGTCGAGTGTCTGGACAACCTTCCCAGTCAGCGTCAGAGTAGGACAACAATTTGTTTGATGTGCATCGATACAAAGTGAGACCATAGTTGGTGGTGTCGCGGATGTAGCGTAGAACACGCTTCACAAGGAGCAAGTGATTAGCCCGTGGATCATGCATATGAAGACATATCTGCTGTACTGCATAGGAGATATCTGACCGAGTGAAAGTGAGGTATTGGAGACCTCCGGCAATACTGTGATTTTCTGTAGGATCAGCCACGGGATCACTAGACTAAGCTACAAGCTTAGAAGCTGTATCAACTGGAGTGGAGATAGATTTACACTGTAACATACCAGCTTTGTCAAGAAGCTCCAATGCATACTTCTCCTGTGAGAGGAACAAATTATCCTTAGTGCGTATGACTAAGATGCCCAGAAAGTAGTGAAGCTCACCCATATCTGTCATGCTGAACTCTTTACGAAGAGAAGCAATTAAACTATGTAACGAGATAGGCCATGCCAGTGCCACGCCACAAACAGGGAGCTATCAGACTTGGAGCCAACAAAACCAACAGTAGCAATGAACAAAGCAAACCGTTGAAACCATGCTCGAGGAGCATGCTTCAAACCGTAGAGAGATTTGTTGAGGCGACACACCTTGTCAGGAAATCTGGGATCAGTAAACCCGGAAGACTGTCGAGTATACACGGTCCTGATGAGTGTGCCATTGAGGAAGGCGTTCTTGACATCAAGCTGATGAATCGGCCAGTTACTAGAGAGCGCAAGTGATAACACCGTGCGTATGGTGGCTGTCTTGAACATAGGGCAGAAAGTCTCATCAAAATCAATACCTTTGCGCTGAGTAAAACCCCGGAGGACACAACGAGCTTTGTATCGTTCCAACGAACCATCAGACTTCATCTTGTGATGAAAGATCCACTTGCCGGTGACAATGTTGGCACGGCGAGGAGGATCAACCAAGTCCCAAGTGTTGTTGGAGAGGAGCGCACTGTACTCTTCAACCATTGCAGCATGCCAATTGGGGTCTTTGAGATCACCACAATAAGTCTTCGGTATTGCAGACAATCCTTCAACATGAAGATCAAAAATCGTCTTGGGCTGCACAATGTCGTGCTTGGCACGCGTGAGCATGGTGTGAGATGGTGGCGGCGGTGGTGCTCGAGGACGACGAGTCCGAGGAGCATCCGTGGCGGGAGGCGGGGTAGAAGGCGTGGATGGCGAGCTCGTAGAAGGCTCCGGGGCACCATCATCCGTAGACGCGGCGGGCGAGGGAGCGGACAAGGGCGATCCTGACAACGACGATCCGGCTGAGGATGGGCCAGGCGAGGTGGCCCGAGGAGGCACGCGCGGGGTGGGAGATCCTGCCGCGGCAGGTTGCTGGGAAGCCGCGGTAGGCTGCCGAACGCCCATGGCAGGCTACCGAGTGGCCGTGGCAGAGCCCACGGCAGAAGTTCCCACGGTCAGCGTGGTGAATGGCATCGGCAACATGGGATCAACCTACAAAAAGTCATAACTTTGCAAAGTAGGAGTAGAGGATGGTGGTGATGCGTTAGAGGCAAAGGGAAAGACAGACTCATCAAACACAACATGGCGAGAGATGATGATCTTTTGGGTGGAACGATCAAGGCAGCGATAGTCATGATGTTGAGATGGATACCCAAGGAACACACACGGCACGGAGCGAGGCGCAAGTTTATGTGAGGCAACGGCAGTGGTGTTGGGGTAGCATAAGCATCCGAAGACCCTAAGACCGGCATATGAAGGGTCGATACCATGAAGGGCTAGAAAAGGCACGCGATCCACGATGGCCTTGTAAGGCAGCCGATTGTGCAACAGCACGGCTGTATGGAGAGCCTCGGCCCAGAAGCAGGGTGGCATGCTATCTTGAATTAGAAGGGTGCGAGTGATGTCATTAAGGGTGCAAATAATTCTCTCGGATTTACCGTTTTGTTGTGAAGTATAGGGACATGAGAAGCGGAGTGCTATCCCATGGCGTTGGGCAAACGATTGTAGGGAGGAATTATCGAACTCACGACCATTGTCACACTGGATGGCTTTCAAGGGTGCATGAAACTGAGTTTGGGCTAAGGCTTGGAGGGATGACAAGTGTGAGAAGGCTTCTGACTTGGCACGTAAAGGACAAACCCAAGCATATTGAGTGAAATCATCGAGGCAAACGAGATAATACTTAAAGCCAGAAATACTCTCAACAGGAGATGTCCACAAATCACAATGTATAAGTTGAAATAGAGAATGTGTTACACGATTGGTAGAAGAAAAAGGTAGACGAACATGGCGACCTAATTTACAAGCATGACACAAACTAGATTTATTTTTATCCCTAGGAATAATGCAGGAGCGAGCTAATGACTCCATGATCGGCCGTCCAGGGTGTCCAAGGCGCCGATGCCACATAGCAGGGTCGACAACGAGGAAGGCGTGTGGGAGGCTAGGGGAGGAGGTTCTGACAGGGTAGAGGGCTCCGAGACTATTGCATCTAAGAATCTCGGTCCTGGTTAGAAGGTCCTTCACAGAAAAACCAACAGGGTCAAATTCGACGGAAACATGATTATCAATGGTGAATTGACAAACAAATAGGAGGTTTTTGACTATATCGGGAGCTACTAAGACATTGTGAAGATGCAGAGGACGCGATGGGGTGGAAATATAAAAACGTGCATGTCCGCTAGCGGTGATCGGAAGGGTGGAACCGTTACCGACAACGACAGCATGAGAGCAAGAAGAAGGAGGAGACACGGAGGTGAGCATACCGGGGTTCGATGCGAAGTGGGAGGTGGCCCTAGTGTCCATGACCCAATCGGTGGTGGGCGCTTGAAGGCCCATCGTCTGGAACTGATTCATCAGCGCAGACTGGTCCCATGAGGCAGTCGATGAAGCCGGTGATGATGGGTTGCAGCGCCGAGCCCATATGCAGGAGCCTAAGGAGCATAGCCGTCGTAGTCGTAGTCGTAGCCATAGGCATGCAGCACGGTGTAGGGCCCTTGCGTGTAGAAGGCGTGTTGCGGGGGTGGGGGCGGTGCATGTAGCTGGGGGGTCGAGCCTGCATACCAGGGCCGTATGGCCACATCTGGATCACGCCGTTCCAGGGCAGGAGCGGCGTGGGCTAGGTTGGAGGAGCGGCGACCGGAGGTGTGATGACAGGGCCGACTTGGATGATGGCGGTGTCCTTGGCAGCATCCGTTCCGGCCTTCTTCTTTTTCTTACCCTTGCCACTGTTGCCCCGTCCGGAGTTAGGGACGGTAGCAGCGTTGGAGTAGAGGGTCGTGTTGCCGTTGCCATTGCACGAGCGACGATTCTTGCGCTTCATGTCTTAGAGCGCGAGAAGAGAACGACACTTCTCAAACGAGATGTCGGACATGAGGGAGATGAGATCGGCGACGCCCTCATATTGCTCGGAAAGTTCGTTGAGGCAGTGGATCACCAGCTTGGTGTCGTCTTCCGGGGAGCCGAGATTCGCGAGACCGTTGGCGAGGGCCTTGATCTTCTTGAAGTACTCGGTCATGTTCATCTCGCCCATCTTGATCTCACCCAGCTCGGTGGAGAGGTGGAGCTGGCGGTTGATCTTGTGGTCATTGAAGAGCCTGTTGATGTTTGTCCACAGTTCGACGACGAGGGGGTCTTCGCCCGGTGTCATGAAGGCGTCGAGGAGGCCGAGGGACACAGACCCGTAGAGCCAGGAGACGATCGTGGCATCCAAGAGAGCCCACTCCGGAGTCAGAATGGACGGAGCAGGGGCGTCGACGTGGTTGAGCAGCACATACTTGCGGAGGGCGGCGCGGAAGAAGGTGCGCCATTGGCGATGAACGCCGATGTCGAGGGCCAGCACGATGGGGACGTGCCCCTTGATGGAGTGGAGGCCAACGTCTTGGGCATGCAACGAGGTGAGCGAGAAGGCCCCCGCGCTGGAGGAGGGGGCGGTGGCGAGGGCGAGCTTCGACTGGGCGTCAGCAGTTTCTCGGGCCTCGCGGTCTTCTTTTTCCTTCGCGGCTTGCGCGATCCGTGCGGCATTGTCACCCATTGCAGAGGGGCGACGAGGCTAGAAGGGGAGAGGTGGGTGGTTTGCAGAGGCCGGGCGCCGAGATCGGCTGCGGCGGCAGCGACGGAAGCGGGAGGAGGCGCAGGTCCGGTTAGGGTTTTGCGTCTGATACCATGTAAGATAGGGAAACCACACGTTAGATGGCCTTGTATTGCTCATTATATCAAAGGATTACGAGGAGTCCCGGTTACATACAACACGGATATATATACAAGGAATACACGCGCATACGTATCCTACATCTATACAAACACGTGTAGGATATGTATTCTAACAGCGCCACCACCAGCAAGTTTGTTTGACGCGCCCAATGACTGTCATCCATATCATGAGTCGATCTTCGGTCCAAAACATGGATAGTCGAGTGGCCACACCGTGAGAAAGTTTGAGATGAGAGACTGTTATTTTGTATAACATTGTCACTATCATTGAAATGTTACATCCAAGTCCAAGAGAACACAATCCTAACATCTAAGAAAAGTTATCACACAGGTAGCATCGATGGTGGGTCTCTCCCGTCCCACTCAATCTCCATCTCTGAAGTGCCATTAAGTTGAGAGAGGGTCATTAGGAACGGTGGCAGAAAAACAAGGAATGGTGGAGAACAAAGACCTGTCGATAGCCTTGCTCCTAACGACTAGGTTATACAACTTCCAATGTTGTGTTTAATCACCTTCTTTTTGGTAAGATCAACACTAAGAACCCTAAATAAATATCACCATCAAGAAACATGGTAAATAGGGCATCACCAAAAAGATAAAGACACCGAGTTCATGCAGGAATAAAGAGAGAAGCCCATCGGCACATGCCTTGCAGAGACCGATCACCCCATCATCTCGCAGGTGGACCTAGGATTTTTTTAAAGCCTGGACGCACCGCAAGGCAACTAAAAAGTTTCTCGGGTAAATATAAGCATCATGCAAAGAGACTCTACAAGATACTCCCTCTGTTCTGAAATACTCTACATTCTAGCCTCAAAATTTGTTCTGAAATACTCTACATTTTAGCTTTTAGTCAACAAGAACACAGAAAACAAAGTGGTTTTGCTCTCTCTATTGGATGTCATTATTTTCAATGCAGTTTGGATTGGTTGTTCACATATTTAACTAGTACTAATAAATGCAATAATAATTTGTCTAATTTTTTCTAGAATATAGATTAAATCAGAACGGAGGGAGTACATATCACGGCTATTGATAAATTTGAAATGTCTAATGACTGATGACAAAAGTAGAAATCTCCAAATACACCCACAAAGAGACTGTACAAGATAAAAAAATGAATTAGTAAATCATATGACCATACCTTCAAAGTATATTCATATTGATTCATAATGTAATGAATTATACCAAATAAGTTGCCCCGCCTTGCCGGCGCTTGCGGCTCCGCGTTGCTGCTGCCTGGCACGCTCGCCGATGTTGCCTTAAAGATGTGCTCTACCATCTCCACCTACTAGGTGGTCATCGTGCATGACCACCGGTATGCCGATGTCGTCATTGGTCGTCACCTGTGCATGAAGGAATCAACGAGGGTTTGGAAGCATGTTTGGTATGAGCCCCAATTAACCCTGCCAAAATATTGGCATGACTAAAGTAAGGGCATGGCCATACATTTGGTGACCTCCATTCGTTTGTTTTGCAGCCACTTTGAACTAGCAATTTTTTTACAAGAAAATACTGGATCCTCGTTTGGTTTGCAGCTAATTTACATTCAATTATGTTAACTGGTGCTTGGCTTGATTTGAAGATACTCCCTCCGTTCAGAAATATAAAACGTTTTAGCTTTGTGAATATATCTAAACGTTTTTTAGTGTATAGGTTCATAGAGGTTTGAAGTGAACCTATACACTAAAAAGATCTAGATACATTTATTTTACAAAGCTAAAACATCTTATATTTTTGAACAGAGAGAGTAGCAACCAGTGAAATATTAAAGGCTTGCAACTACATCTCCACAAAAAAAAGGTCCAAGGCACGGAGGTGAAGCACGTTCAGACCCATGGGCCATTGGCTGCTTTCCTTCTCAATGTTGCTAGGCCTGGTGACTAGAATTGGCCTGGGTCACGGCCGCACGGGCCAAAAAAGGGCGCTCCAGCCTGGGCATGGTCGGACATGCCCATTCCCCATCTTTTTATCGCCTGCATAGCGCAAATGCTATATGCCGCCCGTTAGCGGCGCGGGAGGCTCGCGCCGCACACCCCGCGCCTCACTAGGCCGGCCCATTCAGCCTCTTTCTCTTTTTTCTTGTTACATTTCTTCTTCTTCTTTTTTCTTTCTTTTTTCTTTTTCCTTTCCTGTTTTTCTTTTTCTTATCTGTTTACTTTTTTGGTTTTTCTTTTTCTGTTTTTTTGAAAAGGTTTAAAATTTATAATTTGTTCATGATTTAAAAAGTTCATGATTTTAAAAATGTTCATGAATTCGTTTTTTGGTTCATGAATTTCGAAAATGGTGCATGATTTTCGGAAATTGTTTATGAATTTTTGAAAAATGTTCAAAAAAAATTAAAAATTGTTCATGACTTTCAAAATTTGGTTCATGAAATTAAAAAATTGGTTCAAGAATTTCGACCATTGGTTCATGATTTTAGAAAAAGTTCAAGATTTTTTAAAGATTGTTCATGAATTTTGAAATTTGGTTCATGAATTTCGAAAATTGGTTTATGATTTTTAAAATGTTCAGGATGTTTTTTTAAATGTTTACATTTTCTTAAAACTATTCTTTAAAAAGTAAATTTGTTTTTTATTTGAAAATTGGTCAGAACTAAAATTCGTTTAGATTTAAAGATATCGTGATTCTTTTTGCAAGTAAAGATACTGCTATTTGAAACTAGTAGCAAGTTGGTTGGACTTTTAAATACTCGTGCGTACCGCATGATCAATTGGAGCGTGCGCAGGCATGACACGGTAAAAGAAAGAACATACTTGGTCAACACGTGAGATGTAAACGAGTTTGGGCCGGCCCATTTGTGCTAGTGGTTCAGGTGGCAGAAGTAGCTGGTGCCGCATTGAAGCGGTGTATGTCACCCCCTCATAGACGCATGTCAGCGCGTGAGACAAGCGCAACCCATTCTCTCTACGTCTGGCCTTCATCTGGTCCAGATCCTTTACCTAAAAAAGAAAATTCCGGTCCAGATCCAGGAGGATAGTTGCCCATTCCGCTAAACCAAACTCTTCCCAGATTCAACTGCTAGCACATATAAACACTCTCCACAGGTCCCCTCTCCATAAACTATGAGCATGTTTGGTAGCCTGTAGCTGATATTTGGTCTAGCTAGGGAGTGCTGGTCATGGCACTGCCCGTTATGAACGAGCGATGGGCCATCTTCTGCAGCCTGTTTGGTAGCCTGGGTCGTATCCATTGGACTGAGATTGCAGTTCGTTTGGTTGCTTTTTTTTCCAGCAGATGCAAAAAGGTATTTGGTGCCCAACTTGGTTCCTTCTCTTTGCACACATATGCTGATACACTCACCATATTCAAATGTGGTGATCTTATCACAACACATCAACACACCACACATTCATGAACAAAGCACATAAGAACAGAGTATAGAAATTAGACTAATTAGGTTAGTTTATAGTCAGGTGCATCCCATGGCACCTGATAGGTTGTTCACGTCAGGGGTACACACCCCTGACCCAAAAGACAGTGGTTCGACATTGCATCCACCAGACAAATTAGACTCTATATACAATCAACAACAGATAGGACGATCAGATGAGCTTATCGCAGGTGATCAACTCCTCCGTGCTATTGAAAGCCCTGAAGAGAGTCATCTTAAAGCCCTTCTGCTTGTTGATGTACTTGAAGGCGAGGACATCACCAACCCAGAGCTTGATCTTCGACGCTACTCTAGCCCTTCATGAACTACATATGTCGCCCGAACATCTGCAACTGCACACCGTACTCACAGAAGGAGGAGGTCTTCAGGGGGAGAGTGCAGACCTACTGCCATATCTGTAGTTGCTTTAGCACTACCGCCTTCATGCTTTTCGGGAGCTGGAGTGTAGTCAGGTTTGTGGCCTTGATCTAGACGTAGAAGCGATGAGGGAGGTCGTCATTTTTGTAGTGACCAAGGCGAGGCTTGCGGCCCTAACGTTCCTTCTTCTTCCTCGTCTGCACTTCCACTAGCAGGCTGTTGAGGGCTGGTCTAGCCGTTGAGGGAGGGAGATCTCGGATGAAGTCCTCGTACCCAGGCATAGGAGGAACTGTGTTCCTGTACAAGGTGTCCTAGTCCTGCTTGGGTACCTTACCGATCAGAACTAATCGGAAAACAGTAACAAATGCATTCTGTAAATCAAACATATCAATGACAGTTGTATAGAGATTGGTACATTGCACTTGCTTCATTTACACATGCATAAAGGTAGTGGCATTCATCATGTAGACAAGCAAAATGGCAGTGACATTCATCTACACATGCATAATGGTGATGTCAAGCATCTAGACAAGAAAAATGACATTCATCTACACATGCATAATGGTACTGCCAAGCATCTACACAAGCAAAATGAAAGTGACATTCATCTACACATGCATAAGGGTGTTGCCAAGCATCTACACGTGCAAAATAGTAGTGACATTCATCTACACATGCATAATAGTATTGCGAAGAATGTAAACATGCATAATGGCAGTGATATGCATCTACACATGCAAAATTTGATCTACATAATCTTCCCTTGCACGATGGTCACATATCAAGCAACATACCAACATACACATCAAGCATTTGCACAATGGTAACATATGAAGCTACATAACAAGCTTTGTGCTATGTACAGATGGTAATCTACAATGCCAACATTCATATGTAACACATTCTATCAAGCAAACATATCAATTTGTACATAGGAAACAAGAACGGATGGGGAAAAGAAAACCCTTACCTATGGTGGAGCAGTGGACGGCCTTATCGCCGGAGCTATTGGTGAAGCAGCGACGGATCTGGATGTCACGGCGGTTGGTGGAGCGGTCGTGCTGGGTGCGTCCTGCCCGGAGGGGACGCTACCCGCTACTGCCGCGGCTAATCCTGGCAGAAATACCGATGGAAAGCCAGGAAACCCTACCAGGATCAGACCGAACCCCGGTGGGAACAGCATGTCCCGGCTCGGCGGCACGGTCGTGAAGGCGGGCAGACCGACCATAAAGCCAGCTGGCCCGGCCATATCACCGCTCCATGTCGATGCCCCCGTCGTCATGGCCGCCGCCCTCAATGCGATGGCGGAGGGGTCAGTGCTGAAGTGAGCCAGGAAGGGAAAAACCCTAATGCAATCCCCATGGATCGAATTGCTTCAACCACCGCAACCCTAATCGGCGCATGGCGCGGTTCCCTTGAAATCGGCGATGGCTGCCATAGAGAGGGGACGACGGTGGGGTCAGCTAGCACCGCCGCACTCCTAAATCCCCTGCCTCGTACTCGGTGATGGTGCGCTGGATGGTGTGCAAGACGGGGCGCCCCACCTTCTTGCGGGGTGTGTGCTTGATGTGGGGCACAACCTTGCCGGCGGGAAGGCTGGCCAGAGGAGGCCGCGGAGGAGGAGAGGAGGAGGCCATCGGTCTCTCCGATGGGATGGGACAGGAGTGCTCTGAGTGGTAGCATGGCGGTGAAAGGAAGCGAGAAAGAGTGGGGGAGTTATTCGCGTCTCCCGCGCTTCCCCACGTGTGCAACCGTTGGGTGGCGGCGTTCCATTTTACGCCCAATCGAGACTGGTTCCACGGAAACGGCTGATTGGGCCATTGTCCCTGAGCCTAGTTCTAGGCTGCTTTGAGGTTTGTGATGTACACAACGTGGGGGTAGCCCAGGTAACCAAGCATGCCATTTTCTGTGCCAACGGGCCTGTCCGGACCTGATGCAGGCTACCAAATGTGCCCTACATGTAAACACGGCAGGATGCACCGTGCACAAGAGCTATTTCCCGAGGAAACCAGAGCCCAAGATGGCACTCGCAATGGGACAAGCGCATCGGTAGAGCTACTGGTCTCTGATCTAGTACTAGGAGCACGGTGCCACGCAATGCTGCTAGGTAGCGATTGAGCGCCCGTAGCTTCAGGTCGGCGTTGCTGCAGCAGCATCGGAGCTTGTAAATAAATCGCTAGTTTATAGTTTCTGCAAAAAAAGTGGCACTCTAGCGGAATCTGTAAAAATTGTAAAACTATAAAAGGAAATACATTCTGCGGAGAAACTCGTCTCCCGAACCCTAAATTCCTAGTGCGGGAGGCCGACCCGAGCCCGCCCTGTATCGCACCCTGTCTTTACGCGCCAGGGAAATTTCGTTTCCCCTTTCCCGCATGCGCCGCCACCACCGCCCCCGACCTTCATTCGTCCCCCAGCTTTCTGTTACCGGCTTGCACCGGATCTAAAGCCATGGACCCTAGAAAGCTCCCGACTGTCGTTGTTGAGGCCACGAAGCCTCAATATTCTAGCCCCGATGCCAGTTTTGGCATAGGAGCTCCGCCGGCTGGACAGTTGCCAAGATGATTGCTGCTGGAGGCAGCTTGAAGAGAAAGAGGGTGTGGAATACCGGTGCCCCGATGGTCGGTGCTGCAGTGCCAGCGGTCCTGGCCAAGCCACACTGGACGAAGAAAATGAAGCAGGCCATGCACTGCGTGGGCCTTCCTCCCGTCACCACTTAGCAGCCGCTCGTAGCTTAGCCTCAACGGCCATTCATCGCCGCACCGTCCGCAAGGTATGTTGTCCACAACTTGATGTACACAACTTTGAACCGTTACATTGCATCATTTGGGTTGCTATGATCTGGACAATTTGATGTACACAACTTTGAACCATTGCATTGCTTTGTTTGACTGTGAGATCATTGATCAATTTGTTCAAATTGTGAACTAGCAACTGCTTTTACGAGTTTAAAACATGAGGCGCAGAACAGAGCCCGTAAAATTGGACCCGTAAAAGAGAATGTTCCACGCCTCGTGTTTTCAACCTGTAAAAGCAGTTTTCTGTGAGCTGTAAACCCGTTTTACAGTTCGCGTTTTATAGGCTCCATTAGAGTTGCTCTTACCCTTCTCATCGCACTCTTTTTGGTCTTGTTGTTTATGTTCGGCCACTTTTGGCGATGGAGTAGACCAAACATGCTGGGGCTAGCGTGCTTAGCTAGCCATCTGCCTAGGGATGGAAATGGGGCCTAAAACCCGCAAACCCGATGCGTACTCGCCTTAAATGGGATGGGTCTGGTAAAATGTTAGACCCACCAAATTATATGGGGCGGGTATGGGGGCGGACCCGTACCCGTAGACCCATGCCACCTACGTGCACGCACACGGAACCGCAGTCGACGCACGCACCAAGCACCACCGGTCACGACCCACACCACACTAACACAACACAAACTCACACACACACGCACCGGGACCAACACACTCACGCAACACCACCCTGAACCGACACAACACACACCCCGACACAACCACTAACACACCCTACCAACATGGCGATGCACCTACCATACCAACATGGCGATGCACCAACACCAGGCACAAACCCCGTCGCCACGTACCCCTACCATCGCATGCTGCCGGGTACCCGTCGAGGACCGTACCCGGTCGGGTCACGAGTCTGGCAAAAATTTAGGCCTGCCAAATTATATGGGGCGGATATGGGGAGCCGGACCCGGCCCCGAACATGGCGGGTGCCACCCGGAGGCCTACAGAGCCGATTCCCCGCTCCTTCATTTGTGTATTTCTCTCGCACTGTAAGCCTGTGAATCACACGTGAGATGTTCGTGTGATGGCCATAATTCTTGAGGTTAGCAGAGCAGTTCTCTCTCGATTACACGTTCTAGCGGTCTGAAGTTACCATGTGCAAGCGTTACCATGTACCCGTACCACTTCCACCCGACGCTCCACACGACCAGGGCCAGACCGCTAGAGGCACAAAGGATGGCGACATGCTGGTGTGGGCTTCCATGGGAGTAGGCACCGGTCGTACCTGTCGGGCCAGCTTACCTGTGAGCAAGGCCGCATTTTTTTCTAGAGTACGCCAAAGGTGCACCCCATATTTTTATATTAGGCAGAAAACGTTTTTACAAGAAACTCAGATCCAGTGCGAACAAAGGATTGAGCTAGACTCACTCACACACACCCATCTCAGCCACTAGGTTCTACTCTCGCGTCATCGTCTCTCTCTCTCTCATGTCCTAGCAGATTCCCACATCCTGTACTCCTCTCCAATGCGGTGCACCAGTTGCACCGTGCCACATTGGTTTCTCACTTTGTTGAACACTCATACATTCCTTTGCTTCCATAGCATCCAAGCAGTGATAATCCCAAGTGTGTGAAAACTCCTCTTATCAGACGCATGCACTCGACGTCTTGTGGCTAGCCACCACTACTCTAATTTGCTATCCTGGGAAGGCCCTTGCAGTAGTAGCATGCGACTTCCAGATAGGTTGGGCGATATTGGATTTTATCCTCCACTAGAGAGCACCTTATATGTCTCCTTGGTTGTGTAATGTCCTTCCCTGGTACCTATCCAAGTGAATCTATTCGCATTCATTCTGCTCATTTCTTTGAAATCCCTCGACTGCCACCCACAGTCTGACTACTTGTGTGTAATTGTTCAGGTGACCCTACAAATCAAGTATCCACTTGTGCCCCTCCATCGCCTCTACGATTGTCCTTCGATTCCTTCTCCAGGTATTCACCAAGGCCACCACCTCCGGGGTAATCTCTCTAGATGATCTCCCATTTATCCATCAATCATGATAAAATAGGATGCTTTGTCCATTGCCCGCCATCGCTATTGTGTGAGACCAGGCACATGGCTTAATAGGATTGATAGAATACTCATACCAACAAGTTGCAAATTCTTTTTCGGAAGCTCATTCGAAAAGAACTCCAAGGTTAAGCGTGCTTGGCCTAGAGCAATTCTAGGATGGGTGACCGACCGGGAAGTGGGTACCGGGTGCGCACGAGTGAGGACAAAGTGTGTAGAAAAGACTAGTGTTGGTCTGTGGGGCCAGTCTAGATATCCTATTAAGGTGCTAGGAGTGACACCCCCCCGAGCCCAAGAGTGGACGGGGTGTTACAAGTGGTATCAGAGCCGATCCTCGCGGTTAAACGGGTGTGTGTGGGTCAGTGGCGGGACATGTGAAGCATGGCGCGTGTGGCCGAAGTGGACACGTCATGGACATGTGCCGGCACTGGGCGCACAGACGCGTGCCAAGAGGGAACGTTCCTGGGGTGTGCTTGATCAATGAGGGCATCGATCTTCTAAAGGGTGGGTGTATGTGAGACCAGGCACATGGCTTAATAGGATTGATAGAATACTCATACCAACAAGTTGCAACTTCTTTTTCGGAAGCTCATTCGAAAAGAACTCTAAGGTTAAGCGTGCTTGGCCTAGAGCAATTCTAGGATGGGTGACCGACCGGGAAGTGGGTACCGGGTGCGCACGAGTGAGGACAAAGTGTGCAGAAAAGACTAGTGTTGGTCTGTGGGGCCAGTCTAGATATCCTATTAAGGTGCCAGGAGTGGCACCCCCCGGGGCCAGGAGTGGACGGGGTGTTACATATTGCCATCTTCTGAAAAAACACCCCAGCTTCAAAGTCTTTTAGCATCGGCAGTCTAGCCCAGGGTCGTTCTAGATTAGTTCTCCATAGCCACTCCCATCTGACATGAAGAGCTAGCCCCTGCAGTATCAGTTCTTTCACCCCAGACTTCCATAGCCAGTGGGCTTGCAGATATCCTTCCACGCCACAAGGCACTGCCCACCATTTACCTCTGTCTTGCCTGCCCAGAAAAAGGCCTTCTGCCACTTCTCTAATTCAACCAGTAGCCACTCAGGAGCAGCCTTGATCAGCAGTTGGTGAATTGGCTTAGCCGCGATCACCGATTTAATGAGTATTAGGCGCCCAGCCCTTGCCATTAGGCCTCTCTGCCATGCCAGCATGAACTTCATTGCCCTATCAAGGAACGGTTGTCACGCTGCTTTGGTCAAAGGTCGTAAGGCAAGCTACAATCCTAGATACTTGACCGAGAACCTGGCAATTCTACACCTTTATAGAGAAGAAACCCTTTCCTCATCAGATGTGTATCCTCTGATCAGAGTCGCCATGGACTTGCCGTAGTTCACCGATAGGCCTGAAGCTATTCCAAATAAGGCAAGGATCTCTCTGATCGCACGCAGCTCCAACTCATCTGGTCTGACAAACAACATCACGTCATCCACATAGATAGAAATCCACTGTAGGGGAAATACCCGCGAGGTTCTGGAACAGATTTTCCTCTACCCCCTTCATGATGATAGCATCCAACACTTGCATCCCCAGCACAGAAAACATCGGTGACGCTAGATCACCCTGCCGCAGTCCTCGAACCAACCTGATTTTCCTTCCTGGCATACCATTGATGATCACTCTCATGGAGGCAGAGGATAGGGAAATTGACACCCATTTGAGGAACAACTCACTGAATCCCATCTGTCAAAGCACCTCAACGAGAAATTCCCATGAAATTGAACCAAATGCTCTCGAGATGTCCAGTTTGACGAGCACTCATTTCACACTTCTCTCATTAATTTTCATCACGACCTGATGCACCAGAATGAAATTATCTTGCAAACATCTTCCCCTGATGAATGCAGACTGATTTGCATTGATCAAGACTCCCAGTTTAGGTTGTAGCCTGTTTGTGGTAACCTTGGAGAAGAGCTCAGAGAAGCTGTGTACTAGGCTAATCGGGCGATAGTCTCCAATTTCAAGCGCTTCTGGATTTTTGGGTATGAGGGTGATCAGTGTCGTGTTCATTTTTCTGTGCCCCTCCCACCTTTGATGGCAAGCTTCAGAATCATGTCCAAGACATCTTGTTTGATCACCTCCCACGCCTTCTGGTAGAATGCTCCTACAAAGCCATCTGTCTCAGGTGCTCGATCTGGGGTGATATGGGTATGCCCTATGGGTGCCTAAGATTGCCCTATCCGATTTAGCCCGGTGGAGGCCCACAATACGAACTGTGTCCAGTAATGAAGCCCATGAAGGTTCGGGTGGCCTAGGCCCATGAAGGATGCGACTTCTTGGAGGATATGGCAAAGTCTAGATAGAAAGTTTAAGAGAAACCCTAATCTATAACCCACTCGGTGGTGGCCTGAGACACGACCTCCTCATATAAAGGCTAGGAGGGAACCACGAGGAGGACCTACCGCAGAACCTAGCACATACACCCGCCAAATTACATTTGCTCATCATCACCTTTAATGCACCCCTGTAACCTTCGGTTCATCTTCAATCAAGAGCATACAAGAAGGAGTAGGGTTTTCCCTCCGGGGGCCTGAACCTGGGAAAACACCGCGTCCCCGTGTTCCTTTCTTGTTAGACGAACGAAGTTTCCAACGCCCCCTCTTCCTCAAAACCCAAGTCCATAAACTATGGGAATTGGCGTGTTAACCCCACATCAATTGGCGCCTTCTATGGGAAGTGGGCACGCTGATGTTGCGACCTTGATGGCCCCGTCACCTGCCATCTTCGAATCATCCGCGTTAGAGGGATGCCTCAGCATTGGCTCCTTCAATTTCACCATCCACTCATCAGCCACATGCCCGACCTTCGACTCCCTCGACAACAAGGCAGACATGATGATCAGTGGCTTCAGTTTCCAGGTCGGCAAAACCTGCACTCTATGTGTCGCAGAGCAGTCGACCATACCATCGACTGCACTAGCCTCGTGGGTCCTGCCACCGATCGGGACCCTCAGCGAGCTAAACGCCACATCCTCGGCCTATGGCCCGGACAACAATCATAGCTGCAACTCTGATCTGAGCAATCCGCTCGGGAACGACCACAATGTCGGATCTAATCTAGAGAGCTATGGAAGCAACTCTTGCACTAATCGCTACTACTGCGCCATCATCAATGCCAACACCGGTGGCACCACTGGCAACAACGCTAACACTGGTGCCAATCCTGACGCCAGGAGCAGAGCCACTCGCGACAAGAACAACAACAACAATGATGGCGATAGACCAGAGCTCCACCTCAATGAAGTAGAGTGGGAAACGGTCGGCAGGCTCTATCGAGGGCACGCCTCTGCCCCCGGCTCATCACAAGAGATACTGATGGCATACCATTGGTACCTAACTAAGGATTTCCGCCACCAGCGGGTGCTGCAAGCCCAGCTTGATGAACGACTATGACTCGCCGATGAATCTAGTGCCCGACGGGCGAAACTCTCTTCAATTGGAGGGTGCTCTTCAAAGGGGAACCACCACGTCGGGGTGTCCAAAAGACGCTCCCAAACGAACCTGATGGACGAGGAGGCCAAACGATAAGCCACCAAGCAACTGGACTTCTCGTTCATGCCCATTGATGCCCAGGGCAATCTAACGTCCAAGACACCACATGCCACCATCATGGCGGCCACCACCTACTTACTGTCCAACCCCCGTAGGCGGGGGATCGTTGCAGTGCCATCCACAGATCCACCCTCGCCGGACTTGGACTAGTGGAGGCCGCATTCGCAGGAGAACCTGCCCCGGCCCCGAAGACAGCGCTGAAGAAGGCGTCCATGAAACCCGCAAGAAATCGCTCACCGTCATATGACGAGGATTACTAGCTGCGACGACATACCAGCCCAAGGCGGTGAGATCGCAACTACGACGCTCGTGACGAAATCACGCATTGCAGGTCTACAAGCTGCGTGCAAAACGCGCTACTCCTCTAGGTCCGAAGATGCTTCAGTTGTGACATACGTCAAACTCCGATGCCCAATGGTTTCAAGCTGCCCTCGAACAACCCAAAATTCGACAGCTTCCAAGAACCGAAGATCTGACTAGATGACCACGTATAGTCCGTGAAGTGCCATAGCGGAACCAAAAATACAACCATGCAATCACTACAGCTGCAACTACAAGGCGTTGCATGGACCTGGCTACACAGCCTCCCCTCCAGCTCGATTCGTAGCTGGGAGGAGCTGGTGTATAGCTTCGTGTGAAACTTCCAAAGCACCTACAAGCGACCGGCCTCAGTCGAAGAGATTCAAACCTGCTACCATAGATCTAGCGAATCGCTTTGCTCATACATCCAGTGGTGATCCATCATCACGAACTCCATGGAAGATATTTCCGAGGAGCAGGCAATCAACGCATTCAAGCCCAGCATACAATTTCGAGAGCTCAAGGAGGAGCTAGGTTGCACCAAGCTCGAGACCATCAACCACCTGATGGACATAGCGAATCGCTGGGCGGATGGCGAATACTCCGTCCACAATAGCCGATCATGCTAGGATGACAAAGACGACCAAGGTTGTAGGTGTGACCGCCGAGGAAAACGCAGGATGCACAGTTACGAGGACCGCGACGAAGTCAACATGGTCGCAGCTGGCTACACCGACAAGCGTGATGACAGCAACCGCAACACCGGTATCAAAGCGCTATCTACCACGATAGCGGAAACATGACCCAAGGGTGGCAGTGTCGCACCACTGATGGCGCCTAAACCACAATGGCACGACTATCGGGCCCCTGTAACGTGCATTACTACATCGAAAAGCACGATGACAAAAAGAAGTCGATTCATCTCCTCAAGGACTGCCGCGAGTTCCAGAAACTCCAAGACACCTATGTGCAACTCCAGTGCGAGGCAACAAGCCAGGGATACGGGGCAGCCGCGGGACCCATAGCATATGGAGCACCACCACCGCTACCCCTTCCAACCAATGCACCACCCACACCAGCAGCTCCAGCAGTACAACACAATGGGGGTGATAATTATCCCCCACCACGTGGAGCATGATGATCCAAAAAGGGCGTCCTTCCAACAGGACCCAGAAGACAAGGAGCCGATAAGACAACATGGCGGTATCATCGCCACCAGCAATCCCTGAGTACCTTAGTGGATCGGAATCCTATATCACCTTCGACAAATCCGATCACCTGCATCAAATATCACGTCCAGGTAACGCGACCCTAGTGCTTGAGGCCCAGATCGGTGGATACGAGATGAGCAGAGTATTCATGGATGGAGGCAGCGGCATCAACCTCTTGTTCACTAACACCCTGCATGCCATGCAAATCCCACTCTCTAGCCTAGAGACATCCAACACCACCTTCCACGACATCGTACTAGGAAAGGGGATCTACCCATTGGGCAAAATCTACCTCGACATTATCTTCAGCATGCCCAAGAACTTCAGACGCGAGTGCCTCGAGTTCGAGGTTGTCGACTGGCCATTGCAATACCACACAATACTTGGTCGCGTGGCATTTGCAAGATTCCTGGCGGTACCACACTACGTGTACCTCATAATGAAGATGTCAAGACCAAACAGTGCCATCACCATCCAGGGCAAATTTACAAGATCCAACAACCGTCTTCCTCCTTTGAGCAAGCAGAACGCGTCTGATGAGTCCTTCGACTCCAAGGTCAACACCAAGGAGGTCTAGATCCACCCGATGAACCCCGCCAAGACGGCCCTCATCGGCAACAACCTAATTCCCGCATAGGAACTCGTGCTCATCGAATTCCTCCGTCAGTGCTGGGAAATCTTTGCCTGGTGTCATGCGGACATGCCAGGGGTTCCCTGGGAATTCACCGAGCATGCTCTCAATGTGTACCCTGATGCACGACCAATAAAGAAGTTGCTATGATGGCTGTCAGAAGAGAAGGCCAATATCGTGGGCGTGGAAGTAAACAGACTCCTTGATACCGATTTCATCCGCGAGGTCAAGGAAAGCACCTAGGTAGCTAACCCCATGCTGGTGCCAAATAAGGACACAGATATAGTGCGGTTGTGTGTGGACTTCACATCCCTCAACAAGCACTACCCGAAGGTGCACTTCCCAATGCCGTGGATCAATCAAATAATCGACTCCACCACGGGGTGCGAACGTCTCTCCTTCCTCGACGCCTACTCATGCTATAATCATATCTAGATGAAGGTGGAGGACAAGAAAAAGACGGCCTTCATCACACCATTCAATGTCTACTGGTACAACACAATGCCCATTGGGATGAAGAACACATGAGCTACCTATAAAAGGTGCATGCTGATACCTTCGATCCCGATTACGGATGTAGTGTAGCTTCTTTTTTCCCTAGTAGACCTAGGTTATCGAATCCTCGGGAAGCGAATGCGTAGTGAAGTTACTTTAACTGACCTTCGAGAGTTTTAGAATTCCTTTGTGTTTTTACCGGACCAATAGCTTGCGTCTTTTTGTTGTTGTCGATGACGGAGAGAGAGGGCCTAGGGCATTCGGTTTCACCTGTAGCTGTGCAAAACATCTGATGGGAATAAAAGATAGAAATAAAGTATGCATGTACTTGTTAGAGCAAGATAAATTATATGTGGGAAGTGCATCCATAATTGCAATTGCCTCCGCAACCGCTTATAGCAATAACCTACTAGTCTCATCCATAGAAGAAATAGAACTAATGATATGCATAGTGATGTCACCGTTAATCCCAAGTAAATCCCTCACATACAGCCGTACTGCCCCTTTTGTCACTGGGGTTCCCAACCTGCAGATCAGTCACTGGGGTTCCCAACCCTCGGGGTCTTGGGTACCTGACAAGTCCTGGGATTGAGGCAAGAGAGGATACAATAATCATCATGTCATACAAACTAATACGCGATCGCATCTATGATAAATAACATGCACAATCGCTACATGGCTAGGCTGAAGCCCTTAGCCCAAGGAGAATTACTTAGACATAGAGATGAGATCAACAATCACAAACATTGTAATGAAAACCATAAGATTGATAGCAAAAGTCTTACAATGTCGCCAATCGAAGAAGAGATCTACTATTACAAGTGGTGGAATATTGCTATGGAGATGGAGAAGGGTTTTGAGATCTGGAGGCAACTAGTGATTTGTGGTAGAGACTATTTGGCGAGGTATGGCTTATTTTTCTCGTTACCCGAGGCTTCTTTATATAGGGGTCCCTTCACGAAAGTTGTTCTGTTTGACCTAATGGTGGCGGCTCCAACTATATGACCGGAGCTAAACAGCCGGAATTTTTGCTCCGGTCGTATAGTTGGTCGTTAAAGTGTCTGCCTCCACTTTACGGCTCCTGGTTTCTTCTGGTTGTTGCAAATCTTGTATCTTTGACTTTAATGTAGTGATTCCCACCTTCTAAAGACATTATCTGCGGAGGAAAAATATAAAAGAAAGGATTGCATACCCCTCTGAATATTAGGCATTAGTGGCAGGGTTTAGAGAGATATTTCATCAAAATTATGAATAATATCCAGTTTAAATGTGCATGTAGATGGCTATATTTCAGAGCCATCAACCTCCCTGCGCTTAAACTTTATCGTCCTCGAGCAAGAAAACCAAAATCAAAAAGGAACTCAACATTTAAACTGAAATAACGAGATGGTGATCTTACTCATGATTGGTAGACTCATGTTTCCTCCACTTCATAAATTTGAAAAACTTCAGCATAGATAGAGTAATGCCAAGCATATCATACGGGTTTTATGCATCCTTATAGTGCAGCAAAATTATTGTTAGCATGGATGATTCAAATGAGTAAACTTTATTCCATGTCATGCAATCAATTCATAGGCTTGCCTTTGAATAATAAAGTATGATCATGTAAATTAAGAGTGTGAGAGTTCTCATGAAAGCATATACACTAGATTATCTCAATTCTCCCACATCAATAAATCAAGACTTTTCAAGCACTACTTTTCTATTCATTGTCCTTCAAGAATTTCAGTTTTTAAGTAATTGAGAACATGCCAAAGATTTTTATTAGTTTATCGGGCTATGATGGACACTCGTGGAATCACTAAGGTTTTTGTTCCTTTTGCATAATGATTACTCATAATAGCCAGAGGAGTGATTCCATCATGATTACAGCTACCCGAGAGTGCCAAGAATCTTACCCACTATAGCATTGCTGCTACAAGTGTTTAATCAACTCATAGCCAAAATCTAGGAGTTTCCTCCATGAAGATCGTCCGTAGGCCAGCGGATTTGTTGGCATCCCATGAAGTTTGACATGCATAAAGCTATATCATTCTTACGATTAACAAGTAAAACTTTTGCATGCTCACAAAAACCGATAAACATTAATTCAATTGAACAAATCCTTTCAAAGAGAGCTATCAAGTGAATCAACATTTTCAGTGGTGTTGAGTGTCTCTAGAAATAAACCTTCAAGACTAAGCACTACAACACCCAAGCCTTCAATTGTGAGACTTTTTCTTATTACAATTGTTTAGCAATTTTAGGCAAGACTTGGTTAATTACGAGAGCTGGAACAAAATGAACCCAATTAAATACCCATGCAAACAAAAAATCTTACTACGATACAAAGACTCACTCCACCAATATAATATCTCAACATTTACTACTAACTAGCATGGGTTACTCAAACTTCAAAAGTGGGGAGTCATAAGGCATACCTCTCAAGGTTGGTTCCACTTCTCTCTTCCTTTTTTATTTGCTTCTTGGAAACTCAAAGTCGATCACCCTCCTACAAACATATGAAGACCTCGAGGCAGAAAGAAAAGAATGAGGGAAAATAAGGAAAAAGGGAGAAATCTTTTTGTGATTTTTAAGAGAGGGAATTTAAAGAATAGAAAATTGGCGGCGAAGCTCGACTAGAAAATTTTGAAAGCAAATAGAAAGAACTTAGAAAATAAAGTGTTGGGGAAACCAACACGAGTGCTTATAAACTCAAATAAAAACACAACCTCGAAATAAAATCAAATAAATGCCAAATAAAGATACATGAGGAAACTTCCCCAAGCTTAGGCTTTTGCAGGCCCTTCAAATCATTATGGTGGCAGGAAACGTTGTTACTCTAGTTCGCAAATTGAGTTGAGAGGTTACTAGTTGATTCTCGGAGGTTCAAAGAGAGGCTATGCATCCTCTCCATAGTCCCTCCAAGTCCTTGGAAATCTTGGTATGTGGTGAACCGGGTTTGTGGCTGCTCCTCTTGGTAAGGAACTTCTTGCTCCTCTTATTGGTCCTCATCCTCTTCCAGAATCTCTTCCTCGGGTTGGTGTTGCTCAACCTGCAAGTCATATAGCAAACGTCCTTCCTTGATAGAGAAAAAAGACCATTAGACATAGGAGCGGGGTAGGGATGCCCAGCTCTAGCAATATGCAGATAATAAACACCACCTCTCCTAGTGAGCATTCCATAGACTCTCAAAGTGGAGAAACCAACACGTGTCTCACCTATCATGGGTTGCAAATCACCTAGGTTGATGCCTAGGGCAGTGGCAAGCACGGTGATGACGCCCCCACCTGTGATTGGCCATTGGCTTTGGGAGGCTTGGTGCTCTAGGTAGCGCACAGGGATGGCACCCAAGTTGAGTGACAGGTTGCGCAGTTGATGTAAGCAGCCTTTGCGAGGACTAGGATGTGCTCCTCATTGAGTCTCGTGAACTCATTACATGCCTACAAGGTGTTAGCAATAACATAAAACAAATAACAAATTGCAGGATGTTGAATATTCTTCCCCTTGTTCACTCTAGTAGTGAAACTCATTCCATTATAGTATTGTTAAGGGGAAGGACTTAAGCCAGTAAAGGATGCGCGTAAGGCATTAACATCATTGTTTGGCAAATTAAAACATGCGCACCATTCATCTAATGTTAAAGTGTAGTTGTTGTTCATCAGTCAGAAATAAATAGTGTCCTCTCCTTGCCATTTTTAACGGTGCTTTGCAACGAACTTAGGAATTCAATGGTTAAGCGACAATAAGTAGGTACATCATTGTACACAAAGTTTTGTAGGCCAGCTCTATTGCAAAGTAAATTAAAGTCTTCAAAAATACCGAGTTGGTTCAATATAATGGAGCAAACCGACTTGGTATCCTTCACTTCGCGGTTCTTGATCTTGTTGAAGCGATCACGTTGGGGCTCATCCTTGAACTTGATCCCCATGCGTTCCTGAGCGGTTGCCCGAGAAGCGCTAGCGGTGGCATGAGCACGAGTTTGGCTCCTTGTGTTCATCATCTAAAACATTGAAGAAAGAGAAAAATAAAACTTTTTGATCCAACAACAGTAAGTACAATATATTCCTCATCATAGCACACTAAAGAATCTCCTCAAAATAATAATCTAGGCAAGAAAATCATGGCAATTGGTTCATAGTAGATCTCACCCTAGATTGATAATGACAATAGATCAGAGATGAATTTGCAAAAAGTAATTGGAGGATCGGAGGAGAAAGATACAGTAGATCACTCGTGTGCGAGGGAATCGAACGAGATTGAGTGGAGATGAAGATCTCTTGAGGTTTTGAGAGAGTTTGGAGGTAGAAGAGAGAAAATGGATTGAAGTTTTGGAGTTATAGGTACCTTCCCGTGCGATTTTGTGGTCAGACGCAGCTTTACAGGCGTAATTATACGGCCGGAACATTGTGTTCCCGCCGTATAGTTGGCCTTCTGTCAAAAATTAGGGTTTCCTCCTGGCGGCGCAACTATACAGATGCAACTATATGGCTGAAACAAAATGTTCCCACCATATAGTTGGTCGTTAAACTATCTGTCCCTGCGAAAGAAAATATACAAAGGCATCGATATCTATATGACCGGAACTATACGGCTGGAATTTTTATTCCCGCCGTGTAGTTGGTCGTTAAACTCTCAGTACATTAGAAAACAATTCGTACGGAAGCACTGATATCTATACGGCCGGAATGATACGGCCAAAGTTTTTATTCCCGACATATAGTTGGTCGTTAATTTCTCAGTACATATTAAAGAAAAATTGTCGATGGCAAGATATCTATACGACCGGAACTATATGGCCGGAATTTTTATTCCCGCCATATAGTTGGTCGTTAAACTCTCTGTATGCATCAAAAAAATTGTTTGTTTGAGAATTACTTCTTTTCCTGTAACTTAGTGATATACCTTGTTTATGACAGAAAATTGACAGTAAATATTGTCGACCAACAATAGCATGTATGTAGCAGAATTTTAAGTACTACCAAACTTCTTCTCCTCAAATGGAGTTTTCTAGCAGTCTTTATTAAACATATACTTAAACTAAAAACTTAACTCAAACCTTTATTTAACATGGGTTGCCTCCCATTGAGTGCTCTTTTACAGTCAATAGCTTGACATTGACAATACTCACTTGGGCCAGATGAGTGGAACATGCACTCCAAAGTAATTGGCCTTCAAAGCGATGGCCTCCTTCTCGTCATGTTTGGCTTTCTTTTTCCTAGGGAAATGGATAACAAAAGGATCCCGCGATGGCAATTGCAACTTCATGTTCCCTTGATGAAGGTTAATTAAAGCCTTTATAGTTCTCAAGAAAGGACAACCTAGTATTATAGGAGCAATAGTATCTTCAGACATGTCAACAATAACAAAGTCAATTAGAGCAGGACAACCTTTAATGTAAACTAAAGTGTTCTCCTTAATTCCTACAGCTTTTTTGTAGGTAGAATCTGCTAGATGCAATTTTAATTCAGTGATTTCAAAGGAGCCAAGATTTAACTTATTAAAAAGACTCTTTGGGATTGTTGAGACGCTTGCACCTAGATTACACAGTGCAGCTATCTCATTAGTCCCAATCTTTATCTTAATAGTAGGATCAAATATGTCATCTAGTTTAACAGGTAACTTTTTAGCGATTTTCTTGTATTCCTCTTCAAGCTCGCGTACCTTAATTGCTACTTGATAAACAAAGTGTTGATACATGACTTCATCGTTACCTTCACTTACCGGAATTTTGACGTTGATCCTCTTTACGAGGTCTTCGATGGTGTAGCTTTGTGAAGGGGCATTACTATAATCAAGTTCTTCAGGCTCCTTCCTTTGAGTCCTTATCATTTTGAGTTCTTCAACAGGATTGGGCTTAGCTTTACCTGCAAATTTAGCTAGAATGAGAGTTTGGCTCTCGGTTATCTTACCTAGCTATGCCTCAACGATCCTCATTCTTTCTTGGAGGGCATGCAAATCATTTCTCAAACTAACATCTTGGTTAGATAATTTACTAAGCATGGCATCATGGTTCTCCGTTATCTTAACAAGAATATTGTTTTGTTCATTTTGTGAGTCTATAAAAGACTTAAGTGTTTCTTGGAGACTACCATTACTAGTTCCCATATTATTATTAGAATTACTTGTAGGACTAGAATAATGTTTCTAAAAGTTAGGATTGTAACTCTTCTTCCAAGCAGGGTTATATCATCATGAGCTATAAAATCTATTTCTTCAATATTTGTTTCAGGGGTGGCTCTTACCTGGGTTTCCTTACCTTTTACGGCTAATATGAGCTCATCCAACTTAGTATTGAGTTCTTAATTTTCTTGTGGTGAGATAGAGTTCACCTTCTTCGTGTTTGATCTTTCAATATGTCATTGATCATGGTTGTCTTGCATATGGTCTAACAGCTGCTTTGCTTCAATAATATGTTTACCCATGAATGTTCGTCTAGCTGCAGTATCAAGCATAGACTTAGATACAGGATTAAGAGCATTATAAAATAAATGGAGGATTAACCAATCTTCCATCCCATGACTAGGACAGTTTCTTAGGAAATCTTTCATCCTCTCCCATGCAAGCGCTAGTGGCTCACGCTCTTCCTATCTAAAGCCAGTAATATTATATCGGAGTTGCATAGTCTTTGCAGGTGGGAAATTTTTTGTCATAAATAAAGAAGTACATCCCACCCATGATGTAATAGTATTTCTAGGCAAATATATCAACCATTATTTTGCTATTCCTCTTAGAGAGAAAGGAAATAGACATAATTTGACCGCATCAGGGTCAACGTCTTTTATACGCATCATATCACATATTTCAGTGAAAGTATTCAAGTGCATACCTGCGTGTTCAACAGCAGAGCCTCCAAATTGATTATGTTGAACCAAACTTAAATAATGGGGCTTAATTTCATAGTCATCAGCAGCAATTGCTGGCTGAGTAATAGGAGTACACAAATAATCATTGTTGGGAGTAGCAAACTCCCAAGCTTCTTTTCAGCCATATTTCCTATGTTTTTGGTTTTCGTAAACAAAGAATTATAATAGTAAAAGCAAGAATCTAAAGGCTTTTTTTGGTTTATCAAATAAAGACTAAAAGCAAACTAACAAAATTAAAAACAAGAATTTAAACTAGCAAGGTTCCTAATAACCTCACCAGGGTAGCTATTTCTTCCCTGACAACAGTGCCAGAAAAAGGGTTGATACCTTTGATCCAGATTACGGATGTAGTGTAGCTTCTTTTTCCCTAGTAGACCTAGGTTATCGAATCCTCGGGAAGCGAATGCGTAGTGAAGTTACTTTTATGGACATTCGGGAGTTTTAGAATTCCTTTCTGTTTTTACCGGACAAATAGCTTGCGTCTTTTTGTTGTTGTCGATGATGGAGAGAGAGGGACTAGGGCATTCGGTTTCACATGTAGCTGTCCAAAACAACTGATGGGAATAAAAGATAGAAATAAAGTATGCTTGTACTTGTTAGAGCAAGATAAATTATATGTGGGCAGTGCATCCATATTGCTATTTCCTCCGCAACCGCTTATAGCAATAACATACTAACCTCATCCATAGAAGAAAGAGAACTAATGATATGCATAGTGATGTCACCGTTAATCCCAAGTAAATTCCTCACATACAGCCGTATTACCCCTTCTGTCACTGGGGTTCCCAACCTGCAGATCAGTCATTGCTCATACTCCCTATACCTGGATCAACCCTCGGGGTCTTGGGTACCTGACAAGTACTTGGATTGAGGCAAGAGAAGATACAATAATCATCATGTCATACAAACTAATACATAATCCCATCTATGATAAATAACATTCACAATTGCTACATGCATAGGCCAAAGCCCTTAGCCCAAGGAGAACTACTCACACATAGAGATGAGATCAACAATCACAAACATTGTAATGAAAATCAGAAGATTGATAGCAATAGTCTTACAATGTTGCCAATCGAAGAAGAGATGTACTATTACAAGTGGTGGAATATGGCTATGGAGATGGAGAAGGGTATTAAGATCTGGAGGAGGCTGGTGATCTGTGGCAGAGACTTTTTGGCGAGGTCTGGCTTGTTTTCTCGTCGCCCGATGCTTCTTTATATAGGGGTCCCTTCACAAAAGTTGTTCTGTTTGACCTAATGGTGGCGGTGCCAACTATACGACCGGAGCTATACGGCCAGAATTTTTGCTCCAGTCGTATAGTTGGTCGTTAAAGCGCCTGCCTCCGCTTTACGGCTCTTGGTTTCTTCTAGTTGTTGGAAATCTCGTATCTTTGACTTTAATGTAGTGATTCCCATCTTCTAACGACATTATCTACGCAGGAAAAATATAAAAGAAAGGATTACATACCCCTCTGAATATTAGGCATTAGTGGCAGGGTTTAGAGAGATATTTCATCAAAATTATGAATAATATCCAGTTTAAATGTGGACGTAGATGTCTATATTTCAGTGCCATCACATGCAGGCCTGTCTGAAGAGCAAAATAGGTCGCAACGTCCAAGTCTACATCAACAACATAGTGGTCAAGACAAAAGAGAGCACAACACTCATCGATGATCTCTACGAGACCTTCGACAACCTCGACCGCTACAGAATCAAGTTGAACCTAGAAAAGTGCGCCTTCTGCATCCCATGCAGGCAACTACTTGGGTACCTCATCTCCACAGGGGGAATCGAGACAAACCCAAAGAAAATCAAGGCTATACTAGCCATGGAGAAGCCGAAGAATATCAAAAGCTTCTAGTGGCTCGCTGGGTGAATCGCGGCCCTCAGCAAATTCATCAGTCGGATGGGAGAAAAGGCCCCCCTTCTACCAACTCCTCTGCAAGACGGACAAGTTCGAGTGGACCGATGAAGCACAAGAAGCCTTCGGCAACCTCAAGCGCCTACTATCAACTTCGCTGATCCTAGTCACTCCACATGAGAAGGAACCCATGCTGATGTACATAACCGCCACACACCAGGTGGTCAGCACCATGCTTGTCATCGAAATGGATGAGGAAGGCAAGATACATGGGGTGCAGCAGCCCGTGTACTACCCCAACGAGGTGCTCATGCCCACCAAGAAGCCGTACCCGCACTATTAGAAGCTGGCGTATGGCATGTTCATGAAAGCACGTCGACTGCGGCACTACTTCATGGAGCACCAGATAGTGGTGGTCAATGACGCCCCTATCTCACGTCATCAACACCCCTAAGAAATAGGGCGAGTCGCCCTCTAGGGCATCGAGCTGTCCCCGAGGGACATCACCTACAAGCGCCACATATCGATAAAATCGCAAGTGCTCCCAGATTTCTTGGTCCACTAGATGGAGCTCCAGCTACCTGACACTCCAGACATGTCAAGTGTCTAGACAATGCACTTTGACGGGTCCAAGCACCTAGAAGGAGCAGGTTCCGGTGTCATCTTGACATCCCTATAAGGTGATAAGATGTAGTACATACTATGGATGAAGTTTTGAGCATCAAATAATGAAGCAGAGTACGAGGCCCTTATCCATGGGATGTAGATGGCAAAAGCATGTGGTGCCACTTGACTGAGTGGCGACTCCTACCTTGTCGTCCAACAAACAATGAACAAGTGTGACACCATCAGCAACAACATGGTCGCCTACCATGACCTCTACCACTCACTCGAGGGTGACTTTGACGATTGTGAACTTCGGCATATCAGCCACGAAAGCAACGAAGAAGCTGACCAATTGGACAACATCGGCTCCACCTGCTCCCCAGTATCACCCAGGGTATTCCTGGACCAAATATGCAAGCGCTCCATCAAGGTCAAGCCACCAACAGGGTCACTAGAACCTGCGATGTGTTTGGGAGCTGCGCCACCCAACAAGGTAGAAGCACCAACTGAAGCAGAACAAGATTCTCCACTCGAATGACCCATGGAGGTCATGCTCATCGAGCCCTCCTGGACTCAGCCATACATCACGTATCTGCTCAGTCAAGAGTTGCTAGATGACCCGACTGACGCACGACACATCGCCCATCTCTCAAAGGCCTTCACCATCATCAACGACGAGCTTTACAAGAACAACATCACCGGAGTTCTGCAACAGTGCGTCACCAATAGCAACGGTAAAAGCATCCTCCTCGACATCCACGAAGGCACCTGTGGGCACCACGCTGGCAGCCATGCACTTGTCACCAAAGCCCTATGAGTTGGCTTCTATAGGCCAATGGCAATGCACGACGCCAAGGACATCATCACCAAGTGCAACGCCTGCCAAAGGTTCGCGGACAAGCCACACTTGCCAGGCTCCATGCTACGACCCATACCACTGGCCTGGCCTTTCGTGCAGTGGGGACTCAACATGGTCGACAAGCTGCAGAAGTCTTCGCCTGGGGGATACTTCTTCCTCCTTTTCGCAGTTGACAAGTTGACCAAGTGGATCGAGGCCACGCCCATCACCAACCAAACCAGCACCACTTCCGTCAAGTTCTTCGAATCCATCGTCTACAGGTTTGGGGTGCCACACAACATCATCACCGACAACAGAACAAACTTCCCCTTGATGTAGTTCTGGGGTTTCAGCGACAAGATGGGCATCAACATCAGCTATGCATCCTTAGCACACCCTCAGACCAAGGAAAATTCGAAAAGGCCAATGGCCTCATCTGCAACGGCATCAACAAGGGACACCTCCGGCCTCTCAAGCGAGCCACCAGAGCATGGGCTGAAGAGCACCCCTCGGTGTTATGGAGCTTGTGCACAACTCCAAAGAACGCCACCATCTACACACCATTCTTCATGGTGCATGGTGTTTAGGTGATGCTACCCGCCGAAGTGCATTACAAGGCCCCACGGGTTGTTCCTTACTACGAAGCCAAATCCACGACAACACTATAAGACGACGTCAACCTTCTAGATGAGGCACACGACATCGTTGATGCACGTTCGACGGTGTACCAGTAGAGCCTTGGCAACTACCACAGCCGACGGCTGCACCCAAGATCCTTTGTCGAAGGCAACCTCGTCCTACGACTCAAGTAGAAAGGTCACTTGAAACTCGAGTCCCCTTGGGATGGGACTTAAATCATCACCGAAGTGATTCCAGGTGGCGCCTATCGCCTCAAGGACTAAGAAACTAGAGTTGAGTACTCCAACCCTTGAAACATCATGCAGCTGTGACATTTCTACCCCTAGACGTTTTTACATTTCAATAAGGCTACTCAGCCAGGCTACTTAGCCAAAAGATGTATGTTTTATCCTTCAATAAATAAAGCTAAGTTCCTCAACTATGAGTTCATTTTCCCCTTTTTTATTTTTATACACAATGCACTCGGGGTCTACGCCTCCTCGATGACTCTGTCGAACAAACCATCTACTTCCTCGACCCAAGTAGCTAACCGAATCCGCAATCGAATCCTTGAAAACTCCAACCCAGTGTCAACTTAACTAACATGTTGGCAAGGTACCGAGATTTGTTGGCGTCAGGCTAATGAAAAGGTGTGGCAACAATGCACTCGCATCAATACATACAAACATACACAAAAGTCACACGGGCCACAAAGCCCTCTCAAATTACATAAATTTTACATTATCTACATGTCTTATGCTGGATAGCTGTTAATGTTGCCACTAGAGTAGGATGTTTGTGCGCTCGTCGAACAAATGAATGATATCCTCCATAGGTTGGGAAACCGCCTGGTAATGCGGCCGCATATTCCATGCCATGCCTTCCGGAGGCGCCAGTGCCTTCAGCGAAGGCCTCTAGGTCCACATCTAGACGCTGTATATGAACAAAGCCAAGGGTAGCCATGGCTCCCACCATAATTTGCTGGCGCACGGACTCACGTGCAACACCCACATCTTGAAACCTCCACAACAATGCCAGAAGGCTAGAGGGAGCTTAGTCCAGTGGAAACATCGCTCTGAATATGGACTTGAAGGAGGATTGGGCCTTCTTCAAGTAGTGCAGCACCTAAGCAACACGATCTTGCAACATCGCCAGCACGGTCGCTCGACCTCGATCAGTCTAGAAGAATCCATTAGCCTCTAGTACCACTTGAGTGAGGCAATTCAGTTGGATACTGATGCACTCTTTCTCCTCCTATGGAATGATATTGACAACTACACCAATAAAGTGATGAGAATCAAACTAAAGATACTAAGCAAGAACCAGAAGGGCAAACTCAGCGGGATACTTACACTGCAACTGCTCGCTGATCCGTGTTACCTCTCCAAGTAGATACTTCTCCCATCCAAACGCTTTCTCTGCCTTCAACTTAAACACATTGGCATGGCCCCGGATGACTGCAATAGTCTTTTCCATGTCCTTTACATGGTTATGAAGTAGAGGGAGTGCGACAACTCGTCAACCCTCGATTGCGCGGGAGCCAGAGGAATCATAGAGGTTGGCGCATCCATCCTACCACTCGACGGGCCCTATAGAAGTGAAAAGCTGGCAGATGAGAACATCATTTGGTAGGTGACAAGTCAAATCACTCCACACAAAGAAGCACTAGCATAGATATCAACAGAGAATCCAAAATATAATAGTTTCAGCAAAAGACACACAAGTACTTGGGGCCATCATTCGCCAGGCTATCAATAGAACTACAAAGTTTTAAGCTTTATATAAAAGTCAACAACAAGAAGTAGCATAGCATCATCTACATGGTGGCATCTGAGGTCTTCGCGATGTCCGTGGCAGCCTCCGACGCCATGGCTTTAGCCACGTCCAATCGTTTCTACTCGGCAGAGTACTTCACGAGCAAGTTAATAAGCCACATGCCATACTTCTTGTAGCATTTAGCAAATGGCGGGAAAGCTACCTCCTTGCCTTCCGCTATCACCGACATCCTGGAGGTGATCTTGCTGATGTCCAAGTCGGCACCGCAAGCTTGCGCCATGGCCAACCCGAGAGAAGCACCCACTGCCTTCTCTGTCCTCTTGTACTCCTGGGGCATGTCTCCCATGAAGGCATCCGCAAGGCCACCGGTGTCTTCTATTACCAAGACCTTCGGGAACATCTCGTGATGGAAAACGCCCAAGGAAAGCGTTGGCCTTGAGAAGGACATCCTTAGCATATATCCTACGATCTTCGACTCTATCCACGGCGCCAGCAAATGAATCATCACGCTCAAGCACCTGGCGATTAAAGTCAACGGCAGCTGCATCTGTAGATGCAGAGCTATCGATTACCAATCTAATACAAGATAAGCTTGGAGGACACATACTAGAAGCACTATGAGAATATTTTACCAAATAGGGCCTAGGCGGTCGCCATGAGTTGCTCGACCAAGTTCGTTTCATGCTCCACCATAGCCGCCGCCTAGTCCTCCTCACGCTGTTTCGACTCAGTCTTAAAGTGCTCGAGGGCTTCTAGCACGGTTTTCTCCTTTGATTCCGGCGTGCTGATGCTCTTCTCAAGGGACTCCAGGCAACGAAGAAATTGATTATTTTCCTCTGCAAAAACAAGCACGATGTAGTTTATCAGCCAGCTCAAGCGGGCAACAATATACAAAACAAGGATAGAAGCAACTCACCTTGGAGCTGCTAGAAGTCAAAGTCCAACCTCACATATTGCTGGCCCATTTGCACCATGTTACAAAGAAACGACTACACGAAATCATCCATGATCAGAATAGAAGACATGGGGGTTGCACAGGAATGACAGAGGAAACTCACATGGTCACCAGAAGACCTCGAAGGATCCCGTGTAGCTGTCCGAGTGACAATCTTGCGGCAACCAATCTTGGAGGAGCTCAAAGAACTATCACCATCAGTGGCCATTGCCTTCAGTGAAGGAATAGATAATTCCACACTTGCTGCCCTAGAATCCACAACTCTTTCTTCCGTTTCATCTTTTGTGGACCATCTGACTCCGTGCTAGAAAGGCAAGCAAGAATGATTGCCAGTGAATAAAAGCAAATACGCTAAAATCATACAGAACAATCAAAGATACTTACGTGTTGAAGTTGTCTAGGTCAAAGACCCATGAATCCTTCTTCTGCTTCTTGGTTGGAGGAGCAGACGGTGCAGTCCAGATGGGTACTAGTGGAATTGGCCCAGCAACACCTATCTTAAGAGCATGACCTTTCGGCATCTCTAGAGTGGAGGCATCTGAATCTTCACCATGCAATCTCTTGCAAGTGCCCTCATTGGACTCGGGGGCTTCTTGCAACTGAGCCACAGGGACAAAGGAGTCTGACTTTTCTAGCTCCGCACCCTCAGGAGCGTCCAAACTATCAAGAAAAGGAGGCATCATGCCTCCAACTTTCCAAGCTTGCAAGCAAGGCAATGGTGTTATCAGGTCTACATTATACAATCACAAGAATAATGGAAACTAGATGGACATGCGAGCTTTGCCTTTCCGCCTGCACAACATTGTCGTATTAGACGGACATGTGAGCTTCACCTCGCCGCCTGCACAACATTGTCGCATGGCATGTCTAGAGCGATGCATTTGGTGGCGGTTTGTTCTATGTTGGTGCGTGCATTTATTTGGATTAGCTATGCTGAGCGGGTCATAATGAGATTCTAAATAAAGTAGTGGGTCTTGGCCTTGATATATTATACCATCAATATTCGTGAATATCATTTTTGCGGCTCGAAAATTGAGACGCCAGTGCACCACGGTACCCGAGTTGATTTTAATCACCGTGATTCGAAAAGTTGGGGCGCTAATTGCTGAGAGGGGTGTTTCGAGTGAATGATGGCCAAACCCAATATTTTCAAATTGCGCCCGTTAAGTCGGGATATTCTGTTACACTAGTTCCTGTTGTGCCCCTTCTTCGCTGGTCACTCTTCTTAGCCACCATGCACGTGTCGTAGGGGCAAATCCATTACTCTACTTTCCTAACTCTCGACACTGAATCTGGCTACGGTGGCGGTGGTCCTTTTTCTTCCCTTCCCTGACCCTGAATCTGCCGGCAGCGGAGGACCTTTTTTCTCCCTCCCCCGACACTGAATCCGGCGGCGGTGGCCCAACATGTCTTGCAAGGCGAAGGTTGTAGCTACGTTGCCGACTGATTCGGGTCCATCGGGACAGAGTCTAGGGCTCAACACGAAGCAACGGTGAGGTCTTCAGCCCCGGTTAGCGAGGAGGTCAACAAGGATTCTGCTCCCAAGGTACCTACGAGCAGCGGGTTGAAGAGAAAAGCAAGGCAGGCGGCGGATTGTTTAGCTCCGGTGGGTGGATGCGGCACCCAGATCTCAAACAAAAAACCCGGGAGAAGAGCGAGAGGTGAATTTTTCTTATATGTGTCTTATCTTACAAGTAGATTAGTTATGGCATAATAGAATCGAATGAACTAAAAAGTTCCCCTTTTTAATCAAATTAGGCACAACTTTGATACAAGGGACCTATATGATTTTGGTTGCGAGAGGGTTGTGTTTGGGCAAGATGTGCATTTGCTTGTGAATTGCAAAGAGGTTGTGTCTGTTTCATAGCTGGTAGATATGCTTGCCACTAGGATTCCCTAGGGTTCTAGACAGAGGACAAAATTGGTGTGGCGCAACATGAATGATACCTATCAGAAAATTGAGCACTCCCATGAGCTTCAGATGGTTTGGGAGTGTTGTGCAGCTGATTGTAAGGTGAAAGTTGAAGCGATGATTGATGATATGTATGCAGATGCTGGAGATCTTGCTGCCAGAGCTTCGGCTCCTAGAGACTACGAACCAATATATGCTGATCTAGATAAGTTTAGTATACACTTAGAGGTGGATTCATACATGGCAAAACTTGATGAGGGAGTTAATAAGCTAGTTTCGTCATGTATTGTGGAGATCACTGTCGATTCCAAAAACATAACTCTTGATGAAATGAGAGAGATGATCGGCAAGGAAATCAGTATTGGCCCTAAGCAGATGGCATAAATCCGGTGGTGGCATCATAAGAAGCAGCAATTCATAGATGTTTTGGATACTAAAGATCTTATGCAGATTATGCGACGAAAGAAGCGAACCAGGAAGGTGTTCTTACTTGGTACCATTTTTGATGTTGTTGAACATGTTATAGTGCATGTAGAGGTCCCTGTAGTGGCTGAACAGAATGAGGTGGTCGACGTTGATGAGATCTGATGAGAGCTGCTACCCTAGGCTTGTCATATGGACCACGGGGTTCCCCTGCCTGTATTTGTAACATTGACTGCTATTGCATTTAGACTGTGTTTCTGTGATTATGTTCATTGAGAGATTGCGATATAATGTTGTGCGAGCTGTTGAGATTTTCGGACATGTCACTCACTGAAACCGTCGTTGTTGTAATAAGACATAAGTACATTGTAGTTGACATGATTATGTTTCTTGAGATGACGTACTATACTTGTTTCTGTTATTATGTTTGTTGGGACATTGTAATGTAATGATTTGTGAAACCGTGACTGGACAAGTGATGCATAAATACATTGTAGCTAACATGGGTATGTTTCTTGAGATGATATACTGTACTTGTTTCTGTTATTTTTGTTGTTGAGAGATTGTAATGTAATGTTTTGTGAAACCATGACTAGACAAGTGATGCGTAAGTACCTTGTAGTTGACATGATTTTGTTTCTTGAGTTGATGTAATATACTTGTTTCTGTGATTATGTTTGTTGAGAGATTGTAATGTGATGTTTTGTGAAACCATGACTAGACAAGTGATGTGCAAGTACCTTGTAGTCGACATGATTTTGTTTCTTTAGTTGATGTAATATACTTGTTTCTGTGATTATGTTTGTTGAGATATTGTAATGTAATGTTTTGTGAAACCATGACTGAACAAGTGATGCATAAGTACCTTGTAGTTGACATGATTTTGTTTCTTTAGATGATGTAATATACTTGTTTCTATGATTATGTTTGTTGAGAGATTGTAATGTAATGTTTTGTGAAACCATGACTGCACAAGTGATGCATAAGTACCTTGTAGTTGACATGATTTTGTTTCTTTAGATGATGTAAATGTTTCTTTAGATGATGTAATATACTGGTATGTTTTCCTTAGGCAATGAAATCGGGATGGAGGGAGTACAAGTTTAATATTTGAAATAAGAATGTATGAAGAGAAACCATATTAGGCAGGAGACAGTAATCCAGGGAAAGGTCATGGTATCCATTAAACTATTGTAACATGCCAATTTAGTCATTGTTGCAGCGGTAGAAGGGCTGCTCTCTCTCTCCTCACCGACGCCAACGCTGACGCCGTCATCGGTGATGACGCATTCGCCATGATGTCCTAGAACGACGAGGACGACTAGTCAAGCAGCGACAGCCTTCTCTCCGACATCGAATATTCCTTCCACGATGTGACTTCCTCTATTTTCTCGGGTTAGGGTTAGGCATTGGTAAATCTCTCAATCTAAGCTCCATATGTGCATGCAATCGTGTTCAATTCCAGCTTTTCGTTTACCTATAGGTACCACAGACGATCTACGACTCCGAATGGGAGGGCCTAGATCTCGATGGAGAAGTGCCATGTGACCATGGGCTAAAACTGAGGAGATACGTTGCATTCGAAGGCAGTAACACTAGGAGAACGTTTTTGGGCTATACAAATCAGGTTTGTTTACATTATGTGCAACGGTGACATGAAGAAAAATGTATCGTGTATGTTCATAACACTATAGTGTGTGTTTTTGGCCAGATGCACTTAAGAAATGTTTGGCACAGTTATGGGAGATGTATGAGTTGGAAAGGTCAAGGAGATTTATTGATGCTTGTGATGTACTTGAAAAAAATTACAAGCTATCGGTACGAAATAAGGAGCTGTAACAAGAAATCGAGAATTTGTAGTCATAACTAAGTGACATAATCAATGGGAGCTTGGTTTTTGGAACTAGAAAGAAGCTTCATGATAGTCACAGGTTGCTAATTCATAATGTAGAAAAGGAGAGGGGTCAACTCAGGGAAGACAAGAAGAAGCTAGAGTACTACATTGTGGATCTATTGAAGGAACTGAAGAAGGCACGTGAGGGTGACCAAGGACAGAATACAGAGGATAAAGGAAATTTGAGATGAATAATTTATGTTGTGCCAATGCCTGAAACTAGTTAACTGTAAGACTTGTAATTGCGCTTTCTTAACTAAGCCAAACTCAATCCTCGTGCAAATTAGTTTCAGATGAACACACATATCATGCATAGTGTTAAGGTCACGCTTACAAAATCACCACTTCAGAGGATAAACCAGGCAGTTCAGTACTAAATAGACATATGTTGGGTTCAAGCGAGCCTGGCCCAGAGCTGCTTGTTTTCCTCCCTAAGATCGGCTAGCTCCTTCAGTACTTTGTCGTGTGCTAGCTGCAGGTTCCAGCGCTCCATCACGGATTCGAGAAGTTGGTTCATAGCCATACGATTTTCCTTCAAGATCCCTTTCATGATCTTCGTCTGCTTCCTAGCCGAGGTGCGACCTTCCCTGTGAAGCTTCTCCCAGCGGGCGTTTACCTCCTTCAGTTTCTGGCACTTGTCAGAAAGGACCGCGAGTTCAGCGTGCATGTGGTCAAAGGCTAGTTTCTGGGAATTCTGCTTCTCCCTTTGGATGGCTATCGGGTCATTTAGCCAGGTCGCCAGGTCCTAGTTGATATTTTGCCTCTTTCCCTGCAACAAAAATACATAGTATGGTTTGTTCAGTTAACCAGGACAAGCTGGTTTGTTTCCATAATTAACCAAATCGACTAGTGGCACTATCATAATTTCAAAGAAGAAGCAATCTAGGACTAATCAATATTTTATGAATCGACTAGTGGCACTGTCATAATTTCAATTTCAAAGACAAATAAGGTTTATCTGCAGTTTATTGTGCTGTGGGTTTTTTCTAATGTCACCAAATAGTAGTGGGCTAGTGGCAAACTCATAATGCAGAAACCCATGTCCAGATACATAATGGAAAGAGTGCATGGTGTCCATTCATGAACATGAACACCAACACATGTCCAGATAGATAAGGAGTTGCCCTAGGATTCTTATTGCACCCTATAATGAGAAGAAGACTTGGGCATTGCTCCCTGAACCCTAAACATTACAAAAAGAGTGGAGCACGAACAGATATTCGTGCCCCCTCTAATGGGAATCAGACTTGGGCATTGCTCCGATACGCTTCCAGATAAGCCCTTAGCTCCTCGTTCTCTTTCTGAACACCCTCGAGTACGGTGATCCCTCTACTCATGTCCTCCTTCATCTCTTTCACTGCATCTAGGCAACGGTTCCTGTCATGGTAGGCTCGGATGGCAGCCTTGGTTTCCTCGACGCGTCCTCTGAGTGCCTCGGTGACTTCGTCCTACGGGAGGGTGCACCTTTCCACGAGATTCTTCTTGTCCTCCATGAGCTTGTTGATTATCTTGATGGCCTGTTCTTGCCTGTTCAAGTTACGGTCGAGTACTTTCTGCAGCCTCACGATGTCACGCGCAAAATCTAGCGAGATCTCCTTCTTCACAGATAATTGCTTGTGTAGGCTCTCATTAGCTTGGGTGCGGGAGCGTGCAAGATCATGTTGGTTGTCAATCTTGGCACTGATCGCGGCCACCGTGTCACGATACTCGTCCTTCGATCGCTGCATAGTTCAGGTTAATTGAAATAGAAATTCTATAATTACGCTCCAGGTTCTAGGTGAATACTAATACAGATCGAAAAATCCCCATTGAATCTATGGATAGTAGTGTTAAAATGAACCTAGAGATCTATTCATAACCACGATAAACTACTCCTAATCACAAAAAATCCATATTGAATCTATGAACAGGGGTATTAAGGAACGACCAAGAGATTTAGTCATAATCATGAAAACTAATACAACTCGCAAAAGCAGAAGAAAAAACCAATGCGGGGCAGACACGATCTAAGAAATCCACATCACAACTTAGAGAAATAACAGTGTGGACATTTGTTACCTCGCTGAGACGTGGAATGGGACCGAACGGGTCCTGCAACGCCTCTCTCGTGGTGGATTCTGGCTCCACGGCCGGCCTGTAATACGTAGAAGAGGAAGAACAACAAGAAGAAAAAACTAGAAGAAGCAGAATAAGATCATGATGGAGAAGAAGTAGAACAAGAAGACCGTACCTGGAGGAGCCCTCGCCTACTAGAACATTCGGCGCCATTGTCAGGAGAGATTGGGCCTCGGTGAGAGGGGGCTTGAGGGGCTGGTAGAGCAACAACTGCCTCACAGCAAGCTCTCTCCTTTTCTCCGCGAGGATGGTTGACCGACCTCTCCTCAGGGGAGCCATGGCTTGCAGGAGGAGGGAGGTGGCGGCATGAGGAAGAATATAGTGATTAGTGTGGGAGAAGAGTCAAAGAGTACATGCCGTGGTCTAGTAGTACTACTACTATTATATAGGACCATCGTGTACGGTCTACCTTCTCAAAGAAGCCAGGGAGGCAGGGATAGGGAATCGATGGGACTTGTCTTTATTGCGATGGACAGTTCAATGGTCTTTGGCGCCACCTAAAATCCAGTATATAATAAGAGGAGTGCGAGCTTACCCTTAAAAAATGAGTGGAGCCGGGTGGTACACGGGCATCGGCGTGCACGTCCCGCATGCGTGTGTCACATGTTGATGGGGCAATGATGCGTGCAACTGCTGCACGATCACGTCGGCACGTCGAACTCCATTCAACTCCACGTTGACAGGCACGCACAGGATATTTACAAGTCTGGAATACGCTGTGTCACTTTTGTTATGATCAAATTATGTTTAGTACGCGAGATATTACAATTTTTAATATAATCGACAAATGCATGCGTGTCCACGATGCAAGAAATCGTTGCTCGTCCCTTGATCAGATCGGCACCCAACTCTGTGTACCCGCCATCGCTCATTCTGAACAACTTCCTCGAGCATGATGCCCCCTCACTGTGGCAATGGCAGGTCCAAGCCGTCCACTGACCGTCCTGTGTCCCCTGCTCTTCGCTGCACCGTTCGCGCCCGCGAGTCGCCTACTGAGGCAGCACGTCATGTCCGACCGCGCCAGGATCCATCGACAACAGCACTCGAGGACATCGCGACGTCAAAGCTCGTACCGGCCGCACAGGAGGAGCATGGGGTACCTGCAGCGACGGACGAGCATAAAGCAGCAGCCAGGACATAGGAACGAGAAGAAGACCAGGAAGAAAGAGGAGACACCTATTTGGACGAGCCGACTCGTCCAACAAGGAGGCGTTCATCGATCAGTTGGAGGCAGAAGCGGAGGAGAGTGACGTGGACTCGTGGGACTACGAAGAGGAGGAGGAGGACTCCAAAGAGGAGATAGCACACTTATATGAGGAAGGGGGCGGTGTCGAGTCATTAGAGAAGGACACCGATGAAGGTGATGTCAAGGACCATGGCGTTGACAAAGATGAGGACGAACCAGAAGACGAAGAAGATAGCCTCTTTGAAATATGATCATTTATTTTATTTAGATGGCTTTTCGCTTGTTTATGGAGGTAAAGTATCGGTGGCACGGATAGACCCTGCATAAAAAAAGTGGAGAAGGGAGGGGTTATCCTGCCCGTTGGATCACAGAGGATCAACGGTTGGTGGGCACGATCCGTGTGACATCTGTGTTAGCCAATCAGGGCGTAGCACCCAGAGTGAGCACATGTTTAGGGTTTTGGGAGATTTGTGACCGAGAGAGAGGGAAAACTGAGTAGTATCAAAAAACCAAGGGCAAGACAGAATAAGGGATTCAAATAGAAAATAGAAAGAGTAGGCATGTGTGTTCCTTTAAGAAATAGAAAATACATGTTTCGTACTAAACCACATGGATCGACTAGTGTCATTTGCATGTTGTCTTCTTTTCATAAACCACGACTAGAGTCACTGCATGTGTGTCCTTTTCATAAACCACATGGATCCACCAGCTGCCTTTGCATGTGTGTTCTTTTCATACACCACCACTAGTGTCATTGCAATGTGTGTCCTTCTCATAAACCACAACCAGAGTCATTGCATGTGATGTTCTTTTCATAAACCACCACTTGGATCCACTACATGTCATTTCGTGTATGTCCTTTTCATAAACCACAACCAGAGTCATTGCATGTTTGTTCTTTTCATAAACCACCACCTGGATCCACCAGAGTCACTGCATGTGTGTCCTTCTCATAAACCACAACCAGAGTCACTACATGTTTGTTCTTTTCATAAACCACCACCTGGATCCACCCGAGTCATTACATGTGTGTCCTTTTCATAAACCACCACTAGAGTAGTTGCATATGTGTCCTTTTCATAAACCACCACCTGGATCCACTAGAGTCACTACATGTGTGACCTTTTCATAAACCACCACTAGAGTCATTGCATGTGTGTGTGCATGTGTGTCATTGTGCATCACTATGGTTTTTGAAAAAAAAACAAGCAATGATGCCACTCCAACATGCGGTGTCCTTTTCATAAACCACATGGATCCACCAGTTGTCATTGCATGTGTGTCCTTCTCATAAACTACATGGATCCACTAGTGTCATTGCATGTGTGTTCTTTTCATAAACCACCACTAGTGTCATTGCAATGCGTGTCCTTCTCATAAACCACAACCAGACTCATTACAATGTGGTGTTCTTTTCATAAACCACCACCTGGATCCACTGTATGTCATTGCATGTTTGTCCTTTTCATAAACCATAACTAGAGTCATTGCATGTTTGTTCTTTTCATAAACCACCACTTGGATCCACCAGAGTCACTGCATGTGTGTCCTTTTCATAAACCACCACTAGAGTCTTTGCATGTGTGTCCTTTTTATAAACCACCACCTGGATCCACCAGAGTCACTACATGTGTGTCCTTTTCATAAACCACCACTAGAGTCATTGCATGTGTGTGTGCATCTATGTCAGTGTGCATCACTGCGGTTTTTGAAAAGAACAAACATGCAGTCATGCCACTCCAGCATGTGGTGTCCTTTTCATAAACCACATGGATCCACCAGTTGTCATTGCATGTGTGTCCTTCTCATAAACCACATAGATCCACCAGTGTCTTTGCATGCCTTTGCATGTGTGTTCTTTTCATAAACCACCACTAGTGTCATTGCAATGTGTGTCCTTCTCATAAACCACAACTAGAGTCATTGCATGTGGTGTTATTTTCATAAACCACCACTTGGATCCACTTCATGTCATTTCATGTGTGTCCTACTCATAAACCACAACCAGAGTCATTGCTTGTGGTGTTCTTTTCGTAAACCACCACCTGGATTCACTTCATGTCATTGCATGATTGTCCTTTTCATAAACCAGAACCAGGGTCACTGCATGTTTGTTCTTTTCATAAACCACCACCTGGATCCACCAGAGTCACTGCATGTGTGTCCTTTTCATAAAACACCACTAGAGTCATTGCATATGTGTCCTTTTCATAAACCACCACCTGGATCCACTAGAGTCACTACATGTGTGTCCTTTTCATAAACCACCACTAGAGTCATTGCATGTGTGTGCATGTGTGTTAGTGTGCATCATTGTGGTTTTTGAAAAGAACAAACATGCAATGATACCACTCCAACATGTGGTTTCATTTTCATAAACCACATGGATCCACTTGTTGTCATTGCATGTGTGTCCTTCTCATAAACCACAACCAGAGTCATTGCATGTTTGTTCTTTTCATAAACAACCACCTGGATCCACAAGAGTCATTACATGTGTGTCCTTTTAATAAACCACAACCAGAGTCATTGCATGTTTGTTCTTTTCATAAACCACCACCTGGATCCACCCGAGTCATTACATGTGTGTCCTTTTAATAAACCACAAGTAGAGTCATTACATGCGTGTCCTTTTAATAAACCACAACAAGAGTCATTGCATGTTTGTTCTTTTCATAAACCACCACATGGATCCACCAGAGTCACTGCATGTGTGTCCTTTTCATAAACCACCACTAGAGTCATTGCATGTGTGTGTGCATGTGTGTCAGTGTGCATCATTGTGGTTTTTGAAAAGAACAAACATGCAATGATGCCACTCCAGCATGTGGTTTCCTTTTCATAAAACACATGGATCCACTAGTTGTCATTGCATGTGGTGTCCTTTTCATAAACAACATGGATCCACTAGTTGTCATTGCATGTGTGTCCTTCTCATAAACCGCATGGATCCACTAGTGTCATTGCATGTCTTTGCAAGTGTGTTCTTTTCATAAACCACCACTAGTGTCATTGCAATGTGTGTCCTTCTCATAAACCACAACCAGAGTCATTGCATGTGGTGTCCTTTTCATAAAACACCACTAGAGTCATTGCACGTGTGTGTGTGTAAGTGTGCATTACTGTGGTTTTTGATAAGAACACATGCAATGATGCCACTCCAGCATGTGGTGTTCTTTTTCATAAACCACATGGATCCACAAGAGTCATTGCATGTTTGTTCTTTTCATAAACCACCAGTTAGATCCAATGCATGTCATTGCATGTGTGTCCTTTTCATAAACCAGAACTAGGGTCATTGCATGTGTTGTCGTTTTCATAAACCACCACTTGGATCCAATGCATGTCATTGCATGTGTGTCCTTTTCATAAACCACAATCAAGGTCACTTCATTTGGTGTACTTTTCATAAACCACCACTTGGATCCACTAGAGTCACCGCATGTGGTGTCCTTTTCATAAACCACCACTAGAGTCATTGCATGTGTTGTTCTTTTCATAAACCACCTAGATCCACCAGAGTCATTGCATGTGGTGTCCTTTTCATAAACCACCAGTAGAGTCATTGAATGTGTGTGTGTGTCAGTGTGCATCACAGTGGTTTTTGAAAAGAACACATGCAATGATGCCACTCCAGCATGTGGTGTTCTTTTCATAAACCAAAGAGATCCACCAAAGTCATTGCATGTGTGTCCTTCTCATAAACCACATGGATCCACTAGTGTCATTGCATGTCTTTGCCTGTGTGTTCTTTTGATAAACCACCACTAGTGTCATTGCATGTGTGTCCTTTTCATAAAGCACAACCAGAGTCATTGCATGTTTGTACTTTTCATAAACCACCACTTGGATCCAATGCATGTCATTGCATGTGTGTACTTTCCATAAACCACCACCAGAGTCACTTCATGTGGTGTCCTTTTCATAAACCACCACTTGGATCCACCAGAGTCATTGCATGTTGTGTCCTTTACATAAACCACCACTAGAGTCATTGCATGTGGTGTCCTTTACATAAACCACCACTAGAGTCATTGCATGTGTTGTTCTTTTCATAAACCATATGGATCCACCAGAGTCATTGCATGAGGTGTTCTTTTCATAAACCACCACTAGAGTCATTGCATGTGTGTGTCAGTGTGCATCACTACGGTTTTTTAAAAGAACACATGCAATGATGCCACTCCAGCATGTGGTGTTCTTTTCATAAACCACATGGATCCACTAGAGTCATTGCATGTGTGTCCTTCTCATAAACCACAACTAGGGTCATTGCATGTTTGTTCTTTTCATAAACCACCACTTGGATCCACCAGTGTCATTGCATGTGTGTACTTTTCATAAACCACCACCAGAGTCACTTCATGTGGTGTTCTTTTCATAAACCACCACTTGGATCCCCCAAAGTCATTGCATGTGGTGTCCTTCTCATAAACCACATGGATCCACTAGTGCAATTGGATGTCTTTGCATGTGTGTTCTTTTCATAAACCACCACTAGTGTCATTACATGTGTGTCCTTTTCATAAACCACAACCAGAGTCATTGCATGTTTATTCTTTTCATAAACCACTACTTGGATCCAATGCATGTCATTGCATGTGTGTCCCTTTCATAAACCACAACTAGGGTTATTGCATGTTTGTTCTTTTAATAAACCACCACTTTGATCCAGTGCATGTCATTGCATGTGTGTCCTTTTCATAAACCATAACTAGGGTCACTACATGTGTTGTCCTTTTCATCAACCACCACTTGGATCCAATGCATGGCATTACATGTGTGCCCTTTTCATAAACCACAACCAGGGTCACTGCATTTGGTGTATAAACCATCACTTGGATCCACCAGAGTCACTTCATGTGGTGGCCTTTTCATAAACCACCACTAGAGTCATTGCATGTGTTTTTCTTTTCATAAACCACCGGGATCCACCAAAGTCATTGCATGTGGTGTCCTTTTCATAAACCACCACTAGAGTCATTAAATGTGTGTGTGTCAGTGTGCATCACTGTGGTTTTTGAAAGAGTAAAATGCACCAGAGGTCCTAAAAGTTTGGAGGAAACCATATGCAGGTCCTAAAAGTTTCAACTCGTGTACCAGAGGTCCTAATTATCAGTTAGTTGTGCACCACAGGTCCTAAGTCTCAGCTAGTTGTGCACTGCAGGTCCTAATTCTCAGCTACATCGCTAGCTATAGTGCACATCGATATAAGAGTAGGACCTCCAGTACACGAGTTGCAACTTTTAGGACCTCCATACGGTTTCCTCGAAACTTTTAGGACCTCTGGTGCATTTTACTCTTTTTGAAAAGAACACATGCAATGATGCCACTCCATCATGTGGTGTTCTTTTCACAAACCACCACTTGGATCCACCAGAGTCATTGCATGTGGTGTCCTTCTCATAAACCACATGGATCCACCAGTGTCATTGCTTGTATTTGCATGTGTGTTATTTTCATAAACCACCACTAGTGTCATTGCATGTGTGTCCTTTTCATAAAACACAACTAGATTCATTGCATGTTTGTTCTTTTCATAAACCACCACTTGGATCCAATGCATGTCATTGCTTGTGTGTCCCTTTCATTAACGACAATTAGGGTCATTGCATGTTTGTTATTTTCATAAACCACCACTTGGATCCAATGCATGTAATTGCACGTGTGTCCTTTTCATAAACCACAAATAAGGTCACTACATGTGCTGTGCTTTTCATAACCCACCACTTGGATCCAATGCATGTCATTGCATGTGTGTCCTTTTCATAAGCCACAGCCAGGGTCACTTCATTTGTTGTACTTTCCATAAACCACCACTTGGATCCACCAGAGTCACTGCATGTGGTGTCCTTTTCATAAACCACCACTAGAGTCATTGCATGTGTTGTTCTTTTCATAAACACCAGGATCCACCAGAGTCATTGCATGTGGTGTCCTTTTCATAAACCAAAACTAGAGTCATTGCATGTGTGTGTGTGTGTGTCAGTGTGCATCACTGTGGTTTTTGAAAACAACACATGCAATGATGGCACTCCAGCATGTGGAGTTCTTTTCATAAACCACATGGGTCTACCAGTTGACATTGCATGTGTGTCCTTTTCATAAAACACAACCAGAGTCATTGCATGTTTGTTCTTTTCATAAACCACCATTTGGATCCAATGCATGTCATTGCATGTGTGTCCTTTTCATAAACCACAATCAGGGTCATTGCATGTTTGTTCTTTTCATAAACCACCACTTGGATCAACCAGTGTCATTACATGTGTGTCCTTTTCATAAACACCACCAGAGTCACTGCATGTGGTGTCCTTTTCATAAACCACCACTTGGATCGACCTGTTGACATTGCATGTGTGTCCTTTTCAGAAACCACAACCAGAGTCATTGCATGTTTGTTCTTTTCATAAACCACCACTTGGATCCAATGCATGTCATTGCATGTGTGTCCTTTTCATAAACCACAACCAGGGTCATTGCATGTTTGTTCTTTTCATAAACCACCATTTGGATCAACCAATGTCATTGCATGTGTGTCCTTTTCATAAACCACCACCAGAGTCACTTGATGTGGTGTCCTTTTCATAAACCACCACTTGGATCCACTAGAGTCACTACATGTGGTGTCCTTTTCATAAACCACCACTAGAGTCATTGCATGTGTTGTTCTTTTCATAAACCACCTGGATCCACCAGTGTCATTGCATGTGGTGTCCTTTTCATAAACAACCACTAGAGTCATTGCATGTGTGTGTGTCTGTGTGCATCACTGTGGTTTTTGAAAAGAACACATGCAATGATGCCACTCTAGCATGTGGTGTTATTTTCATAAACCACCTGGATCAACTAGAGTCATTGCATGCGGTGTTCTTTTCATAAACCTTCACTAGAGTCATTGCATGTGGGTGTGTGTGGTCAGTGTGCATCAGTGTGGTTTTTTAAAAGAACACATGCAATGATGCCACTCTAGCATGTGGTGTTCTTTTCATAAACCACCTGGATCCACCAGAGTCATTGCATGTGGTGTTCTTTTCGTAAACCACCACTAGAGTCATTGAAAAGAACACATGCAATAATGCCACTCCAGCATGTGGTGTTCTTTTCATAAACCACATGGATCCACCAGAGTCATTGCATGTGGTGTTCTTTTCATAAACCACCACTAGATTCATTGCATGTGTGTGTGAGTGTGCATCATTGTGGTTTCACAAAACTTTACATCACTCTGTGCCAATCCTAGCTCCGCCACTATGTCATTGCATGTGTGTTCTTTTCCTAAACCATCACTAGTGTCATTGCATGTGTGTTCTTTCCATAAACCACATGGATCCACCAGAGTCATTTGCACGTGTGTTCTTTTCAATGACAGTCGTCGGCCACAAACAATCGGGACGCAGACCTAACCAGCAACCGCTCCAGGCTTCTAGAAGACCTGATCCCTTGTGAGGGTGATCCGCGAGACGTCTGTTCTACGAACTGATTGGCAGTGGCATCAATGACTAGGCCTACGTCCTTGCCCTTATCCCCTCCACCTCAGGGCTAAAGCTCAGATCTTGTTCCTTCATCGCCATGGAGAGGGAGAGGCCCAAACTCAGCTTGCACGAGGCTCAGATGTTCGCCCACTACGACATACTCGCGCTGCTGTTCGTGAGGTTTCTAGCCACTTCGAGCTCAGCTACGCCGGGGTGCCTGTCGCGCCGCTCTTGCTCGATAATGCGTTGGCGAGACAGATAGAGGAGCGCCGCCGCCAGCTACCGGAGAGGAAGAGAGCAATGGTGCGGTACTCGCGCATGAGCGCGTACTAACAAAAGTTGTTCGAGAAGGAGTGGATGGCGTTGATTGAGCTGTGCGAAACCCACCGGTGGGAGATCCACCTAGATCTGCGCAACCCCGAAGGTAGGCAGCACTTCTGGGCAGTGCCTGGGCGTACGACCTCCACCGTTATCGATGCGGTGCACCTTGAAGAATCCATGAGGAGGAGGAACGTTGCCACGAACGTCGGCATCGATTCCGACGTGGAGGAGGCTGACGACGATGTTGTCGTGGTGGTGTCATGGCAGATGCCATGGATAGGCTAAAGGTGGGGACTAAATGCACTAGGGGAATCCAGGGAGGGATAGTGTGGTGATTCCACACATAGTCGCTTTGTATTCGATTCACTTCCAAGGTTTACAAGTGCTCCTTGAGCTGTATTGGGGAGAGGAGGAAGAAGAACTCTCTTACTCTCTCTAGTAGCAAAACACCACTCTCTAGGAGACAACTCAGTCAAGACTAATCCCCTAGAGACCAACCCCTTCTATAGAGGCCCTAGCCCTCCTTATATAGGGGTGGCTAGGTCTCCACTTAGGGCATACGTGGAGGCATATTCCAGGGAATATGCCTCTTCCCAAAATAGTAAGCTGACCGGGTCACTTTTGCCCTGCGTCATCCATGTAGAGGCTACGTGAGCTTCTGCGGCACCTGCGTCATCCGACATAGGTGTTGTCACCTTTTTCGGCCACCCCTCGGTTGTCCTGCCTCTATCCGCTTCGCTCACGCTCTGTGTACAGTGGCCACCTTTGACCAGCAAGATACCTTCCTTCTCTTACAAGCTTGATATGACCCGGATCCCACATAGTAGATCTGGCCACACATGTTCCTGCATACAAGTTAGATACATCTTACTGACATACGGCATAGGTCGGTTGAGACCAAGTTAGGTGGACGTCCCCTGGTCCGGGTTACTCCGTGATCTGGCCTGCCTTGAGGTGACTCGGCCAGCACTTGCTTTGACCTTGCCATACCTCGGCTAACTAGGCCTTTATACCCCGGCGTGACCCTACCCGGGGGTATCGCCCCAACATTAGTCCCCGAAGCTGGTGCGGTCTTAGCTGCCTTAGCCGCTAAGGCCATAGCAGGTTCCATCTTACTGAGCTCCTTACTCCTTCTCCGAGTTACCTCATAATCCGGATTCCATAGGTTTATTTTCCCTTGGCACATTCCAAGTTTTTACTTGCTGGTCGGGTTACCTCGTACTCATCCGGGTCATTCTTCCTTCTCTCATACGCTTCCCCACATGGAGGCTAATCATTACTTTTCCTCATTTTAAGGGACTGCCACAGTAACCGCCGCAGTTATTTTCAGAAGTTACTGTGGCGCACGTCACGTCGTGCTGCCTCCTCGTTAACTGTAGCACAACGTCGCGTCATATGATCCGCTGCGCCCTGTGGTCCTTCCTGTGGCTCGTCGCTTATTGGTCAATCCGGATTATACACGGCCACACTGTGTGGCCTGCCCACAAAATGCGATCCCACTACCCCCATAAGGGAGTGGTTAAATAGGGGAGGGGCGCGCCCCTTGGGTTATTTCCCCACTCCCGCGCCCCTCTGCCTCTGCTTCTTCCTCATCTTCTCCAGCGACCGCGCCGCCGCCACCGCATCTGAGTAGCAGCACCGTCGCCGCACTGCTTCCACGCACTCCAACGCTGCTGCCACCTCTACGCATCTCCTCCGCCACGGATCTCCGCTAGTCCAGGCCACTGCCTCCTACTGCCACTAGCGCAAGTGAGGGGAGTGACCTTGAGATGACTGAGGAAGAGCTCACCGTCGCAGAGCAGGAGATGGAAGAAGACGCGGCGAACACCGACCGCGGCGCGTGGGCCGGATCCTGGGTCTGCCAGGATGACCTGGATTGGCTCTACCGCACCAGGCGCATCCCGGAGGGTGTCGCCGCACGCCTCGCTTCCGCCGAGCTTGCCCCCTCATCCAATCCGGGTGAGTATGTGGTGTTCCTGTCTCATTTCCAACGCGGATTTGGTCTCCCAGTTAGTGATTTCTTCCATGACTGGCTAAAACACATATGAGCTTTAGCCGCACCACCTTCCGGATAATGCCATCACATCTCTCTCCGGCTTTGCCTCCATCATCAAAGGTTACGCCGGACTATGGCCCACGAAGGAGCTCTGGATCCAGTTCTTTGGCCTTCACCGGAACATGATTCCGAACATTGATCTTAATCCGGAGGACAAACAGCTCACGCAGTTCGGCGCTGCGTCAATCTCTCCCCGGAAGCAGTCCATCTTCCCCCGAATCACGGGACTTGACTCTTGCAAGGGATGGGCCCGGACCTTCTTCTACGTCCGGAATAGCACCTCCGAAGATTTGATCCGGCTGCGCCCCTATACTTTGGGTCCTCCTAACCCGGATTTATGGGACAAGGTCCCCAAGAAGCCCACTGTCCTGGCGAACCAGGTCAACAAGCGGTTTCAGGAGTTGAAGGATCTGGGATTGCGCAATGAAGACGCAATGATTACGTTTGTTCGCAACCGGATCTCCCTCCTCTAGAAACACACACATAAGCTCTGTCATATGAGCTAGGGACGCGACCCCAACCGGACCTCCTTGTTCGAGTTAAGCAACACCGAGATCTACCGCCGGGTCAAGGCCCTCTTCACCACCCACAAAGACTTATCTTCTGAGTGGACGTGGGGGATTGAGCATTTTTGCCGAGATAGGCTTCCTCCTGCGGTAATTCTCGTGCCCCAAACTCTTTCCGAATTTAATTGCATGTCGGTCCTTGTTGTAGGTTTAATCTTGTTGCCTTTTCTTTCCCTTAGATGTTTCTTCAGCAAACCATCGAGGACGGCACCGAGCCTTCTCTCAAATGGGCGCCCGACCACGATACCTCGGACGAGGAGGAATCGGATCAGGAGATGTTCCTGCCTATGGCAGATGCGACCAAGCGTCCCACCGGTAAACTCTCTTCCATTAGAGATTGGCCCAACGATGAGGATGATTTGGATGTTGAGGTGATGGAGGCATTTGACGCTGTCCCCCTTTCTTATGCTTTTCCGGCATCAGCTAACCCCGGTGGGCAGATCCACGAAGATTCTCCCCTAGCCGTGGGTGATCCTGTTCTGGTCGCGCCGAAGAAGAAGAGGGGATCTGCATCAACATCTTCCTCCGGACCCTCTCAGCCAGCTAAAAGGCGAAAGAAGTTCGGGGACAAGACTGCCACCAAGCCTCCAACCAAGGCCATAGCCCGGAGGGCTCGAAACCCCAAAGAGCCTCTGACCTCGGATGAGTAAGCCACTTCACCCTTTTCTGTTTATTTGTTCTTCCTTAATCATAGTTTCTCATCGTTTTACGATTTGATTCACCGCTTCGGCATAGCCCTTCTCCCCCTCGTGGCGACAATTCACGCCCGTTGAGCAAGAGGTTTCAGCGGCTGCTCCAGGTTCCAGCCCACCTCGTCAAGAGGAGGGCAACCTCAGAGCGGGGGAGACTAGCTCCACCGAGGTAGCAGCTACCACCACTTCGGCTCCGTCGCAGACAGCTTCGTCCGAGATACCCACAGTACCCACACCAAAACGAAAATCAGCACCAGCACTAGCACCATCTTCGGCTCCAGCACCAGCAGCTACAACCAAGGCACCAAGCCCCTCCGCCTCGTCCGAGCCTTCCAAGGCTCGGCGAGAAGATACCAGCAGCACCAAGGGAAGCACTAAGGCAGCTCCCAAGGGCAAACCCGCTGCAGCAACTTCCGCCTCTCAACAACAACCTAAGGGCAAGAAGCCTACTGACGCTGCCAGGGCAACGTCCCTTGAGACTGGACAGTGCACACTTGCGTCCATGCTCCCAAAAAAGACTCCACCGCCGAAGGATGCCCCTGCCGAGCCAACTGATACGCAACTTGCTTTGCACACCAGTCCGGCCCTTGCCCAGGTTGAGAGGAGGGAGGCTCACGCTAAGGGTCTAGTTGCCCCCCACATGCTCAGCGGTGAACGATATCCTCCGACCTTGATCGAGTTTGTGAACAACGGGAACAAGGCGGAGTTCGTCCATAATGACGATCTCCTAGAGAAGTTCGGTCCCGCCGAATTTGCTGCCCAGATGAATACCGCTGCCAAGGTAATCAACCTTGCAGGTCGGATGATGGAGGTGCGTTACTTCACCTTTTCCTTAGCATGCAGAAGATATTAGTGATATAACCATTAGTCCCCGAGCCTCCGGGGGAGTAACTTGTTACTCGGCCGGATGTTCCTTAGAGAATTAACGTAGCTCCTTAATAACTTCGAATATGCACACACCTAGAGCCGGGTTAAGTTCCACTTGGCTCGGATCTTGTACACTTCGAACATGCACACACCTAGAGCCGGGTTAAGTTCCACTTGGCCCGGATCTTGTACACTTCGAATATGCACACGCCTAGAGCCGGGTTAAGTTCCACTTGGCCCGGATCTTGTACACTTCGAACATGCACACACCTAGAGCCAGGTTAAGTTCCACTTGGCCCGGATCTTGTACACTTCGAATATGCACACACCTAGAGCCGGGTTAAGTTCCACTTGGCCCGGATCTTGTACACTTCGAATATGCACACACCTAGAGCTGGGTTAAGTTCCACTTGTCCCGGATTTTGTACCCTTCGAATATGCACACACCTAGAGCCGGGTTAAGTTCCACTTGGCCCGGATGTTGTACCCTTCGAATATGCACACACCTAGAGCCGGGTTAAGTTCCACTTGGCCCGGATCTTGTACACTTCGAATATGCACACACCTAGAGCCGGGTTAAGTTCCACTTGGCCCGGATTTTGTACACTTCGAATATGCACACACCTAGAGCCGGGTTAAGTTCCACTTGGCTCGGATTTTATACACTTCGAATATGCACAAGACTAAGCTGTCCATTTTTGCTCTTTCAGGTGACCACCAATCGTCGAAGCGCTGAATTTCAGCGTCTCCTTGATACTCACAAGATGCTGCGCGCAAAGCATAGTGCGTTGCTTGCCGAACATGATAAAAGGGGTAAGTTTTCTCCTCGTCAATTTTCCATCTCTCTTCATCTTTTTCCGCCGAACTAATCCCTCATTTGGATTTCGCAACTGGTGTGGAGGCTGAGAATATCCTTATGAGGAAAACTCTGGACCAGATAAAGGGTAAGTTAATCTTGCTCCACTTTGCTGTTCTTTCTATTTCCTTTTCTCCTTGGCTCGGCAAATATTTATAACTCGGCTTTGTCGGGTCAACAAACTATTTCAGCCTCTATTGAAGATAGTGTGCCCGTGTCTGACATGATGCTGCATTTTCTCGAACAAGCAGGGCAGCACCAAGCTGAACTTAAGAAGAAAGACGATGAGCTTGCCCTCCTCCGAACCAAAGATGAAGAAATTGCCCGGCTTAAGGCAGATATGAAGAAGCTTAAGGCGCATCATAAATCCGAGTTGGAGAAGGCATGCCAAGACTTTACTGAAGAGAGGGAACGTCTCAATCTCCAGATCGCCAAGGACCAGGATCTTCTCAAGGAGGCCAACGTCAAGCTTGAGTCGGCAGATGCTGAACTTGCGTAACTCCGGGAGAGGTGTGACAAGTGCACTAAGGAGCTGACCCGGATCCACAACCACATCTCTCGTAAGTTCTTTTCCTTAAGCCGACATGAATCTATCCGGGTCAACCTCTTGTACTTATTTCACTTGTCTTGTTTTCAGGCAAGTTTCCAGAGGGTGCTGCCATTGCATCTAGTGTTGTTACCAAGTTCCGCCAGTAGAGAGGTACTCTGTCTGGTTTTGGCGCCATTCCTCTTGATCTCGAGGACTTGCTTGTCAGCTTGTCCTCTAGAGTTGAAATCATGAAGAACCACGACAAGGATATTCTAAGTGCAGCAGTCCGGGTCTTCAATGCCCTTTGGCCTGGCGAAGACACTCCGGAGGGTTCCGCTGCCCTAATTAACAAGTTGATGGAGTGCGAGACCTAGCTAGACCTCTGGAGGGAATCCACCGGACGTGCTGGAGCTGAGACCGTTCTCCACTATGTGCTCACATGGGACGAGAAAATCAATCTCGATCTTCTCGAGCGCATGCGCACCGGGTCAATGTGGTCCACTGATCCGGATTGTGTAGCTCGTCGCAAGGCTTGCGCCCATAACCTCATTCAATATGCCCCCATCCATCAATGGAATGAGGGACCAAGCTTTTTCGATGCCATTGACAACGAATACGTCAAAGATGGTTCGGGTGAAGATGATGAGAGCAAAGCCTCGGACGTCGAAGAAGATCAAGATGAAGCTGAAGCCGAGGCTGGAGCTGCACCTGCTGGCGCCAAATTACCTCCTCCTGCTGCTCCTTGAGTGAAAAAACTTTGAAATTTATCAGATCCCCGGTATGCCGGGTGCAATTCTATCTAAGTACATCAGTTATATTTTGCTACTAAGTTTTTATGTCGGATTAACTTGGACATAGTCCCCGAGTTTCATTTTCTTGTTCCCCCAATTTCTTGGCTCGGCTCGTGTCCACCTTGGTTCGGTTTTATGACTTACGAGTCCGAGTTTCAAAAATTGACTTAACAATACTTGGAAACTTTAGGATTAGCTCAAAATAATTCAGTGTAATAAATTTAAAGTAAGCACAAGGTTAGTCCGAAAAACAAACGTAGGATCGATTAAGTTTCTTTCCTTAGTCGTTTTTCATGTGCTACGCAATTCCAAACTTGTTCTCTTGCTTGCCATGAAGCCAAATCTTGTTGGACAGCAGCAAGTCAAAGAGTTAGGTTTTTGGTGCTCACACACTACTAATCCGGCTTAAGTAGAAGAAACTTATGCCAGCCGACATATAAATAGAAGATATAGAAGACAACCAATATTATTAAGGCAGTCCCCGAGTTACTGCTCGAGGTGCTAAGATTTCATTGATAAGCTCATTACCGGCATACATACTGACATATGAGAGACTCGGATACATACACTTCTCTGCTAAGTGTAGAAAGGACGAAGTAGAGCTACATTCCATGGACGTTTGGATTCCTCGCCGGACCTGTCCACCTTGTTCTTCTCCTGTGGTTTTGCATCAATAAGATAATAAGAATCATTGTGCAATGATTTTCTCACAATGAATGGCCCTTCCCATGGGGGGGATAATTTATGCATGCCAGCCGTATGTTGTACCAACGGAGTACCAGATCGCCTTCCCAAAAAACTCGGGGGCTTAATTTCTGGCTATGATAGCGTCAGAGATTTTGCTGATATATGGCGGATCTGGACAATGCCAATTCTCTCGCTTCTTCCAGCAGATCAACATCATTTTGCCGGGCTTCTTGCACTTCGTCTTCTGTGTATTGGGTGACCCTAGGCGAGTCATGCTCTATGTCAGCTGGTAATACAGCTTCTGCCCCATATACCAGAAAGAATGGCGTATACCCTGCTGATCGATTCGGAGTTGTTCTTAAACTCCACAGTACTGCTGGTAGTTCTTCTATCCAGCACCCCGCTGATCTTTGCAGCGGCTCAATGAGCCAGGGTTTTATCCCAGATAACACCAATCTGTTGGATCTTTCCACTTGCCCGTTCGATGCGGGGTGGGCTACCGAGGCAACATCTAGCCGGATCTTCTTATCCCGGCAAAAACGCGCAAATGCTCCTTCAGCAAAATTTGTGCCATTATCTGTTATGATACTGTGAAGATAACTGTATCTCAAGATGATGTCTTTGAGGAAAGTTACGGTAGTAGATCCATCACATTTTCTTATTGGCTTCACTTCAATCCATTTCGTAAATTTGTCAACCATGACCAATATGTGGGTCATGTTCCCTCTTGTTGGTTTAATCGGGCCAACCATATCCAAGCACCATACGGCAAATGGCCATGTAATTGGTATGGTCTTGAGCTCCGACATTGGCATATGTGTCTTTGTTGCATATCTCTGACAACCATTGAATTTTCTCACCAGATCTTCTGCTTGTTCCAAGGCATTTGGCCAGTAAAACCCATGGCGGAAAGCTTTCGCTACCAAGGCTCTGGACGAGGCATGATGCCCACATTCCCCTTGATGTATATCTTGGAGGATGCCGAGTCCTTCCTCCGGGTCAACACATCGCTAGAGGACATTAGTCACACTCCTTTTGTATAGCTCGGCATTGATGATCGTGTATGATTTTGCTCTCCTCTGAGTTTGCCTGGAAGGTACCTCCTCAACGGGTAAGGTTCCATCTTTTAGGAATTGGAATATGGGGTGTGCCCAAGCTGGTACAGTTCTCACTGGGAACACATCCTCATCAATTTCCATCTGATCCACCGGCATAAATTCTACCGGATCACGCTGTGCAGTCCCCGGGTTTGTCGAGGCAGTCCCCGGGTTTGCCAAGGCAGTCCCCAGGTTTCGCGAACCACTCCCCACATCAATGTCCATGGGCACAGCCTCAGATTCCAGATTTGCCGAGATAAAAATTGAGTTGGACTCCGGGGATGGCCTGATAGATGGTTTTCTGAGGTGCTCCAATGCTACGCCCAGTGGAATTGCTTGTCGGGTTGACTCGAGCTTCGACAATACGTTGGCAGCCTCATTTTCCACCCGGGGTATATGGTGAAATTCGCATCGCTCAAAGTAACCAGATATTTTCTGCACATGGAATCTGTACAGTGCCATATTTGCATCCAAAGCATACCATTGTCCGGAGACTTGTTGGACTACGAGATCCGAATCACCGAAGCATTGGATCTGATGTATTCCAACCTCCTTTGCCACTTTGAGCCCATGTACAAGTCCCTCATATTCTGCAACATTGTTTGATGTAGTGAAGTGGATTTGCAGCACATATTTCAGCTGGTCCTTCTTTGGCGAGGTAAGCACAACTCCGGCACCTAACCCGGTCTTTGTTTTTGACCTGTCAAAGTGCATTCTCCAGTAGTTCAGATCTGGCAATGGTGGCTCATATTGCACCTCGGCCCAATCCACAAAAAAGTCCGCCACAGCATGAGATTTGATCGCTTCTTATGTCATATTGTGGCGCATAAGGTGCTAGCTCAATTGCCCATTTTGCAATCCTGCCACTTGCATCCTTGTTGCTCATTATCTCGAATATGGGGGCCTCACATATTACCTTGATTGGGTGTTCCTCGAAATAGTGCTTCAGCTTCTTAGCTGCCATATACACACCATATGCCACCTTCTGATAGTGAGGATAGTTCTGCTTTGAGGCTGATAATACCTCGCTCAGATAATATACTAGCCTTTCCACTGACTTACCCTCTTCGTTGCGCTCTACCACAATTACTGCGTTTACAACTCGGTTGGTTGCGGCTATATAGAGCAACATTGGCTCCTTTGATAGTGGAGAGGCTAACACTGGTGCAGTGGCTAACATCTTCTTTAGTTGGGTAAAGGCTTCATTGGCCTGCGGCGTCCAAATGAACTTGTCCGACTTTTTCATGAGATGATAGAGAGGCAGTGCCTTTTCTCCCAACAGACAAACAAACCGACTTAAGGATGCCAGGCAACCAGTGAACTTCTAGACATCGTTAAGACACTTCGGTAGTTCCATTCGCTCTATCGCCTAGATTTTAGTTGGATTGACCTCGATACCTTGGTTGGAGACAAGAAATCCGAGTAACTTTCCAGCCGGGACACCGAAGGTACATTTCTCCGGGTTAAGCTTCATTCGGAACCTCCTTAGGTTCACAAATGTCTGCCTGATATCGTCAAGGAGCATTTTGCTTTCCTTGGTCTTTATCACAACATCATCCACATACACCTACACATTTTGACCAATTTGTTCATGCAAACATTTTTGCTACATCTTTGGTACGTTGCCCCTGCATTACCTAAACCAAATGGCATGGTGCACTAGCAATAAGCCCCATACGGGGTGATAAACGCAGTCTTTATTTGATCACTTGGGTTCAGAGGTGATGGCCCACATGTATAGGGGGTGTATCGCAGTATTTTCGAGGGAAATGAAACCCAATTTATTGATTCGACACAAGGGGAGCCAAAGAATACTTATCAGCCTTAACAACTGAGTTGTCAATTCAGCTGCACCTGGAAACAATCTTGCTCACAACAGTTTATTAGTAGCAACAGTTTTGTAGTAGGAATAGCAAAGTAACAGCAGTAGCAAAGCAAAGACAGTAGTAACGAAAGCAGTAAACAGTGGGATTCGAATGCGGTAGGTATAGGGATGGATGGATGGGCGTTGCATGGACAAGACAATTCACACATCAAACAGAGCATAGGGAAATTGCAGATAAATAAGATAAAGCACCCAAGTACTAGACAATCCTAGGCATGTGTTCCATATATAGTCATACGTGCTCGCAATGAGAACTTGCACAACATCTTTTGTCCTACCAGCCCGTTTGCGGCGGGGCCTCTAGGGAACTACTGGCAATTAAGGTGCTCCTTTTAATAGAGCACCGGAGCAAAGCATTAACACTCCGTGAACACATGTGATCCTCACATCAAAGCCTTTCCCTTCCGGTTATCCCGATTTCTGTCACTTCGGGGCCATAAGTTCCGAACAATAACGTGTGTATACAACTTGTAGATAAGACCAGAAACTATACTATCATAATGAATCAATAACAAGTTCAGATCTGAAATCATGGCACTCGGGCCCTAGTGACAAGCATTAAGCACAACAAGTCGCAACAAAGTCATAAAGCACTAATAAGAGATACTAGGCACCATGCCCTAACAATCTGATGCCATTACATGAACGATCTCATCCAATCCCTACCATCCCCATATCCTACAGCGGGGTATTACTCACTCATAGATGGGGGAAACATGGATGGTCGATGGAGATGATGGTGAAGATCGATGGAGATGGCTCCGGGGGCACTTCCCCGTCCCGGCAGGGTGCCGGAACAGAGACTTTCTGTCCCCCGAATCTCCCCTTCGGGGGCGGCGGTGCAGCGGAACTTTTCGTGGAAAACGTCGAACCCCCCGAAGTTTTTAGGTCAGAAGGCTTCTTATAGGCGAAGAGGGAGACCGAGGGGGTGCCTGGGGCCACCACACCGTGCCCTGGCGCGGCTAGGCCCAGCCTGCGCCTGGGAGGGGGGTGTGGCGAGCCCCTGGACCTCCTCCGTCTCGTATTCTGGCTCCTGGAGTCTTCTGGAAAAATAGGCACTTTGGCTTTTGTCCCGTCCAATTCCGAGAATATTCATTTTCTGAATTTCCTGAAACCAAAAACAGCAGAAAACAGGCAGCTGGCACTGTGGCTCTTGTTAATAGGTTAGTCCAAGAAATCATATGAAAAGTACTCCAAATTGTGGACAAAACACAAGAAAGTGGATATTTTATACAAGCATGGAGCATCAAAAATTATAGATACATTTGCAATGTATCAACATCCCCAAGCTTAACTCCTGCTCGTCCTCAAGTAGGTAAGTGATAAAAAGAAAGAATAATTTTTGAGGTGACATGCACCATCAAAGACTTGATCAAAGTATTTGTAAAACACTCAAAGCTGGGATCATAGTTCTTCAATCATAACATGAAAGACAAAGTTCTAGCAATAATACAAAGAAACTATGATGCAACATGAAAAGGCACAAACAAAAGATTCATAAATAACAATGCTTTGCAAGACGTTTGTTTGTTTCACATAAATAAAACATAGCATAGTGGCATTCAGCTTGTCCCTCATAGAGTAGCAAACATAAATGCATAGGACACCTTCAAAGTTTACAAGAGTGACTAGATACAAATAGTTTAAAACAAGCAATATCAAGGTATGCATCAATCAACAAGTCTTGGGACAATGCACATAGAACTAAGAGTGGCCACTATGCTCTCAAGAAAGTGCTCATAGAATGTGTGGAGACTCAACAAGGAAATGAAAAGGTTTTGAATAGTTTGAAAGGCTTCCAAATACAGAAAGTATGATACTCATTAGCTTTGAGCTCTCATTGCCCCTATCATAAGAACCTTTAATGTGGTTAAGGTGAAAGTGAGGTCCAATCTGAGTTATATGCTTGACAGACTATAAACTGAAAATCCCAAGTCCCTTGAGTACGAGGGCCGCTCCTCATGCTACTCAACTTTAGTTACCGGTAAGTTCTTGTCATCGTAAGTATGTGCATATCATTGAGAACCGCCAACGGGGTACCCCTTGCCCGATGATATGGAAGAATCCCCATATCAAAATAACAAGGCAAGCAGACAATGAGTATCTCAGCAATCTTCTTATTTACCATGGGAAAATGGTGCTTTTTTCTCTCTTTCCTCTTTTCATAAATCTCTTTTTTTTCTTTTTCTCAATAGCTATCTTTCTCTTTTTTATAAGAAGAATGCTTCATAGATATCATTATGGTTACGCTGCAGGTTTCCACCATGTCAGCATGGATTAGACCTGCGGCCCAGGCGTTTCTCTAACACACATACATAACTCCATGGACTTACAAGCTCCCCTTTTATTTCACATCGACGACACGCAAACAAAAGAGCAAGGTATCAACTGGGAATATATTTACAAGTGTTGAAAGCGTTCCCCGTGACAGCATGGTTCTGCTAATCCCCAGCCTATAATTAGCAAGCATATAACTTTCATGGAGAGTTCATAATGGTTCAGGTTTATTAAGTGCATGAAATAAAGTGTGCCATCAAGTTCATGAGAGCTTTACTAACTAACTTTCTCAAAACAAGCAAACATTTTATTCAGAAGAAAACAAGGAATATTGAATATGCACGGAAGTAGCAAATGATGCTAATAGGTAGGTATGGTGGACACTTTGGCAATATTTGGTTTTAGGAAGTTGGAAACATGAGTAAAACATACTCAATGAAAGTGAAGGCTAGCAATAGCAAGGGTGCGACAAACGAGAGAGCAATAATGGCCATAATCATGCAGAGCGACAAAACATCATTGATCAAAGCATAAAGTGATACTACAAGTTGAAAACTAAAGGATCATAAAGGCTTATGGTGACTTGGGATAGTCATAACATGGTGTGAACATGTGCCAAGTCAACCCAAATAAAGCAGCAAAGGAGAATACCACTATACTATGCTTTAATATGCTAAAACAACGCATGATTCATCCAAGGCACATTAAGCAATCTCAATTGTTTATAACAAGTCATGCTACAGCAAACAATACTAGTCATAAAGCCAAAACAATATCAAGCATGGCATGACAAAGCATAGGCCACGGTCAAAAACAAGCTCTCTTTACCACTTAAGCATGAGCTTTCCTACTCTTTTCCAAACCAAACCAAACCAAACTATTTGAACACCAATATATGAAAGAGGAGGTCCAACCAATTTATTCAGCAAACTAAGCAAACCACGCAAACTAAAAACCAAAACGAAAACGAAAAAGAAGACGCTCCAAGAACAACACAACTGTGCATGAAACAATAATAATGAAGTGTTTGGAAGAAACCTGGGATTTTTATTGATGAAGAAGGGGATGCCTTGGGCATCCCCAAGCTTTGACGCTTGTACTTCTTGGATATTTCTTGGGGTGACACGCGTGGCATCCCCAAGCTTGAGCTTTAGTTCATCCTTCATCTCATTACTCATTCCTTCCATACACCTGAAATTTTTCCTTCATACAAAACTTCACACAATCTTTATTAGCAACATTAGTACACTCAAGATAAATAAGTCTTAAGGTTCAGTTCTAACATAAATAAGCTTCCATTAAAACACTACCTACTGTATAACTTCCCTCAAAAATCTCAATTCCCCAAAAGAACTCAAGAAGGAATCAACAAGAAGCAAATGCAGGAAATGGCAGAAATCTGTCAAAACAGACCAGTAGGTAAAGACGGATTTTTTCTAAGACCTTATGTTTCTAAAATCAAAATGTGTTGACCTAACGAAAATTATATAACAACCTGGGTCAGAAGCACAAAAAATTACAGCTCAATCTGACATACAGAGCTCTCTCACGAATTTTTACGGTGAAGCACAGAAATCTGTTTCGGGACAGCAACTTTCCCAATCATTACTTCTCTCTCATTAGAGGTTACTCTTGGCACAAAAAGCTAATAAAAAGGATAAGGAGCGGTTATTACAGAGGTAATAACTTTCAATACTCATCTAAAACTTTTGGATTATCTCCCAATAAGTACTTTTCTTTAATGCCTTTAAGTTAGGCATAAGCAAAAACTAGAATGGATAGAATAGAAGTAAACAGAAATAATCATAGTGAAAACATTGTTTTGTTCAATGGAATCCTTTTGTTAACAAGGTTGATCATGTCTTGTTACCAAAACAATTTCATATGAGACAAAACTTTGTATTTCACTAATTATTATGTTACCTCAACCTTGATAGCAATGGTCCCAATCATAATAGTTTCAAATTTTTCTCTTGGTATGGGACAATATATTTCTCCAACTTGAATGCCCTCAACATGTTCAATAGAATTCAAACCATAAGTCCTTTCAATCTTTTTGGGGAAATAGACAGTATGTTCCTTGTAATTAACATTGAAGGTCACCTTCCCTCGATTACAATTAATAACAGCTCCTGCAGTATTAAGAAAAGGTCTCACAAGAATAATAGACATATTATCATCTTTAGGCATCAAAGTTTGAGAGGATGCTCTCATAAGAAATATGAGTTGAAGTAAAAGAGAGCATCAAGGAGCAAATTCAAAACACATTTAAGTCTAACCCACTTCCTATGCATAGGAATCGTGTAAGCAAATAACAAAGTGACATGCATAGAAAGATAAAACAAGAGTAATTTCAAAACTTTCAGCACATAGAGAGGTGTTTCAATACCATGAAAACTTCCACAACCATATTTTCCTCTCTCATAATAATTTTCAGTAGCCTCATGAAGAAACTCAACAATATAACTATCACATAAAGCATGCTCTTCATGATCTACAAGCACTAGAGCTTTATTATAAAGCAAACTAGCAAGTTCAAAAGCACCCTTCCAAGCAATAAATTCTTCAATTTGTTCCGCATCATAAAAGTCATAAATTCCTTTAGCATAGGAATATATGGTCTCATTATCACTATACTCACATTGAAAAGGGAGGTGTTTATACCTCTTTCTGCAACAAGACTCATCACAGCAATAAGTAACATTATAAGTAGAGCACACGTTCCTAGCAATGGTATATAATCTATCAATTTGTTCCAATAAATGTTTCCCTTTTTGTGACAGGCGGTGTTCCTTATAATAATATTTTTGATCTGCCGTGAACCCACCTTGCCAATAAGCTTCAGTTTCAAAGAAACCAACCATTGCCAACAAGCATGATAAAGCAAGACAATAACAGACCAACGAAAATAACAACTAGAGTAGGAACCAATTTTTTTGTATTTTTGATAAAGAAACAAGCAAACAAGGAGAAAGATAAACTTAGCTTGAACAATAGTGATTCCAAGTGAACTTGATAAATAAAGCTATGCTCCCTGGCAACGGCGCTAGAAAATAGTCTTGATGACCCACAAGTATAGGGGGTGTATCGCAGTATTTTCGAGGGAAGTGAAACCCAATTTATTGATTCGACACAAGGGGAGCCAAAGAATATTTATCAGCCTTAACAACTGAGTTGTCAATTCAGCTGCACCTGGAAACAATCTTGCTCACAATAGTTTATCACTAGCAACAATTTTGTAGTAGGAATAACAAAGTAACAACAGTAGCAAAGCAAAGACAGTAGTAACGAAAGCAGTAAACAGTGGGATTCGAGTGCGGTAGGCATAGGGATGGATGGACGGGCGTTGCATGGACAAGACAATTCACATAGCAAACAGAACATAGGGAAATTGCAGATAAATAAGATAAAGCACCCAAGTACTAGACAATCCTAGGCATGTGTTCCATATATAGTCATACGTGCTCGCAATGAGAACTTGCACAACATCTTTTGTCCTGCCAGCCCGTTTGCAGCGGGGCCTCTAGGGAACTACTGGCAATTAAGGTGCTCCTTTTAATAGAGCACCGAAGCAAAGCATTAACACTCCGTGAACACATGTGATCCTCACATCAAAGCCTTTCCCTTCCGGTTATCCCGATTTCTGTCACTTCGGTGCCATAGGTTCCGGACAATAACGTGTGTATACAACTTGTAGATAAGATCAGAAACAATACTATCATAATGAATCAATAACAAGTTCAGATCTGAAATCATGGCACTCGGGCCCTAGTGACAAGCATTAAGCACAACAAGTCGCAACAAAGTAATAAAGCACTAATAAGAGATACTAGGCACCATGCCCTAACAATCTGATGCCATTACATGAACGATCTCATCCAATCCCTACCATCCCCATAGCCTACAGCGGGGGATTACTCACTCATAGATGGGGAAACATGGATGGTCGATGGAGATGATGGTGAAGATCGATGGAGATGGCTCCGGCGGCACTTCCCCGTCCCGGCAGGGTGCCGGAACAGAGACTTTCTGTCCCCCGAATCTCCCCATCGGTGGCAGCAGCGCAGCAGAACTTTTCGTGGAAAACCTTGACCCCCCTCCCCCCCCAAAGTTTTTAGGTCAAAAGGCTTCTTATAGGCAAAGAGGGAGACCGAGGGGGTGCCTGGGGCCACCACACCGTGCCCTGGCGCGGCCAGGCCCAGCCCGCGCCTAGGGGGTGGGTGTGGCCAGCCCTTGGCCCTCCTCCGTCTCATATTCTGGCTCCTGGAGTCTTCTAGAAAAATAGGCACTTTGGCTTTTGTCCCGTCCAATTCCGAGAATATTCATTTTCTGACTTTCCTAGAACCAAAAAACAGCAGAAAACATGCAGTTGGCACTCTAGCTCTTTGTTAATAGGTTAGTCCAAGAAATCATATGAAAAGTACTCCAAAGTGTGGACAAAACACAAGAAAGTGGATAAAACCAAGCATGGAGCATGAAAATTATAGATACATTTGCAATGTATCAAGAGGTATCTGGTGGAAACCAGAATATGCATCAATGAACGACAACAACTCACATCCAACAGTGGAATCTATGACTTGGTCTATCCTTGGCAGTGGGAATGGATCTTTTGGACACGCCTTATTCAGGTTCGTGTAATCGATACACATACGCCAAACCACTGCCACGTTCGGATCATCCTTCTTCTTCTCCACCAGCACCGGATTAGATAACCAATCCGGGTAAAGCACTTCCATGATAAATCCTGCAGCCAACAACCGAGCTATCTCATCTCCTATGACCTTTCTCCTGTCTTCGGCGAAGCGGCGGAGAGGTTGCTTCACCGTTTTGCTCCGGGTCTGACATTCAAAGAGTGCTCGGCCAACTCCCTCGGAACACCTTGCAAGTCCTGTGTGGACCAAGAAAAAATATCCCGATTCTCACGGAGGAAGTTGACGAGCTCGCTTTCCTATTTGTCATTTAACCCGGCACCAATTGTTACAGTACGCCCAGGGAAAATATCATCAACAAGCACCTTCTTGGTATCTTTTGTCGCTTGGAATGAGACACTACCATGCGGGTTACTCAGCACCGGCATATACTGCTGTGCGGACTGAGCCAATGCCGCCACTTCTTGGATCTTTCTCTTTTCTTGCGCAATCACGAGTGACTTGGCCAGGTTAGATCCGGCAGATGCACACTCAATGGAACATCGGAAATCCCCAGCTATGGTGATTGCACCATTTGTCCCGGGCAGCTTCATCTTCATGTAACTAATGTGACAACTTGCCATAAATTTGTTCAGAGCTGGCCTGTCGAGCAACGCGTGATATGCGCTCTCCAAATTTACAACTTCGAACTCCAAATTTTCAGTCCGGCAGTTACTCTTGTGCTGAACAACACGTCAACCCGGACCTTGCCTATGGGCTCACAATAAATGCCTGGCACAATGCCATGGAAAGTCGTCCTTGTAGCTTGGAGCATATTCTCCGAGATACCCAACTTGCGCATCATGTCCACATACATGATGTTGATGCTAATGCCATTATCAATCAGCACCTTTGAGAACCTCACTTTGATGTTAGGCCCAATGAATGTTGGATCCAACACCAGTGCATATGAACCAGGACTTGGCATGAGCTTTGGATGATCCTTGATGCTCGAGGGAATCTCCTGATCCGACCAAGGCATATACCTCGTCACGGCCGGCATTACTGCATTGACCTCCATATGTCGGCGTTGCAAGCTCTTTCTGTCTGTCTCTTCCATAGTGAACACACAATAACTCTGATGATGCTCTCTGTACTCATTCCTCCCCTCGTTTTCGGGGTACCTCTGATCCTGTTGGTTTTGGTTCTCCACCTGATGCACTGCATCCCTTCTCTCATGGTTGTCATACCTCAGCGGAGGGGGAGGCAATATTAGCTGTTGCGTGTTCGCTCTGGAGAGCAACTGCTACCGGGGTAACTCCTGCCGAGGTTGATCATTCCGAGGTGCCTGAGCATTCCCCAAACCACATTGTTCTATCTTTCGCATCCACTCACACTGCCTAGTCGTGTGACCTGCTGGGTTACTCGAATTTGGCGTGTGAAATTTACACGGCTGATCCAGCATTGCCTCATAGGTATACCTTAGACGGTCCTTCTTTTCTTGCCACTATTTTTTCTGTTCTGGCATCCAAGTTTTCTTTCCATCATTCCTTGGTGTCCATTGCTGTCCTCCAGTTTTTTGACGTTGACTGCTTCCTGCTCCGGCATGGTCCTGATTCACAACTGCAACTTGTTGCGAACTGTATCGATAATCCGGTCTGTCATCCCTTCTTTTACCTCGGTAATCATTTCTCCAGGTTGACCCGGCCCCATCTCGCTGACAATACTCCTCGCTTGACTCGTTTGATGTGAGCCTAGGTTGCGTCGGATCACCCAAGGCATATGAATCAGCAATTCGGATTGTTTATGCCAAGGTGGTAGGCATATCTCTTTGCAACCTTTGCCATAGCATGCTTGCATATCTGCATCCTTGCGCAAACCAAGCTATGGCATGTGACTCAATCACACCCTCACACGAGTTTCGCACAGTGCACCAACGGGTTAAAAACTCCCGGTCAGTCTCATTCGGTCTCTGCCTGCACATTGCTAGGGTCTGTGGCCTGTTGGGCCTCTGATACGTACTTGAGAAATTGCAAACAAACATCTCCTCAAAATCGATCCAACAGTTAATACTTCCGGGTGGTAAATTGTTTAGCCATACCCATGCTGGCCCCTCCAGCATCTGGGGTACATATCTCACAGCCCATCTCAAGTTGCCTGTGGCAATTTTCACTGTAGTTGCATAGTTAATCAACCAATCCTCTGGCTTAGTGCTGCCGTCATACGTCTTTGTGCCTCTAGGTAACTGGAAGTTAGCTACTGGAGGTTCCTTCATGATTCGGGGCCCAAAACAAGCTGGGCCCAGAGAACCTTGACATTCAATTTGCTCCGACCTATACAGCCGATCCAGTTTTAATCTGGAATCATCAGGCATCAAGTTCCTGCTTCCCAATCTTGACCCTATCACGTGATAGTCCGGTCTAGGATAGCCAGCGTTCACCATCTCCGAATCACCATCATTGTATCTATCTTGCTCCTGTGGAGCTGCTCTCTGTTGCATACCTTGGCCGGCGTTGCGCTCTTGCCGTGGTATATTCCGCTGCTGCGGTTGACCTGCAACTACCGAATTACACTGCCCGGCATTTCCGTTTACATCATTCCCTTGACCAGCATTGCCTTGGTCGCGGTTACCTCGGCCAGCTTCACCTCGGCTCACACTCCTTCGATTCTCATTTCTTTGCACTTCTTTTCCTTTCCCTGCCCTTGCCGGGTCATATGGGACTATCTGCTTATTCCTCCTGGCCAAAGCTACTACCTCTTCCCTCCTAGGACCACCATGAGGAGACGATGCGGCTCCAGCGGATTTCTCCGGGTTACCCACCGCCGAATGAACGATCTTGGAGGCCCCAGCTCTCTCCGGGTTAGCTCTGAGCAAATCCTCGTTTTGCCTGTTCGCGATCCGAACCAACTCATTGACTCTATCCTGCTGTCTTTGACATGCTTCACCCGTCAGACCTTCTAACTCGGATGCAGCTGCATCTGCTGCTCTGAGATTCTTTGCCGGTGTACTGTACTTCGGCAGCCCCACGGACAAACAGTTCTCTGATTCCTCAATCCTAGTATCACCCTCTCTGTTCATTTCACTCATGAGGTTTCTCCCCTTCACTTTTACAGCATCTACCTTATTTGCCTTTGCGTACTCACGCAGTGTCATGTTCAATGACTGCTGAGCCGCAGCTATCTTTTTTGCACCCTCTAGTATTTTTTGCCTAGTTTCCTCTAGCTTGGCTTGTGCCTGAGCCAGATCTACTGCTGCTACTACTGGGTTTGCCAAGCTATCCATCACCTGCTGCAGCACATTCTCAGGCCTCTCTAGCGGAGGACCTCTACTTTTCCTCGGTGTCGTAGGTGTTACCTCTAGATCAGGTGCCGGATCCTTGCTTGCGCCAGCGCCAGGCACGGTCATCATCACTTCAGCGTGGTCCGGGGAGCCAGTGATACGCGCCCCGTGAGCCACACTAAGGGGTGGCTCGCCTCCTTCGACGACGTGCCACGGATGAACGCACGACAGATCGACAGCAACATAGATCTTGTGCGCACCGAGCTTGACGAAGAGGCCATTGCACGGGAGAGGACGCTTGCCGAAACAGCCAGCATTGTCGCTGACGAAATCCAGCGCTCCAAAGCGCTGAACAAGCCCGGAGACGATGCGTTCGCCGGTGCCGATGAAGTTTCCCATCCGGATCTTCACCCCTGCTAGCGCTGCTAGCCCTACGGTGAGCGCCAACTGTCGTGGTGGTGTCATGGCAGATGCCATGGATAGGCTAAAGGTGGGGACTAAATGCACTAGGGGAATCCAGGGAGGGATAGTGTGGTGATTCCACACATAGTCACTTTGTATTTGATTCACTTCCAAGGTTTACAAGTGCTCCTTGAGCTGTATTGGGGAGAGGAGGAAGAAGAACTCTCTTACTCTCTCTAGTAGCAAACACCACTCTCTAGGAGACAACTCAGTCAAGACTAATCCCCTAGAGACCAACCCCTTCTATAGAGGCTCTAGTCCTCCTTATATAGGGGTGGCTAGGTCTCCACTTAGGGCATCCCAAAATAGTAAGCCGACCGGGTCACTTTTGCCCCGCGTCATCCATGCAGAGGCTACGTGAGCCTCTGCGGCGCCTGCGTCATCCGACATAGGTGTTGTCACCTTTGTCGGCCACGCCTCGGTGGTCCTGCCTCTGTCTGCTTCGCTCACTCTCTGCGTACAGTGGTCACCTTTGACCAGCGAGATACCTTCCTTCTCTTACAAGCTTGATATGACCCGGATCCCACATAGTAGATCCGACCACATCTGTTCCTGCATACAAGTTAGATACATCTTACCGACATACGACATAAGTCGGTTGAGACCAAGTTAGGTGGACGTCCCCTGGTCCGGGTTACTCTGTGATCCGGCTGCCTTGAGGTGACTCGGCCAGCACTTGCTTTGACCTTCCATACCTCGGCTAACTAGGCCTTTATACCCCGGCGTGACCCTACCCGGGGGTATCCCCCCAATAGACGTGGACAACATCGTCGATGATGGAGACTGTGGGAGCGTCATAGTCAATTAGGACCACTTAAGCCTAAATTAAATCTATGTACGGTATCTTCATGCCCTCTTTGGATGGGGGTCACTTGAGTCATAGTCGATGAGCATCATAATATATATATATATATATATATATATGTTGGCCATTGTTTTGGTGTCTTTGTCTTTGAAACTAGTCGAAACTCGTCTGATCCTGAAAATAAAGTTTACGCGTTACTGGCATATCGGATGGGACAATACGCTGACTCTGCCCCCAACACTTGATGGCACAGCCATAATTTGGAGTGCGCCTGAGGAGAAGGGGTCGAGCGTGTTGTAACAAATAGTGTACTACTTCTGATAAGATATAACTAACTTAGCTTTTTTTAGATATTTAAATGTATCTGTACCCAAAACATGTCTAGATACATATGAATCTACACAAATTCAAGTCACTTAGTTCTAGACGGAGGAGGGAGTAATAATATATTTTGAGGAATAGTTTTCGATGGTATATATTGGCCATGTTTTGGGTTTCTATGTCTTTCAAACTAACTAAAAGTCGTCCAATTCTGAACAAACAAAGTCATTGCGTTCACATCTGATGGGACATAATTCTGGAGTGCCCTAGAGGAGATGGGAATCCAAGGAAGATGGCAACTAGTAGCTGCGTCCATACGCAGGTGAAAAATTAATGTAATAATATTTAATAAATTGTAATCTGGTCCACATGACCCCATCACAGACACGTTGCCCGCGCCAGATATAAATAAAGACGACATGACTAGTTTAGTTTCAATGATAATTCAACATACTACGTTATTGTGCCCGCTTCTTTCTGCTCCTCTTATTAGTCTGCTAGCCCACGCTGTATTAAGCAACAGTTGATGAGGATGGTAAAAAATGATAAAAATGGCAAATAAAACAATTTTTAAGATTACCTTTCATCTGGAGAATCATACAAAGATGAAATTGGCAGGCATTTATTATTTCTCCTGCAGTTAGCCGAAAGATCCTCAAGGACATCCTCAATCACCCTTGCAACTTGTTCATATTCTAATACACCTCCATTATTTTCCTTTTCCTCCCCGCTCCGCTTACCCTTTTGTTTATTTTCACACCCTTTTCTCACCGGCACCTCCACTTCTTCATAAATTTGCTGTTTACCTACGTTTTGCTCCGAGTGTTCATCACCGTTTTCCTCCACCTGCTACACTTCCTTAAGTTCTTCATCTTCGCGTTGCTCTTCCTCCAGTTCTAGCTGTGAAGCCTCATTTTCTACCACCGGGGTGTGAACAGGGACAAGATCATGTGTAACTGGGTTTTTGCACAACCTCTTGATACGGCCGAATCCTCCACAACATTTGCATTTCCTTTTCCTAGCTCCCAGCCTTGAACCTTTATCGGTGGAGGCTTCGATCCTTAGCTTTCTAGGCCTCCTAGGTGGCCTCCTAAGAACTGGTGGTTGAAGTTTGAACCCTGGATCGACAATCTCCCAATCATTTTCATCAGCCATAGGTGGTACGTTTTCTGCGTAAGTTACAACAAACTTGTCCATGGAGAAATAGTTGACAACATAGTTCTCTATTTCAGCTCCGCTACCTCTAAGCTTTAAGACGAAGTACATTGCATGGTGACATGGAAGACCAGTAATCTGCCACTGCCTGCATGAACAAGTCTTGTTTCCAATGTCTACAGTGTACCTCCGTTCATTTCCACGCTTGTATTCTGCATAAACCTCAGCCAATGTTCTGGAACTTCTGACCATCCTCATCTTTATCATTCTCATTGCCCTGGTTCTTGCATTCAGTAACATAACCAACTTTGGAACTATTTTATGGCCTAAAAAATTTCTTGCACAAATTATTTGCCTTAAATCTATCTTCACCATTATGCACTGTCTTATTGCATACAACAAAATAACAATTCCAAGTGTCTTCATGCCCAAAATCTTAGCATTGAAACTCTCTGCCAAATTATTGCAAACAAAATCCACCTTGCTTAACTCACCAAACTTGCTTCTGGCCCATAGCTTGGTGTGATGTTCTTCAAGGTATTTTTCACCTTTGGCACTACATACATGTTCTGCAAGTAAGTAGCATGCGTGCTTAGGGTGTATGTGTGTGCTGATCGCCACAAGTCCTCTTCAAAGATCTTTCCTTTGAACTTCTTCATGAAGTTAGTAGCGAGGTGCCGCATGCATTCCAATGCTCAACCCTAGGAAACACAGCATCAACAACATTATCAAGACCCTTGCATGCACCAGTGTGTATCACCAAGCCTTTAGGGTGACCAATTATTGCCCGTATTTTCTGCATGAACCATGTCCAGCTTTCATTTGATTCACCCTCAGGAACAGCATACGCTACTGGTAGAAGCCAATTATACGCGTCCAAAGCACAAGCAGAAGCAACATGTGCCCTAAACTTCCATGTTAAAGAAGGTGTGCCTATTTCCAAGGATGGCCCGCAGCCGTCTAGGAACCCCTTCCAGCATGCCTTCAGGCAGACAGAACATCTCCTGAAGCATTTCTTATCTTCTTGCTTATACCTGACCCCCTTGAGACCTTTTCTCTTCCTTTCACAACCTCGTAATCGATGTCAACAACACTACCAGGTAATGTTTTCTCTACCTAAGCTTTGAAACTATACAACATGTGAAAACTGTCATTCCATTTGCCTTGAATGAAGTATAGAGCATCTCCTTCCCATCAAAGACTTTGTGGTAAGGAATCAGAACGTTAAACTTTTTGCTAATCTTTGCTCTGAGTTCAGCAGGTCCAATCTTATGATCCTGCCTCACCCAGTCAAGTACAGTAGCAGCAATCCACTTGGTAGTCGTCGGTCTAATTTTATCACTTAAAGAAGTATTAGGGCAGTTGTGTTTCTTCATGTTTACTTTGATCTGCATTTGCTAAGAATCCAACAAGTAAGAGCTAATTACCAGCCGAATAAATATGAGAAATACTGAAACTAAATGTAGCTATTGCAACCTGAAATGGGTGTCCACCCTGCATTGGAGATGCATGTAATCTCCATTTACACACATTACTTTCCCTACAATGCACCCTAAATCTCTTGTGGTCGCTCTTTTCAATGATAAATTCGAACCCAACTCTAATTGCATAGGTTGCAACTGCATATCTGCAGTCCTCCACATTCTCAAAGACAGTCCCCTCATCAATTGTAGGATTGTCCCTATCAAAGTGTATCACTGGCATGTCCTCGTCTTCGTCGTCGTATCTACATCCCATTTCCACATATTCACATTCCTCTTCCTCATCAGTCCCATAGTCATGCTCAAAGTTCGAATCAACCAAATATTCCCTACTGTCCATCCTATCACGGTCAGCAGCCACATCTGGATATGCTTTCTCATCATCATCCGCACCGCCACACATTTTAGTGTCTTCATTCTCACTTGAAAAAGCATCATGCTCAAGGACAAGCTATACAGACGTCCTGAGGTTACCAACACATATCCTTGCCATCACCACGGGACTAGAAACGCTAATTGGGGTATGCAGAAAAGGAATCATAGTTCTTACCCTTCAATGGGGACGTACGGCACCTTCTCCGGGCTCCATACCTCCAAAGCTCTACACCCTCCTTCCTCTTCCCCTATTTTGTTCTCCTCTGTGCTCTCTAGACTTGAAGGAGATTTCGTGCTCTCCAGCCGTGCAGGACCCATCTCCGTGTTCTCAAGCCTTGCATGAGCCATCTCCAAGCGGGATCCGGATCACCAGCGTCGTTGGGCCCCTAACCCAACAACCGACTTTCGGTTTTTGTTTCCAGACACGCCTGGGCGATGGACGACGACAAGGAGACAGGGCAGGGAGGGAGGGGAGGGCGGGAGGACGACGGCCAAATGGGAGGACGAGAGCGGTGCATGACTGAACGGAGTGGCGGTGGCAAGAGTAGAGGAGCGGAGCTGGTTGCGATAGGACATGGAAAATTCCACAATAATATGTTGGTGGGCGGCACTAGCCCTCGAACCAGGGATGTGCGTTGTCGAACTTGGAGGAGCCAGGCCCGCCAGTCAGAAAACATGCCACGTCGTCATCCCCTATTTTTGATGCCCTTTAAAAAAACATGCCACGTCATCAACCCCTGTTTCTGATGGTGTTGCTACAATTCGACGGTTCATAGTGTCATAGAAATAATATCATATAAACATAAGGGCATAGTCATCAAAATTTCTAAAATGGAACCCAGTCTCCTACCTATCCTGGTACATTGCCCGATGAGGTGGATAGCCACGACGGATCTTCTTAATACGTTCGCACCCTTATGCTGAGAAGGGAGATAAAGATTGAGTGGTTAATGCAACAAGTGTCGAATTATTACCCTCTGAGGAAATGGGAGATGATTATTTTCACGCGTGTCTATAGTCCAAACCTACTGTTAGTCTGACACTCCCCTTCTCCAACAAACCACAGTTCACCTTGCACACTCCGCCATGCTGCACCACCTAGGGTAATATGGCCCCGCCTAAGCAGCCGTCGTCGCCACCGCGACAGCCAGCAAAATTGGGGTATTTATCCCCTCTAAGGCAGGCCATGAAGCTCTACTTCAAGGCCGGTCTCCCATTGCCCTGCTAGGTGGAAGATTTCGTCGAATGTGCTGAATCGGCTACGGCGGCGGCACCAGCATTGTCGGTGCCGGATGCGGCGAGCAGAGCCAAGAGAGCGCTGTGTAGAAATCACACGGCGACATTACGGAGTGCTCTAGGCAGGGGGGACAAGGTACATATCAAATCGTTCATGAGAGCATGCCGCCGAGGGTACACACCCTCGAACAGGGCAGGCCCAAGGTCTAGGAACTCTCGCGTCCATGCTTCGGCGCGGGCTACCTTACCGCAGTGGGGGAGGCTGGGAACACGCCGTTTGCGGAACAGACGGTCCATACAACACACCTTGGAGGCCGTACCGCGGCAGTGACCAAGCGTCTACACTCATCATGTTGGATTGTTTGACAGCTGGAGCCAGCGGCGGGCATCAGCTCAGCACCGAAATTCAGGTTCCAGTTCACATAGACCTGCGATCCCAAAAAGAAGATGCCGAATTTCAGTTTCAAAGAAATCGTTGCGGCAGCGCGGATGGTCCAACTGAACCGGGACTGACGCACGCAAAGCGGTCGTCCATGAACGGTGTAGATTTCATGAAGTTTGGTAGGAAGGCAATAGATCAGTTTGGGTTAAATGATCAAAGAACTTACGTCCTCTCAAGGCAATTGGCCAGCCAACTTTTTTGGTGGAGATCTGCAGTTTTTTCAGGGTAGAATAGTTAAGTTCAGACTGAAGAATGGCTTTTGTAGATGAAATGTTGACGCATTGTTCTATAAACTAGTAGAAAGTTTAGCCCACTTTTGTGCAGATATAAGACCCTTTTGTATGGAAGTGCTATTGTTGTAAACAAATACTATCAAGTATCTATTTCCTTCAATTACTACTCGTGGTTAAATCCAGTTAACTGCCATTTTTTATCCTAGACAGATAAAATTCAGACGATAGTTTATGTACAGATTTTGCGTCTACTATCTGTGCTATAAACCATTTTTCATTTGTCTTGTGATGTCTGCAAAATGGTCCTGCAGTTCAACGTGTTACAAATCTAGCTACATTGTACTTGAAGATGAGATGGACTACATTTTCATGGCATCGACAGAATTGACATTGCTCATTGCTAGTCCACCCTCTTTTCATGAGGTTGTCCTTGGTTATTCACAGAAATTATAAAGAACGGTATTCAACTACATCGATTCAAACTATTACACACACATACTACATCAAATTCATTACCCACACATACTATATCGATTCAAACTATTACACACACATACTACTTCAAATTCATTACCCACACATACTACATCGATTCAAACTATTACACATTTTTAGTCGATGCTAACTTCCTGCTATGCTCTCCATACTACAAATTCATTAGCCACACATACTACGACAATTCACTAGAGCTCTGTCTTCACTCGAGGGAAATCAGAACCACCAGCTTGTCCAAGCCCAGTTCCCCCACCGAATCTATGTGCGTTGTCGTGAAACGATGGTGGTCATGTGCCATCGATCCTTCCAGGCCAACACTGCACGCAACGAGGACGCTTTGTGGCCGTCTCTTATGGGCTCCGAATGCCATGTACCGATTCCAAAATCTCCTCCAGGTGTATGATGACCTGGTTCTTCCAGAAAGGCTGTCGCCCTGCCCTGCTTGGAATCTACACCTCGTACATCTTAGGAACGGCGTCAGGATCTTTCAGCCAAGCCTTTACCTCGATGACGCATCTGTCGCTCGGTGGCACAATTTCCACCAGCTCGCCGCCAAGGCTCCTGATGACCTGCTTGAGGGCCTCTGGCTCCCAAGCATCCAATGGGAGGCCGTCAAAGCCGAGTTTGGAGAAGAAACGAAGCTGGCCCAAGCGATCGTCCCACCCACAGGCGCGATGCCAACGCTTGAAGCTCATTTTCTCCCCACAACACTCGAAAGAACAGGAAGAGTGCAGAATGCGCTCAGTGTCTGAGCTGTGCTCGAACCGGACAAAAAAATCGAATGGCAGCGTGCATACCTCAATCTTGACCTCATTTTGTCTAATACCAAAACAAGACCTGAAAGCCGATAGCAACTCTACCGGCAACATGACGAGACGGATGCCTAGCACGGTGGCCATGAGAGCGTGGTCGTCGAACTGTTGTGCCAGGGCTACCATGCCTAGGGTGCGCGGTGATGACCCACAAGTATAGGGGGTGTATCGCAATATTTTCGATAAGTAAGAGTGTCGAACCCAACGAGGAGCAGAAGGTGTTGGCTAGTGGTATGGATCAGGAATTCTCTGCAAATACTTAGCAAACGGATTTTTAGGGGTTTTTGATAAAGCAAGTAAACAAAATACGAGTAAATAAAAGACAGTAGGAATAAATGCAGCAAGTGGCCCAATCCTTTATGCAGCAAAGGACAAGCCAGTTGTATTACTTAAGATGGCCAAACGTTCTCGAGGACACATGAGAAGACTGTCAAGTGCTTTCGCTTCATATAGTTGATTAATCTTCTTTAGTTTGCTAAGTGTTGTGTGGGTGAACCTGTGCTAACGTACCGACCTTCCTAGGACTAATACATACTTATGATTATACCCCTTGCAAACATCCGTAAGTACAAGAAAGTAATTAAGGTAGAAACCTAACCACAGATTTAAACTCTAAGACCCTTACGTCCCTTGTGCAATGGTTTCCTAACGGGGGTTCAGGTTTCTGTCACTCCGGCAACCCCTACGATTAGTAGCCAAATACACAATGCATTCCCCTAGGCCCATATAGGTGAAGTGTCATGTAGTCGACGTTCACATGACACCACTAGAAGAAGTACACCACAACTTAAATAACAAACTATTGAATCTTTCTCAACACAACTCCACTACTAACAACATGACTTCTCCCATGTCCTCAAGAACAAAACAAACTACTCACAGGACATCATATGGATCATGATCAGAGATGGAATAATGATGTATAACAATCTGAACATGAACAATAATTCAATGGTTCACTCAATAGCATCAACTGCAAAGAGTAATGAACACCAGGAAAGTTTCCCCTATGAACTAATGCAAGATTCAACTCAATTGTTACAGCAATATGGAGATGGTGATGAGGGTGCTGATGGTGATGATAGTGGTGATGATGATGATGATGATCCCGATGAAGTCCAGCTTGATGGTGGTGTTGATGGAAACAATCTTCCCTCTCCGGGAAGGAATTCCCTCGGCAGAAATCTGTCTGCCGGAGAGATCTTTCTCTCTCGGTGTTTTCCGCCCCGCAGAGGCGGCGGAATCTTTTTGTGGTCGCTCCTCGAGTCTTAGGGTTTCGGGAGGATGATATACGCCAGAGGGGAGCGGCCCAGGGCGGCCACACCACCTGCTGGCGCGGCCTAGGGCTGTCCGCGCCAGGGGGTGGTGTGGGCCCCCTATGGCCCATCTCTAGCCCCCCTTCTGGCTTCCTTCGTCTTCTGGAAAAATACGATTTTCCGTATATTTTCCCGGATTTTCTGATCTTCGTGAAATTGCCTCCAAACAACACCTTTTCCATCAGAATCCTGATTGCAGCGGTCTATGCTCCAAAAGTCACCAACCATGCAAAAACAGATGAAATAACAAAAGTATCACCTCTCAATACGAAATATATCAATGAATAATAGTGAATTATGACATAGAATAGTGATGCAAAATGGACGTATCAACTCCCCCCAAGCTTAGACTTCACTTGTCCCCAAGCGAAACTGAGCTCAATAAACATGACCTCAGGTTTATGGAGTGAAGAGTCGATAAAAGAATACGGACAAGAAGCATCACATTCATCAAATACATACATCATAATAGAAGACAACTCACTATTATATAACTCAACTTGTAATGAGTAAAGGAAACACAATAAACATACATAAATTGAATCATAATTAGTAATGGCAAACTTAGCTCTTGGTCGAAGAATAGTTGATAATTTGCTGGAGTTCACAAATAGCTGGTTTTCAATGATAGCTTTCAAAGCAGTAAACATCAAGATAAGAGCAATGTGCAAAACAAGGAACATAAGACATGATTGAATAAATCATCATATGAATGAATGAAATACAACAACTCAAAATACTTGCTGAGATAGAAGGGAGTAGGTTTACTGACTCAACTACAAAGTAAAAAGAAAGGCCCTTCGCAGAGGGAAGCAGGGACTGCAAGTCTCATAAAGAGCTCCCAAAAATTATGATACTTACTAGCTTTCAGCTCTCATTGCCCCTATCATAGGCATATTTAGGTGATTAAGGTTAAAGTGATCAAATATGAGGATATGCATTGACAAGTTGTAAATTGAGAATCTCATGTCCCTTGAATATGAGGGTCGCTCCTCATGCTACTCAAGTTTAGTCACCGGTAAGTTCTTGTCATCGTAAGCATATGTGTATCATAGAGAACCGCCAACGGGGTACCCCTTGCCCGATGATACGGAAGAATCCCCATATCAAAATGTCAAGGCAAGGAGACAACAAGTATCTCAGCAATCTTCTTATTTACCATGGGAATATGGTGCTTTTTTCTCTCTTTCCTCTTTTCATAATATCTCTTTTTTTCTTTTCTTTTTTTTTCAATATCGGACTCTTTTTTATTAGAAGAATGCTTCATAGATACTCGTTATGGTTACGCTACAGGTTTCCACCATTTCAGCATGGATTAGACCAGCCCCAGGCGTTTCTCTAACACACATGCATAACTCCATGGACTTACAAGCTCCCCTTCCATTTCACACTGACGACATCCATAGACAAAAGAACATGATATCAACTTGGTACAAAGTACCAGTGCAATGTTAAAAGCATTCCCCATGACAGCATGGTTCTGCTAATTCACAACTTACAAAGCGCAAGCATATACGCAACATAGATGAGCACAATGGTTCAGGTTTATTAAGTGCAAGAAAAGAAAGTGTGCCATCAAGTTCGTGAGAGCTTTAATCACTAATTTTCACATAACAAGTTTAATTTGGGAGGTAGATAAAATAAGAATTTACTTGGAATAGCAATAATGCTAATAGGTAGGTATGGAGGACACAAATGGCAAAGGTTTTGGTTTTAAAGGAGTGGATGCACGAGAAGAATTCCCTCTCAGTACAGGTTTTTGGCTAGCAAGGCTAGGTAGCAAGTACAATAGTTGAAGGAAACAAACAAACATACAAGTGATAAAAACAAACATGCAATCTTCCTTGGAAGCACAAAAGATCTTAACTAGAGAATACTAGAATTATGATCAAATCAAGAAAGAAAGATGATTAAATTATTATTTTTAGAGTACTTCTATCTTTTTCATTCAACTCTCAAAAATAGTGTCGTTACTGACCGAGCCAGGTTTACCAAAACCAACTAAATTAATTCAATGATCCCAAAGTGATACCAATACTAACAACAAGATCAATCATATTACCACGAATTGAAAACTATTATAAGCTATGCAAAAGAGTGAATGATAGAACTTCTCATTAATATTCCATAACGGCAACTCACACCAAGGGATACATATCTAACGAGAGAGGGAACACTTTCATAATGCAAACCATCCTACATAATAAATTCTCTATTCATGATATGACTCTACTAAAAAGGTAAAAAGATAGAAGATAGTGATGTGATACCGCGGCACTCCCCCAAGCTTGGAACAAACCAAGGGGATGCCAAACCTGATGACGAATTACTCCTTCGGTGGTGGTGGTATCCTCTCATCTTCATCCGTCTTCCAGGGTAAGGGCTTCCCATCAACAAAGGACATCATGGTTTCCAACATCCTGAAACTTGCAGCAGCACTTATGCGTTTAAATCTAGCCTCATACTCATAGTTTTGATTTTGAACGTCATAGAACTGTGCTTGCAGTTCGTTGGTTGTTTGGCGGAGTGAGAGGACTTCTTCTTTGATTTCAGCAGTCTCATTTTGGTGCTCGGTGATGAGTTCGGAACAAATCTTATGGATGATATCCATTTCGCGCTCCGCCATCTTCTTGTACCTACAGACTTCTTGCTCTAGTGCTTCCATCCTGTCCTCCAGACTTCCTTCACCTTTAGGGCCTTGAACCTCTTTAATCCAGACCTCCCAACCTTCGAGCAACAACTCCTTGGGATGAATCTTCAACTCTCTCATGTATGGGTTGATGATATCTTCTAAGGAATCTCCCTCGGCTGATCCAGTGGAAGACATTGTGGCTACAAATCTGGGATTCTACCTGGCAGAAACAGATCGAAACAAAAACACGATATACGAACCTCGGAAGATCCGGGGGGTTATATATTACGAAGTTTCATAACAAGAGGAAGGTACTGGGTGAAAACGGGTCGGAGGCGGAGTCTGGGGTGGCCTCACTACCTGGTGGCGCGGCCAGGGGTGGACCCGCGCCACAGGGTGGTGTGGGCCACCCTGGCTCCGTTTCCATCCCTTTTTCGCTTCGTAACTTCCCTGATTGACTGAAAACTGCAAAAATATAGTCGGATTGTATTTTCGCGGAACTTTTCTTACCAAAATTGTTACCTATTTGAAAACAGACTCTGCATGTCTCTGAATTTGGTCCTTGATGAATTTCTCCGGAGTTATAACTTGAAATGCATCAACATCTTCATTGTAAGAATCTCCAGCAATATAGTTCTTGAGTTGCTGCCCATTCACTACTTGTGTAGTATTATCTTTTAAAGAGGAAATTTTTATTGCTCCTGAACGGTATACTTATTCAATAATGAAAGGTCCTTCCCATTTTGACAGTAGCTTTCCTGCAAAAAATCTGAGACGAGACCTATACAATAGAACTTTCTCACCAACATGAAATTCTCTATTAAGTATTCGCTTATCATGCCATCTTTTAAATTTTTCCTTAAAGAGCCTAATATTTTCATAGGCTTCACTCCTCCATTCATCTAAAGAACTTAAGTCAAATAATATTTTCTCACCAGCGAACTTACAATCTCTATTTAGTTCTTTAACTACCTAGTAAGCTTTGTGTTCTAATTCTAAGGGTAGGTGACAAGCTTTCCCATAAACCATTTTATAAGGAGACATCCCCATAGGATTTTTGTAAGCAGTTCTATAAGCCCATAAAGCATCATTCAACTTTTTAGCCTAGTTTTTTCTAGATCTATTAACAGTCTTTTGCAAAATGAATTTAATTTCTCTATTTGATAACTCTACTTGCCCGCTAGTTTGGGGGTGATAGGCTGAAGCAATTCTATGATTAACATCATATTTAGCAAGGGTCTTTCTAAAACCACCATGAATGAAATGAGAACCCCCATCAGTCATGAGATACCTAGGCACTCCAAACCTAGGAAAGTTAACATCCTTAAGCATTTTTAGAGAGGTCTCCCCGTCAGCACTCTTTGTAGGAATGGCTTCTACCCACTTAGTAACATAATCAACGGCAACAAGAATATGAGTGTAACCTTTCAAAGGAGGGAAAGGACCCATAAAGTCGAATCCCTAGCAATCAAAAGGTTCAATAACTAGAGAGTAGTTCATAGGCATTTCATTGCGTCTAGAAATATTACCAACACGCTAACATTCATCACAAGATAAAACAAATTTTCTTGCATATTTAAAATGGGTAGGCCAGTAGAAACCTGATTGTAGCACCTTTTGTGTAGTTCTATCTCCTGCATGATGTCCTCCATAAGCACTACCATGACATTTACGTAATATCTCCTTTTGTTCATATTCTGGAACACATCTTCGCATAATAGCATCCACTCCTTCTTTGTATAAGTGTGGGTCATCCCAAAAATAATGCCTCAAATCATAGAAGAACTTCCTTCTTTGCTAAGCTGTAAAAGTTGGAGGCAAATACTTGGAGACAATAAAGTTAGCATAATCAGCGTACCAAGGGCTCCCTCGCGAGCTTACCCCTACTACAGCTAACTGTTCATTTGGGAAACAATCATTAATAGGCATAGGGTCAAAAGAGATGTTTTCCAATCGAGATAAATTATCAGCTACAGGGTTTTCAACACCCTTCCTATCTACTATATGTAGATCAAACTCTTGTAAAAGCAGCACCCATCTAATAAGCCTAGGCTTAGCATCCTTCTTCGTCATAAGATATTTAATAGCAGCATGATCATTATGAATGGTGACTTTTGAGTCTACAATGTAGGGCCTAAACTTATCACAAGCAAAAACAACAACTAGAAATTCCTTTTCAGTAGTAGCATAATTCCTTTGAGCAGTGTCTATAGTCTTACTAGCATAATGGATAATGTTTAACTTTTTATCAATACGTTGCCCAAGGACAGCACCTATAGCAAAATCACTAGCATCACAGATTATTTCAAAGGGTAAACTCCAATCAGGTGGTTGAACAATAGGGGCTGTAGTTAAAGCCTTCTTAAGAGTTTCAAAAGCTTCCTTACAATCATCATCAAAAACGAAGGGTACATCTTTTTGAAGAAGATTAGTAAGGGGTTTTGATATTCTAGAAAAGTCTTTAATAAACCTTCTATAGAAACCAACATGACCAAGGATACTACGAATACCTTGGATGTCTCTTGGGCATGGCATCTTCTCAATTGCCTCACCCTTAGCTCTATCAACTTCTATGCCTCTTTCAGAAACTTTATGCCCAAGGACAATCCCTTCATTAACCATGAAATGGCATTTCTCCCAATTAAGAACAAGATTAGTTTCTTCACATCTCTACAAAAATTTATCAAGGTTGTGCAGACAATTATCAAAAGAAGTTCCATAGACAGAAAAGTCATCCATGAACACTTCTACAATTTCCTCACAAAAACCATGAAAGATAGCAGACATGCACCTTTGAAAAGTAGCAGGAGCATTACATAAACCAAAAGGCATACGTCTATAAGCATAAGTTCCATAAGGGCAAGTAAAAGTAATTTTTTCTTGATCTTGTTGTTTAACAGCAATTTGAGAGAAACCAGAATAACCATCAAGAAAACAAAAATGGGTCTTTTTAGACAACCTTTCCAACATTTGATCAATAAAAGGAAGCGGGTAATGATCTTTCTTAGTAACTTTATTGACTTTTCTAAAATCAATGCACATCCTATAGCCTACTACTATTCTTTGAGGAATAAGCTCATCATTATCATTAGGAACAACGGTAATACCTCCTTTTTTAGGAACACAATGAACAGGACTAACCAATTCACTGTCAGCAATAGGGTAAATAATACCAGCATCAAGGAGTTTCAATACCTCATTCCTTACCACTTGCTTCATCCTAGGATTTAAACGTTGTTGGTGCTCTACTACTGGCTTTGCATCTGGTTCTATGTTGATAGAATGCTGACATATAGTGGGTGAAATCCCTTTTAATTCATCTAGAGTAAAGCCCATAGCTCCTCGGTCTTTCTTCAAAACCTCCAACAACCTTTCTTCTTCCTTTCCTAAAAGTTTAGAGCTAATAATAATAGGATATATCTTTTTATCATCAATATAAGCATATTTAAGATCATCAGGGAGAGGTTTTAAATCGAAGACCGGATCCTTTTTAGGTGGCAAAGTGGTACCCAAGTCTTCTACAGGCAAGTCATGCTTAAGCATCTTGGGTTGACGATGGAGGATCTCGTCAATCTCATTCCTTTCTTCCATGAAGATCTCACTTTCGTGATCTTCCATAAATTGCTGCAAAGCATTGTTAGGAGCAAGAGAGATAGAAGCAAGTTGTTCAACTCTAAAATCCTCATTATGGGTTTCCTCTTCGCAGGGTTCTTTAGTAAATTTCGAAAAATTAAACTCATAAGATTCCCCATCAAACTTAGTCAAGATTTTCTCCCTCTTGCAATCAATAATAGCTCCGCAAGTACTCAAGAAAGGTCTACCAAAAATGATAGGATAAGTTTTACTAGCAGCTGAACCAAGTACTAGAAAATCAGCAGGATACTTAATCTTACCACAAAGAACTTCCACGTCTCGTACAATACCAATTGGAGAGATGGTATCTCTATTAGCAAGGTGAATAACCACATCAATCTCTTCCAATTCACAGGGACTGATTTCATGCATAATTTCTATGTAAAGCTCATAAGGAATAGCACTGGAACTTGCACCAATATCGCATAAACCATAATAGCAATGATCACCGATTCTAACAGAAAGCATAGGAACACTAGATTTTTTAGTTCTATTAGGATGTGAAACAATATTAGAAGCATCCTCACAAAATACTATGTGCCCATATTCTATGCTTTTAGTGACAAGGTCTTTCACAATTGCTACCACAGGTTCAATGTTTATTTGTTCATCAGGTTTTACAGTTCTATTTTCACTTTTGGTGATTACATTAGTAATCATAGGATGATCCTTTACCTTATCTAGGAAGGGAATCTTCTCGATATAAGGCTCAGGTAAGATATGATCAATAATGCAACACTCACTGCTCCCAACAGGAACACAGTCAACAATATCTTTATAAGGTGCATGGTACTTATTCCATCCCCTCTTTGGAATTTCAATATAAGAAGCAAAAGCTCTAAAGCAATTCGTAATAACTTGCAAATCAAGACAATAAGCATTACTAATGTTTTGAAAGTCATCAGTTCCCATAAAAGATTCAATGCATTCATAATCATAATTTATACCTGACTTTCTACCTTTGTCATTCTCCCAAGCTTCAGCATTGTCTTGAATACGGTCCAGAAGATCCCATTTAGCTTCTTCTTCCATGCGAGTGAATGATCCAGCACAAGAAGCATCCAATAAATCCTTGTCATGTAGAGGGAGCCTTGCATAAAAGTTGTTGATAATAATATTGTTGGGAAGCTCATGAATGGGACATTTGAGCATTAGTAACTTCAATTTCCCCCAAACTTGAGCTATACTCTCTCCATCAAGAGGCCAAAAGTTGTATATTTGATTCCGATCTTTATGAATCTCACTAGGAGGATAAAACTTTGAATAAAAGAGAGGCACTATTTCCTCCCATTCTAGAGCTTGACCATTCTTTAGCAGCTTATACCATTCCTTAGCTCTTCCTTTCAGTGATAATGAGAATAACTTCTTCTTAACTTGATCTGTAGTGATACCTGCACACTTGAACAACCCGCATAATTCGTGTATAAAGAGTAAATGATCACCGGGATGGACAGTTCCATCCCCAACATAATAGTTATCCATAACACGATCAATAATTCTTGTAAGTATTTTAAAAACATCATTCTCAGTAGGTGTGGCTTATCTACTACCTTAGCAGTGGTAGTAGCATTACCAAATAAGAAACTCAGCGAATTATCCATAACGAAAATAAAGCTTCACTCCCCGACAACGGCGCCAGAAAGTAGTCTTGATGACCCACAAGTATAGGGGGTGTATCACAGTATTTTCGATAAGTAAGAGTGTCGAACCCAACAAGGAGCAGAAGGTGCTGGCTAGTGGTATGGATCAGGAATTCTCTGCAAATACTTAGCAAACGGATTTTTAGGGTTTTTTGATAAAGCAAGTAAACAAAATACGAGTAAATAAAAGACAGTAGGAATAAATGCAGCAAGTGGCCCAATCCTTTATGTAGCAAAGGACAAGCCGGTTGTATTACTTAAGATGACCAAACGTTCTCGAGGACACATGAGAAGACTGTCAAGTGCTTTCGCTTCATATAGTTGATTAATCTTCTTTAGCTTGCTAAGTGTTGTGTGGGTGAACCTGTGCTAATGTACCGACCTTCCTAGGACTAATACATACTTGTGATTATACCCCTTGCAAACATCTGTAAATACAAGAAAGTAATTAAGGTAGAAACCTAACCACAGCTTTAAACTCTAAGACCCGTATGTCCCTTGTGCAATGGTTTCCTAACGGGGGTTCAGGTTTCTGTCACTCCGGCAACCCCTACGATTAGTAGCCAAATACACAATGCATTCCCCTAGGCCCATATAGGTGAAGTGTCATGTAGTCGACATTCACATGACACCACTAGAAGAAGTACACCAAAACTTAAATAACAAACTATTGAATCTTTCTCAACACAACTCCACTACTAACAACATGACTTCTCCCATGTCCTCAAGAACAAAACAAACTACTCACAAGACATCATATGGATCATGATCAGAGATAGAATAATGATGTATAACAATCTAAACATGAACAATAATTCAACGGTTCACTCAATAGCATCAACTGCAAAGAGTAATCAACACCAGGAAAGTTTCCCCTATGAACTAATGCAAGATTCAACTCATTTGTTACAGCAATATGGAGATGGTGATGAGGGTGCTGATGGTGATGATGGTGGTGATGATGATGATGATCCCGATGAATTCCAGCTTGATGGTGGTGTTGATGGCGACGATCTTCCCTCTCCGGGAAGGAATTCCCCCGGTAGAAATCTGTCTGCCGGAGAGATCTTTCTCTCTCGGTGTTTTCGCCCTGCAGAGGTTGCGGAATCTTTCTGTGGTCGCTCCTCGAGTCTTAGGGTTTCGGGAGGATGATATACGCCAGAGGGGAGAGCCTGGAGTGGGCCAGGGCGGCCACACCACCTGTTGGCGTGGGCCCGCGCCAGGGGGTTGTGTGGGCCCCCTATGGCCCATCTCTAGCCCCCCTTCTGGCTTCCTTCGTCTTCTGGAAAAATAGGATTTTCCATATATTTTCCCGGATTTTCTGATCTTCGCGAATTTTGCCTCCAAACAGCACCTTTTCCATCAGAATCCTGACTACAGCGGTCCATGCTCCAAAAGTCATCAACCATGCAAAAACAGATGAAATAACATAAGTATCACCTCTCAGTACAAAATATATCAATGAATAATAGTGAATTATGACATAGAATAGTGATGCAAAATGGACGTATCACGCGGCAGCATGCAACTGCCCGAGGCCGGCCGCCGGCCAGGATCGCCCGACGGGACGTGCTCCATCGTGCGAGAAGGACTAGCCAGAGGCGAGATATTATTCCGGGGATGTGAAGCTCCGATACAGCGGGCGATGCAACGGCGACGACTGCGAGATTCAATTAGAGGGTGGGAGGTTGACCGGACATGGCGGAGCCGCAAATTAGAGCAAGTGCGAGCTCCGATCTGAGATGAGCCGCCGAAGCTAAGCAAAGGTTATGGGGAGGGGAGCAGGAGAGAGGAGCAGAGCAGAGCAAAGAAATAGATCTGGTCCACGCAGGGGTAAACTAGTCCATGACCGCAAAATATAATGGGGAATACTGACAGGGCGGGCCAAGAAGAGTTGACCTAACGGCGGTATTTGAGTTCAACCGTTTTTCGTCTGGTTCAAACAACCGTTTGGCCGTTAGATTTGTATTCACCCCCATTTGGCCCTTCTGGACAATTGGCGATTCTACTATGGCCCCTCCGCGAGATTGATGACAACTCGGGTACCAGGATGCACTCGCCCGGGAACTTTGGTATTGCAAACCAACAATCTCTCAATATTCGGAAAAGTTAGTAGCCGTTTATAAAATTACAATCATAGCCTATAAAGTGATTATATTATGGAAAATGGAGTAATACTAAACAATTGTACCTTATGCACCAACATACCATCTTGATCGTCCATGAGTGAGAGAAGACAATTCATCCCCTACAACCGCACACACTCCAGCCTAAAATAGCTCAGAGGTGTAAGGATGAAGCACATTATACATCATAAGTAGGCATTATGTGTCTATTAGAAATATATTGTCACAGCAAATCCAAGGTTCATGCAGACTATGTTGGGAGCGGGAATACAAATTACTCCGATGAAAATCATGGTTTACTTTGATATAGAATATCACATGAGAGAGATGATGCCCAGTTCCATTTGCATCATAAACAGACAGAGGCAAACAATAGATCGGTCAATGACATGCATGTTGGCTCTATATGGCATCACATGTACTTCCACCAGGATATAGATCAGAACGCAAACTCAAAGTACAAAACTCAAAATGCAAACTCAACAACTTCTACACTTCTTTTTTCCAGCTTCTCCAGAATGAAGAGAATTAAAAGTTCAGTTAAAGAGGTGCCATAGATATGCAACCTAGCAAGCATTATTTTCAGTACTGAGGTTCAACTTAGCCTAACTCCATAATATTTCTATACATTCTTCCGTTGCTCTAGAAGTTCCTATGACCAACCTTCCATATTTCTTTAGCATTCAGCTCTTGTACAAAAAAATTACCTGAATCATGGTCTAGAGCAATATTCTGAACCAACACTTGTTTAAGTGCATGTCATTCTGAATACTTGCACTTGGAAGAGATAAGCAAAGGAAAACAACAAATTTATCTATTATTGATATGCAAAGAACATCAACAACTTAAGATTTCTCTGTCTAAGAAGAACAATAGGACGATGGGGATAGAGGGCCTGATCACCTCAGGCGAAGTGGTCGATGGGCATATTTAGATGGCAGTCAACAGTGGACCTCATCACCCTCGTCGTGTGAGAGAATAGAAGGTGGTGATGCAACTCGTCGTTGGAGTTAAGGAGGAGAACCTACAATAGAGAAAAGTGTACCATATTGTAATGAGGATCAACCTACCCAATTGATCTCTCTCATTTCTTTTCACTGCTATTAATTAAAAATTCTCATGCCACATTTTACCTGCTAAAGAAAAATGTAAAACAATACAAAAGAATCTATCTAGTGCATAAAAGAATAGGTTCTTCAACACATATTCATACACACCACGATACCATAGAAAGTTACAAGTTAATGCACACCATGATACCGCAGCAAATTAGACAAAATTCAATTATGGAACAAATTCCGTGTGATATCCTTGTCCTAGAAAATGCAAGTCGACTTCAAATGGTGGGAAGGCATATCAATCCATCTGCACCAACCACAATTCGTGAATGTGTCATTAGTAAAGAATTCTAAAATCTATATCCATACGAACCGAAGTATATTCCTTACAAATATATAGGAGTTTATCGATTGAGAAGAGTTGCAAAAAGAAGTGGGGAAGGCGTCAAATCAGCTAGCCTGATGAGATTGCTCATTGATCCCCACTAGATCGAAGTATGGCATGCCCCTCCCAACCAAACACCACCGCTACAGCTCCTCCTGCGTACCTGCTCAGGGCCATGTCTCCTTCATACTTAACAAGGAATTGAATAGGATAAAGAGATATAGCACAACACAACACGATGTCATACAACCTCACCTCATAGAACACGATGTCCTGAAGATCGAATGCCAGGGAGACCGAGCACCAGGTGCCCTCGTGTTCCGCTTCCACCTGATACGTGGCGAAATGAAATTTTGGAGCCCGTCTACGGGTGATGTAGGTACCTATTGGTGGATATTGACCGTGGGGGAGGAGCTACCTAGGAAAGGGGTCTAGTGGGGGAGGAGGGCACTGGGGAAGAGTCCCGGCCGTCGATGGTATGCCGAAGAACGGAGGAGGGCACCATCTCAACCCCATACGGCTGCTGCTTCACCATGCTAGGGTTTCATGCAAGGGGCCACACTAGGTCCGAAGGGAGGATATGATGGGAGAAAAGGTTATCATGAGTGGAGGGGGAGGAGGGAGCGGAGGTGAGGATCTTGGAGCTCGGGAGCTCGGGTGGAGGGGGACGGGATCGAGATGGGGGTGGGGGAGGGGACAGGAGGGACTAGTTTGTAAGACTTCGGTCAAAACCTGAACTGCATGGTTGAGATGACTCAAAGTGCAGATCAGATGGCCAAAAAACACGCGTGCAGGAAGATGGCCTCAAATGGCTCGCTTTTGCTCATGCTTAAGATATAGTATAATATAAGCAAAGACATTACCGCTTACATGGGATTGGTGGCGCTGAACGACATAGTCAGAAAATCTGTGGGGAGAGGCTCATCGGTAGTCAATTTGGTCAAAGACCTAATCTTCTTCTCGAGCTCCATGGACGATAGATCTTCCGATGAGGTGTGGGTTGGATCGGAAGCGCCGGCCCAAAGGAACATTGGATATCCTCTGCCTTGCAAAGGCCGCACTCAGCGTCGAAGGAAAGTTTGGATGATATCCATGCTAGTCACTTCTTTGCCCCAGACAAGTTGCAGATCCATGATCTGTTGGTACAATGCCTCGACTTCTTTAGATTCACCCAGCATAACAGTGTTCTTCCAGGATCGCTTCTTCTTTGTCTCGACATTCGCGTCAAACGGAGCCAGCTTCTGATCGCTAATGTAGAACCACTTGTCCCTCCATACTTGAGCAGAGTCAACAAAGTTGAAGCTGAAGTACTGCACACCTGGGCTAATAGATATACCATAACCACCAATGTCATACACTATGGACCCAGAGCTTGACCGCCTCTTCATTCCGTACAACTTCTTGAAGAGGCAAAAGTGTGGTTGAATGTCGAGCCAGCACTCACAAAGGGTGATGAAGCAGGCGATGTGGAGAATCGTGTTGGGAGTTAGCTAGTGTAGCCAAATCCTGTACAGAAAAAGTAGGCCACAAACAAAATCATGGAGGGGAAGCAAAATACATCAATAGAGAAAGGCAATAAACATCACCCGATATTCGACGAGGGGATTGGGGATTACCTCGGCACCAGGTACCTTGCACTCGGCCTCATCCGTGGGAATGAGGCCAGCCTGATGGAGCGGTCACAGTTCGGCGGCCTGATGGTTGTGAAATATAGCCATCTACATCCACATTTAAACTGGATATTATTCATATTTTTTTATGAAATATCTCTCTAAACCCTGCCACTAATGCCTAATGATCAAAGGGGTATGCAATCCTTTCTTTCTATTTTTCCCTACGCAGATAATGACGTTTGATGATGGGAATCATAACATTAAAGTCAAATATACGAGATTTCCAACAACCCAAAGAAACCAGGGGTCATGAAGTGAAGTGATACATTGCAAATGTATCTATAATTTTTGATGTTCCATGCTTGGTTTTATCCACTTTCTTGTGTTTTTTCCATCTTTGGAGTACTTTTCATATGATTTCTTGGACTAACCTATTAACAAGAGCCACAGTGCCAGCTGCCAGTTTTATACTGTTTTTGGTTCCAGGAAAGTCAGAAAATGAATATTCTCGGAATTGGACGGGACAAAAGCCAAAGTGCCTATTTTCCGGATGTCATCAAGTGCCAGAATACGAGACGGAGAGGGGCCAGGGGGCCACCACACCACCTGGCCGCGCGGCCAGGCCTGGCCCGCTCTAGGGGGTGGTGTGGCCACTCCCGGCACCCCCTCGGCCTCTCCTTCCGCCTATATATTGCCCTCGGGACGAAAACCCTAAGTACTCGATCAAAAATCCACGAAAGAGTTTGTAGCCGCCGTCATCTCCATCCCTAGATCGGGAGGGATCTGAAGCTCTTCCCAGCACCCTACTGGAGAGGGGAATTCACCCTGGAGGCTTTCTTCATCACCATGCAAGCCTCCGGTGTGATACGTGAGTAGTTCATCCTTGGACTACGGATCCATGTAGTAGCTAGATGGCTGGTTCTCCTCCTTTGTGAGCTCCGTTCATGATCAAGCTCATCTATTTGTAATTCTGCATGTTGTGTTTGCGGGGATCCGATGGATATTGAGATGCTATTTCAAATTGATTATTGATTCTATCATGTCTTTGTTATTTGTGATCTTGCATGCTTTCCGTTGTTAGTAGCTATCTTGGCCGAGTAGATGCTAGCAACTCCAAGAGTTAGTATTTATGCTCGATAGTGGGTTCATGCCTCTGGTAATTTGGGGAAGTGATAGAAATATCTAAGGTACTAGATGTGCTGTTGCTACTAGAGAGAAAACAACAACCCTTTGTTCATAGAACAATCGTATTGTTTACATTACACGCAATTTGTAAAGCTGAAGGTGGATTACCTGAAGGTGGATTATTAGTCATAGATGCAGTTGGATGGCGGTCTATGTATAATGTTTTAATGCCCAATCAAGTCTCAAAGGAGTCAAGATGATTAGTATATGCATGTATTTCTTTCTCGGTGTTTGTCAATTGCCCCATTGTAATTTGTTCACCCAGCATGTTATCTATCTAAGGAGAGCCACCTATAGTGAACTATGGATCCCGGTCCTTTGTCTTTTACATACAATCTACAAACTGTTTACTTATTTGTGTTTACTTTCTGCGAACTTTTACTTCTTTCCATTCGGTACATTTGATCCTTTGTTTTCCGCAAAACACGGTAAGATTGACAACCTCATCGCAAGTTGGGGACAAAGTTCTATGGTTGTGTTGTGCAGGTCTCCACGTTGCTACTAGCACCGGTAGTGCGCCCTGCCAAAGCTCAGCTAGTAACACCTTTGAGGTGTTTCCTTGCTCCTACTGGTTCGATTAAACCTTGGTTTGATAACTGAGGGAAACTTGCTGCTGTGCTCATCATACCTTCCTCTTGGGGTTCCCAACGAGCTCTACATCAACACCGCCATCAAGCATTTTTCTGGGCACCGTGCATTGAGCCATCTAGCGATTTTCTGGCGCCGTTGCCGAGGAGTCAAGGACATCTTCACAAGGGGAGTCCCTCATAACCAATCTCTTTACTTTGTTGTTTTTGTTTTGCTTAGTTTTCTTTTTGCTTTGTTTGCTTGTTTTATTTATTCATAAACACAAAAAATTAGTTTTACAAGTTTGCTTTCTTTTTTGACAACCCAAAAAAATGACTACTCTTGAAAACACTAAGTTGTGTGACTTCACTATCACCAACAACAATGATTTTATGAGCACACCTATTGCTCCACATGTTCCTGAAGCTACTTTCTTTGAGATAAAACCTGCTTTGCTCAATCTTGTTATGAGAGAACAATTTCTGGTATTGGTAATGAAGATGCTGCTTCCCATCTAAATAACTTTGTTGAACTTTGTGAGATGCAAAAGCATAGGGATATAGATGGTGATATTATTACGCTGAAATTGTTTCCTTTCTCTTTGAGAGGAAAGTCTAAAGAATGGTTGAATTCCCTAACTAGGAATAGTATTGATTCTTGGACTAAGTGCAAAGATGCTTTTATTGGAAAATACTATCCTCCTGCTAAGATTATATCTATGAGAAGTGAAATAATGAAGTTTAAACAACTTGATAATGAGCATGTTGCTCAAGCTTGGGAAAGAATGAAATCTTTAGTTAAGAATTGTCCCACTCATGGACTGACTGCTTGGATGATCATCCAAACTTTTTATGCAGGATTGAACTTTTCTTCAAGGAACCTATTGGATTCTGCTGCTAGAGGTACCTTTATGACCATCACTTTGGGTGCTGCAACGAAACTTCTAGACAATATGATGGTTAATTATTCTGAATGGCATACTGAGAGAGCTCCACAAGGTAGGAAGGTAAATTTGTTGAGGAAACTTCCTCCTTGAGTGATAAGATTGATATTATTATGGCTATGCTTGTTAATGGGAAAGCCCATATTGATCTGAATAATGTTCCTTTAGCCTCTTTGGTTTCTCAAGAAGAGCAAGTTGATGTGAACTTCATAAGAAATAACAACTTTGGCAATAATGCTTATAGGAGTAATTTTGGTAACAACAATTATAAGCCATATCCTCCCAACAATGGTAATGCTTATGGAAATTCTTACAACAATAATAGGAGTGTTCCCTCTAAACTTGAAGTTATGCTCAAAGACTTTATTAGTAAACAAACTGCTTTCAATAAAACTACTGAGGAAAAACTCTCTAATGCTTAAAGAAATATAGCATCTTTGGCTGAAGCTCAATCTTCTTTGAATAAAATGGCTGCAAAACATGAAACTAATGAGAATCCCTTTGCAGCCACTAATGCTATACAAGTAAGAATTGATGAAAATGTTAGATTATTAGCTGAATTACATGCTAAGTGGGAAAGAGAAGATGAAATTGCTAGAAACATTAGTGTTTCTACTATTACCACCAGTAGTGTTGAGGCTAGTAATAATTCTACTACTTTAGATGATAAATTTGATTTTGATCTTGATGGTTGCAATATCTCTGAAGTTATCAAGTTCCTACAAAAGCTTGCTAGAAGTCCTAATGCTAGTGTTATGAACATGGCCTTTACAAAACACATTACTGATGCTCTCATAAAGATTAAAGAAGAAAAGATGAAACATAAAGCTTCTATTCCTATAAAACAAGAGGATGGTTGGGAACCCATCATTAATATGAAAGTGAATGACTTTGATTTCAAAGCTTTGTATGATCTTGATAGTAGTGTTTCTATTATGCCTAGAAGGATTTATGATATGCTTGATTTGCCTCCTCTTGAAGATTGCTATTTGAATGTCCCACTTGATGATAATGTTAAAAAGAAACTCATGGGGAGTCTTAATGATGTTCTTATTATGGTTAACAATTCCTACGTCCCCGTTGATTTCTATGTTTTGGATGTTGAATACAATGCTTCTTGTCCTATTACTTTGGGAAGACCTTTTCTTAGAACTGTTGGTGCCATCATTGATATGAAAGAAGGCACCATTAAATATCAACTCCCACTCAAGAAAGGTATAGAACACTTACCTAAAAAGATAGAAAATATTTATTTTGCTTCTCTTATGAAAACAAAATTTGGTCTTAATACTTCTTCATTTGAGAACACTTGATTCTTTCTTTGCTTCTTATGCCTAACTTAAAGGCGTTAAAAAAAGTACTTATTGGGAGATAACCCAAAAGTTTTAGATGAGTATTTGAAGTTATTACCACTGTAATAACCTCTCATTATCCATTTTATTTGCTTTTTGTCCCAAGAGTAACCTCTAATGAGAGAGAAGTAATGATTGGGAAAGTTGCTGTCGCGAAACAGATTTCTGTGCTTCACCGTAAAAATTCGTGGGAGAGCTCTGTATGTCGGATTGAGCTGTAATATTTTGTGATTCTGCCCCAGGTTGTTATATAACTTTTGTTAGTTCAATACTTTTTGATTTGAGCAACAGACGGTCTTTTAAAAAATTCGTCTTTACCTGCTGGTCTGTTTTGACAGATTTCTGCCATTTTCTGCATTTGCTTCTTGTTGGTTCCTTCTTGACTTCTTTTGGGGAATTGATCTTTTTGAGGGAAGTGCTACAGTAGCTAGCGTTCTAATGGAAGTTTATTTGGTGTTAGAACTGAACCTTAAGACTTATTTATCTTAAGTGCACTAATGTTGCTAATAAAGATTGTGTGAAGTTTTGTATGAAGGAAAAATTTCAGGTGTATGGAAGGAATGAGTAATGAGATGAAGAATAGACTAAGCCTCAAGCTTGGGGATGCCACGCGTGTCACCCCAAGAAATATCCAAGAAGTACAGGCGTCAAAGCTTGGGGATGCCCAAGGCATCCCCTTCTAGGTTTCTTCCAAACACTTCATTTTTATTGTTTCATACACAGTTGTGTTTTTCTTGGAGCGTCTTCTTTTAAGTTTTCGTTTTGGTTTTTAGTTTGCTTGGTTTGCTTAGTTTTCTGAATAAATTGGTTGGACCCCCTCTTTCATACAATGGTTTGCAAATAGTTTGGTTTGGTTTGGAAAAGAGTAGGAAAGTTCATGCTTCTGTGGTAAAAAGAGCTCGTTTTTGACGGTGGCCTATGCTTTGTCATGCCATGCTTGATATTGTTTTGGATTTATGCTTAGTATTATTTTCTGTAGCATGAATTGTTATAAACAATTGAGATTGCTTAATGTGCCTTGGATGAATCATGCATTGTTTTAGCATATTAAAGCATAGTATAGTGGTATTCTCCTTTGATGCTTCATTTGGGTTGACTTGGCACATGCTCACACCATGTTATGACTATCTCAAGTCACCATAGCCTTTATGATCCTTTAGTTTTCAACTTGTAGTATCACTGTATGCTTTCATCAATGATGTTTGGTCGCTCTGCATGATTATGGCCATTATTGCTCTCTTAGTTTGTCGCTCCCAGTCTTTTGCTAGCCTCCACAACCAAGTATGAGTTCCACTCATGCATCCAACTCCCTAAACAAAGTTATTCCAAAGAGTCCACCATACCTACCTACTACCTTATTCTATTCCAAGTATATTCATGCTTTTGTTTACCTTCCAAATTAAACTTGTTATGAGAAAACTAGTGATTAAAGCTCTCACGAACTTGATGGCACACTTTACTTTTTTTGCATCTAATAAACTTGAACCATTAGGTCCTTCTTTGTTGCATATATGCTTGCGCTTTATAAGTTGAAATTAGTAGAACCATGTACCATGGGGAACGCTTTCAACATTGCACTTGTACTTTGTACCCCGTTGATATCATGTTCTTTTGCTTACGGATCCCGGCGGTGTGAAATAAAAGTGGAACTTGTAAGATCATGGAGTTTGTATGTGTGTTAGAGAAACGCCTGGGCCGCTAGCCTAAGCCATGCCTAATCATGGTGGAAACTTGCAGCATCACCATAATGAGCACTCTATGAAGCATCCTCAATAAAAACCTATGCAAATAGCAAATAAAAAGATCGCTGAGATGCTCATTGTCTGCTTGCCTTGTCCTTTTGATTATGGGAAAGCTCTCGTATCATGTGCAAGGGGTACCCCGTTGGCAGTTCTTAATGATACACATGTACTTACAATGACAAGAGCTTACTCGTGACTGAAGTTGAGTAGCATGAGGACCGGTCTTCGTAAGTAAGGGGCATGAGATTTCGGTTTATAACTTGTCAAGCATATCCTCTTAGTTGTGTCACTTTAACCTTAACCACTTCAAGATGCTTATGATAGGGGCAATGAGAGCTGAAAGCTATAAGTACCATAATTTTTGGAAGCTCTTTATGAGACTTGAATCCCTACTTCCTTTTACAAAGGCCTTTCTTCCACCATTATATTGAGTCTCCACCTTCTATCTTTAGGCACCTACTTTGAGAGCATAGTGGCCATTCTTAGTTCTATGTGCATTGTCCCAAGACTAGTTGATTGATGCATAACTTGTTATTGCTTGTTTTAAACTATTGTATCTAGTCACTCTTATGAACTTTGAAGGTGTCCTATGCATTTATATTTACTACTCTATTGAGGGACAAGCTGAATACTATTATGCTATGTTTTCTTTATGTGAAACAAACAAACGTCTTGCAAAGCATTGTTATTCATGACTCTTTTGTTTGTGCCTTTTCATGTTGCATCATAGTTTCTTTGCTTATTGCTAGAACTTTGTCTTTCATGTTATGATTGAAGTACTATGATCCCAGCTCTGAATGTTTTGCAAATACTTTGATCAAGTCTTTGATGGTGCATGTCACCTCAAAAATTATTCTTTCTTTTTATCACTTACCTACTCGAGGACGAGCAGGAGTTAAGCTTGGGGATGTTGATACATCGCAAATGTATCTATAATTTTTGATGTTCCATGCTTGGGTTTATCCACTTTCTTGTGTTTTGTTCCATCTTTGGAGTACTTTTCATATGATTTCTTCGACTAACCTATTAATAAGAGCCATAGTGCCAGCTGCCTGTTTCTGTTGTTTTTGGTTCCAGGAAAGTCAGAAAATAAATATTCTCGGAATTGGACGGGACAAAAGCCAAAGTGCCTATTTTTCCGGATGTCATCAAGTGCCAGAATACGAGACAGAGAGGGGCCAGGGGGCCACCACACCACCTGGCCGCGCGGCCAGGCCTAGCCCGCGCCAGGGGGTGGTGTGGCCGCTCCCGACACCCCCTCGGCCTCTCCTTCCGCCTATATATTACCCTCGGGACGAAAACCCTAAGTACCCGATCAAAAATCCACGAAAGAGTCTGTAGCCGCCGTCATCTCCATCCCTAGATCGGGAGGGATCTGAAGCTCTTCCCGGCACCCTGCCGAAGAGGGGAATTCACCCTAGAGGCCTTCTTCATCACCATGCAAGCCTCCGGTGTGATGTGTGAGTAGTTCCACCTTGGACTACGGATCCATGTAGTAGCTAGATTGCTAGTTCTCCTCCTTTGTGCTTTCATGTTTAGATCTTGTGAGCTCCGTTCATGATCAAGATCATCTATTTGTAATTCTGCATGTTGTGTTTGCGGGGATCCGATGGATATTGAGATGCTATTTCAGATTGATTATTGCTTCTATCATGTCTTTGTTATTTGTGATCTTGCATGCTTTCCGTTGTTAGTAGCTATATTGGCCGAGTAGATGCTAGCAACTCCAAGAGTTAGTATTTATGCTCGCTAGTGGGTTCATGCCTCTGGTAATCTGGGGAAGTGACATAAATCTCTAAGGTACTAGACGTGTTGTTGCTACTAGGGAGAAAACAACAATAATTTATTCATAGAACAATCGTATTGTTTAATTTACACGCAGTTCGTAAAGCAATAATATGTTGCTTGCAACTTAATACTGGAGGGGGTTCGGATGATAACCTGAAGGTGGATTATTAGTCATAGTTGCAGTTGGATGGCGGTCTATGTATAATGTTGTAATGCCCAATTAAGTCTCAAAGGAGTCAAGATGATTAGTATATGCATGTATTTCTTTCTCGGTGTTTGTCAATTTCCCTGCCGTAATTTGTTCACCCAGCATGTTATCTATCTAAGGAGAGCCACCTCTAGTAAACTATGGATCCCGGTCCTTTGTCCATTACATACAATCTACAAACTGTTTACTTCTTTGTGTTTACTTTCTGCAAACTTTTACTTATTTCCATTCGGTACGTTTAATCCTTTGTTTTCTGCAAACTTTTACTTCTTTCCATTCGGTACATTTAATCCTTTGTTTAACAACCTCATCGCAAGTTGGGGACAAAGTTCTGTGGTTGTGTTGTGCAGGTCTCCACGTTGCTACTAGCACGCGCCCTGCCAAAGCTCAGCTAGTAACACCTTTCAGGTGTTTCCTTGCTCCTACTGGTTCGATTAAACCTTGGTTTCATAACTGGGGGAAACTTGCTGCTGTGCTCATCATACCTTCCTCTTGGGGTTCCCAACGAGCTCTACATCAACACCGCCATCAAGCATTTTTCTGGGCGCCGTGCATTGAGCCATCATGAAGAAAAACACTTTAACGACCAACTATACGGCAGGAATAAAATTTCGGCCGTATAGTTCTGGTTGTATAGTTTCCATTAACACCGCTAGGTCAAATAGAACAACTTTCATGAAGGTACCCCTATATAAAGAGGCTTCGGGCGATGAGAAAGAGCCTCGCCAGCCGCCCCCAGAAATCTGCATCCACAACAGCGAACAGCCGTCAGAGGAATAGACTTTGATCTAATCTCCAAACCCTTCTCCACCACCATCACCATATTACACCACTTGTAATAGTAGATCTCATCTTTTATTGGCGACATTGTAAGACTATTTGCTATCAATCTCATGATTTCCATTGCAATGTTTATGATCGTTGACTTCATCTCTATGTGTGATTAATTATCTTTGGCCCAAGGGCTTCGTCCTAGCCATGTAGCTTTTGTGCATGTTATTTATCATAGATGGGATCATGTATTAGTTTGTATGACATGATGATTATTGTATCCTCTCTTGCCTCAATCTAAGGACTTTTCAGGTACCTAAGACCCTGAGGTTTGAGCTAGGTATAGGGAGTATGAGTAATGACTAATATGCAAAGTTGGGAACCCCAATGACAGAAGGGGTAGTACGGCTGTAAGTGAGGAATTTACTTGGGATTAATGGTGACGTCACTAAGCATATCATTAGTTCTCTTTCTTCTATGGATGAGACTAGTAGGTTATTCCTATAAGAGGTTGCAGAGACAATACAATTATGGATGCACTTCCCACATATAATTATCTTTCTCTAACAATTACATGCATACTTTATTGTTATATTTTATTCCCATCAGATGTTTTGCACAGCTATAGGTGAAACCGAAAACCCTAGGCCCTCTCTCTCCATCATCGACAACAACAAAAGACATCAAACTCTTGGTCGATAAAACACAAAAAGAATTCTAAAACTCTCGAAGGTCAGTTAAAGTAACTTCACTATGCTTTCTGCTTCCCGAGGATTTGATAAACCTAGGTCTACTAGGGAAAAAGAGTTATACTACATCCGTAATCCGGATTGAAGGTATCAACCCTTTTTCTAGCACCATTGTCAGGGAAGCAATAGCTACCCTGGTGAGGTTAGTAGGAACCTTGCTAGTTTTAATTCTTATTTTTAATTTTGTTAGTTTGCTTTCAGTCTTTATTTGAAAAACCAAAAAATTAGTTAGTCTTTAATTTCTTGTTTTTACTTTCATAAGTCTTTGTTTAAGAAAACCCAAAAACATAGGAAATTAAGGCTGAAAAGAAGCTTGGGGAGTTTGCAACTCCCAACAATGATTATTTGCGTACTCCTATTACCCAGCCAGCAATTGATGCTAATGATTATGAAATTAAGCCCCATTATTTAAGTTTGGTTCAACAGAATCAATTTGGAGGCTCTGCTGTTGAGGACGCAGGTATGCACTTGAATACTTTCACTGAAATATGTGATATGATGCGCATAAAAGATGTTGACCCCCCGATGCGGTCAAATTGCGTTTATTTCCTTTCTCTCTTAGAGGAAGAGCAAAATAATGGTTGCTATCTTTGCCTAGAAATACTATTGCATCATGGGTGGAGTTTACTTATTTATTTATGACTAAATTTTTCCCACCTGCAAAGACTATGCAACTAAGATCTAATATTACTGGTTTTAGACAAGAAGAGCGGGAGCCACTAGCGCTTGCATGGGAGAGGATGAAAGAATGCATGAGAAACTGTCCCAGTCATGGGATGGAAGATTGGTTAATTCTCCATTTATTTTATAATGCTCTTAACCCTATGTCTAAGTCTATGCTTGATACTGCAGTTGGAGGAACATTTATGGGTAAACGTATTGCCGAAGCAAAGCAGCTATTAGACAATATGCAAGACAACCATGCCCAATGGCATGTGGATAGATCAAATACTAAGAATGTGAACTCCGTCTCACCACAAGAAAATGAAGAACTCAATGCTAAGCTGGATGAGCTCATATTAGCCGTAAATGGTAAGCGAAACCAGGTAAGAGCTATTCCAGAATCAAATATTGAAGAAATAGACTTCATAGCTCGTAATGATTATAACCTTGCTTGGAAGAAAAATTATAATCCTAATTTTCAGAAACATTATTCTACCCCTGCAGGTAACTCTAATAATAATATGGGAACAAGTAATGGTAGTCTCCAAGAAACACTTAAGTCCTTTATAGACTCACAAAATGAGCAAAACAATATCCTTTTTAAAATAACGGAGAACCAAGATGCTATGCTTGGTAAATTATCTAACCAAGCTGTAAGTTTGAGGAATGATTTGCATGCCCTCTAAGAAAGAACAAGGATTGTTGAGGCACGGTTGGGTAAGATAACCGAGAGTCAAACTCTCATTCTAGCTAAATTTGCAGGTAAATCTAAGCCCAATCCTGTTGAAAACCTCGAGATGATAAGAATCCAAAGGGAGGAGCCGAAAGATCTTGATTTTGGTAATGCTCCTTCACCAAATTACACCATTGAAGATCTTGTAAAAAGGATCAATATCAAGATTCCGGTAAGTGAAGGAAATGAGGAAGCTATGTATCAACACTTGGTTAATCAAGTAGTCATAAAGGTATGTGAGCTTGAGGAAGAATATAAGAAAATTGGTGAAAATTACCTGTAAAGCTTGATGACATATTTGAGCATACTATTAAGATTAAAACTGGGACCAATGAGATAGTTGCACTTTGTGATCTAGGTGCAAGCGTTTCAACAATTCCAAAAAAGTATTTTTAATAAGTTAAATCTTGGCTCTTTTGAAATCACCGAGTTAAAATTACATCTAGCAGATTCTACCTACAAACAAGCTGTAGGGATTAAATAAAATACTTTAGTATACATTAAAGGCTATCTTGCTCTTATTGATTTTGTTATTGTTGACATGCCTAAAGATGCTACTGCTCCTATTATATTAGGCCGTCCATTCTTAAGAACTATTAAGGCTTTGATTAATCTACGTGAAGGGAACATGAAGCTTCAATTTCCTTCGCGGGATCCTTTTGTTATTCATTTTCCCAGGAAGAAGAAAACCAAGCATGATGAAAAGGAGGCCATCACTTTGAAGGCCAACTATTTTAGAGTGGGTGTTCCACTCATCTGGCCTAAGTGAGCAACATCAAGGTCAAGCTATTGACCATAAAATAGCACTGCATGGGAGGCAACCCATGTGAAATAAAGGTTTGAGTAAAAGTTTTAAGTTTTAGTTTAAGTTTTATGTTTAATAAAGAGTGCTAGAAAGCTCCAGTTGAGGAGAAGAAGTTCGGTAGTACTAAAAATCCTGCTTCATACATACCGATGTTGGTCGACAATTTTTACTGTCATTTTTCTAATAAAAACAAGGTGTTTCACTAAGTTTCGGGATAAGAAAGAATTCTCGAAGAAACAGAATTTTTTTGATGAATACAGAAAGTTTAACGACCAACTATACGGCGGGAATAAAAATTATGGCCGTATAGTTCCGGTCGTATAGATATCGATACCTTTGTAGAATTTCTTTTCCAGGTATAGAAGGTTTGACGACCAACTATACGGCAGGGATGAAAAATTCTGGTTGTATAGTTCTGGCCGTATAAGTTGCGCCGCCAGGTGAAAACCCTAAATTTTTGACAGCAGACCAACTATACGGCGGGAACAAATTGTTCCGACCGTATAGTTGCATCCGACCACAAAATCGCCATGGGAAGGTACCCCCAACACCAAAACTTCAATCCTTTCACACAAAATCTTCAATCCTTTCACACAAAATCGCCATGGGAAGGTCCACCACAAAATCTCTATTCTACCTCCAAACTCTCTCAAAACCTCAAGAGATCTTCATCTCTACTTAATTTCGTTCGATTTCCTTGCACACAAGTGATCTACGGTATGTTTATCCTCCGATCCTCCAATTACTTTTTGCAAATTCATTCTCGATCTGTTATCATTATCAATCTTGGGTGAGACCTATTATGAACTAATTGCCATGATTCTCTTGCCTAGATTATTATTTTGAGGGGACTCATTAGTGTGCTAAGATTAGGAATATGTTATGCTTATTATTGTTGGATCAAAAAGTTTTATTTTTGTATTTCTTCAAATTTTTAGATGATGAACACAAGAAGCCAAACTCGTGCTCGTGCCTCCGCTATTGCTTCTCAGGCTGCCGCTCAAGAACGCATGGGGATACGGTTCAGGGAAGAGCTCCAATGTGATCGCTTCAACAAGATCAAGAACCAAGAAGTGAAGACAACCAAGTGGGTTTTCCCCATTATATTGAACTAACTTGGTATTTCTAATGACTTCAATTTACTTTGAAATAGGGTTGGCATGCAAAACTTTGTATTCAATGATGTGCCTACCTATCGCCAGTTAACTCTTGAATTTCTAAGTTCTTTGCAAAGCACCATTAAAGCATGGCATGGAGAGGACATGATTTCTTTGCGCCTTATGAACAACAATTATGCTTTATCACTAGATGAATTGTGTGCATGTTTTAATTTTCCAAGCAATAATGCTAATGACTTACGCGCATCCTTTACTGGCTTAGACCCTTCCCCGGAACAATATTATAATGGAATAAGTTTCACTTCTAGAGTAAGCAAGGGGAAGAATATTCAACATCCTGCTATTCGCTATTTGTTCTATGTTATTGCTAACACTTTGCAGGCACGAAATGAGTTCACGAGACTCGGTGAGGAGGACATCTTAGTCCTTGCAAAAGCTGCTTTCAACAACATCGACTTTTCACTCAACCTAGGTGCAATTCTTGTGTGCTACTTGGAGTACCAATCCTCCCAAAGCCAAACACCAGTCACAGGTGGAGGCGTCATCACCATGCTTGCCATTGCCCCAGGCATCAACCTAGGTGAGTTGCAACTAGTGCTAGGTGAGCAACGTGTTGGTTTCTCTACTTTAAAAGCTTGTGGAATGCTCACTAGGATAGGTGGTGTTTATTACATACATATTGCTAGAGCTAGGCATCTCTACCCCACTCCTTTGCCTAATGGTCTTTTCTCTATCGAGGAAGGACGTTTGCTATATAACCGGTAGGTTGAGCAACACCAACCCGAGGAGGAGATTCTGGATGAGGATGAGGACCAACAAGAGGAGCAGCCACCAACCCGGTTTTCTACATACCAAGACTTCCAAGAACTTGGAGGAGTTGTGCAAAGAATGCAAAACCTCTCCTTGAACCTCAGAGAAACAACTAGTAATTTATCAACTCAATTTACGAAATGGAGTTACGACTTTTTCCCGCCACCACAATGATTTGAAGGGATTGCAAAAGCCTAAGCGTGGGGAAGTTTCCTCATTATCTTTATTTGCCATTCATTTGTTTTTATTTATTTCGAGGTTATGTTTCTAATTTGAGTATATAAGCACTTGTGTTGGTTTCCCCAACACTTTATCTTTAGTTATTTCTATTTGTTTTCAAGATTTTCTAGCCGAGCTTTGCCGCCAATTTTCTATTCTTTAATTCCCTATCCTAAAAACAACAAAAAGATTTTTCCACTTATCTTTATTTTCCCTCTTCCTTATTTTCTATTCTCCTCGTGGCTTTCACATATTTGTAGGAGAGTGATCGACTTAGAGTTTCTAAGAAGCAAATCAAAAGGGAAGAGAGAAGTGGAACCAATAATCAGAGGTATGCCTTAAGCCTCTCCACTTTTGAAGTTTGAGAAACCCATGCTAGTTAGTTGTTAATGTTCAAATATTATATTGGTGGAGTGAGTCTTTATATTGTAGTAAAATTTTGTTTGCATGGGTATTTATTTGGGTACGTTTTGTTCCAAATCTTGTAGTTAACCAAGTCTTGCCTATAAATTGCTAAACAATTGTAATAAAAAGTCTCACAATTGAAGGTTTTGGTGTTCTAGTGTTTAGTCTTGAAGGCTTATTTCTAGAGACACTCAACACCATAGAAAATAATGATTGACTTGATAGCTCTCTTTAAAAGGATTTGTTCAATTGAATTAGTTTTTAGCGGTTTTTGTGAGCATGCAAAAGTTTGACTTGTGAATCATAAGAATGATATAGCTTTATGCGTGTAAAACTTCATGGGATGCCAACAACTCCGCTAGCCTATGAATGATCTTCATGGAGGAAACTCCTAGATTTCGGCTATGAGTTGATTAAACATATGTAGAAGCAATGCTATAATGAGTAAGATTCTTGGCATTCTCGGGTAGCTGTGTTCATGATGGAATCACTCCTCTGGCTGTTATGAGTAATCGTTGTGCAAAAGTAAAAAAACCTTGGTGATGCCACGAGTGTCAATCATAGCCCAATAAACTAATTAAAATCTTTGCCATGCTCTCAATTACTTAAGAACTGAAATTCTTGAAGGACAATGAATAGAAAGGTAGTGCTTGAAAAGTCTTGATTTATCAATGTGGGAGAATTGAGATACTCTAGTGTACATGTTTTCCATGAGAAACTCTCACACTCTTAATTTTACATGATTATACTTTATTTTTCAAGGGCAAGCCTATGAGTTGACTACATGACATGGAATAAAGTTACTCATTTGAATCATCCATGTTAACAATAATTTTGCTGCGCTATAAGGATGCATAAAAACCCATATGATATGCTTGCCATTACTCTATCTATACTAAAGTTTTTTAGATTAATAAAGTGGAGGAAACATGAGGCTACCAATCATGAGTAAGATCATCGTCTCGTTATTTCAGTTTAAATGTTGAGTTCCTTTTTTATTTTGGTTTCCTTGCTCGAGGACGGTCAAGTTTAAACTTGGGGAGGTTGATGGCTCTGAAATATAGCCATCTACATCCACATTTAAACTGGATATTATTCATATTTTTGATGAAATATCTCTCTAAACCCTGCCACTAATGCCTAATGATCAAAGGGGTATGCAATCCTTTCTTTCTAATTTTCCCTGCATAGATAATGATGTTTGATGATGGGAATCACAACATTAAAGTCAAAGATACGAGATTTCCAACAACCCAAAGAAACCAGGGGTCGTGAAGTTAAGACAGATGCTTTAACGACCAACTATACGGCGGGCATAAAATTTAGGCTGTATAGTTCTAGTCATATAGTTGCCATCGACATCGCTAGGTCAAACAGAACAACTTTCATGAAGGGACCCTTATATAAAGAGGCTTTGGGCGATGACAAACAGCCTCGCCAACCGCCCCAGAAATCTACATCCACAACACCGAAGAGCCGCCGTTGGAATAGACTTAGATCTAATCTCCAAACCCTTCTCCACCACCATAGCCATATTCCACCACTTGTAATAGTAGATCTCATCTTTGATTGGCGACATTTTAAGACTATTTGCTATCAATCTCATGATTTCCATTGCAATGTTTATGATTGTTGATTTCATCTCTATGTGTGAGTAATTCTCTTTGGGCTAAGGGCTTCGGCCTAGCCATGTAGCTTTTGTGCATGTTATTTATCATAGATGGGATCATGTATTAGTTTGTATGACATGATGATTATTGTATCCTCTCTTGCCTCAATCTAAGGACTTGTCAGGTACCCAAGACCCTGAGGATTGAGCCAGGTATAGGGAGTATGAGTAATGACTAATCTGTAGGTTGGGATCCCCATTGACAGAAGGGGTAGTACGGCTGTATGTGAGGGATTTACTTGGGATTAACGGTGATGTCACTATGCATATCATTAGTTCTCTTTCTTCTATGGATGAGACTAGTAGGTTATTGCTATAAGCGGTTGTGAAGGCAATAGAAATTATGGATGCACTGCCCACATATAATTATCTTGCTCTAACACTTGCATGCATACTTTATTATTATCTTTCATTCCCATCAGATGTTTTGCACAGCTACAGGTGAAACCGAAAGCCCTAGGCCCTCTCTCTCCATCATCAACAACAACAAAAGATTGCAAACTCTTGATCTGGTAAAAGACAAAAAGAATTCTAAAACTCCCAAAGGTCCATTAAAGTAACTTCACTATGCTTTCTACTTCCTGAGGATTTGATAAACCAAGGTCTACTAGGGAAAAGGAGCTATACTACATCTGTAATATGGATCAAAGGTATCATGTCCCTCACTGTGGTGTGTCGCCACACGCTGTTGGTGATGTGACTCCCAACAGATTTCTTCTTAGGGGTGGCGGCAACGCTGGATTTAGCACAAGTGGTCTTCTTACCCTTCCCCATCTTCCTCCTCCGCGGAGACCACAAGGACGCACTTGGAAAAACTCGAAGTATGTCGAGCGCAAGGAACTAGCCTAAGAACAATGGCGCGGTGCGCAGAGAAGCATAGGTGAGGGAGCAAGGAAGAAGCCGATGAAGATATGAAATTGTTACAGCCGCAACCTGCTACTTAAACAGGGAGGAGATGCAATCCAATGGTTAAAACTCTACCTTCTAACGCGTGACGAGCATCAGTGCAAACTCGTGGCGGCATGTAAAATGAACCGTCATCGCACGATGCCCACTACGCGTGAATATCGAGGTGACATGGTTAATACCCCAATTTACGCATTGACTAGTCAAATCTTGGTCAGATTTTGGGACCCATAGTGATAGGTCATATCACACTATTCACACTGATGGTTGAGCTCACCATTCGTCATCAATGACGTCATCACCACAAACGATTTTAGGAAGAATGTACAATGGCTCTTTCTTTGACTGCTAGCAAATACTCAGTTTTTCTTCGAGTCTACGACTCGATCAAATACTTGGGGGCTACTCCTAACAGGAGCACTAGTCGTGCACCTTATTTACTACTAGGTCTAATGTATAGTCTCACAATATTATGCTTCGACTCCTCTTTTGAATCAATGATACGACTACGGACTCGGGGGCTACTCCCATAGGGAGTGTTGGCCGCACATTCGACAAAGTATAGTATCTTATTACATTCACATGGCTACGCGACAATAAAGTCCATGTCCAAGTCTACGACTCGAACAAACACCCGGGAGCTACTCCCATAGGGAGCGCTGGTCACGCATCCTATGAAAACAAGGAAACATGAGGATATTCATTCACCCTAAGCTCTGCGTCGAATGCGTCCACAATGTGGGTTCAACACAACTGCAGTCGAAACCCTTGGTGACTCCGCTTGACTATGGCATTGTTGACTACAAGTGCATGGATCGATTGTAGCTAGTTTCGAAATAAGAGTATCGAACCCACATAGAGCTATTTGGTTAGGGTCTTTATGCCCCTCGTCACTATCTACCAAACTATACTTGTAAGCTGCCTTTGATTTGAAGTAAAGGGTGTTTGAAACATTTTTGGTTGAATGCAGAAAAGTAAATAAAAAAAGTAAAAGAAAACAAGTAACGAAAGCGTTTGGAATGGTGGTTGAACTCAATAAGGCTAAAGTGTTCTCAGGGATGTAGGATATACCACTAGCATGTTGCAATTAATCATAATTAGGATAACATATTTCTTCTGTCATGACATGTGTGGATCTCCATAATAAGATCTTCACCACAAGGCGCGTAGGCAGTCACTTTGTTGAGCCAAGGAATGAGGTCATCTATAAATAACCACCGTGATGTCTCAGAGCAGTCACCCATACAGACCACTTCAATTAAGAGTCTCCTCATGGATATCGTAATTAGCTTAGTGAATCTCTCTTTATTCTTCCTTTAACCGTACAGGTTATAAGCCAGTGCTTCTAGTCACAATAGCTCTAGGCATACTTCCAAACATGTCCAAAGGATTTCACCCTTTTATTTAGACCCGGAAGCAAATGATATGTGGTCGACTACACATACCATCTAAAGAGAGAGATCAAACACACATCATCGACCAATAGATCATGGACACAAGTAATATATCAACTTTACTTCATTTCATAATAATGCTAGGGTTTCTCCATCTCCCCAAGAACGAAGGAGACTACTCAGACATGGAAGCAATAAACAACATCATCATAATAAAATGGATGTATAAAAGTATCGGGATAAATCTAGTGCAAACCATAATTGAATCTAGAATTACAACAAGATCTAATGGATGAAAGATGGGGGTAGTAATGGTGATGGAGATGCAGCAGTAGATGTTGAAGGGGATGATGCGATGCCCTCCAATGATCCGTGAAGCAGCAAGGATTTTCCCTTCTCCAAGTTACTCCTCTAGATCCATTTTTTGGTGTGGATTTTCATGCCTAGAAGTTTCTATGAATGTTGGATCTTAGATCCATCTTCTCGAGGTGAAAGTATTTGATGAGGCGGACGTGCTGCCGTATGGTATGGGCAGACGGTATGGGTGGGCTCCGCCCATACTAGTGGTCGTTAAGGCCCATGTGTCCTCCGCCGTGTATGCAAATCTCCTAGGAGTGAGGAAAATCAATTAAATGGCTTTTATCACTTAAAAATGTCATATTACAACATAATATGATAGTCCCAATTGATATGTTAATAAAAAGACTTAGTAATTCGGGACCCTATTGAAACAAGGACAAAAGGTGTACGCAAACGCAGTAAAATACCAAAAACCCTACTCTCCTTATGCAAAAACAAGAGGTAAATATGCTTCAATTTCTGACTCATCAACTCACCCAAGCTAGACTCTTGCTTGTCCCCGAGCAAGATGGTGGCTTATTGCCAATATCATAATGTTCATGAGGCACAAGTCGTTACAATAAATGAGGCAAAAATTGAAACAAGAATACAATATCATATATAGAGTTACATCGTGAGTTTTATCACACCTCTACACATCACATGACTTAGAGGCTTCCACACCTTTTTGTATCAATAATGTTATAATAAGTTTTTAGGGATTAAAATATTATAAAATCGTAAGGTTAAATTGGTTGAGCACTAGATTTGAGTAATGAAAGATTCATGATCAACTTTTTTATTTTCATTTCAAGCTTGTACTTTTCTTTTGCCTTGAAATTCTCTTGATAACTAGATCTTTCTTCTCTTTTTTTAATATATAGCAGAGCTACCTGATCACGCTCACTACTTTTTATGGCTCTTTTAAACCTAAACATGTGACTATAACATGCTACCAAGTTTTTGTTCTCATAATAATCAATACTTTTATTGGTGTGGAAGACCCTAAAATCATAACAGTTGTACAAGTATCATAACACTCATCCTAATTCATTCATCTAATACAATAATCATGAATCAAAATATAACTTCAAATACCATAAAGTCTCGAAACTCAACGGATATAATTCTTTCCTTGAAAAATAGGGAGTTCAGAGATGATGCAACTAATGCAAATTCTTGAGATAAAACCTGACATGTGTGTGGTAAAATAAACATGCTAAAACTGGAAGGTACATTACAAGGTCTTACAGATATCCCCAAGCTTGGCATCAAGCCAGTGGGATCAAATAACCCATCGCGATTATTCGATACCGTGGCATTCTTCAAGGTGAAGGAATTCTGGAGCTACGAATACTAGCGTGCAGCGTCTTAAAGGTTGTTTCAAGGAACATTGTGTGAATCCTATGCTACTCGTTGATTGTCTCCAACTGAGCCACCATTTCCTTATACATCTTCATTGTTTTATTTTGTGCTTCAATAGATCAAATGATGATGTTGAGGTTGGCTTCCAATCCTCTCATTATCTTTACATACATCTGATCCAAATAGCGGTGCAACAGTTCAACATCTTTAGAAGATCCTTGAGACTTTACCTCGATTTTCATGATACGTTGGTCAAGCTTGGCTAAAGAGGCCTGAATCTCCTCTTCTTGATGTTTCAGTTTCACCAGATATGATTCTCTTTATCCCTTGGTGATGAGTTGGATTTTCTTGAAATCACCTTCTTGACCTACCAGGAGATTGAATACTTCTGCCTATCCTTCATTATCTCCACTAGCTTGAATCCATCATCGACTTCAGGTTGATCGTTCTAGGCTTATTTTCCCTTTCTTCCTTCAGATTTCTCCGTGACCTTCGAAGAAGAACCTTCATAACTTTCGTTAGATTGAACGATGTTCCATTGATGAGACATGTTCGCAGGATCATCGAGGAAGAAGTAGCAATGTGAGGGAGATATATTCTGACATGAGAGGAAGATAGGCATTCTAGGAGGCTTAAGAAGGGTTAGGAACAAGGTAAAACTCGTACTGGAAGAAAAAGGGTCGGTCAAGAAAAGAATCCCAACAAGTAAGGAAAGGCATAAGAGAAAAATAAAAATAAAATGATAACGACCTCTTGTACAGGCGGGTGCCCGTACGGCGTGCCCATACCAGATTTTCTTCCAAAATTTGACCCTTCCAACCTCGGTAGGAATCCAACCGACTCAGTGGTATGGGCAGGACCCGCCCGTACGGTCCGCCCGTACTAGCAGTTGCCAGCATTTTCACCCCTTCTTTTGTGTGACAAGTAATAAAACCAAACGAACAAGGGAACACAGAGTTGATAATGACCTGCTATATGGTCAGAGGCGCCCGTACGGTGCGGTTGTACAAAAATTCCAGAAATCTCAAAGGAACTACTGACCGTTTAATGATCCCTGGTATGGGTGGGTCCGGTCGTACCGTTCGCCCATTCTAGCCTCGTAAAACTGGCAGTAACTTTGGTAAAACACAAGGATCCCAAAAAATATGAATGGAAAAGGCAAAACAACATCTAGAACAAAGATGAACATGGTTTCAAATATCTTGTTCATCCAAAGGGAATGAGTTTACTTGGGTACCTTCATCTCCTTTTAATTTTTGAATCAACTTCTTCTTTTTCCCTTTGAACAAGGTTGGTCTCAAGAAATCGCTAAAAACATTGCAAAGAGAATTAAAAACTTTATTTTAGGAGTTGTAGTCCTTGAGGGTATGTAGAGGGATGACACTTCTTCTGGTGGTTCGATTTCCTCGATATCCATGAGTGTGTCTGCCGGTTCTTCCTTTCTTTGTAGAATTTGTAAATCAAATTCTTGCAAAAGAAAAGTCTAATGGATCATCCTTGGCTTGACAGCAGTCCTTTCTAGAATTTATTTTAAGCCAATAAGATCAATATGCACTCTTACTTTAGAGTCAATAATGTAAAATCTAAACTTGTCGCAAGAGAAAACCACAGCGAAAAACTCATTTTCTACCATGGGGTAATTCTTTTTGGTGCCATTTAAGGTGTGACTAGCATGATGAATGATATTGAGTTCGTCATCGTCATACTGACAAAGAATTGCTCCAACAGCTTCATGGCTAGCCTCACAGAATAGATCAAAAGGTTTCTTCCAATTAGGTGGCTTGATAACAGGAGCTTCAAGAAGAGCTTGCTTTAATATGTTGAAAGCAGTAAGACAGTTTTCATCAAATATAAATTCTACAATCTTTTGTAGAAGGTTGGTTAGTGGTTTGGAAGTTTTTGAGAAGTTTTAAATGAACCTTTTGTAGAATCTAGCATGACCTAAGAAACTCCTAATACCTTTTACATCTCGAGGAGGGGCAAGCCTTTCTATTGCTTCAATATTTGCTTTATCGACTTCTATACCCTTACCTGAAATTTTGTGACCAAATACTATACCTTCTTGAACCATAAAGTGACATTTTCCCAATTCAAGATAGGTTAGAATCTTCACATCTCTACAAAACTTTATGAAGGTTATGGAGACAATGATTAAATGAAGTTCCATAAACAGAAAAAGTGTCCATGAATACTTTCAACATAATCAACGAATATAGCAGTCATACACCTTTGGAAGGTGGTAGGGGCATTGCAAAGACCAAAAGGCATACGACAATAAGCATATAAGCCGAAAAGGAAAGTGAAAGTTGTCTTTAGCTAATCATCAAGGTGAACATATATTTGAGAAAAACCGGAATAACTGTCTAGATAGCAAAAATGGGAATGCAAAGCAAGCCTCTCTAAAGTTTGATCTATAAACGATAAAGGGTAATGATCCTTTCTAGTTTTGTTATTAAGTATTCTATAATCAATACACATCATATGACCAATAATAGTTCTAGTTGGTACCATCTCATTGTGTTTGTATTGAACAACAGTAAACCCACCTTTCTTAGGAACACAATGCACATGAATTATCCAATCAGTTTCCTCCACATGAAAGATTATTCTTGCGTCTAATAAGCATATTAGCTCTTTTCTTACCTCTTATTTCATGTGAGGTTTAAGTCGCCTTTGAAAATCTACAACCGGCTGAGCTCCTTCTTCCATAGATATTCTATGAGTGGCTATCGAGGGACTAATCCCTTTCAACTCGCTCATCGAATACCCAAGAGACTTCCGATGCATCCAGAGAACCATCATCAAGTTTTACTCCTCTTTTTCTACAAGGTTAGAACTTACAATGACAAGGAAATTATTAGTTTCATCAAGAAACATATATTTTAATTCCTTGCGTAAGGTTTTGAGTGTAGGAGGCGGAAGTGCCTCATCCCCTTTTCGTTATAGGTTCTTCATAAATTTGATTCATTTCTAGATCTACCTCGGGGGTCAAATCAAGATAACTATCAATTTCCATCTTATCTATATCTTGAGGAATATTATTATTAGCAACTAAACTCCTTGCTAAATTATCATCGGGGGTTTCAACGACTAAAGAGCGAGACTAATGATGTTACCTTCCTCTTCTTGCCCATACTCATATTCGTCCAACTCCTCAATAGCTAGCTTATGATGGAATTTAGAAAAGTGGAAGTCCATTTTCTCTGCACCAAACTTGAGAGATACAGTTTCTCTATTGTAGTCAATATTTTTCCTTGCAGTGTTCAAGAAAATTCTCCCAAAAATAATTGGACAATAAACATCAGTAGGCATATCAACAAGTACAAAATCAATGGGGTACTTGTATGGTCCAATACAAATTGGGACATCTCTAATTATTCCCATAGGAACTATGAGTGTTTTATCTGCAAGCATTATTGGCATATCAGTATCCTCTAATTCAGTTGGGATTAGTTCATTCTGGATCTTAAGATAAAAATTATGGGGGATTACATTAACATCTTTTCCAATATGACAGAGGCCATAATAAGAAGATCCACAAAAAGTACAAGGGAGGATAGGTTTAGCAACTTCCTTAGCTTTTACCTTTCCTTCAACAAAATGCAAAGCTTCGGTATCTAGCTCTATCATGTTGCAATGTGCAAACATGGTTAGGATATCTTCTTTCGTTGGTTCCCGGGTCTCCTGCATACTCACTTGGTCAACTTTTCTTGCTTGTGCCTCTTCTTCTAACATTTTGAGTAGCATTCTCTCTTCTTCATGTTGTTCTTTGAGTTGCTGAGCCATCATATGTTTTGGCGCAGTCCTTGGAAAAGGAAAGGTTCAACATAAGGGGATGATGTGTTGCTAACGTATCCATAATTTTTGATGTTCCATGCTTGGTTTTATCTACTTTCTTATGTTTTGTCCACACTTTGGAGTACTTTCATATGATTTCTTGGACTAACCTATTAAAAAGAGCCAGTGCCAGCTGCCTATTTTCTCCTGTTTTTGGTTCCAGGAAAGTCAGAAAATGAATATTCTCAGAATTGTACGGGACAAAAGCGAAAGTCAGTTTTTCACCGAGGGACACCAGGAGCCAGAATACGAGACGAAGAGGGGCTTGGGCCCGGCCACACCACCTGACCGCCCGGCCAGGCCTGGCCCGTGCCAGGGGTGTTCTGGCTGGCCCAGGCACCCCCTTGGCCTCTCCTTCCGCCTATATATCGCCTCTGATACAGAAACCCTAAGTACCCAATCAAAATTCCACGAAAGAGTCTAAGCCGCCGTCGTCTCCATCCCTAGATCGGGAGGGATCTCAAGCTCTTCCCGGCACCCTGCCGGAGAGGGGAATTCACCCTGGAGGCCTTCTTCATCATCATGCAATCCTCTGGTGTGATGCGTGAGTAGTTCATCTCTGGACTACGGGTCCATGTAGTAGCTAGATGGCTAGTTCTCCTCCTTTGTGCTATCATGTTTAGATCTTGTGAGCTCTGTTCATGATCAAGATCATCTATTTGTAATTCATACATGTTGTGTTTGCGGGGATCCGATGGATATTGAGATGCTATTTCAGATTGATTACTGATTCTATGATGTCTTTGTTATTTGTGATCTTACATGCTTTCCGTTGTTAGTAGCTATCCTGGCCAAGTAGATGCTAGCAACTCTAAGATTTAGTATTTATGCTCGATAGTGGGTTCATGCCTCTAGTAATCTGGGGAAGTGACAGAAATCTCTAAGGTACTAGATGTGCTGCTGCTACTAGGGATAAAACAACAATCCTTTGTTCATAGAATAATCGTATTGTTTACTTTACACGCAATTCGTAATGCAATTATCTGTTGCTTGCAACTTAATACTGGAGGGGGTTCGGATGATAACCTGAAGGTGGATTATTAGTCATAGATGCAGTTAGATGGCGGTCTATGTATAATGTTGTAAAATGCCCAATCGAATCTCAAAGGAGTCAAGATGAGTAGTATATGCATATTGCTTTCTCGATGTTTGTCAATTGCCTCGCTGTAATTTGTTCACCCAACATGTTATCTACCATAAGGAGAGCCACCACTAGTGAACTATGGACCCTGGTCCTTTCTTTTACTATCAATCTACAATCACCTGTTTACTGCTTTGTGTTTACTTTCTGCAAACTATTACTTTCTTCCACTCGTTACGTTTAATCCTTTGTTTTCAGCAAAACCGGTAAGATTGACAACCTCAGCGTAAGTTGGGGGCAGAGTTCTTTGGTTGTGTTGTGCAGGTCTCCACGTTGATGCTGACGCCGGTAGTGCGCCCTGCCAAAGTCCAGCTAGCAACACCTTTGGGGTGTTTCCTTGCTCCTACTAGATTAATAACCTTGGTTTCATAACCGAGGGAAAACTTGCTGCTTTGCTCATCATACCTTCCTCTTGGGGTTCCCCAATGAGCTCGATATATTTTGGGCCATGAGGGGATATCTCCCTCAATGGCTCTACATGAGCCGCAATTATTGTATCAACATCTTCAACTGGCTCAGCTGGGGGAATATATTGAAGCCAATCTTTCTTGGGAGCTTCAATGTGTTCTGTAAAAGACTAAAGGATTTGCAAAATAATATCATCATAAAGTTGAAGTTCATTAGTAGTTTCTCTTACCTTACTGTACTCCTTATAAGCATTGAGACAATCATATTCAATTTCTATACCTCCTTCGCCGCCTAAATAAAATCCCCAAGTTTCTCTATTGTGACGAATATGTTCTAGGAGTTCCCAAGCTTTAGTTATAGTTAGTTCCATAAAAGAGCCTCCAGAATTTGTGTCTAGCTCATGTTTAATTTCTTGATTAAGTCCCCCATAGAGTATATGTGAAACATACCATTCAGGTAAATCATGGTGGGGACATTTATTAAGGATGAACTTACAACTTTTGAAAGCCCTTACCAAGCCTTCGCCTAGGCTATTTTTGAAGTTCGTGATTGCCCTTCTTACCTCAGTCATCTTTACTTTGGGAAAGAATCAAACTACGAATTCTCCTTTGAGTTTTTCCCAAGTATCAATTTTTCTGCAGGACAAATTCTATACCAAGCTAAAGCAGTGTTGGTTAGATATTGGCTAAACAATTTAAGTTTCAATTCATCATCAGAATAGCCTCTCAATTTAAGTGTCCAACATAACTCGATAAAATGCATTAAATGAGTATAAGGATCCTCATCCGGATCATCTCCTGCATAAGTTTTATCTTTAATAATAGTGATAAAGAGAAGGTTAACCTCATATTCTAGTTTGCTCCCACTCAGGAATTCTTTGAAAAGTCCTCTATTGAACTTCCCGAGCTGTTTAGTTGCATCGAGATGATTCATCAGTCCGAGTGCAGTCATGATGTTTAACTGAAACTAGTTATCAACTTTAGTAAAACAAATAGTAGAATAAGCAACTAAGAACAAACACCAAAAGCACTTATCTCACTAGCAATGGCGCCAAAAAATAGCTTCATAACTACAAGTGCACAGATCGATTATAGCTAGTTTCAAAATAAGAGTATCGAACCCATATAGAGCTATTTGGTTAAGGTCTTTATGCCACTCGTCACTATCTACCAAAGGATACTTATAAGATGCCTTTGATTTCAAGTAAATTTTGTTTTAAAGGTTTTTGGTTGAATGTGGAAAATTAAATAAAACAAGTAAAACAAAACAAGTAACGAAAGCGTTTGGAATGGTAGTTGAACTCAATAAGGCTAAAGTGTTCTCACGGATGTAGGATATATCACTAGCATGTTGTACTTAATCATAATTAGGATAACCTATTTCTTCTGTCATGACATGTGTGGAGAGAGCTCCATAATAAGATCTTCACCAAAAAGCTCGTAGGAAGTCACTTTGTTGAGCCAAGGAATGAGGTCATGTCTAAATAACCCCCGTGATGTCTCAGAGCAGTCACCCATACAGACCACCGCAATGAAGAGTCTCCTCATGGATATCATAATTAGCTTAGTGAATCTCTCTTTATTCTTCCTTTAACCGTGCAGGTTATAATCCAGTGCTTCTAGTCACAATAGCTCTAGGCATACTTCCAAACACGTCCAAAGGATTTCACCCTTTTCTTTAGACCCGAAGGCAAATGATATATGGTCGACTACACATACCATCTAAAGAGAGAGAGAGAGAGATCAAACACACATCATCAATCAATAGATCATGGACACAAGTAATATATCAACTTTACTTCATTTCATAATAATTTTAGGGTTTCTCCATCTCCCCAAGAATGAAGGAGACTACTCAGACATGGAAGCAATAAACATCATCATAATAAAATGGATGGATAAAAGTATGGGGATAAATCTAGTGCAAACCATAATTGAATCTAGACTTACAACAAGATCTAATGGATGGAATATGGGGGTAGTAATGGTGATGGAGAAGAAGTGGTTGATGGTGAAGGGGATGATTCGATGCCCTCCAATGATCCGTGAAGTAGGAAGCAATTGCCCTTCTCCAAGTTCGTCCTATAGATCCCTTTTTGGTGTGGTTTTTCGTGGCTGGAAGTTTCTGTGAATGTCGGATCTCAGATCCGTCTTCATGAGGTGAAAATATATGACGAGGTGGACATGCTTCTGTGTGGTACGGGTGGGCTTCGCCCATACTAGTGGTCGTTAAGGCCCTTGTGTCCTCCTCCGTGTATGTAAATCTCCTAGGTGCGAGGGAAAATCAATTAAATGAATTTATCACTTAAAAATATCATATTACAACATAATATGATAGTCCCAATTGATATGTTCATAAAATACTTAGTTATTCGGGATCTTGTTGAAACAAGGACAAAATGTGTGCACAAACGCAGTAAAATACCAAAAACCCTACTCTAGTTAGGCAAAAACAAGAGGTAAATATGCTTCAATTTTTGACTCATTAGACATCAAGCTTAGAGACGACGTCTCTTGGCCACCAGAATCCCGCGGTGGCAAAAATTCGGATGCTACATTTACAATGTAAAGATAAGACCTCCGGATATCATCTGCTGGCCTGGCACCCGTATCCGCTACGTTCTACCAGATAAATACCGTACCAACAGGTATGATGAAAGATCCCAACAGACTTGTTGGGTACATAACCATTATCATTGCAATTTGACTTAGTAAGGCCTCCGTGGCATGAGTCAAATTACACCAGCAATTTCCGAATTCGAGTCCTGGTACTCGAGTTTGAGTAGATGTTGTTGTGTTTGCCCGAGAGCAATTAAATGGCCCTGATTAGTCGGATGAGCCGGGCACGTACATCAATAATCCCTATGACTTGAATGCTTTGACCCGATAGATCCTTCAGATAATGAGAACCCACTTATCATGATCGAGGACTTCAAAGTCTCCACTGGAGTCAAAAATTCGAGTGGACACTCGGGGGCTACTGACATGGGTATGCCCTATGGGTGCCTAAGATTGTCCTATCCGGTTCAGCCCGGTGGAGGCCCACAAGACGAGCGGTGTCTAGTAATGAAGCGCATGAAGGTTTGGGTTCCCTAGGCCCACAAAGGATGCGACTCCTTGGAGGATACGGCAAAGTCTAGGTAGAAAGTTTAAGAAAAACCCTAATCTATAACTGACTAGGTGGTAGCCTGAGACCTATCCTCCTCGTATAAATGTTGGGAGGGAACCACGAGGAGGACCTACCGCAAACCCTAGCACATACACCTGCCAGATTACAGTTGCGCATCATCACCATCAAGGCACCCATGTAACCTTCAGTTCAACTTCAATCAAGAGTAGACAACCAGGAGTAAGGTTTTCCCTCCGGGGGCATGAACCTAGGAAAACACTATGTCCCCGTGTTGCTTGCCTGTTAGCTGAACGAGGTTTCTAGTGCTCCCTTCTTCCTTAAAACCCAAGTCCATAAACTATGGGCATTGACATGTTAACCCCATATCAGGGGACATCGCCTTAATCACCCCATATTTCCTCCTTTGAAAACAGCATGGCCAGCTCTTGCAGATCAGGTCTAGGCAAATCCAGCATCTACAGATCTATGTTGAATTCTCTCGTCTACATTTTACCTAGTAGCTCCTCATATGCGTCTGAGAATGCTTGCACTTTGCGCTCTTGATCTACAATTATTTCCTCACCAACCTTGACCGAGGGGATGAAGTTCTTGGTCCTCCTCCCATTTGCCACTGCGTGGAACAATCTTGTATTGGCATCCCCTTATCTGAGCCACCTCATGTGTGAAAGCTGGAGGGAAATTGTTCTCCCAAGTGATGCCAGGCCCAGTATAGTGAGCTTGAGAATGCGCTTAAGCCATTGTTCACCTAGGGACATCACTCTCCTCTCTTTCGCAAGATCCAGCCTGAATATCATCGTGTTAGTCATGGCTATCTACAATTTGAAATTCCCCACCTTCCTCTGCCCCCACGCCTGCAGGTAGGACGTTGTGTTCCTCAACAACGCATCCAGTCTCTTGAAAGGGTCCACAATAGTCAGATCACACTTCCATGCATCCCTCACCGCATCCTCAAAGCCATCCAATATCAGCCAGAACATCTCAAATCTGAACCTTCTCTTTAGGAGGAATGCGGCATTCAGAGAAAGGTGGAGTGGGGCATGGTCTGACACAGAAGAAGAGAGGGCCTATATAATTGTATCTCGGTGCATGAGCTCCCAATCCACCGAGACCAGTCCTCTGTCAATCCTCGTGAGTGTAAGCGTCGCTCGCTCGTTGCTCCACATGAACCGTCTGTTGTGCATACAGGTGTCCTTTAGCTCATGTTCCTACACAAAACTCCTGAAATGTCCCATCATGTTCTGGTCCAGATTGTTGTTTTTCTTCTCCGATGTGTTCAGGATGATGTTGAAATCTCCAACAATCATCCACGGCCCCGGGCAAAGGCTCCTCCACTCCGTAAACTCCTAGAGAAAGTTGACTTTGTCCGATGTATCTTGGGGCCTATACACAGTGGTAACCACCACTTGCTATTGTCTCTGGTGCACACTTCCCCTATAATCACGTGCATGTAAAAACTGACATTCGACACGTCAAGAATACTAGTGTCCCAGGCTAGCAGAACCCCTCCTCTAGTCTCAATAGCAGGGAGATAAACGAACCCGTCAAAGGACGGTCCAAGAGTTTCCATTACAAGGAACCTATCTATTACATCAAGTTTTGTCTCCTAAAAACAAAGTAAATTGACGTGCAACGCCATGATAAATGATCTAATTGCACTCCTCTTTGATGGGTTGTTCAGCCCTCGAATGTTCCAGTCCAACATCTCAGGGTTGAAATACATGGAGAACACCAGGACTCTCCTCCACCATGCAGCAAACTATTGCACCGCGACTAAAACCCAACCGCTCTCCATTGTCTCAAAACTGGATGGCGTCACCTTGCCAAACATTGTTTCCACCACCTGAAGGTGCTTCGCCCTCATACGTTAATAAAAGAAGCTCCTAAAATTGCTTAGGTCTTTCTCATTGACCTGCAGGTCAGCTGGAGAGATTCCAAGCGCCTTCAATAGGGTAGTCTCTACCGCCGAAGCTTTCTTGCGCATGGAAGTACTCGTGTTGGAGGATCTCAAGTTGGAGGATCTCTCTATCTTGTGGAGTAGGGATGGGGCGAGCATCTTCAGCAGCTTGCCGCAGAAGGATCGCAAGCGTAGGTATGCTTCAGTCTCTGGTCCTAACATTCCTGCATTCGCTTCTACGTCCACTTCCTCGAGCCTATATTCTGCCTGGGGCGTGTCGCTAACCCCCTGTAGTGCAAGGCCGGCACTAGGATCAAGCGTAGTGGAAGACCCTCAAGGCCTAGGCCCGTTCCGGTAGCGGTAGCCTGCTCATCTCTCTTCCCTGGCACGTGTCTTGCGCGTGCAGTTGGAAGCACTATCCTCCTATAGGTGGGGACGCTTCCACAACACCCACCTTAGCGGCGCCATCCCTCAAGAGTTCAGCTAGGGGAACGACAGGATCTCCCAGATCCCTAGCCATCAACTCCTCCTCTAGCTCGTTGGAACATGCAGATACCATTTCCACTACCTCATTTGTCTAGGCTTCAAAATCTACGCTAGGTGTCACTCCCGTCAAGGGTTCCTTTTCATCCTCTTCTCGCTCATGCTCCTTTAGAACCGGTCCATCCGACAAGCTTCACGACTCAGGATTAGCCACCGCAGCTTTAGCAATACGGTCTTCTGCTCCTATGTTGTCCTCTAGCTCAATGTTGGCGCAGAGCAACGACTGGATGCTTTCTCTCAGAGGGGCCGGTGCCGCTTTTGGAAAAGGGGCCCTTTCTACGTGCCTCACGATCCGGCCCTCCATCGGTGGTAGCTTCCAATCCAATGGCACACCACCGCTTGACAGTACGTGCGCCTCTGCCCTGAATGTCCAGGCCCGTTGCTGTTGTGGCTTCCTCTGCCTCGCTGGTCATGTACTCCATGCTGCCACGGCAGGCAGCATGATGGTCTTCCATCAAAGCTAGCACCTATGGGAATGCCGCTCTGGTCGCTGTTGGGGGAATCAATAAGAAAGCCGCCCTCCTCCAACACCCAGTCCTCCTCGATCCAATCAACGTGAATCAACACTCTGTAGCGTAGTGTGACAATCTCGTCAAGCTTGTTCCTCGCCGGCGAGCTTTTGAACTCATCCGAGAACTCCCGCTCCAGCCATGGTGTGGCAATAACCAGGCCCTTACTATTAGACATGTGTTTGCATAGGATTAGGACTCCTATAGTCGGTTAACCAAAACCCTAGACCAGCCGGCTCTACCTATATACAAACATTGTACTATTGATCAATCAATGCAAGTTATTATTCTCTCCAAATATCATGGTATGAGACGCCTAGGTTTTCCGCACCTCGGCATAGCTCTGCTGCCACAACCCCCACCACCTCTATTGGCTCCTCTCTAGACTGCGGCTGAAGATTGTGCTGCCCACACACCTCCTTCTTCTCCCTCTACCTCCACCTCAATTATCTCCCAAAACTCTATCCAACTAGCCCTAATTTCCCTAGCCGATACAATCTCTGATGTTTCACCTTTCATACTAATCTCTGTAGATCTTGCTCTCCACAATTACTATCACTGGTGCCACCTATTTCATGTTCATCTAGTCCAAAGCAGCCTTCATGACCATGTTGATCTAGCCTCCGTTCCTCGACCGGCTGATCCACGTTGGGTTAAGGATGATCTCACGATCATCCAATGGATCTACACCCGCATCTCCACCGAGCTGTTCAACCTCGTCTCCAACGATGATGCTACCGCTGCCGACCTATGGGCATCTCTTCAACCGATCTTACAAGACAACAGTGACACTCACATCAACGCGCTCCATACCGAGCTTCACACAATCACCCAAGGCGACTCCTCTGTCACCGTCTTCTGCTAATGGATCAAAGCCATCGACGACGAGCTTGGGGAACTTGGCAATCATGTTGAAGATCATACTCTCATCAACGCTCTCCTCGTCGGCCTCGGCAAGAAATTTGAGAAGCAAGTCGCCTTGATACCAATGATGCGGCCCGGACCCAATTTCGCCAAAGTTCGCTCTCTACTTCAACTTGAAGCTATGACCCAAGTACGCAAGGCTGCTTGGCCACCGTAGATGTTTCACATAGCCGCTCGGCCTCCCGCTCTAGATCCCCCCATTAGACCTCCACCAACCACACCGCAGGCTCCTCCAGAATGACGTCCCAGTCCCAACTATCACGGGAAAAATCCCATGTATCGGCCGCCTCAGCCCCGACCCATGCCAACTTCTGCACCGACTTGGCGCCCACCGCATGACCCCTAGACCGGCCTTGTCCAGGCTTGGCCTATGCCCTGGTCCGCGCCGTCCCACCATGGTGCCCCGCCAGCTTACACCGGAACATGCAGTCCCGGTCTTCGTCCATCCATTGGTGTGCCTGGTCTACTTGGATCCAGGCCACTGGTGCAAGTATACACCACCCAGGATCCACCCTCAGCCTATTTGGCCCCTTCTTTGCCATCACACTACATGGCCTCGCCTCCACTGATCATGTATAGTGTCCCTCTTGCACTCCCGTACATGACTACGCCATCACCATCAACCGATCCACCAAGCTAGGACCAAGCTGCCTTCATTGCCGTCATGAGAAATTTTACACTCAACAACAACAAAGGTACGGATTGGATTTTAGATTCTGGTGCACCTTCACACATGTCTTCAAATATGGATTTTCTGTCAGCTTATTCTTATTCCCCTTTTTCCTCCATAGCTATTGGTGATGGTTCTTCAATTCCTATATCTTGCAATGGCCACTCCTTCATCACTAATCCCCACACAAACTTTATTCTTTGTAATATTCTTGTTGCTCCATTCTTAATCAAAAATCTCATCTCTATCCGACAATTTACAATTGACAACAATGTTTCCTTGGAATTTGACCTGTTTGGTTTATCTGTGAAGGATTTGAAAACAGTGGAGGTGCTCGCTCACTACAATAGCTCGGGCGATCTCTATCCTCTTCATGGCACGCCAACTTCCACACCACAAGCCATGCTCACCTCCGTTGATCTCTGGCACCATCGGCTCGGCCACCCCAATAAACATACATTGTCCTCTTTACTTCAAGAATTTAGTCTTCCTAGTGACAGCTCTAGTTCTTCCTAGTCACAGCTCTAGTCCACCCATTAATACCATGACTTATGCAATCTATGAAGAGATACGTTACCATATCAATGAACCTTACCTTGAGCCGTCAGAAGCTACTTGTATGCTCACGGGATACTTTGCAATGTCTGTGTTTCTATGGGAGCTTTTGTGTACCTAGTTGATTTTCATATTACTGAAATACCTTTGAACTCCTTCTACCCGGTTATTTTTGGCAATCGTTTTTACAGCTCTATGAACATTGATATTAATAACAAAAAATAGGCTTTGTCTTTATAGTTTTGGGAAGAATTTCTTGAAATAAATTGTAGCCAATTCACGAGGTTGCCTTATGAAAAGAAAGTTGAAATTAAAGAGGAGATGACTATTGAAGAATTGGCAGCAATCTATTTTTGCACTCCACAATCCGAGTTGGAGAAAAGTTTGACAAGCGATGATTCATTTTCAAACAACTCTGCAAAGGAAGATTTGGATAAAATCCTCAATGCTGCATCGGAAATTAAGACTCACCTTAGAGACGAATTTTAAGAACTTGAAAGAAAGGAGGATGAAGATCTGCCACCCCTTGTTTTAAAACCTCTTCCTCTAGACCTCAGGTATTAATTCTTGGATAAGGAAGGTAAGTGCCCAGTAATTTTAGAAGATAAGCTCTCTCCTAAAGAAAATAAGAAATTGTTAGAAGTACTTGTCAAACAACATGAAGCTTTTGGATACACTCTTAACGACATAAAAGGGATAAATCCTTCCATATTAACTCACAAGATACATATGATTGAAGATGCTAAACCTTGTGTTGATAATCAAAAAAGGTTGAATCCTAAAATGAAAGAGGTAGTAAGAAAAGGAGTTATACGTATGTTGGACAATGGTATTTACCCAATTTCAGATAGTAAGTTGGTGAGCCCAACTCATTGTATACTTAGGGAAGGATGTATAACAATTATTAATAATGATAAGGATGAATTAATTCTCGCTAGAACAATAGCATGTTACATAATGTGTATAGACTTTAGGAAGTTGAACAAGGAAACAATAAAAGTTCATAAACAAATACCTCTCATTAATAGCATTATGGAAAGGATGTCTAGTAATTTGTACTTCTGTTTTCTTGACGGTTATTCGGGATATTCTCAAATCACTATCCAGCCTGAAGACCAAGAAAAGACCACATTTACTTGTCCTTATGGAAGCTATGCTTACCGACTAATGCCTTTTGGTTTGTGTAACACAGCTGCTACTTTTCAAGAGTGTGTTTTGAAAATATTCGACAGTTTTGTGGAAAGTTCCATGGAAGTTCTTATGGAAAAATTTGTTGTATATGGAACTACTTTTGAACAATCCCATTACAATCTTAATAGAGTTTTGCAGCAATGCAGACAGACCAAGATGGTCCTCAATTGGGAGCACTACAGATTCATGGTAAGGGAAGGTGTAGTTTTTGGGCATAAAGTTTCTGAAGAAGGAATTGAGATTGATGGTTCAAACTTGGTCACTTTAGAAAAAATGTCGATGCTACACATAAAGGGGGTAAAGAACTTCCTTGGGCATGCTGGTTTCTATAAGATCTTTATTAAAGATTTTGCTGAGATAGCTTCTCCTCTAGATCATCTCTTAGGTACTAATTTTGCCTTAGATAGAGATTGCATTGATCCCTTCGAACAATTAAAAAAGGCACTAATTTCTGCACCAGTTATCCAACCACCAAATCAGGATGAGCCATTTGAAATTATGGGTGATGCTAGTGACTATGCTATTGGGGATGTTCTAGGACAAAGAGATGGATCAAACCTTAACATCATTCAATATGCTAGTCAAGCTTTCAATGAGGATCAAAGAAACTATGCAACAACTGAAAAGGAATTTTTTAGCTGTTGTCTTTGCTTGTGATAAATTTAGACACTATATTATCAATTCAAAATTAATAGTTCACACAGATAATCAGGCTTTGAGACACCTTCTAGCTAAGAAATATGCCAAACCCCGTCTAATTAAATGGGTCTTATTACAACAAGAATATGACCTGCAGATAGTGGATAGGAGAGGTAAGGATAATCCTGTTTCCAATCATCTAACATGAATGGAAGGTATCATAGAGGACCCCATTCCTATTAACAAATCTTTACTAGGAGAATATCTTGCAATTATAGAGCCTCTCAACCCTTGGTTTGTAGATTATGCTAATTACCTTGTAGGTAAGTTTCTACCAGAAGGAATCGATTACAATCAAAGAAAGAAATTCTTTAATGATTTAAAACATTACTTTTGGGATGATCCTTACTTATACAGGCATGGTATATACGGGATAATTAGGAAATGTGTACCTGACCACGAGGTGAGATCCATTCTCAAGGCTTGTCACGATAGTCCTTATGGAGGCATTATGTTGGTGATCGTATTGGAGCTAAAGTCTTGCAACCAGGATTCTACTGGCCTACCCTAGTTAAATATGCCCATGAATATGTTAGGAATTGTGATGCTTGCCAACGTATGAGAAATACTGGTAGAAGACAGGAAATGTCTATGAAATATAACCTAGTAATAGAGCCATTTGATATTTGGGGAATGGATTTTATGGGACCATTTGTCCCCTCTAATGGTTATACTCATATTCTTGTTGCTATTAACTTTGTTACTAAGTGGGTAAAGGCTATACCCACTTCTCATGCAGATGCAGCCACTTCCATCAAGATGATTAAGGATATCATCTTTCCCAGGTTTGGAGTACCTCAATTTTTAATTACTGATGGTGGAACTCATTTTATGAAAGGTACTCTTGGCTAAATACTTCAGAAGTATGGAGTCGACCATCGCGTAGCTTCACCTTACCACCCACAAACTAGTGGACAAGTGGAGTTATCTAACCGAGAAGTCAAAGTCAAACTTTAGAACATGGTGAACAGGTCAAGAAAGGACTGGGCTTTGAAGCTTAACGATGCATTGTGGATGTATCGTACAGCTTTCAAAAATCCTATGAGAATGACACCATACAAAATGGTTTATGGTAAAACTTGTCACCTTCCATTAGAACTTGAGCATAAGGCTCGGTAGGCTATCAAAAGCATGAATTTTGATTTTAAAAACTGCTGGGGAAAACGACTCTTAGATATTCATGCTCTGGATAAAATCAGAAAGTAGGCCTATGAAAATGCTAGGATATTCAAGAAAAAAGGTAAAGAAATGGCATGATAAAAAATTAGAGGGCAAGGAATTTAAATCTAGAGGTAAAATTTTGCTCTACAACTCTAGGCTTAAGATTTTTGTAGGGAAATTAAAATCTAGGTGGGAAGGACCTTATGAAGTCGAAGAAGCATAACCTTCGGGAGCAGTAAGGTTAAAAAATACTACACCATCTTCTTCATCCTGGATCATTAATGTGCAACGTTTGGAGAAGTTAACGCAGCTGAGCTAATCTCCTTAATCTCAGCTGAGGAGTATAATAAAGTAAGGTAACAAAATTTTAAGTTGATTGATTTTTGCTGGTTTGGAATCCTTTCAGCTCGTTTTGCCTCATTCTTTTCTTCCCTTTCATTTTTTTGATCAATCTGAACTATTTTTCGACCTGGTACGAACGGGCCGTACGGGCAGACGCACCCGTACCAGTGGTCGTTAAACGTCCAGGTCCCTGCATACCCTTTTCCGCATTTTGGTACAACCGGACAGTACAGGCAGATACACACGTACCGCAGGTCGTTACTGGTTCTGATTTCCTCCTCATCTCGACTTTGTATTCTTGTGTAAGTCGTCAATACGGGCGCGCCGTACGAGCGGGTCCCGCCCATACCGTTACCCACGACCAACTCTGGCCCTTTTATCTAGGGTTTTCTTTTCTTTTATTTGCATCTTTTCTTTTTCTCTTGTTTTATCTTTCACCATTATATCTACGATCTCGAGTTTTCTTTCTTCCCCTTTACGTTGAAACCTCATATCTCACTTGATCACTCAAGGGCTATGCAACCTTTTCATATCAAGCAGATTTGGACCAACAAGGGAGATGTTTCTAAAGCATAAGCCAAAACGAAGGGATCCAAGAGGGATACTTCATCCTCCTCAACTCACGAGTCCTTGCAAGTGGTTCCACTCCCCAACTGAGAAGATATGTTTCTGCAAATTGGCGATGTCTAGTCACGTGGAACAAAGGAAGAAGGAGAATCTCCACTCAACCCTTACAGGTATAACCTTTGAGGATCTTCTCTTAAATCTCCTCTATGACTCTCTTCTCGAAAGGAGGAAAACCGTGATGAGATTCAAGAAAAGATGGAGAACCTTGAAAAGATATCCAAAGCTTGTGTTGAGACTATTGGAGAAGGAGATGACTCTTACTGGATGATAGGAAAAGACCTCGAAAAGAGGGTAGATGACATTGATGGTAGAGTGCAACTCCTGACCAAGATTATCATGGAGATGGCCGATGACAGGAAGACGTTAAGCAAGATAATTATTGAACTGCATGTCGGGATAACAGAGATGTCCACTCGATTTGCATGTATTGCTCATGCTTGCAGCCTCAAGGAAGATGAAGAAGAGGGAGATGCTGACTTTTTCACTTCCAGGAAGGAGTAAGTAGTCGCAAGGGATTATTTGATCCACCAGGTTTGATTCCAAGCTTGGGGGATCTATGATGACCTTGTAATATATCTTACAGTTTTAGCTCGTTTACTTTCCTGCACGCATGTTAGGTTTTAATTTCAGAATTTGCATTAGTTGCATCAACTTCGAGCTCCCTTTTGCTCAAGAGAAGATTTATATCCATTGAGCTGCAAGACTTTATGATATTTGAAGTTGTATTTTGATTCATGATTATTATATTAGATGATTGAACTAGGTTGAGTGTTATGATACTTCTAGAGCAGTCATGATTTTAGGGACTTCCACACCAATAAAAGTATTCATTAAACTATGAGAATAAGAATTTTGATAGCATATTATAGTCACGGGTTTTAAAAGCCATTAAAAGTAGTGAGCATGATCAAGTGTCTGTACTAAAAAGAAGAGATAAAAGAACAGCTATCAAAAGAATTACAAGGCAAAAGAAAAGAGAAAGAGAAAAATAATGATCATGAACCTTCATTACTGAAATTAAGAGCTCAACTAATTTAACTTTATGATTTTATAATATGTTAAATCACTAAAATCTTCTTATAACATCATTGATACCAAAAGGTGTGGAATCCTCTAAGTCATGTGATGTGTAAGGGTGTGATAATACCCTCGAAGTAACTTTACATCTGACATTGTATTCCTTTTTAAATTTCTGCCTCATTTATTGTAACGACTCATGCCTCATGAACGTAATGATCTTGTCCATAAGCCACCATCTTGCTCGGGGACGAGCAAGAGTCTAACTTGGGGAGTTGATGAGTCCAAAATTGAAGCATATTTACCTTTCGTTTTTGCATAAGTAGAATGGGGATTTTTGTATTTTACAGTGTTTGCGAGCACCTTTTGTCCTTGTTTCAACAGGATCCCGAATTACTGAGTCTCTTATGAATATATCAATTGGAACTGTCATATTATGTTGTAATATGATATTTTTAAGTGATAAAAGTTATTTACTTGATTTACCTTCACACCTAGGAGAATAGCAAACGTGAGAAAGACTACTGCAGCGTTAACGACCAGTGGTACAAGCGGAGTCCACCCATACCGTCTGCCCGTACCACGTGGAAGCATGTCCGCCTCATCAAATACATTCTCCTGGCAAAGACGGATAATAGATCAGACATTCACAGCAATCTTGAGCCACAAAAACCACACCAGAAAGGGATCTGAAGGAGGAACTTGGAGAAGGGCAAATCCCTGCTACTTCACGGATCATCGAAAGACATCGCATCATCCCCTTCATCATCAACCGCTGCATCACCATCACCACTATTACCCCCATCTTTAACTCATTAGATCTTGTTGTAATTCCAGATTCAATTGTGGTTTGCACTAGATTCGTACTTTTATCCATCTATATGATTATGGTGATATCGTTGATTGCTTCCATGTGTAAGTAGTTTCCCCTTGTTCTTGGCGAGATGGAGAAACCTTAGCACTATTATGAAATTGATAAAGATGATTTATTCTTGTGTCCATATGACTTACTGGTCTATGATAGATTTATGATGTGTGTTTGATCTCTCTCTTTAGATGGTATGTCTAGTCGACCACATATCGTTTGCCTTCGGGACTAAAGAAGATGGTGAAATCCTTTGAACGTGTTTAGAAGCGTGCCCCGGATGCTATCGTGACTAATTGGCACCGGCTAGCAACCTACACGGTCAAAGGAGGATAAAGAGAGATTTCCTAAACTAATTACGATATCCATGGGGAGACCCTTAATTGCGGTGGTCTGTATGAGTGATTGCTCTCACACATCACGGTGGTTATTTAGAGGTGACCTTATTCTTTGCTCAACAAGTGACTGCCTACGAGCCTTGTAGTGAACATCTTATTATAGAGCTCTCTCTACACATATCATGACACAAGAAGTAGGTTATCCTAATTATGAATAATAATATCATGCTAGAGGTGTATCCTACATCCCCGAGAAAGCTTTATCCCTATTGAGTTCAACCACGTTTTCAAACACTCTTGTTACTTGCTTTCTTTTACTTGTTTAATTTACTTTTTTGCATTCAACAAATAAACCTTTCAAACACCCTTTACTTGAAATCAAAGGTGGCTTACAAGTATCCTTTGGTAGACGGTGACGAGGGACATAAAGACCTAAACCAAATAGCTCTATGTGGGTTCGATATTCTTATTTCGAAACTAGATATAATCGACTTTGCACTTGCAGTCATCAACACTCACCAGCGCCATCCACTTGATCTCCTGCACCGGAACATCTTCCTGATCTTCAATCACCAGATCATCGCATTCTCCTTCAATACCCAATCTTTGTAGCATATCATTGATCGATTCTGCCTTCTCTCCGTCCTATCCTTCAATTTTACTCGCCGAACTAGAAGCAAACGAATCCACCATTTTCTCTGAGACCAGCAAACCCTAGGGCGCTACGACAGGAGTATGACAAGATGGAAGAAAGAGCACCCCGCCCAAACCTCCGCTACTGAGAGGTATAGGCGATCCGGTCCGGGGTCTAGATGCACTCCGCGCCGGAATCGGATGCGGTGACGGAGGACAAAACCCTAGTGTCCCTGTCGCCAGAGTGCTAGGTCTATTACCCTAGTAGTTCGTATGTTAGCAGCATGTGTTTCTTAAAAACAGAAAGAGCCAATAATTCTTGGTCGACCGAGGATAGGATATATTATCTATTAGTTGTAACCATTTGGAACTCGCATCTAGCACAAATCAGGATGCTTTTTTCTTGGTTGCAACTCACTTGTAAATAGAAAATCCTAGTAGCAACTCACAAAGACACCGACTTGGGACGATAGTCTCGGCAAGAGTTGACCTTTGGGGAAAACATGTTGACATGTCGCTCGGTAAATTCAGGACAAGGTGTTTACCAGTACCACTACCAACACCATCACCGCAGATATGGTACAGGTGCTGAGTGAGTCCGGTGGTGTCTCCTAGAGTGCGCATAGATTGTGTACAGAACGTGTGCGTGTGGCACGTGTGGGACTATTTTGTATTGTCGCAAAAGAAAAAGGAAAAAGGTCTACAGAACGTGCAAGTACGTCTGCATCTGGCATCTACACGGACCGATCGAATTGGGTTTTCAGTAAAAGGGGTGCTCGAGTACGTGCCGCCTTTCATGATCTAACCTAGCTACATTGATGAGTTGACCGATGGACACCATTTGACACGAGCTCTCTCTAAGCTAACTACGCACGACAACAATGGCCGCACACACAGGAGCGCGCATGCCGTATCCCCAACTGCGACTGGTACCGCAGCTGTCGCTCTCAACAAGTGTCGCGGCATCTTCCGGACCGAACTGATGAGGCACTATCTACCAATGTGTTTGTTTTGTGCGGCTACTCGATCAATCAAAGTGTGTAGTGATCGATCAGGTTTGCTTTACGGCTAAGTGGGAAACACCAAGTTGCTAGCAATGTACTCTAGTTCTGCAATATACAATTTGCACGGCGTGTTAGTGATCAACCGATCATTCTGTAAAGACTCACGAACAATCTCGTCTTCATGTTCGCCTTGGTCTAGCTTAGCTATCCGTCTTATCACCAGTGATCTGTCTGTCATGCATGCATATATGCTTGTTGGAGCCCGCTCGATCGACGCTACCTTTCTGAAAGAAACTACAGTACTCCGTAGTATGGATGTGTAAGTAGCATACATAGCATCTCGATCTAGCTGCGCGAAAAGACGAGAGACCGATCGATCATGAGCAGATACGGGGAGGGAGCAGGATCCAGTTTTCTAATCGCAAGTGCGACGTTATCCCCCGGGCGCGGAAAAGAGACGGCCGGGAGGACGAAGAAAGCGAGCAACTGCGAAGTGGAGGCTCCCTTTCCCCGTGGTTAATTCTTTTCGAGGCCGGATAAGCTGAGATCGACCGGTCGACATGAAGCAACATGCACCACCCCTGGGATTCATTGGCTGTCTTGAGATTAGATAGCTAAAAAACCTTCACGCTATACATCTCTCCATCGCGGTAGCCTGATGGATCAGATCCTTATCTGTCAGTCCACCGAGTTATCCATACCATCAAATTTATAGCTGCACAAAGTTTCTTCATCTTTTTTTTACAGCATATAGTGCAGACCTGAACTACGCGACTGCGTTACTCAGTGGGTCGTCGACGGTGGTGCAGCATGCAATCAGGTAGGCTTGGACAGACTCGTTAAGTAACAGTCACTGCGTGCGCGACAGAGTAGAAAGCTATGCCTATATATAGGGAGGGTAACGCGCGCGACCTAACACTACCGCTACCGGGGCCTTCCTCCCCGACCGAGGAACACGTATCGTCACCGATCGGCGCTTTTGCGGCAGCTCGATCTCCGCGTGTCTCCCGCCGTGACGAGTGGCGACGATCGAGCTAGAGCCTGCCCGGAGAATTCATTCCCCTAGAGCGATAAGCTTAGGGCGTATCTGCTGCGCATCATTCAACTGCGGACGCCAAACGGATATATATATGGGCCGCCCAGCACCGCTAGCTAGCTCGCTCGTTCGTTCGTTCGAGCCACGTCCTGACCAGAATATCGCCAGTCTACCGAGCATAAAAGCGTACTGTATTATTTGTGGGTACGTAGATGGGTTTATCGGACAGAAGAAAAAAACCTCGATGAATTCAAATGGAAGTGCAGGTAGGATTTTTAGATTCACATATGTATAATAGTGAAGAGTTTTGATAATATCATAACTTAATTAATCATCGAGGGGTACAAGAGTATATATATATATTACAAGGGCCAGCTACCCTAACTTGTATTACAAGAAATCAACATAATCTAACATCCCCGTAGTTTTAACGGTGGGTTCAACAACGTTAAGACTGAAACGAATATCAGTAAATGGTGACGTGGCAAGTACTTTGGTAAAAATATCCGCGAACTGAGTTGTTGTTAGAACATGTAGAACACAGAGACGGGCCATAGAAGTTTTTTCCCAAAATTCAAAAAAAAGACGGGTCAGATCTCAAACTTCTGTGGCGCATATGGCTAATATGCGCCACAAAAGTTTTTTTCAAATTTCAAAAAAAAAACGGGCCAGATCTAGATCTGGCCGAAGGTGGTGGTTGTGGTGGTGGCGGCTGGTGGCTGGAGGAGGGCTAGGAGCCTAGGAGGAGGTCGCCGGAGTTGGTGGTGGAGGAGGAGGAGGTCCCCGGAGTTGGTGGTGGAGGAGGAGGAGGAGGTCGCCGATGTTGGTGGTGGTGGAGGAGGAGGAGGAGGTCGTCGGAGTTGGTGGTGGTGGAGGAGGAGGAGGTCGCCGGAGGAGGAGGAGGTTGCCGGATAGTGGAGAAGGAGGAGGGAGGAGAAGGGGAGAAGTGTGGAGGGGAGGAGAAGTGGGAAGGGGAGAAGAAGTGGGGGAGAAAAAGGAAAAAGAGAGGGAGAAGGGCGCCGGCGGGATTCAAATTTTGAATCCCGCCCAAGACTGATATGCGCCACAGAAGTTTCTCCCCCATTTTTATTTTTTGCAGGAAAAAATCTTCTTTCGGCCAAAATATTTTACTCTTTTCGAATTTAGGGATTCTGTAAAATTCAAAACGACCGTAGGTTTTTGAATTCGAGTAGGGAATTTCGAGACGATCATTTTGATAGGTTCTAGATTTTTTCCGACATCGTATGCAAAAGTTATGGCTATTTTACCGTGCCATGACCTATTTTGCAAAATACATCGAAATTCATATATTTCAATTTTCACTACAACTGCACCCTAAAATATAACTACATCTCAAAAGAATTATTTCTTTAAAGTTTTTATCATTTTAGTTTATTTTTTACAAAACTGAAAAGGCGATCCAAGGGGTGGTGGGATCTGTTTTTGCATGTTCTGTGGCGCATATAGGTACATCACTTTCTATGGCGCATATGGACATATGCGCCACAGAAGTTTCTCCCCCCCATTTTTTGGTGCTAGGTCCCATCAACTTTCTGTGGCGCATACATCTATATGTGCCACAGAATCATCACTTTCTATGGCGCACACAAAAATATGCGCCACAGAAATATGGATTTTTGTGGCGCATATTGGTTTCGTGCGCCACTGAACTGCCAAACTTCTGTGGTGCATATTTCCTAGTGCGTCACTCATACATATCTATGGAGCATGGTTTTATATATGCGCCACAAAATATCTTGTTTACCTATAAGTTATTTCCTAGTAGTGGATGTTGTACTGAATTGCCAGACATATAAACCGCTGAAATATTGTCACGGTACACAACTATCGTCTGAAGAATTGGGCGATGAAGCTCCTTAAGTAATTGTCGTAACAAACCTGTTTCAGCCACTGCATGAGCGACGACACGATACTCATCCTCGGCTGACGAACGGGAGACCGTAAGCTGGCACTTCGAAGACCAAGAAATCAAATTGATACCAAGGAAAACACAGTATCCTAAGTTAAATCTATGAGTATCTGAACAACCACTCCAGTCTGCATCGTACTATGATGTCAATGAAGTGGGTGAAGATGGATTTATGTGAAGACCATGATCAATAGTACCTTTTAGATATCGTAGAATATGTCTGACATGATTATAGTGTGGAATACGAGGGTCATGCATGTATAAACAAGCTTGTTGGACAGTATAGGAGAGCTCATGGCGTGTAATGGTAAGATATTGTAGTGCTCCTATTAAGCTACGAGTGGGGACAGAAAAAATTTCACCATCAGAAGATAATTTGGAGGTGGTATCAACACATGTGCGATAAGGTTGATAGTCTAGCATACCAGCCCTAGAGAGAAGATCAATAAAATATTGATGTTGAGAAAGAAAGAGACCGTTAGAATCATGAGTTATGGCAATGCCCAAGAAGTGATGAAGAGAACCAAGATCAGTCATTGAAAATTTATTTTGGAGAAAAAAAATGATGTGATCGAGGAAAGACGGAGTAGAGGCAGTTAGGATAATGTCATCGATATAGAGAAGTAGAAAGGCTACCTGATTATTAGAGTGATAAACGAAAAGAGAGTAGTCAGAACGATAAGGAGAAAAACCTATGGTTTGAATAAAAGTGGAAAAATGTTGAAACCAAGTACAAGGTGCTTTTTTTAAACCATAGAGATAATTTTGAAGGAGATAGACATGATTGGGAGAAGAAGAATCCTCGAAACCAAGAGGTTGCAGATAGTAAATAGTTTCATTGAGAGCCGTGTAGGAACGAATTTTTAACGTCAAGTTGGTGAATTGGCCATGAAGATGGAATGGCGATACTTAGGATGGTACAGATGACAACAAGAGAAAAAGTTCCGTCGTAGTCGATAACATGTTGTTGAGAAAAACCACGACAAATCCATGATCTTTGTAGAGAGAGAGTACCATTGGAGTGAAATTTTTGTCTGGAGATCAGAAACTATGTTAGCATTAGGGGGACGTAGAATAGGTTGCCAAGTATTATTGGAAAGCAAAACTTGGAATTCATCACACATGGTAGCGGCCCATTTAGAATCTAGAAGAGATAACTTATAGGATTTGGGAACAAGTGAAAGAGGAGTGGTAGCATGAAGGTTGAGACGTTTGGAAGGAAGACGGAAACCAAATTTAGCACGAGTGCGCATCACATGGTTTTTGTGAGGTGTGGAAATAGGGATAGCATGGGGAGAACGAGCTAGTGATGATGGCGAGGGGGAGTCGTCCGGTGTAGCGGAGGAAGCGGACGTGGGGGTGGTTTCAATCAGGTGTTTTGCCGTGGAAGGATTTGGGCTAGTTTGGTCTGTCGTGGTAGGGGTTTGCGCTGCCACGGCAGGAGAAAGGCTGAGAGGCTCTGCCGTGGCAGGGAAAGTGGCAGGTTGTGATGCCGTGGCAGCGATTGTGGGCGGGGCAGAAGAATCGGGCAGCACAGTAGAGGAGTATAGGGGAACAAGTAGACGAGTGGCAGGGGGTTTGGTTGGCGTCAGAGAACTGGTGTCAGGATAAGATCGAGTAGCGAAGGGAAAGACAGTTTCATCGAAGGTAACATGGCGAGAGATGTGTACATGGCCAGAGAGAAGATCGAGGCAGTGGTAACCTTTATGTTCATCTGAGTATCCGAGAAAAACATATGGACTAGAGCGGGGTGATAGTTTTTTGGGAGAAGTCGCAAGATATTGGAAAAACAGAGACAACCAAAGACGCGAAGCTCGGAATAATTGGGGTGACAGAGAAATAGAGATATATAGGGTGTAGTTTTGGGATTTACTCGAGATGGACGAATATTGAGGAGATAGGTGGCAGTGCGTAGTGCTTCGACCCAAAATTTTGGTGGCACGGAGGTTTGAATGAGGAGAGTACAAATGATGTCATTGATGGTGCGAATAGAACGTCCGGCCTTTCCATTTTGTGGAGAGGTATACGGACATGAAAAACGAAGAAGAATACCGTGGTGGAGGAAGAAATTACGATTAGTAAAGTTGTTAAATTCGCGACCATTGTCACATTGGAGGATGATTGGAAGACAAAAATGTGTGGTAACATACTGTTGAAAATTGAGGAAAATCGTATGCATATCTGATTTGTTGCATAGGGGAAAGTCCAGATAAAGTGAGTAAAATCATCCAAGATGACAAGATAATATTTTAAATCAAAGACACTCGTGGTTGGCGATGTCCATAAATCACAATGAAGAAGCTCAAAAATAAAAGTACTGAAAGAACTAGAAAAGCTAAAGGGAAGACGCACATATTTTCCTTGCTGACAAGACTCACAAACGGTGGAATTATGAGAATCTCTATTACATGGAATTGAAAAATCACTAAGCAAAGATGACAATGTAGCATTATTTGGATGGCCTAGATGTTGATTCCAAAGATCTACAGTGGCGATCATGGATGATGGAGGAGAGGCCGCAGGAGCACCGCGGATGGAGTAGAGGTCACCGGAACTATCGAAGCGTGCGATCTCTGCCTTGGTCAGGTAATCCTTCATAGATAAGCCAAAGGGATCAAATTTGACAGATACATGATTGTCATGAGTAAATTGATGAACATAGATTAAGTTTTTAATGAGGGTTAGTGTAACAAGAACGTCATGAAGAAAAAGTGGTTTGGTGGTGAAGGGTAGTTGGGTGTGACTCCGGCTGCGCATAACCGAACCGAAACTGTAAAACGAATCGGGAAAAACCTAACTGTAACCGAAATTCTAGTTTTTTTAGTTTGTGGTTAAGGTTATAGTTAACAAAAGTGCTAACCATTTGTCCTTCGATTAATTCAGTTTTAAACCAGGAAAAACGCGGTTTTTACCGAAACTAACCGAATAGTCTTTTGCAGTAAAAAAATCTCGTAATATGCTAGGTCCAACTTCACTAAAACAGGTCAAATACGGTCCAAAGTTATTTAAATCAGGGAAGCTTCTTGCAGTCAAGGTGCTTACCACTTAATAACTCTTGTTTCCTAGCACAAAGGTCGCGAGTTCAACTTCTCATGTAAGCACTTATTTTTATTTTGCCGATTTTTTCTTGTGTTCTTTATTTCTCTCTCGCAATACATCCAGTTTGATCATATAAAATACTAAACTATTTTATTTGGTAGAAATTCATTATTTTCCTTATTTATCTCTTACAACGCATATTTTACGGTCATATAAAATGTTAAACCGATACATACGACCATACAAGTTATACATTATTAAAAAAAATTGCGTCAACTATGGTTAGTTTGGTTATTACCGAAACCAAACCGATATTTAATGGTTATTACCAAAACCGGATCCTATTTTCGTACAAAACCATATTTACCGAAGTATTGAAACCGTATTTACCGTATAATTGTATTAACCGAACCGAATTATCCAAATTAACCGAACGCGCAGCCGGAGGTGTGACCGACACAGGAATTGGGGTAGAAAAACCATCACCAAGAGTAATGGAAGAAAAAAAGATGGTGTGTAAGTAGACAACATAGTATATGATGAAGACATATGACTGGAAGCACTAGAGTCAAAGATCCAATCAGTACTTGAGTTACCTTGTCCATCAAAGTTGTATATGGTTTGAAGAAACGTAGTTTGATCCCACATCGGAGCGTTGGCAGGGGGTGCGACACGTGGTGTAGGTGGTGGGGAAGATGGTGCAGATGGCGACCCGAACATGTTATACGGTGGGTAGTAGCCTCCTGGATCAACATGGTAGACGGAGGTCAGAGCGCCATACTGGGAGGGAGTCGGTGTAGTCGGTGCAGCGTAGTAGGCGTGCGCGGGTGGGCGAGAGCCGAGAAGATCGGGTGTGCTAGTGTGAGGTCGCAGACCTAGCTTCCACGCACCAGAGTAGGCTGGTGGGGAGCCGGTTAGAGAGGGTGTGGTCCAGGGACCAGGCCTGGACCAGCCCTATCCACGAATTGTGGAGTGGTTGCCAGATCGGCGATGCTAGTGGAGTCGGTGTTAATGAAGAGGCGCCGATCGGAGATGCTGGAGGTAGTGCAGGCCAAGGCAGATAGTACTTAGGGTTGTTGCCGCAGTAATTGCGGATGGGGCGCCATCCTAAGGGTGTAGCGGGCGTCGGAGCGGGTGCCGGTGGCCGTGGAGTTGTGGCAAAGACTTGGGGGCGGGCGTCCTTGTTGTCTTGAGCGCGATCGGCCCATTGAAGCATGGAGCGTACCACGGCAAAAGTGGGATGTGGCAGCATCATGGGGATGAACGTCGCCTACTTCTCATAACGCTCGCTGAGCTCCACGAGAAGAACGTTGATGAGCTACCGATCATCGACGGGATCACTGATGGTTCCAAAAATAGCCATCTTCCACCGCATTTTAAACATTGTTTTCAGTCAAGCAAATGACAAGAAACTCTCAATACTTACCACTAGTGACTAATAATTGCAAAGATATGCAAACCATTGCTTTGATTTGTGTTGTGCAGAAAATCACGCTTTTTAATACGAAATCTGGAGTCATATTGAAGGTTTTTGAGGAAGTCCACATAACCAAGTAATTGTGGAGTCAATTGTAGGCGTCTGCGGTCGTAACGACCACTGGTATGGGCAGGGCCCGCCCTTACCATCCGTCCGTACCATGTGGCAGAGGCTCCGTCTCGTCAAACCCTACAACTTCGGTGAAGATGCCTATATATTTTGAGGCCTCAGCCGCCACGCAAAAGGCCGTCATTCTCAGATTATATCACAACAAATCCAAGGAGATCCACACATTGTTCATCTCATCCATCTTCCATCCCCTCCATTATCTATAGCCATTACTTTGTACTTTAGATCTCCTTGTGATTCGGTGACCACTTTAAGAATGTTTGATTATAATCTAAGTATTTTGCATAATATTTTCTATCCTTAATCTTATTGTTATGAGTGAGTAGTCCTCACATGTTGCGGGTTGGGGAGAAACCTCGCAGAAATTATGTGCATCTAATCTATGAGAGCATTGTGTATTGTTTGAAATAGAGATTTGTATCTTTTGTTTCTTTGTCTCTTGTCTCGATCTGTGGACTTGTAGGTACCCAAGACCCCATAGATTGATAAAGGCTTGAGGTGAGATATTTAGCTAGAGGCAATCTCATAGGAACCCCAGTGACAGAAAGGGTAGTACATCTTCGCTTAGCGACCCATTCGGGATCACAACAACATCACCACTTAATGCTTTGATCTGTGTTTTACACTTAATAATCGTTTGTAGCCCATTGCTTCGTGGTGCACTCGGTTGGATTAAAATACTATTGTTATGCCCGCTGGATGAAGGAGGCTCTAGTATATTAGGATGTGTTGCCCACAAGAGATTATCCCTATTAAAACTTTACACATGACTATACTTATTATTATCTTTTATCCGATATGATGTGCAGCTGCAGATGGATCTTCAACCCTAGCTTATCTTCATCCATCGATTCAACCCATTATAAAAGTAAACTAGATTGGTCCGGTAAACGAAGGTAAAACAAAAAAACAAAGTATTGTAGACGTGTCATTTTTATTTCCTTTTAGCATTGCTTTCTAAGGTTCGATTAAACCTAGGTATTCTAGGAAGAAAGGTATTATACTACATCCGTGAATCCGGATCGAAGGTATCAATCACCGAGTTTGCATAGCTCATCGGCGATGGCGTTGAGACGTTGACAGTACACGCCTACTGGAGAGTCACCATGGACGGTATTGCGGAACTCAGTGGAGGCTGGTGAGGCGAGCATCAACGTTGTCTTGGAATAGTTTGCGAAGGGCTGCCCAGAGATTTGCAGCAATGGTAGCCTCGCAGAACACGATATTGAAGATCTCGGTAGAAACCCACGTGTAAATCCATTGGATGATGGCGAGATCGTCCTTGACCCATTGAGCATCGTGAGTGCGGGGAACAGAATTCTCGACGACATGAGGGGATTGCATTGGTCAAGATGAACATTGAACAAGTGACACCAATGATAGTAGTTGTGGTCAGCTAGATCTAGAACAATGGGGATGATAGTGGAGACATTGCTAATAGTATCAGTGAAGGACATTGGATAGGCTAGTAGTGTGGGTTTTTGGGATAGAGAGAGTTGAGTGAAGGACGAAGCTTGGTTGGCGGCGGCCTTTTTCTCAAAGTAGCCGGGCGGCAAAAGCGACGGCGGGGTGGGTAGAGGACCCATGACCTATGAACGAAAATCTGATACCATGAAGAGTTTTGATAATCTCACAACTTAATTAATCATCGAGGGGTACAAGACTATATATATTACAAGGGCCGGGTACCCTAACTTATATTGCAAGAAATCAACATAATCTAACAAATAGGATGGTGTCAACCCTATGTTGATTTTGCGGGGAGGGGGCATCCTAAAGTATTTTTCCGAAATTCTACCCATTTGATAATAATCATCAACAAAGGTACACAGAGTCCTAAAAATTATAAATATATCCTTAAATCACCTAGCGATGACTACAGCCACTAGCACGGGCCAAAGTCACACCGCTGTCCTCTCCCCTCTATCACTGAAGTCAGACAAAGCTTTTCGTAGTAGAGCTTGTTGCATTAGATATACGGAAAGTAGTTGTGCTAAGCCCACATAGGACCAGTGCACCAAAGCATCAACCATCGGCAAAGATGAAACGACTGGATCTTAAGAGATCTGTTGTACACATGACTTTATGCGCCCTCCGCTGACGCTAGACACACCACTGGAATGAGAATATGACATGAGAACCGTAGTCTGACTTCAGGGACCTTTCTTAAAGTTGACATATGTGTTAAAACAGAGAGAACGGAGGGAGAAACGATGGTTTTCTCTTAGCTAACGATAATCTCTTAGACTAATATTCCCATTATACGACATGTCTTCCCTACCTTTCACAGTTTATATTAAGAGTTTCCTTTTAGGGGGCATAGTGCATTAATTGTTAGAGATAACACTAATCTATTGTACAACATGCTTTCTATTTTATTCTCTATAAATGATAGTGTAGTGATCAGAGAATAGTTTCTTATCTACCGTTGTTCATGTCCGAAATGGTACTACTACTTGGTGAATCCTGAGGAGAATATCATTTTGCGTCCGAAAGTTGGGGTGTCCAGTCAACGCGGTACCCGAGTTCCCTGATATCATCCGCGATGACTATAGTTGGTGTGCCAAATACTCAGAGGGTCTTTTTCGGCACGAATTCAACTTTATGTTTCAATACAAAAAATCAGGCTAACGGCCGTCAAGTCGGGCCCCCCTGTCAGTTCTCGCCATTATGTCGCTCCTGACGCTCCCGTCGCTTAGGTGTCAATTAGGCTTGCAGCGTTGGCGCCTGCATCCATTACGCGTCTTCTTCTTCCCCGGAGCGGCAATCTGTGGGGCGTCGTAGCCATGGCGCAGAGCTGGGACGTGGACGAACATGCTCGGCCTAGCTCTCCTCCCTATAGGCTTGCAGTGTTGGCGCCTCCATTACTCGTATTCTTCCCCGGAGCGGCAATCTGTGGTCGCGGCCATGGCGCAGAGCTGGGAAGTGACGAAGCTGCTCGGCCCCGCTCTCCTCCCCATCCTAAGTCGGAGCTCGTCCTCACCATGGACGCACCCATGGCACGGTCGGGGACGAGAATTGGTTTCCGGTGAGATCTATCACCTTGTCGACCATGCTCGGTTATGTTTTCCTCCTCTAGAATCCGAGCTCGCCGTCGCCGTGGTTGCACCCGCACCAATTCTGCCACCTCTGCCGAGGTCTCTGTGGTAGCTCAAGTTCTGGGGCTCTCCAAGTTCTGCCATGTTGGGCATGTAAGTGTTGTTGTATGTTAAACTAGCAAATCTCTTTTGTTCAAATCTCTTGGGCTATACCAACTTCATTGTGTTTAATTATGAAAGACAAAATATAAATGACTTCTCTCAATTTCTCGCATAGAAAAATGCACAGCTAATTTCGTATTCTCGCAGGAACTGGCCCCACTTGTTGAACCGGCGGCACTGCCACGATCTCCACATAACCACGGTGAGTTCTCGAACCGAAAGTTGCAGTTACCACGTTTCTTCTACAGTCATTCCTCTTCCTCAGTCATTCCTCTGCAGTTTTTCCTGGGCGCTTCTTCTTCCTCTGTTCTGGAACCGTCGGTTCATCTTCTTCTTCCTCTCGAAGGCAGCTCCTTGGAGGCAGTTCCTTTCACCCATTTCCTTGCAGGCATGGACGATGGGAAACGCACAACAGAGACCCACTTGGTCCCTGCCCATGGCACCACGACTTTGATAGTGGTGTACACAAATGATGAAGCAACTGTGGAGACAACTCTCGCCAGGTTTGAGCAATTGCTTGAGAAAGAGAAGCATAAGTTTGTGGGGCTAGACTTGGCGTACACCCGTGCAAATAAGCGAAAAAATCCTCCACAAGAGATCGTTGTCGTGCAAATCGCCATACATGAGGAGGTCCTCGTTTACCACTTCTGCAGGTATGTGAAATTTAAATTTGAGATCACCACTTCTTCATCCCTTGTTCCCCTACATCCCTAGAACCATCTAAGTGCAGGAGTAAACCAACTGAGATGTGTTGTCCGGCTCTGGTCGAGTTCTTGTGTAGGAAAGGGATAACTTTCACTAGCTTGGATATCACAAATGACACAATTATGCTTTCTCGTGCGTTGATAAAAATCCCAGAGGGGCACCATATCGACATCCAAAATCTATACAAGATCAAATCATACCCAGCGAAGGATGGAGTGGGTGATCTGGCAGTGGAAATCATGGATAAATCCTATGAAAAACTGAAGAAATTGAAGCGACTCGATCACGACTACTGGGAGTGGAAGCCGATGAGCCAGGTGCGCCTCGAGTATGCAGCCAGAGACGCCTACATGGCGTACGAGTTGTACAGTAAGCTCATTGCCATGAAAGATGGGATGGTTAAGGCAGGGTTTTTCGCGAGAGAGCTATACCCTGGTTGCAAGCTAGCCTAGGAGAAGAAGCGCGAGGAGGACAGAAAGCGGTTTCAGGACGAGCATGGATCTTGGGACGGTGGCGACATCAAGCGGCTAAAGGGGAAGCAAGTCAAGGACGACAACAAGTGGTGGTGATACATTATGTGTTTGAACTAGATTTCAGTTTCTAGTTTATTATGTGTGTGATACATTTAGTTACTTCAATACAAAATTTCGACCAATTTAACTTTTTGATGTATTTCTTGACAATTATAATATAATCGAGCACTAGAAATATTTTGTAGTGTGCATGAGCATGATCAGTAAATATAATTGAACACTAGAAACTTTAAGGCACTCCATATAAAGGAGTAGATTAATATATAAGGTTCACCAGAGACACCACGGATATATTGTCTTACATGCCACACACAAGTAATAATTAACTAGAACAAAATAAAAGTAGGGGTTGCAGCAGGAGGCCGGGACACGGAGACGCCTAGCAGGGCAGGGGTTTATCAGCAGGAGGCAGTGACAGCCTAGTCGATGAGATACAGGCCAGTCCTGACATACTCCCGGAGGAATTTGCCATAGGCTGTGTGCCGCGCCAAGGTAATCGCCTTATGCCTGCCTCCGCCTCTGCCAACGCCCTCCGTGTGCTGGATCATGCTGTCGAGGTCCACGTTGATTGCTCTGCCACAGAATGGGAAAAACAGTCTCCCCCTATGGTGGAAACGGATTAGCCCACACCGTAACCGCCTCAGCACGTAGCGGCTCTTGCTGTCCCTGGATTCCTTGCTATCATCCACTTCATCATCATCCTCCTGTTGATTTTTAAGAACATAACTTAGAACTCATACATATGATTGAATTGTATTACAATTCAAGAATTGACAACATGTATATGTAAGACAATGTATCCGTGGATATCAAAGATAAAGCATCTCAACAATAGTTTGATCGGTTCATATATCATTTCATCTCAACACAATGACAAATAATTGCATCAGATTGCAGCCTCATAAGTTTCACCAGGGATGGAGTCAGCGAACCAAGTAACAATTGCACAACCTGTAATGTCGTTGTACATCGCCCCAGATTCACTAACTCATCCCTGAAAAAATCTGACACCGATGTGTCTGCCTCTTTTTTGGGGCAAATTTGAATCATTGGCCACAATAAGAAATTGAAATGTAATCGTACAAAACATTATTCAGGGATATACATAGTCAGGTACAAAAACAAGCCTCAATATTGTAATTATAAATAAAAAACCAAACAACTAATCTTCAGGTGCATGTTAAAAATACTTATGATCAAAACCATTCATATACATATGCATCATACCAATCATTAAAAGATCATAAACAATTCAAGGATCATATATGTAGTTCCATATGAGAATAAATCTAGGGCCTCATAATTTGTTTCAGAGATGGAGTTGGCGAACCAAAGTACCAACAGTACAACCTATATTGTTTGTGTGCATTGCTGCCTCAGGTTCACCAACCCATCCCTAAAACACGACACCATCATACGTGTCTCCCCTTAAACTCTTTTGGGGCTAATTTCAATCATCGGCCTCGGTGATAAACTAAAATGTAATTCTTATACACTATGAATGCATGGAATAGATAATTTGAATATCATAGTTCTATAAATGTAGAATAAAGATTGCGGCCTCATAAGTTTATTCAGGGACGGCGTTTGTGAACCAAGTAACAATTGCACAGCCTATATTGTTATTGTACATCGCCCCAGGTTCACTAACTCGTCCCTAAAAAAATCTGACACCAATGTCTCAGCCTCTCTTTTGGGGCAATTTTGAATCATTGGCCACAATAAGAAATTGAAATGTAATCGTACAAAACATTATTCAGGGATATACATAGTTAGGTACAAAAACAAGCCTAAATATTGTAATTATAAATAAAAAACCAAACAATTAATCTTCAGGTGCATGCTAAAAATACTTATGATCAAAACCATTCATATACATATGCATCATACCAATCATTAAAAGATCAGAAACAATTCAAGGATTATATATGTAGTGCCATATGAGAATAAATCTAGGGCCTCATAATTTGTTTCAGAGATGGAGTTGGCGAACCAAAATACCAACAGCACAACCTATATTGTTTGTGTGCATTGCTGCCTCAGGTTCACCAACCCATCCCTAAAACACGACACCATCATACGTGTCTCCCCTCGAACTCTTTTGGGGCTCATTTCAATCATCGGCCTCGGTGATAAACTAAAATGTAATTCTTATACACTATGAATGCATGGAATATATAATTCGAATATCATAGTTCTATGAATGTAGAATAAAGATTGCAGCCTCATAAGTTTACTCAGGGACGGCGTGAGTGAACCAAGTAACAATTGCACAGCCTATATTGTTGTTCTACATCGCCCCAGGTTCACTAACTCGTCCCTGAAAAAATCTGACACAAATGTGTCTGCCTCTCTTTTGGGGCAAATTTGAATCATTGGCCACAATAAGAAATTGAAATGTAATCGTACAAAACATTATTATGGAATATACATAGTCAGGTACAAAAACAAGCCTAAATATTGTAATTATAAATAAAAAACCAAACAATTAATCTTCAGGTGCATGTTAAAAATACTTATGATCAAAACCATTCATATACATATGCATCATACCAATCATTAAAAGATCAGAAACAATTCAAGGATCATATATGTAGTTCCATATGAGAATAAATCTAGGGCCTCAAAATTTGTTTCGGAGATGGAGTTGGAGAACCAAAGTACCAATAGCACAACCTATATTGTTTGTGTGCATTGCTGCCTCAGGTTCACCAACCCATCCCTAAAACACGATACTGTCATACGTGTCTCCCCTTGAACTCTTTTGGGGCAAATTTCAATCATCGGCCTCGGTGACAAACTAAAATGTAATTCTTATACACTAAATGCATTGAATAGGTAATTCGAATATCATAGTTCTATGAATGTAGAATAAAGATTAAGGTCTCATAAGTTTCTACAGGGACGGCGTAAGTGAACCAAGTAGCAATTGCACAGCCTATATTGTTCTTGTACATCGCCCCAGGTTCACTAACTCGTTACTGAAAAAATCTGACACCGATGTGTCTGCCTCTCTTTTGGGACAAATTTAAATCATTGGCCACAATAAGAAATTGAAATATAATCGTACAAAACATTATTCAGGGATATACATAGTCGGGTACAAAAACAAGCCTAAATATTGTAATTACAAATAAAAAACCAAACAGTTAATCTTCAGGTACATGTTCAAAATACTTATGATCAAAACCATTCATATACATATGCATCATACCAATCATTAAAAGATCAGAAACAGTTCAAGGATCATATATGTAGTTCCATATGAGAATAAATCTAGGGCCTCATAATTTGTTTCAGAGATGGAGTTGGGGAACCAAAGTACCAACAGGCAACAGCACAACCTATATTGTTTGTGTGCATTGCTGCCTCAGGTTCACCAACCCATCCCTAAAACATGACACCGTCATACGTGTCTCCCCTTGAACTCTTTTAGGGCAAATTTCAATCATCGGCCTCGGTGACAAACTAAAATGTAATTCTTATACACTATGAATGCATGGAATATATAATTCAAATATCATAGTTCTACAAATATAGAATAAAGATTGCAGCCTCATAAGTTTCTACATATATGGCGTAAGCGAACCAAGTAACAATTGCACAGCTTATATTGATCTTGTACATGGCCCCAGGTTCGCTCACTCATCCCTGTAAAAATTTGACACCAATGTGTCTGCCTCTCTTTGGGGAAAATTTGAATCATTGGCCACAATAAGAAATTGAAATGTAATCGTACCAAACAATATTCAGGGATATACAAATGCATCATACAACGCATTCATAGATCAGAAACAATACAAATCAACACTCAACTAGCAAACTCAACTAGATGGCAGATGAGCAGATTGGGGTTTTGTGACTAGACGGATTGGGGTTTTGTGACTAGATGGCAGATGCATCAATCAACCGATCGAATCATATATATACTACCCTAGTTCAAGAGCAAAAGAATTTGTACAAGATTGAGCAAATCCTATGTATGAACAGTGAAAACTGCGGCTGCGACTAGAGAAGCTAGCAATGTAGTACCTCGGACTCCTCATCAGGGACCTCCTCCTCGAACTCATCATTCTCCGTGATTGCGCCGAAGATTTCTTGAACGGCGATGGGGTCGTCGATGTAGATCACCGGATTTCCTCCGCCTGCCGCCTGCCCCCCATCCAGATCTGCCACTAGCACCACGACGTTGTCGGCCACCTGCTGCTCGGCAGCGACGGATACTACCGGCTTCTCGGCGGCGATGGCTACCACCTTCTGCTCGGCGGCGACGGCTACCAACTGCTGCTCGGTGGCGACGGCTACCACCTGCTGCTCGGCAGCGACGGCTACTGGCTGGACGGATGAGTTCGCGCCCTCAATAGCGTGGCGATGAGCGGCGTTCGTGCTTGGAGAAGACGCCTCCGTCTGCTTGGCAACGACCGAGCCATCTGCTGCTTCACCTTCAACTGGCTTCACCTCCGGATCTTCTCCACGCGTACGCTTCATGGCGCACCAAGGGAAGGAGGTAGTGCAAACGAGGGAGATTCGATGCGCGCGGCAGGTGTAGATCAAGGTCTTGGGACTAGACAGACTGGGGGGAAATGACACGAGCTCATGGAAGAAGAAGGTCGAGGGGGGTTATAAACACCAGACCGTTTGTAGTCCTCGAGTGGACACGTGTGGTGGGCAGGGGGCGAGGGGCGGGGGGGCTACCACGATCTCCACCCTTTTTTCGGTTCCCTTTTTTTTGAAACAGCCACGATCTCCACTTTAGAGCTGCATTGAAAACACGCTCATGGCAAACCTCGATTCCACTTCATGCAAGTGGCACGGAAATAATTTCTAGAAACGTTAGATCTACTCGAGGGGGGCCCTTGACTCATGGAATTTACTAGCGTTAGGGCCCAGTTGGAAGTGAGATTGAGAGCGCTGCGTATAAATGGGATATGTCTGATTAAAATCAAGTGGCATTAAATTGCAGAGTCCCGTCGACAACCATGCACTCGATGACCCCGTTACCCTGTGCATGAGTTGTAGTAGCACTAGTAGGCTTTTCAGACTTGATTAAACTTGACATGACCGCTCGACGACTTTTTCCATGGACGGCATCGTGTTCCTTCTGGTAGAAGTCTCGCAGAGGCAGACGTCTGTGTTGTCTCACGCTGTACTGTTAAGGGCACGAGGTGTGCAACGATCATCGTTGGATCGCACAGAATCAACGGTTGGTGTGCACGATTAGCGTGACAACTGTGACAACCAATCAGGGAGTAGCAGACAGGGTGAGCACAGTTTTGGGCTTCTACGAAATATAGAGAGGGGGTGGGCAAAACTAAGTAGTACCACATAAACCAAGGGCAAAACTGAGTAGTATAAAAATGGAAAGTGTGTTGTACAATGAAATACATCGTGGAATACATCAAATTATGCCAACATAGATCCACCAGTGTTATTGGATGTGTGTTCTTCTCATGAACCACACCCAGTGTCATTGCATGTGTGTTCTTCTAAACAAACCACATAAAGATCCACCAGTGTCATTGCTTGTCTGTTCTTTTCATGAACCACATAAGGATCCACCAGTGTCCTTTCATGTCTGTTCTTTTCATGAATCACAGCTAGAGTCATTGTATGTCTTTTACTTCCATAAACCACATATGGATCTACCTAGTGTGATTGCATGTTTGTTCCTCTAAACAAACCACATAAGGATCCACCAGTGTCATTGCGTGTCTGTTCTTCTCATGAACCACACCCAGTGTCATTGCATGCGTGTTATTCTAAACAAACCACATAAGGATCCACCAGTGTCATTGCATGTCTGTTCTTTTCATGAACCACACCCAGTGTCATTGTATGTGTGTTCTTCTAAACAAACCACATAAGTCATTGCATGTTTGTTCTTTTCATGAACCACACCCAGTGTCATTAGATGTGTGTTCTTCTCATGAAGCACACCCAGTGTCACTGGATGTGTGTTCCTCTAAACAAACCACATAAGGATCCACCAGTGTCATTGCATGTCTATTCTTTTCATGAACCACATAAGGATGGGCCCACCAGTGACATTGCATGTCTGTTCTTTTCATAAACCACACCCAGTGTCAGTGCATGTGTGTTACTTCCATAAACCACATATGGATCCACCTAGTGTGATTGCATGTCTGTTCCTTCCATAAACCACATAAGGATCCACCAGTGTCTTGGCCTGTCTGTTCTTTTCATGAACCACTTCCAGTGTCACTGCATGTCTGTTCTTTTCATGAACCACACCCAGTTTCAGTGCATGTCTATTCTTTTCATGAACCACATAAGGATCTACCATGGTCATTAGATGTGTGTTCTTCTCATGAACCACACGTGGATCCACCGGTGTCATTGCATGTGTGTTCCTCTGAACAAACCACATAAGGATCCACCAGTGTCATTGGATGTGTGTTCTTCTCATGAACCACACCCAGTGTCATTGCATGTGTGTTCTTCTATACAAACCACATAAGGATCCACCAGTGTCATTGCATGTCAGTTCTTTTCATGAACCACATAAAGATGGGCCCACCAGTGTCATTGCATGTCTGTTCTTTTCATGAACCACACCCAGTGTCAGTGCATGTCTGTTCTATTCATGAACCACACCCAGTTTCACTACATGTCTGTTCTTTTCATGAACCACATAAGGATCTACCAGTGTCATTGCATGTCTTTTACTTCCATAAACCACATGTGGATCCACCTAGTGTCATTGCATGTCTGTTCCTCTAAACAAACCACATAAGGATCCACCAGTGTCATTGGATGTGTTTTCTTCTCATGAACCACACCCAGTGTCATTGCATGTGTGTTCTTCTAAACAAACCACATAAAGGATCCACCAGTGTCATTGCCTGTCTATTCTTTTCATGAACCACATAAGGATCCACCAGTGTCATTGCATGTCTGTTCTTTTCATGAATCACAGCTAGAGTCATTGCATGTCTTTTACTTCCATAAACCACATATGGATCCACCTAGTGTGATTGCATGTCTGTTCCTCTAAACAAACCACATAAGGATCCACCAGTGTCATTGCGTGTCTGTTCTTTTCATGAGCCACACCCAGTGTCATTGCATGCGTGTTCTTCTAAACAAACCACATAAGGATCCACCAGTGTCATTGCATGTCTGTTATTTTCATTAACCACACCCAGTCTCATTGCATGTGTGTTCTTCTAAACAAACCACATAAGTCATTGCATGTCTGTTCTTTTCATGAACCACACCCGGTGTCATTGGATGTGTGTTCTTCTCATGAACCACACCCAGTGTCATTCCATGTGTGTTCTTCTAAACAAACCACATAAGGATCCACCAGTGTCATTGCATGTATGTTCTTTTCATGAACCACATAAGGATAGGCCCACCAGTGTCATTGCATGTCTGTTCTTTTCATGAACCACACCCAGTGTCAGTGCATGTCTGTTCTATTCATGAACCACACCCAGTTTCACTAGATGTCTGTTCTTTTCATGAACCACATAAGGATCTACCAGTGTCATTGCATGTCTTTTACTTCCATAAACCACATGTGGATCCACCTAGTGTCATTGCATGTCTGTTCCTCTAAACAAACCACATAAGGATTCACCAGTGTCATTGGATGTGTGTTCTTCTCATAAACCACACCCAGTGTCATTGCATGTGTGTTCTTCTAAACAAACCACATAAGGATCCACAAGTGTCATTGCCTGTCTGTTCTTTTCATGAACCACATATGGATCCACTAGTGTCATTGCATGTCTGGTCTTTTCATGAATCACAGCTAGAGTCATTGCATGTCTTTTACTTCCATAAACCACATATGGATCCACCTAGTGTGATTGCATGTCTATTCCTCTAAACAAACCACATAAGGATCCACCAGTGTCATTGCGTGTCTGTTCTTCTCATGAACCACACCCAGTGTCATTGCATGCGTGTTCTTCTAAACAAACCACATAAGGATCCACCAGTGCCATTGCATGTATGTTCTTTTCTTGAACCACACCTAGTGTCATTGCATGTGTGTTCTTCTAAAAAAACCACATAATTCATTGCATGTCTATTCTTTTCATGAACCACACCCAGTGTCATTGGATGTGTGTTCTTCTCATGAACCACACCCAGTGTCATTGCATGTGTGTTCCTCTAAACAAACCACATAAGGATCCACCAGTGTCATTGCATGTCTGTTCTTTTCATGAACCACATAAGGATGGGCCCACAAGTGTCATTGCATGTCTGTTCTTTTCATGAACCACACCCAGTGTCAGTGCATGTATGTTACTTCCATAAACCACATATGGATCCACCTAGTGTGATTGCATGTCTGTTCCTTCCATAAACCACATAAGGATCCACAGGTGTCATTGTCTGTTTGTTCTTTTCATGAACCACTCCCAGTGTCAGTGCATGTCTATTCTTTTCATGAACCACACCTAGTTTCACCGCATATCTGTTCTTTCCATGAACCACATAAGGATCTACCAGAGTCATTGGATGTGTGTTCTTCTCATGAACCACACGTGGATCCACCGGTGTCATTGCATGCGTGTTCCTCTAAACAAACCACATAAGGATCCACCAGTGTCATTGGATGTGTGTTCTTCCATGAACCACACCTAGTGTCATTGCATGTGTGTTCTTCTAAAAAAAACCACATAAGGATCCACCAGTGTCATTGCATGTCTGTTCTTTTCATGAACCACATAAGGATGGGCGGTAACACCCTCGAATCAGCCCTATGCAAGTTTTAGCCCTTTCCGCCAAACCCGCATAGAAACGATTCAAAGACGCCCACCAGGCACTTTCGTGCGGGTGGAAAACGAAGTAATACCATTACACAACAGTCCTCAATGGGACCCACAGAACAGATATATATATATATACAACACGACTCCATGAGTCAAGGATACCGATATACAGTACAAAGATCCAAATCACCTTGAAATCGCTACAGCGTCCGAGTACGGACAAGATGCAAATGGGGCTAAGAGCCCTGAAGAATAACCAATGGCATCCATAACCCTGCCCCAGCCAAGCCAAAACGGTAACCCTGCTAACGACATCGATCTCAAACCTGCTAAAACAAAGGGGGTGCCGACAAAGGGCAAAGGAAAAAGAGGAGCGTCAGTACTGAGGCCAGTACACGGCGAGGCTAGAATTCGGCGGCTCTCGCCTACATAGGTATGGTGGACTGAAGCAGCTGCGCAACATGCACTAAACAACCTATAGAGACTCGATACATCTGTCGGCTATTAGAGAGGGGTAAGAAAGACCTATTCGGATCCTACCTGATACTAACACCAAACATACCCATCCTGGTATTTCCCCCTCGAGACCAAACGAGGAAGTCGGACCAAGGAACTGACACAGTTGGCAGTTTTACTCATTCCATTATAGTTGCAGCATTTACTAGTCGGATATATAGCATGAGTCATCCTGATAACATAAGTAGTGGGCAGTTTTAGTTAACATTCCGTTGTAGTTGGAACATTTACTAGTCAGATATAAGTGTCCTAAGGAATCCCAAAACCCAGTAGTTGTTGGCACTTATATCACATTCCATTGGAGTTGCAATACTTACTAGGCAGATATAACAAGACACAAGGAACCCCAGCCCCACCAGTTGTTGGCATTTTTAATATCCATTCCGTTGTATTTGAATCTGATTACTAGTCACATATTAAGTCAAATTTATAGCACTACTTTAGTTATGCTTGTCTATGATCAAGATACTGTGCTCCGAGTCATCCATAACTGCGGACATGGCTTTCAGAAAGTTTTACCCTGCAGGGGTGCACAAATAGCAACACACACTCGATCAACCTCGGAAAAACCAACTCAAAACCCAACGAGGCTTTCACGACAAAGCAATCACAGGATTCATAAATATTTCAAGGGGCCACCCCACTAAGCTACCCGCAACGAAGTTGGCCAGCTCCGAGACGGACCCAAGGTTTGTGTCAATGGCTGTAAATGACTAGGAACCCGAAAGTGTGACTAGGCTTGTCGATACCGCAAAAACATTCCACGATCCAAAACAGTACAGGTGCTCCACGCACAATCTTAAATAAAGTAGTAACATGTTATAAGTATAGGATAGTAAATAAAACCCCAAAGTAGTTTGTGGCCCCAAGAAATAGAAATGAATCAAGCTCTAGCTAAGGGGGATTCATAGACTCTCCCGGATGTGGATAGTGCGAATAGTCAAGGAACAGGTATCAAGTACTCGGGGCCTATAGGACACAAGTGGACATAAAAACCAAATAGCATATATTGTCCATCGGTGCCTCTTTCATTAGTTATCCCAACAATTTAATAGATGTATTTAAAGTCATGATCAATTCCACCATAAAGCATCTCCACCATTAAGGATAAGCCAACCTTCCGTCAACGGTGGAACAACAACGACACGAACCAGCACATGAGCAAGCGACTACGACTCGCAAGACTGACTATCTATCAAACAACAGGCAATAGGATGTGTCCAAGGCAATATAAAGGCTGCAAGGGATATACCTGGCACGGAACACTAAAGCATCGTGACACAGATAGCAATAGATCAACAGGAGGAAATAAAGACTATAAATGCAAAATAGGTAGAAGGGGAAGGGATGCTCGCCTGGGAAAACATAGCCGAAGATTCATTATCTGAAGAACTTGTCGATACTCGCATCCACTCATCGGCCTAGTCCGCGAAGAAGCAAACATTAGAAGAAACACTGGATGCAATATTTAATGCTACGGCAGGAGAATCGGCATGTTCATGGTATGATGCATGGCATGGCAAAAGTGCGGTGCAATTAGGAAGTATTAAGCGAAACCGGGGTCCCGACATTTAATTAGACGGTTCAAGTTATTTGGAAACCCTGCATTTTAAATGTTGTCTTAACAAGGCAAAACATGGCATCGGTTCGCTACACAAAATTAAATGGAGTCAATATAAGACTAGAAAAGCCCGCATATAGTCTCCATATTTAATTATGAGTGAATCGGCACAATGCCCCCAAGCAACAATGATACGCGTGCGAGATGAATGATTTACTGCAACAAGTATATAATATTTATAAAATAGGGCTTCGAGGAAAAGGGGTCACACATGGGTGTTCGGCGATCTTGGGGTTCCGAGGGTTCGAGGGATCGGTCCTCGGATCCTTGGAATAGGGACTTGGCCTTCGGATCTTCAGATCCGGGGTCTTGATGTTCCTATCCGTTGTCGTCTGTCGAGTACCGCTGGTTCTCGGCGTGGTTCCCTTAGGTCCAAGCGTCGGTGGTCTACGGGGTTCCATGATGGCAGTCTCGGATACGGCAAACCCACGACGAAGATCTTGTTTATGGCCTTGCCAACGAGGAATTTGGGGTGCAACTCTTGGTCTCGGTCTTCAGCACTATCATCTCGGACCCCTACAAGAATACGGAATAAGCGGAGCAACGAGGGCAGCAACTGTCACGAGGCAACACATGATCTGCAAACGTTGTGGCCAGGAACAAAAACACAGATAGCGTCTTCGTACTGAGCACCTAGTCGAGCACTGAGCACCTGTAAAGGAACAAACAGACGCAGGCGAACTTGACCGTTGATGGCAAGGAATGGAGCAGAGCATGGCTTGGAGCGAAGTAGGCCGCTGCGTCATGGGGGAACGGGGGCCTGCTACAGGAGAGATCAGTCATCGCCAGTGAGAGGGGAGCTGAGGCGGGGCGAGCTTGTAGGTGGCCGCGGTCAGGGACGCACTCAAGGCGAGGAAGCTCCGGCTCGGCGGTAGCGACAACGCGCGGGTCGGCGCGCAGGAGGAGCTCCAGGCGAGGTGGCGGAGGCCGGTATGAACGGCCAGAGAGGGCGCCGCAGAGGGAGACGTGGGTGGCAGAAGGCGTCGTGGACCCGGTGGTCGGTAGAGAGGGGAGGGCGCCTGTAGCATCCCATCTGTCTAACATATGTAATGCTACATGGTCTAGTAATATAATTGCTACTTCCTACATATAATTGTTGCATCATAATTATATCATGCTCATGTCATCATGCCACCTTGCATTTGAGCATCATATAAAACCCTTTTCATTTGGTTCTTCTCTCATATGCATTATTAATGGTATTTGTCTCTTGATATATTGTATTTGGTTCTTGATAAATGCTTGATGCCCAAGTTGAGTTGGGGGCATATCTTTTATTCAACTCCACCACCTTTTCCTTGTCACCACCTTATAATCCCACCATCCTAATTATCCATGAGCTTCTACACTTTTCCTTTGGCATTTAAATCTAGCTCATGTGGGTTGGGATGGATCCAATTCTATTTCCACATGCTCTCTTATTAGCATCATGTTGTTTTCACATTATTGATATGTGGAGCCACCTTTGCATGCATTATGAGTGGTACCCTTTTTTTATAGCTTCCATATGGAGTGTTTTGGAATAGTTGATCATGTTGAAATATTGTTGGGGATAATAAACACCTAGTGGAACATTTACACTAGCATGTCCCATTTATACTCAGATATGATCATCTCCATCTACTCCACATGGAACCTTCTTTTAAATTCCTTTTGCTTGGCTTTTATTCCATATTTTGGAATGCACATGGATAAATGCCATGAGACTTTATTTTGTTTTCACAAAATTAAACATGGCATCTACTATTCATGCATGGGCCATGCAAATCTCTACCATCTCTCCTTCTTGGGTTTTTCTTTGTTTTGAAGTGGATCTTGTCTTTTGGCATCAACCCAAGTGATTCTTATTCTTTTGTTGAGCTCCACCTTTATCTCTCTCTTCTACCATCACCATGTGTGCACCACAAACCTCACCACCTTGTTCTTTTGTTTTCTCTTACCCATCACCCCATCCATGCATGACCATGTGTGGCCATATCAAACCCTTACCTAAACCCTACCCCTCATCTCCTTATCCACCACCCTTCTCCCTACCACCCCAACCGAGCCACCTCACCCCTCCTTCCCTAGCTTTGGCTAAGGCTCACCTCACACCCTAACCACCCCCATGCCGCCCTAACCTACCCGAGCTACCTCTCCAACCCTAACCCCACCTTTGCCGAGCCTCCCCCTCTAGCTCTAACCCTAGCTAAACCCGACCCTCTCTCTCTCTCTTTCTATCTCGCTGCCAAGCTAGCCCCACTCGAGCCACCCCATCTCCTCTCTCTAGCCGAGCCTCCTGCCCTCCTGGACTCGCTGCTCCACGTCGAGCACGTGAGGGAGGAGGAAAAAGGTGACCGAAGCCACCTTTTCCACCCGATCCTCTAACGGCATTCCCCTCTCCTCTCCCGTCAATATCCACTCCCCCACGTCTCCTCTGCCGTGCCCCAGATTTACCCCAGGCCTCTGCGCCATCCCTCTCTTCCCTGTTACCTCCTCTCCACCCCCGGCGACCATCGTTGGCCTCCACCTCCATCTCCTCGTTACTATGCGGCGAGCATGGCGTGCTGGTGTCGGGGCAGACCGAGGCAGTCTCTGCATCACCCCGGTGCACGCCAGCGAGGAGGAGAAGCCCCTGCGACCCGCTGCACGTTGACGCCGAACCGAAACCCTAATCTGCTCGGCCTCTGCATCGCCGTCGTCCTGTTGCTCGCCGACCCGATCCACCACCGCCGACCACCCCGCGGTGAGCCATCCTTCCTCCTAGACATCCTCACGGCCACCGTCGTTTCCCAGACACTCCGGTCGTTGTGTTGAGCATGCTCTATGCGTCGGCGTGCACGAGCGTTTCCTCGCTGCGGCGTCGCGTAAGCCCTAACTAGCCGCCTGGCCTCCTCCTGTCAACATCCCCTCACCCACCGCAGCGGCTCCGCCTCTCTGCGCGCGCGCCGCAGGTCGCGGGTTCGATCCCCGCGCCGCGCTGTCCTCTGTCTCCGTTCTGTCGTCAGTTTCGTCAGAGGAAGAAAAACAGTGACCGTGCACATCTTGCAGAAAACCCCCTTTTAATTTCTCCCTCAAACCGCGGTACACCGGGCCCACCAGTCAGCCCCTTCAACCTTTTTACAGAAAAGAACCCCGGGTTCCAGGTCCTCAACCCGTGGTCCCCCTCCGCGCCGTGCGGCCAGCCCACTCCCCCTCGCTGGCGCGTGGGCCCCTTTTCGTCGCGGATCCACCCGTCAGTCACTGCGGCTCAGTTCCCCGATGTGAGAAAAGTTTTTGTGCATCGTTTCCGCCCAGTCAGCACTGGTCCCACCCGTCTGTGACTGGGGCTAGCTGCGGCTGAGTAGAAAAAGTCGGTCTGCTTTTCTGTTTTAATAAAATGCTTTCAGAAATGTTTAAATATGAATTTAAATCTGTTTTTAATAACTTTTAATTTCTAAATCCAAATAATACAAATAATATATGTTTTTGAATCAGAAAAATGTGAGGATTTCAAATATGCCATTCAAAATATCTTTTGGGCAAATTAAATTTTCGGAATTGTTTAAATGCAATAAAAATGCCTTTTCTTAAATAATTGATAACTTTAATTCTATAACTCCAAATTCGACAAATAATATGTCTAAATCGATCAGCGCGACAAGCCCGTTCTAACTATGCACTCCCTGTTATGAATTGAAGCATGCATCATGTCATTATTAAAAATCAGAACTGTTTATGGCGATAAAACTTGACCACATAAATAATAAAATGCTTTATTCTTGTACCCCACACCTCACCATGCCATGCTACATTATTGCCATGTAAATTGTGCATCATTCACCATGGCATGCTTGTTTGCTGGTTGCATTTTAATTCGTATGATTGTGCACTTTATTTATGTTGGCCCTTGTTTGTTTGGTTCTTCTTCGAATAGACGCCCAGCAGGAGAATTATCAGGAATCACAAGAGTTCTACCCAGATCCATCTCTCGCTTCAACTGAGCTACCAGGCAAGCACTACCACATGCTTGCATACATATAGTACCTATTTCTTCTATCTTATTCTTGCATCATTGAGTCGCGATTGCATTAAATTGAATCCCAAGTACTGCATAGCCTTTACTTTTAAACCCCACCGAAGCTTGTTCCTCCATCCCATGAGCCATTACTACAGGAGTTGTTTGAGCCATGCGAGTCGTAGAACAGCATGTGTAGGGTATGTGAGTGTCTGATGGATAACGAGGTACCTAAACAACTTAATCTGAGTAGTAATGGGATAACTAATGAAAGAGGCACCGGTGGGCAATATCTGCTATTTGGTTTTTCCTGCTCACTTGTGTCCCGTAGGATCCCGAGTACTTGATTCATGTTCCTTGACTATTCGCACTATCCACATCCGGGAGGCCTTATGGACCCCCCTGAGCCAGAGCTTGATTCATTTCTATTTCTTGGGGCCACAAAGTAGTTTGGGGCTTTGTTACTATTCTGTACTTATGCCATGCTTTACTGTTTTAATTAATATTGTGCGTGGAGCACCTGTACTGTTTTGGATGCGGAATGTTTTCGCGGTATCAACAAGCCCAGTCACATTTTCGGGTTCCCAGTCGTTTACAGCCATTGACGCAAACCTTGGGTCCGTCTCGGAGCCGGCCAACTTCGTTGCGGGTAGCTTAATGGGGTGGCCCCTGAAATATTTCTAAATCCTGTGATCGCTTTATCATGAATGCCTCGTTGGGTTTTGATTTGGTTTTTCCGAGGTTGATCGAGTGTGTGTTGCTATTTGTGCACCCCTGCAGGGTAAATCTTTCTGAAAGCCGTGTCCGCGGTTATGGACGACTTGGAGCACAGTTTCTCGATCATAGACAAGTATAACTAAAGTACCGCTTTTAATTTGACTAAGTATCTGACTAGTAAATAGTGCAATACTCATGGAATGGTTAATAAAACTGCCAACAGATGGGTTGTTCGTCCGCTTTCTCGTTGGTAAGCGAGAAGGAGGATGGATCTGTTAATTATACTGTTATAATTGTTGTTACTAATGAATGGACATCCGTCTATCATTGATTAGGCAGATGGTTAGCGAGTATCTATAGACTTGTTAGTTATTATCTTTTGCTGCAATTGCGTCACCCCAGGTTATGTCCCCTTTAGAGGCATAAAGACTTGTTGAGTACCCCTAGGGTCTCAAACGATAAATTGTTTGATTCAGATGAACAGGTGTATTCGCAAGATGGATACTGGGTGGAGGAGACAGATGATGTTGGCAACGATCACTCGGTGTAGAGATTCCGGGGACGGGGATCCGCGAGATCTGTGGGCGGGATGTGTTTATTTATGTGGCATCTTATGCCGATTTGATTCTCTTTCGTACTCGGATCTTGTTTTCCGCTTCCGCCTGATACTCTGATGTTTGATGTATGAGGAGCTATCCTAAACTATTATCTCTATCTAGGATATTTGGATCTTGCCGTATGGCGTTGAAATATTTCTATTTCTTTTAGATGGAATGGCTCTGAAAACTGTTGTATGGTGGCTTGCATACATACTCACTTGTGTATGTAGTTGATTCCTTCGCCGGCCAACTACGCCGCTCGTTCTTGTCCCGATGTTCTGGAAGTGGTTAGGACGGCCGACAGGTCTACCTGTGAGTGGCCCTTGGGCCCCACCGTACTATTTTAACCACTTTCGCTCATACAGGCATGCAACTTAGAGCGTAGTTCACCGAGGTAGTTACAATTGGTATCAGAGCCATCCCACCCTTCAGGGTCTCAACCAAATGGTCGTTGTCAGTCTAGCAAATATTTTTGGTAGCTATGTATACTAGGGAAAAACAAAAACGTTAGAGTAGGACTGCTTCCATTTTTCTTCTTACCCATCCACCCACCCTTTTCTGGTAAGGAAGTGTAACATTTTCAATCCTCTTCTAAAATTCAAACTAGGATTCACGTGTTCTGGGTTCCGTAGTACCATAGGTTGTGTGTGTGTGTGTGAATTCCTTGTCTATCTGTTGCATCCAAATGTTATCACTATCTGCCTTTTGGTTATCAATTGTTGGTACATTCTATACCGACAGTCCTTTGTAAACCGAGGCGATCTATCCGATTCGTTGTATACCTATGCGATCTGTCTTACTCTTTGTTATCCGATGTTATCTTGTTTGGGGTGTTCGTTTCCGTAGTTACTAATCTTTAGGTTCATCTTAAGAAGAAGGTGTTGGGATATGTGTTTTACTTATTCATGCGCGGAGTAATGATTTGAGTGCGGGATGGAGTCGCGACCATACCACTACTTTTATCATTCGCTCTTGTATATTGGATTGGTAGAGTTACTAATCTTGATTCATTAAGTGGTTTTGCGCATATAGCGGTATCTTAATGCCGAAATTTGCGGAAATTTTTTGTTTATTAGCTTGTGTACCACACTCGTTGTTCAGTCGTGTGCGATATGCTTAATATCGTCGAGGTGCTTTGAACTTTGCTGATATTTTAATATCATCTTAGTACTTTCTATCCTTTAAATCTTGGTTAATTCCATTTTGGTACTATTTTGGATTATTATTATTCTCCATTATAGTACTGACTTGTGTTTTATATCAATCATAGGATGGCACCACCACGCCGTTCTGAGGAGGACATACCACCTGAACTGGGGGGCTGCTTTGGCAAGTATTGCTAATGCCTTGGGAGCAATGCAGCAGAACCAGCAGCGATTTGAAGAAAGTGCCAGGAGGAATGGGTTTGTTCCGCTACCTCCACCTCCCAAGCGAGGAGACATCAAGAGTTTTCTGAAGTTCAACCCACGCCAATTTGAGGTGTCTGATCAGCCACTTGATGCTGATGATTGGCTGCGTGAAATGTCAAGGTTGCTGATGACTGCGGATGTTCCAGAGCAAGAATGGGTAAAATGTGCCACTCACCTTCTGAAGGGAGATGCAGCTCTGTGGTGAGAATTACCTCAAGGCAGACCACTCTGGTTTTCAGCCTACTTGGGAGCAATTCACTGGGGCTTTCAAAGAGCAATATCTGTCAGAAATTGTCATGGAGAGGATGAAGGAAGTGTTTCTCAACCTCAAGCAGGGCAATGACAATGTCAATACCTATATCAGAAACTTCATGAACCTTTCTCGGTATGGTGGCGATGAGATCTCTGATGACAAGAAGAAGCAAAAGAGGTTCAGGCAAGCACTCAATGCATCCATCAAATATGCAATCACTCATGCAAGGCCGGGGTCTTTTCTAGAACTCCAACATACAGCTCTGCAGGAAGAAGCAAGTAGGCAAGTGTTTGAGGAGTCAAAGAAACACAGCCGCGATGCAGCAAGCTCTTTAGCTATGACATCTCCTTCTAAGCGCCGCGTGTGGGTTCCTAACACCCCACCATCACTCCCGGCTCCACCAAGACTGTCAAGCTATGCGGCAAGGCCACCAAACTCCTTCACCGCGGCTCCTAGGGGCTACAACCACAACTACCTTGGAGCGCCTGGCGGAGTCCCTGGCTACGCTGCTCCACGTCCACCTGGTGCTTGCTACACTTGTGGAAACACTGGGCATCAGCACTGGAGTTGTCCAATGAACAACAAAGCTCTTCCTCCACCACCTCCAAGACCTGCGGCAAGTTCTTCTATGGTTCGTGCACCTCCACCTCGGGCTCTCAACATCAACACCAAGTTCGGGTCTACGGTTGCTCGTGCCAACTGTGTCAACGTCGCTCAAGCTGAGCATGCTCCTGGAGTTGTGAGGGGTACGCTTCTCATTAACTCAGTTCCTGCACGAGTTTTGTTTGATTCTGGTGCATCGCATTCTTTTGTCTCTACAAGTTTTGCTGATGAGAATGGGTTATCTATGGATCCTCTCCCTAAGCGTTTAATGGTCCTTTCTCCTAGAGCAACAATGGCATCTTCTAAAATCAGCCATGGCAATCAAATTGAGATTGGTGGTTCTTCGTTTCCGGCTTCCTTAATTATTCTGGGAAATTCTGACATTGATGTTATCTTGGGCATGGATTGGTTAACAGCAAATGCAGCTGTGATTGATTGTGCTGAACGCTCGGTTTCTCTGAAAATTCCTGAAGGCCATATAGTCTATTCTCCAAGTCTGACTCCTACAATTCAGCTTTTCTCCTTGGCGGCTCTGAATGATGATGCTATGGAAGCTATTCAGAGTGTTCCGGTGGCCTATGAGTTCCCAGATGTCTTTCCTGAAGAGTTGCCGTCCTGATCGTGAGGTCGAGTTTGTGATTGAACTTGAACCTGGAACCGCTCCTATCTCCAAGCGGCCTTATAAAATGGGTCCTGCTGAGTTGGCTGAACTCAAATGTCAGCTTGATGAACAAGAGAAGTTGGGCTTCATTCAGCACAGTACTTCTTCTTGGGGTAGCCCAACCATCTTTGTGAAGAAGCAAGACAAGACTAATAGACTTTGTGTTGACTATCGGGCTCTCAATGCTAAAACCATCAAGAATAAATATCCCCTTCCGCGGATTAATGATCTATTCGATCAGTTAGCTGGAGCTGTGGTATTCTCTAAGCTTGATTTGAGAAGTGGATATCATCAAATCAAGATCCGCAAGGAAGATGTTCCCAAAACAGCTTTCACCACCCGCTATAGCCTATACGAGTACACGGTCATGTCTTTGGTCTCACCAACGCACCTGCCACCTTCTCGAGGCTTATGAACTCAGTTTTCATGGAGTATCTTGAAAAGTTTGTCGTGGTCTATCTGGATGACATTCTAGTCTATTCTAAGTCAAAGGAAGAACATGAAGAACACCTTCGGTGTGTCTTAAACAAGCTTTGTGAGAACCGCCTGTATGCAAAGTTCTCCAAGTGTGAATCCTGGCTGCCTGAAGTCTCCTACCTTGGTCACGTCATCTCTGCCAAGGGCATTGCCGTCAACCCAGACACTGTTAAGACAATTGTTGACTAGCTTCCACCCAAAAATGTCAAAGAAGTCCGGAGTTTTCTTGGTTTGGCCAGTTACTGTCGTCGCTTCGTTCAGAACTTCTCGAAGATTGCGAAGCCTCTTACCGATCTCCTCAAGAAAGGCAAGAAATACCTTTGGTCTCCTACATGTCAAGCAAGCTTTGAAACCCTCAAAGAGAAGCTCACTTCCACACCAGTCTTGAATCCTCCAGATACATCAAAGCCTTTCCAGATATTCTGTGACGCCTCCTTGCAAGGATTGGGTGTGGTCCTTATGCAAGAAAAACAAGTTGTTGCTTATGCCTCTCGACAGTTGAAGACGCATGAGATCAACTATCCTACACATGACCTCGAACTCGTAGCAGTTGTTTTTGCTTTGAAAGTATGGAGGCATTACTTGCTTGGCAACCATTGTGAGATCTTTTCTGATCACAAGAGTCTGAAGTATATCTTCACACAGCCTGATCTAAACCTTCGTCAGAGAAGGTGGATTGAAGCAATTAATGATTTTGATTTGACCATCAACTACACTCCGGGCAAAGCTAATGTCATGGCCGATGCTCTCAGCCGAAAAGCTTACGTCAACAACCTCATGGTGGAAGAACAACAGCCTCTCTTCTGTGAGGAATTCCGCAAGCTCAACCTTGAAATTGTGGATCAAGGGTATCTTCTGAACCTTCTGGCAACCCCTCTCTTGGAGGAAAAAGTGCGCTCCATTCAACTTGGTGATCCTTACACTAAAAAGATCATCTCTGGCATTCAGCTTCCAAAGTATGAGTCCTTCCACGTCGACGACCAAGGCGCTCTTTTCTTTGAACACCGGATGTTTGTTCCGAACTACCCGGGTTTGAGAGAGCAAGTTCTTAAGGAGGCGTATGATTCTGTTCTTTCTATCCACCCTGGCAGCACTAAGATGTACATGGACTTGAAAACACAATATTGGTGGCCTGGGTTGAAACAATGTTGTGCCAAGTATGTCTCGGAGTGTGATGTCTGCCGCAGAGTTAAAGCTGTCCATCAGAAACCTTCCGGTCTTCTACAGCCATTGAAACCTCCGGAATGGAAATGGGAGAAAGTAGAGATGGACTTCATACTGGTTTTCCAAGGTCGCAGAAGGGCAACAATGCAATCTTTTTTGTCATCGACAGGCTCTCTAAAGTGGCTCACTTCTTTCCCGTCAAGGAAAAAATTTCTGCAATTCAGTTGGCTGAGCTCTATATCAACATAATTGTCTCTCTGTATGGGGTTCCTCTTGAGATCAGCTCAGACCGTGGAAGCATCTTCACTTCCAAGTTCTGGGGAAGTTTCTAAAGTGCTTTGGGAACAAAATTGAACTTCAGCACAGCTTACCACCCTCAGTCGCAAGGACAAGTTGAAAGGATCAATCAGATTCTAGAAGATATGCTCCGTGCTTGCGTTATCTCTTTCGGCATGAAGTGGGAAGAATGCCTTCCTTATGCTGAATTCTCTTACAACAACAGCTTCTAGAAAAGTCTAAAGATGGCACCATTTGAGGTTCTCTACGGATGCAAATGCAGAACTCCGATTGGTTGGTCGGGTGCAGGTGAAAGAACATTGTTTGGCCCCGACATTGTAACTCAAACGGAGGAGAAGGTTCACATCATTCTTGAAAATCTGAAGGTTGCTCAAAGTCGCCAGAAGAGCAACTATGACAGAAAGCACACGGACATGGAGTATGTCCCTGGTGATCTCGTTTACCTTCGTGTCACTCCCATGAGAGGCACGCACCGGTTTGGTATCAAAGGAAAGCAAGCTCCTAGATACATCGGTCCTTTCAAAGTTCGTGGAAGAAGAGGAGAAGTCGCTTATGCTATTGAGCTCCCTGAAAAACTCAAGGTCCATGATGTTTTCCATATCTCTCAACTCAAGAAGTGCTTCAAGGATCCCGGCAGCACCGTGGACCATGAACTCATCAATCTCCAAGAAGATCTGTCTTATAAAGAACACCCCATAAAAATCCTAGAAGTCACAGAAAGAAGGACTCGCAACAAGTCCATCAAGTTCTGCAAGGTGCAGTGGTCACACCATTCCGTTGATGAAGCCACTTGGGAACGCGAGGATGAGCTCCCTGCCAAGTATCCTACCCTCTTCGTGTCTTCTTCTTCTTCCTAGAATATCGGGGCGAGATTCCTGTTTAGTGGGGAGAGTTGTAGCATCCCATCTGTCTAACATATGTAATGCTACATGGTCTAGTAATATAATTGCTACTTCCTACATATAATTGTTGCATCATAATTATATCATGCTCATGTCATCATGCCACCTTGCATTTGAGCATCATATAAAACCCTTTTCATTTGGTTCTTCTCTCATATGCATTATTAATGGTATTTGTCTCTTGATATATTGTATTTGGTTCTTGATAAATGCTTGATGCCCAAGTTGAGTTGGGGGCATATCTTTTATTCAACTCCACCACCTTTTCCTTGTCACCACCTTATAATCCCACCATCCTAATTATCCATGAGCTTCTACACTTTTCCTTTGGCATTTAAATCTAGCTCATGTGGGTTGGGATGGATCCAATTCTATTTCCACATGCTCTCTTATTAGCATCATGTTGTTTTCACATTATTGATATGTGGAGCCACCTTTGCATGCATTATGAGTGGTACCCTTTTTTTATAGCTTCCATATGGAGTGTTTTGGAATAGTTGATCATGTTGAAATATTGTTGGGGATAATAAACACCTAGTGGAACATTTACACTAGCATGTCCCATTTATACTCAGATATGATCATCTCCATCTACTCCACATGGAACCTTCTTTTAAATTCCTTTTGCTTGGCTTTTATTCCATATTTTGGAATGCACATGGATAAATGCCATGAGACTTTATTTTGTTTTCACAAAATTAAACATGGCATCTACTATTCATGCATGGGCCATGCAAATCTCTACCATCTCTCCTTCTTGGGTTTTTCTTTGTTTTGAAGTGGATCTTGTCTTTTGGCATCAACCCAAGTGATTCTTATTCTTTTGTTGAGCTCCACCTTTATCTCTCTCTTCTACCATCACCATGTGTGCACCACAAACCTCACCACCTTGTTCTTTTGTTTTCTCTTACCCATCACCCCATCCATGCATGACCATGTGTGGCCATATCAAACCCTTACCTAAACCCTACCCCTCATCTCCTTATCCACCACCCTTCTCCCTACCACCCCAACCGAGCCACCTCACCCCTCCTTCCCTAGCTTTGGCTAAGGCTCACCTCACACCCTAACCACCCCCATGCCGCCCTAACCTACCCGAGCTACCTCTCCAACCCTAACCCCACCTTTGCCGAGCCTCCCCCTCTAGCTCTAACCCTAGCTAAACCCGACCCTCTCTCTCTCTCTTTCTATCTCGCTGCCAAGCTAGCCCCACTCGAGCCACCCCATCTCCTCTCTCTGGCCGAGCCTCCTGCCCTCCTGGACTCGCTGCTCCACGTCGAGCACGTGAGGGAGGAGGAAAAAGGTGACCGAAGCCACCTTTTCCACCCGATCCTCTAACGGCATTCCCCTCTCCTCTCCCGTCAATATCCACTCCCCCACGTCTCCTCTGCCGTGCCCCAGATTTACCCCAGGCCTCTGCGTCATCCCTCTCTTCCCTGCTACCTCCTCTCCACCCCCGGCGACCATCATCGGCCTCCACCTCCATCTCCTTGTTACTATGCGGCGGGCGTGGCGTGCTGGTGTCGGGGAAGACCGAGGCAGCCTCTACATCACCCCGGTGCACGCCAGCAAGGAGGAGAAGCCCCTGCAACCCGCTGCATGTCGACGCTGAACCGAAACCCTAATCCGCTCGGCCTCTGCATCGCCGTCGTCCTGCTGCTCGCCGACCCGATCCACCACCGCCGACCACCCCGCGGTGAGCCAACCTTCCTCCTAGACATCCTCACAGCCACCGTCATTTCCTGGACACTCCGGTCATTGTGTCAAGCACGCTCTGCGCGTCGGCGTGCACGAGCGTTTCCTCACAGCGGCGTCGCGTAAGCCCTAACTAGCCGCCCGGCCTCCTTCTGTCAACATCCCCTCACCCACCGCAGCGGCTCCGCCTCTCTGCGCGCGCGCCGCAGGTCGCGGGTTCGATCCCCGCGCCACGCTATCCTCTGTCTCCGTTCTGTCGTCAATTTTGTCAGAGGAAGAAAAACAGTGACCGTGCACATCTTGCAGAAAACCCCCTTTTAATTTCTCCCTCAAACCACGGTACACCGGGCCCACCAGTCAGCCCCTTCAACCTTTTTACAGAAAAGAACCCCGGGTTCCAGGTCCTCAACCCGCGGTCCCCCTCCGCGCCGCGTGGCCAGCCCACTCCCTCTCGCTGGCGCGTGGGCCCCTTTTCGTCGCGGGTCCACCCGTCAGTCACTGCGGCTCACTTCCCCGCGGTGAGAAAAGTTTTTGTGCACCGTTTCGCCCAGTCAGCACTGGTCCCACCCGTCTGTGACTGGGCTAGCTGCGGCTGAGTAGAAAAAGTCGGTCTGCTTTTCTGTTTTAATAAAATGTTTTGAGAAATGTTTAAATATGAATTTAAATCTGTTTTTAATAACTTTTAATTTCTAAATCAAAATAATATATGTTTTTGAATCAGAAAAATGTGAGGATTTCAAATATGCCATTCAAAATATCTTTTGGGCAAATTAAATTTTCGGAATTGTTTAAATGCAATAAAAATGCCTTTTCTTAAATAATTGATAACTTTAATTCTATAACTCCAAATTCGACAAATAATATGTCTAAATCGATCAGTGCAACGAGCCCGTTCTAACTATGCACTCCCTGTTATGAATTGAAACATGCATCATGTCATTATTAAAAATCATAACTATTTATGGCGATAAAACTTGACCACATAAATAATAAAATGCTTTATTCTTGTACCCCACACCTCACCATGCCATGCTACATTATTGTCATGTAAATTGTGCATCATTCATCATGGCATGCTTGTTTGCTGGTCGCATTTTAATTCGTATGATTGTGCACTTTATTTATGTTGGCCCTTGTTTGTTTGGTTCTTCTTCGAATAGACGCCCAGCAGGAGAATTATCAGGAATCACAGGAGTTCTACCTAGATCCATCTCTCGCTTCAACTGAGCTACCAGGCAAGCACTACCACATGCTTGCATACATATAGTACCTATTGCTTCTATCTTATTCTTGCATCATTGAGTCGCGATTGCATTAAATTGAATCCCAAGTACTGCATAGCCTTTACTTTTAAACCCCACCGAAGCTTGTTCCTCCATCCCATGAGCCATTACTACAGGAGTTGTTTGAGCCATGCGAGTCGTAGAACAACATGTGTAGGGTATGTGAGTGTCTGATGGATAACGAGGTACCTAAACAACTTAACCTGAGTAGTAATGGGATAACTAATGAAAGAGGCATCGGTGGGCAATATCTGCTATTTGGTTTTTCCTGCTCACTTGTGTCCCGTAGGACGCCGAGTACTTGATTCCTGTTCCTTGACTATTCGCACTATCCACATCCGGGAGGCCTTATGGACCCCCCTGAGCTAGAGCTTGATTCATTTCTATTTCTTGGGGCCACAAAGTAGTTTGGGGATTTGTTACTATCCTGTACTTATGCCATGCTTTACTGTTTTAATTAATATTGTGCGTGGAGCACCTGTACTGTTTTGGATGCAGAATGTTTTCACGGTATCGATAAGCCCAGTCACATTTTCGGGTTCCCAGTCGTTTACAGCCATTGACGCAAACCTTGGGTCCGTCTCGGAGCCGGCTAACTTCGTTGCGGGTAGCTTAATGGGGTGGCCCCCTGAAATATTTCTAAATCCTGTGATCGCTTTGTCATGAATGCCTCGTTGGGTTTTGATTTGGTTTTTCCGAGGTTGATCGAGTGTGTGTTGCTATTTGTGCACCCCTGCAGGGTAAATCTTTCTGAAAGCCGTGTCCGCGGTTATGGACGACTTGGAGCACAGTTTCTCGATCATAGACAAGTATAACTAAAGTACCGCTTTTAATTTGACTAAGTATCTGACTAGTAAATAGTGCAATACTCATGGAATGGTTAATAAAACTGCCAACAGATGGGTTGTTCGTCCACTTTCTCGTTGGTAAGCGAGAAGGAGGATGGATCTGTTAATTATACCGTTATAACTGTTGTTACTAATTAACGAACATCCGTCTATCATTGGTTAGGCGGATGGTTAGCGAGTATCTATAGAATTGTTAGTTATTATCTTTTGCTGCAATTGCGTCACCCCAGATTATGTCCCCTTTAGAGGCATAAAGACTTGCTGAGTACCCCTAGGGTCTCACACGATAAATTGTTTGATTCAGATGAACAGGTGTATTCGCAAGATGGATACTTGGTGGAGGAGACAGATGATGTTGGCAACGATCACTCGGTGTAGAGATTCCGAGGATGGGGATCCGCGAGATCTATGGGCGGGATGTGTTTATTTATGTGGCATCTTATGCCGATTTGATTCTTATCCGTACTCGGATCTTGTTTTCCGCTTCCGCCTGATACTCTGATGTTTGATGTATGAGGAGCTATCCTAAACTATTATCTCTATCTAGGATATTTGGATCTTGCCGTATGGCCTTGAAATATTTCTATTTCTTTTAGATGGAATGGCTCTGAAAACTGTTGTATGGTGGCTTGCATACATACTCACTTGTGTATGTAGTTGATTCCTTCGCCGGCCGACTACACCGCTCGTTCTTGTCCTGATGTTCTAGAAGTGGTTAGGACGGCCGACAGGTCTACCTGTGAGTGGCCCCTAGGCCCCACCGTACTATTTTAACCACTTTCGCTCATCCAGGCATGCAACTTAGAGCGTAGTTCACCGAGGTAGTTATAGCGCCCGGTGGCAGGGTGAACGTCAGGGCGGCGGAGCTCCCGTCTGCGGCGGCGTCCCATGGCCGCGGATCGAGGAAGGCTCGGCGTCGAGGAGGCGCTCGAGGCGAGATCTAGAGCGGCGGCTCACGGCGGATTTGGTGGCGAGCCAGGGAAGAGAGGAGACGGGGTGGGGTAGGAGGAGGCGAGGTGGTCGAACGGCAGCCGACTCGAGCGGCGGAGGGAGGCCGTAGAGCTAGGGGAAGGAGAGCCGGCGGCGGCGGTTGCCAATGGGGGAGAGGAAGGTGCGGGGGTTAGGGATCGAGGCAGGACACGGGGTCGTAGGGTGGGGCCGGGGCTTGCGTGGTCTTGTGCGACGTGCCAGTTGTGGTGGACCAGGGCAAAAACGACAAGGGGAAGCGGGGCTGCCACGCGGGACGGGGCCAGGGCTCGCACGGGGATTGCTGCGGGAGATGGGGTTGGGTCGGTTGGGGGAGGTGTGTGTGCTGCTTCTTGCTGTGGTTGGTGGCGCAGCGAGGGAGTGGCGGCGGGATGGGTTGGACTGGTGGTGGGTAAAATTAGGGTTGTGGTTAGATGTGGGGCTAGGATTAGCTAGGGTTTTGTTTTGATAGGGGTAGTAGGCTGGCTGGCTGGGCTTTTGGGCCTGGCCGGCTGCCTCCCCTAATAAAAATATTTGTTTTATTTTTATTTTATAAAACCTTTCGCAAACAGTTTTTAGACAAAACAAAATATCCGGAAGAGGTCGGGTTTTAATTTGAATAAAGACGGGGCGTTTAGAAAACAAAACCAAACTTTTCGAAAATAGTTTTTAAACAAACCATGCAAGATGATGACAATGCTCAAATGCAATGTGGCATGATGGCATGAGCATGCGGTCATGATGATGCAATGCACAAAAACACAACGATTTTCTAGTAGTGGTTTTATCGGGGTGCTACATGGGCGCACCAGTGTCATTGCATGTCTGTTTTTTTCATGAACCACACCCAGTGTCAGTGCATGTTTGTTCTATTCATGAACCACACCCAGTTTCACTACATGTTTGTTCTTTTCATGAACCACATAAGGATCTACCAGTGTCATTGCATGTCTGTTCTTTTAATGAACCACACCCGGTGTCATTGGATGTGTGTTCTTCTCATGAACCACACCCAGTGTCACTCCATGTGTGTTCTTCTAAACAAACCACATAAGGATCCACTAGTGTCATTGCATGTCTGTTCTTTTCATGAACCACATAAGGATGGGCCCACGAGTGTCATTGCATGTCTGTTCTTTTCATGAACCACACCCAGTGTCAGTGCATGTCTGTTCTATTCATGAACCACACCCAGTTTCACTACATGTCTGTTCGTTTCATGAACCACATAAGGATCTACCAGTGTCATTGCATGTCTTTTACTTCCATAAACCACATGTGGATCCACCTAGTGTCATTGCATGTCTGTTCCTCTAAACAAACCGCATAAGGATCCACCAGTGTCATTGGATGTGTGTTCTTCTCATGAACCACACCCAGTGTCATTGCATGTGTGTTCTTCTAAACAAACCACATAAGGATCCACCAGTTTCATTGCTTGTCTGTTCTTTTCATGAACCACATAAGGATCCACCAGTGTCATTGCATGTCTGTTCTTTTCATGAATCACAGCTAGAGTCATTGCATGTCTTTTACTTCCATAAACCACATATGGATCCACCTAGTGTGATTGCATGTTTGTTCCTCTAAACAAACCACATAAGGATCCACCAGTGTCATTGCGTGTCTGTTCTTTTCATGAACCACACCCAGTGTCATTGCATGCGTGTTCTTCTAAACAAACCACATAAGGATCCACCAGTGTCATTGCATGTCTGTTCTTTTCATGAACCACACCCAGTGTCATTGCATGTGTGTTCTTCTAAACAAACCACATAAGTCATTGCATGTCTGTTCTTTTCATGAACCACACCCGGTGTCATCGCATGTCTGTTCTTTTCATGAACCACACCCAGTGTCATTGCATGTGTGTTCCTCTAAACAAACCACATAAGGATCCACCAGTGTCATTGCATGTCTGTTCTTTTCATGAACCACATAAGGATGGGCCCACCAGTGTCATTGCATGTCTGTTCTTTTCATGAACCACACCCAGTGTCAGTGCATGTGTGTTACTTCCATAAACCACATATGGATCCACCTAGTGTGAATGCATGTCTATTCCTTCCATAAACCGGATAAGGATCCACCAGTGTCATTGCATGTCTGTTCTTTTCATGAACCACTCCCAGTGTCAGTGCATGTCTGTTCTTTTCATGAACCACACCAAGTTTCACCGCATGTCTGTTCTTTTCATGAACCACATAAGGATCTACCAGAGTCATTGGATGTGTGTTCTTCTCATGAACCACACGTGGATCCACCGGTGTCATTGCATGTGTGTTCCTCTAAACAAACCACATAAGGATCCACCAGTGTCATTGGATGTGTGTTCTTCTCATGAACCACACCCAGTGTCATTGCATGTGTGTTCTTCTAAACAAACCACATAAGGATCCACCAGTGTCATTGCATGTCTGTTCTTTTCATGAACCACACCCAGTGTCAGTGCATGTATGTTCTATTCATGAACCACACCCAGTTTCACTACATGTCTGTTCTTTTCATGAACCACATAAGGATCTACCAGTGTCATTGCATGTCTTTTACTTCCATAAACCACATGTGGATCCACCTAGTGTCATTGCACGTTTGTTCCTTTAAACAAACCACATAAGGATCCACCAGTGTCATCGGATGTGTGTTCTTCTCATGAACCACACCCAGTGTCATTGCATGCGTGTTCTTCTAAACAAACCACCGAAGGATCCACCAGTGTCATTGCCTGTCTGTTGTTTTCATGAACCACATAAGGATCCACCAGTGTCATTGCATGTCTGTTCTTTTCATGAATCACAGCTAGAGTCATTGCATGTCTTTTACTTCCATAAACTACATATGGATCCACCTAGTGTGATTGCATGTCTGTTCCTCTAAACAAACCACATAAGGATCCACCAGTGTCATTGCGTGTCTGTTCTTTCCATGAACCACACCTAGTGTCATTGCATGTGTGTTCCTTTCATTAACCATAGCTAGAGTCATTGCATGTCTGTTACTTCCATAAACCACACATGGATCCACCGATGTCATTGCATGCCTATTCTTTTCATGAACCACACCCAGTGTCACTGCATGTCAGTTCTTTTCATGAACCACATAAGGATCCACCCAGTGTCATTGGATGTGTGTTCTTCTCATGAACCACACGTGGATCCACCGGTGTCATTGCATGTCTGTTCCTCTAAACAAACCACATAAGGATCCACCAGTGTCATTGCATGTATGTTCTTTTCATGAACCACACCCAGTGTCATTGCATGCGTGTTCTTTTCATTAACCATAGCTAGAGTCATTGTATGTCTGTTACTTCCATAAACCACGCATGGATCCACCGATGTCATTGCATGTCTGTTCTTTTCATGAACCACACCCAGTGTCATTGCATGGGTAGCCGTTAGACCGAGTCTTCTAGAAGGCATGCCCTAACACAGTTGTTCTGCTTGACGATTGCTACATACCATTCGGTTGGGGAGCTTGGACGATTGGGATGGTCTTCGTGAGTGCGATCCGCGAGTAGGCTGTTCTGCGGCATGATTTGCCACGCTTGCTTTGGACAAACTGGCAACACCGGGCACTCCCCTGTTGCGAGTGTCACATCTCACGAGTTCAGTGGGCCACATCCCAGTGTCATTACTTCTCTTCCTCCCCGTACTTCTCTTCCTTACCCTCAAAGCCACTTTCCCCACTTCACTCCCATCCTGCCGTAGCCGCAAGCCGACGGCGCCTCCATCCCAATCCCCTCTCCGGTAGCCACCCCCCACCCCTCTCCCCATGGGTTCAAGGGGATACGGCGAGGAAACGCATCGTGACGACATGGACGGTGATTTCGATGTGAGTCGTCTCATCTCCATTTCTATCATATGTGGCCAGTTATCTATTTTTTGAGCTAGATCTAATCTGTTTACTCATGCGCGTATGATGTGTTAGGCCAACCAGACGATGTATGACTCCAACTATCACAGTTTAGAGGATGAAGACAGTCCTCTGGTATGTAAACATGGATATGTGCCCGCTAAATTTGTAGCCTTCGAAGGACGAAACACAGGCAGGGGGTTTCTACGGTGTCAAGGACATCGTGCAATGATGCAAGGCGGAAGTTGCGGTATTGTCAAATGGGTAGATCCAGAGTGGCCCAAATCAATGCAGAAAACGCTGGACAAACTATGAGAAATGACTGTCGAGTTGAAAGAATCCGTATTCAGCTCACTTCTTAACAGTGTTGAGATGAAGCTATGGGAACCAGTTGACATGACCAAGCATAAGCGAGATCTCAGGTGGGTGCAAGACAAGGTTATCAAAGTAGAGAAGGAGAGGGACGCGGCGTTGGCCCTGAAGGCTAAAGCAGAGCAAGGACTGACTCAAGCAAGGAACGATCTCCACCAGGCCAAAGTCCTGCAGTACACAACTATGAGTATTGACAAGTGCATGAGGAAAAATGCAGAGAAACAATTGAAGCTGTGCAAGGAAGATGCTAAAAGGAAGGAGCAGACAATTCGATCCTTGCTCTCGCAGGATGATGCGCATCGGGCCAAGATTAGGAAGATTAAGGAGATGTGTGATAACTAGTTCTATTTAGCTTAAGCTCCATGCCTTTTTAAGTTGTAATATTTGTACTTGTTGACCTAGCGATCTGAACTATTGGTCTCGGATTCCAGGGAGGAAAAAAATTGCTCTAACCCCGCATTAATTTGTGGAAGAATTTGTGATTTAGATCAATTTCTGCCTCGATTTAGATCTCTGTCCCGGATTGGGAACGTAACCGTGGACCAAAGACACCTTTTCTACTAGTGTATTCTGACACTGGTGGTTTGTTTAAACGTAATCTACGTGGATTGTGCCGCATGCAAATGGCACAACCACAATTTATAAAATGGAAGCACGTACACCCGGTTACTGGAGATCCGGGAGCTTCGCCAGATGCAGGGGATGCTGGAGCAGAGAGGCGGTGAGATAGACGGGCTCAAGATTATGCCAGAAAGTGGTACCTATTTCCTCCTCATCTGGCCATTATCGGTGAGAACATTGCTGTTTATGTTGCCACGTCGTTGTGCAGCATCTGAAATAAGTTGCTGCTTCGTGGAGTGTGGCAGCTTAAATAATTTATTTATGTGCCACTTACATTCCGTCGTATTTGGAGACCTCCTGCCCCTCAGCAATCGTAGAACCGGTGGATCCTTGTTTTCAGATAGCAGTGGCATAATCACAATTTCGGATTCAACTACTGACTCGGGCATTTCCAAACCCTAAGTCGCGGTACATTTTACTCAGAGAACGTGGGTAGATTTTTTCGCCCAGCAACGTGCCACACACAGAGCGATCAGAATTTAACAGAATTACATATATAGGTTCAAGTTCAACACATTACTATGCATCTTCATTGCCAGCAGCCTTCTTCCGCAGCCTGGGTGCCAGGCCTTCACGTCCAATGGCTTCTTCATTTTCTGCCTTCTTCCTCTTCCTCAGTGCCAATTTTCCTAGCTTCACGTGCTCTGCATCGCCGGGGCAATGGGCACCAGAATCGTGTCCAGCATCATCTTTCCACTCATTTTTAATTTCTTCGGGCAGCAAAATGACATCTTTCCACTCGTTTTTAATTTCTTCGGGCAGTAAAATGACTGACCCGGCAGTCATGTTTCTAACCTTGCGGTGCTTCCTGCCAAAGAAACAAGACTGTTATATAACTGCCCAATATCTATAGAGTAAATAAAACAAAAATTACAATTCAGCACAAACATGCGAACCCCAAGAGACCTTTGCTTACCAGGAGCTAATTGGGTTCGAGCAACCACCCTGTCCAAGAATAGAAGGGCGACTCCCAATTGCGGCAGCTTCCACATCCAGTACATCACATTTCAGCTCAAACATGGCAGCCAAAACATACCTTTTCATCAACCCAATTAGCTGATTGTCACACGTTATAGGAACCATGATGCCACGTTCATCCATGAAGCTGAACTTTGCAGTCTGCTTTGGCCATAATTCAACATGATTACGCAGAGTAGCAACCATACCAGATATAGTGCAGATCTGCGCAGGCGCTTCTTCCATCGTGACAATGGTGTCCATACCTCTTGCCCTTAGAGTCGTACCTATAGAGGACTACCGTAACCAGGTAAGGGGGGTCCGCGCAGATCCCACTTGACAGAAAATTGTGGACAAAATATGTTTGTCAGTGTTGGGCTAACAAACAATTTGAGGTTCAGTAGCCAGCTAGCAGTTGTAACTAGTGCGAATAGCAAAGAGAAGGGTAGATCACCCGCTTGTAGACAAAACTTCTTCTTTCTTAATAGTAGGATCTGCCATCCTCTGAGCTGCTCGGCTCGTCGGCGGCGGAGACGGGCTAGAGCCTCGTGACGGCGGCTACGACATGCGCTATTGGAGCTCGGGATCAGCGACTGGACGCAGCAACTGGGCGCCGGAAGTCAAACGTCCGAAGAGATCGTCCTACCTGGAGGGTGGATTCCGACGCCGCTGGTGCTAGGGGAAAGCTGGGAATGGATTTGTGAAATTGGTCAACGCATCCAATCCACTTAGCTGCTCGATTTGCCTAAGAGGTTGCCGCGTTGGCGCCCGCGTCACGGACAGATGACCAACATGAGGGTCCCGACCATCTACTTCACGGGGCAGTTTAACGGAATATTTGAATTTGGCAGGGGTGAGATGAGTTTGCCTCGAAATAGCCCCTCTCAGTAGTTGGCGGCCCAACTTTTCGGGACACGGTAATTTCAGGCAACTTAGGTACCGCCATGCGCTGGCCTGCCAACTTTGGTACCGCAGACGAACAATCCCAATCCTAAGAGTCTTACTGTTGAGCTCAGATGCATTGCGTCAAAATTATTCGGTTTGTGGTCTTCTTGTACTCTTAATTAATTAGATTCAAAATTTAATTGATTTTCTTTACCTGTTCAGTAACCGTGTAACCGAAACACCCATTCTCCCACGCGGTACGAATATGTCATTCCCTAAACATAATTTGTTTTCACGGAGCATGTGATCTAAAACTTTTTTTCGAAATTCCACCGATCTATTAATAATAATCAACAGCAGTACAAAGAGTCCTAAAAATAATAAAAATTACAAATAGGTCATTGGACCACCTAGAAACGACTACAAACACTGGCACGAGCCGAAGGCACGCCGCTGTCCTCGCCCCTCCATCATCGGAGCCAGGCAAAGCTTGTCGTAGTAGAGCTTCCTGTAGTAGATGGACAGGAAGTCGTCGTGCTAATTCCCCAAAGGACCAGCGCACCAGAGCAGCAACCATCGTCGAAGATGACCAACATAGATCGGAAGAGACTGATCTCAAAACACACCAACGAAAGCGAAAAACGACCGGATCTCAATAGATTCGTCGGACACATGACTCCACACGCCCTCCTTCGATGCTAGGCGCACCACCAGAGCGTGAATAGGGCGGGAAGGACTTTATTCTGACTTCAGGACATAGCCGCCACCTCAACATCCTAAAGAAGACACTAAAAATGGTCTAAATAAAACAGAGACCTCCCGCCGGCAAGAGACCATGGTCCGCCATGTCTCCGAGACCAGAAGCCACCGGAGACAGTACGGACCGGTGGCGTCGCCGGCGGATGGAAGGAACCTAGATGGGTTTTTGTCGCCGCCTCCTGGAACGCTCTCTCACCCCCCTGGGTACCGGTTCGGTAACAAAGCTGGTTTCAACTATGTGATCTAAACCTTAAATTCACATAAATCACCATATATATTCCCTGCCAATGTTACATGATACATTGGGCATACAGATGATGTCGAATCTAACTTGACCAATTATATCAAGTTAAAAAACCTTGACCAGTTGAATCTGTGCACTAATAATAAATAGATATAAAGTCTTAATCACACACACCCTGCCATGAGTTTTAGTAATACGCTTATCCAGCTAGCAAAAGGCACGCTAGATATGCGCGTCCAAATCAACTAATAATGCAACAATAACTCCCCTCATTTGCAAGTTGATACCCGGATCACATAGATAAACTACACTACTAACCACCATTTGCATATATGCATGTAGTAGTACAACAACAACTGTAGCAAAACAAAAGTATTCGGTGTCCATCACATGTACTTTCGCCGTGTTTCCACCCTTTGCCGCGCGCGCCGCTTTCCACCCCTCATATCATATCTCGATCTATATATGAGGAGCACCGCACGCATACAATGGCCGGCATGCACAGAGCGTGGAGCCGTGAGCTTTGTCACCTCTGCTCCCCGGGCGTACGTGCGTGCCGCAAGGAACAAATAAAGCTAATTTAGCGACCCATGGCTCGAGGAGACGATACCGCCGCGTGCCGCTGCAGTCTCTCCCTGCCGCCCCCGCGCTTCTTCCTCCTCGTCGCCGTGCTCACCGGTAAGTTGGAAAAGGCACCGTATGCAACTGCAGCTGCGGGCGCGCATGCATGGAGTGCCGGCGAGCGAGCCGCATGATACCCTCTTCCATTTGCATGCATCTGATGTCTGCTCCGCCCCATTTTGTGCAGTTGTTTTGGTCGCGGCGCCGCCGGCGAGGGCGGCGTGGGTGGAGGATTACCCGTCGGGGGTGCCGTGCGGTGTGACGATCCCGGTGGAGCAGTGCGACCCGGGGGACGCGGCGGCCAACAGCGCCTGCATGGACGTGTGCCACTACGGCGGGTGCAGGCGCGGCGGCCGCTGCGTATCCCTCGGCTTCGCCAGGGGCCGCGGCTGTCATTGCAAGTGCTAGACAGAGCTTCGCGCTCATGCATCCAGCCCGCCGTCTCCACCTAGCTAATAGTTTCGCTGTTCTTCCCGGCTTTTTTTTCTCTCTGTACTTGAGTTGGTAGCAGAGTCTTGTCCGGCCCTCTTTTTTCCTTTTGTGCGATGAAGAGTAACAAGAACGTGCCAGCCGCGTCCCCCCATACTTTCTCAGCCCCTGACGAGCGCTATGGCAGGGGCCGGCGCCAGTTGCCACGTATGGGCGACGCCTTTGTCCAGCCATCTCCCTTCTAAGAAATTTATGAATTCAAACAAAAATTTAAATTTCGTTCAAATTTCCCTATAATATTACAAAGTTCGAATGAAGTTCGACTAAATTTTAAACTAAAACCTAAATCCACTCGACTTTGGTCGGGCCGCCTCTTGACCATGTTCGCGCTCAACTACGCTCTACCTTTGAGCGCCTACACATGCGTCTCCGCCGCTGGTGTGCGCAACACTTCCATGCACCGCCGAGCCTTCGGTGTAGCGAGGCAGCCTAGCACTGGGCGTTGATCTCGATGATCCTCTGTCGCTCGATGCCCATGAATAACCGGTTGGACTGCTCCATTCGCCGCTTGCTGCTCGCTAGAGATCTCCATGACGCGGGACAGGGTGATGTGTTCTTATCCTCCAGGGCTCGGGTGGCGTTCCTCTCAGGGAAGCGTCGTCTCGTACGAGGCAAGGAGCGATGCCTGCTCTGGGTCCATTGGCAGGGACTCCACCTCCCACTTTTTCACCAGTCCTCCTCGCCCATTGTTCCTCCGTGTCAGACTCGTCGTAGTCGAACAAGTCGTCGTCGTCATCTGAAGGAGGTGGGCTTGGGTTCGGCTCTTGCGAAGGGACATGGTGGCTCAGCATTGCGTAGGTGGTGAGTAGGCAGTGTGGCATCGTTGCAGGCGAGGGAGTGAGCACGACGAGAAGTGAGTGGCTATGAGCATGGCGAGCCGCGCGCTCCAACTTTATATACAGATCTTCCTCTTCGCCTGCCACACCGTGATTAATGGCATGGGCTCCGCTGTAGCCTTACAGTGATAGGCAGCAGTCGGAAGCATCGATCATCCTGTCGTCAGGGCACGCTACGGGGTTGATGCGCCTCCAGCGCTCGCCTCCCCTCCCCACTATTAAAACAGCCTTGTTGGTGTCGTTCCTTCACACAACCATCCTCTTCGTCCGCAATCTTTCTGTCCAAACCCTAGCCGAATCCCCGCCATCGATGGAGCTTTTTCCAGGAGATGGAGCCACCGTGAACGGCTTCGGGCGGCGGTGGCTGCTCGTCCAAGAGGCGCAGGCGCTCTCGGATGCCTAGTACCCAGTCCCTCCGGACTTTCGGTTGGCGAAGGGATGGGTGCTCAGCGCTGGCGGTCTGCCGGTGCCTCCAGTGCCGGTCAGCCGGACCCGATCCGCGGTCATCTACGAGCACTTCTAGTCCGTCCTCACGCCGGAGGAGAGGGACGACCCCTAGTGGGATCCCAACAACCACCACGTGTGGACAGTCTTCTTCGAACAATTGTGTGAGGACTGCATCGCCACCTACAATGGAAACGGCCAGCCGCCGGAGAACAACAAAAACGATGGTCGGCGGTAATGGTGGAGCCCCAGGGCGCACGCTCGCCTGGGTGCTCGACTACATCGTCACCGGGAACTACCTGCATCTGACATGCCACTATCGCAACCGCGACAGCCCCGCTATGGGCCCCAGGCTTGGGCCACGCCGCCAGGCGATGGATTCTTCCTCGCACTCCTCATCGTCCCCGTCCCTGGAGAGGTATTCACCGTACTTGACCTCCTCCCCTCGCTACCGTGCCCAGCTAGCGCTCATGAAGGACGAGCCAGAGGACAGCCGTCCTCCCCGCCAGCACTCTGGCAGAGGCGTCGTTATCCGTGACCGTCGTGCACCGCGCCAGCCCTCTCCTCCCTGCGGTCGCCACTGCCTCGTCAGGCCCAAGCAGGAGGTGAAGGAGCGGATGCCGCCACCGGAGTACAAGGCGGACGCCCTCCATCTCAACAACTACGAGGACCTGGAGGAGTACCCGGGCCAGCGCATGGCAGATTGCACCCCGTTCGAAGCCGTTCCACGGCGACGGATGAGTTCGCGGCAGAGTACCGACGCGAGCAGGCCGAGCGCGCACGCCATCTCGACCGGTTCGTCGACCTGGAGGGCGACGACGTGGCCGATCCCTAGGACTAGCGCAGGCGCAGCAACCTGGGCTAGGGCTGAGGCACCATGCCGCCAACGCAGGAGCCTAGTGACGACGACGAGGAGGACCTCATGAACTACGCGGTGGCAGTGTACCATCGCCTTGGCCTAGGCGAGTGTGGCCGTGGCCGTGGTGGCCAGTAGTTTATTTTTTATTTGTTTAAATTTTGTATAAATATGTTTGAACTGTCTATGAAATCGCCGTCAGTTTCGTATTTTAACGAATTTGCTAGCTATTTTGGACGTTTGAAAACGAGGGGAACGGCTAGGAGCTAGCGTCCCCCAAATCTTACGCCGTGCCGTACGGGGGCGAGATGCTCCAAGACCTGTGAATTGAGGTGTCTGCACCTGCACAGTCGGTGGTTTTTGTTTGTTCCTGCGTTGTTGTGCCTGCGCACAGCCTGAGCTAGCTAAGCATTGAGAAAAGAATCGTCAGGTGCCTTTTGTTCCCTCCCTTGTCTTTTGGCTTTCCTTTTTAGCAGCCTCGTGCTACCAACTGCGAATCATCAAACCAACAGCTTTATACGTCCTTGCGACTTTTGCCAGTGATGGTTTCTGTACTTGAAGATTTTGGTAATCCTGAGTCCTGACTGCCAGAGGCATACCGTTTGGCAGTTTGCCGTTGGTTCTCTTTCTGTAGTTAGAAAGGTTTAGGTTAGGGAAATTCTACTATGTAGTGCTAATCTAATCAGTAAAAGCAGACTCGTCTTTAGTTACTGCCTTTTGATCCTCAAGAACGAAATGACAAAGACAAGCAGTCCTCTGCGACCGGTATTGCCACACGCTAGTACGCTACCAATCCATTCTGTTTATTCCAGACCGGGAACAACACATAGTACATATGTACTTGCAGGTCTATCTTGAAGAAGATATATGATCCAACTCCTTATGGCAGACAACTCGGACAGATTACAACTCAATATATCACACTTGGCAAGAACAAAAAAAGTTACAGGTGAAAAAGGCATCAGCACCACAAATATCTTCTCTCCTTTTTGGTTCAAATCCTATACTGTACTGGGAACCCGACATGATACAAATCTTATTCACACTTTCTGTAAACACTCCAAGCTGATCAGGGACATAGCATTGCAAGTGTTTGTCCCTCTAATGGAGGGTGACACGCATCAAGTGGCCGGCACCCACCGGGGACCTCCAAACAAGCCACTATGCTGGTCCGAGCTCCCCCGCCCCCAAGTACACTGATCAGGATGGTTCTATATACGGAGTAGTATATCAGATATCAGCGAAAAGACAAGGCAAAACCGAGAGCACAACACGCTGCAGACAGGATATGCTTCATTTCTTGGATATACGTCACACTCCAGCACTTTTACTCACCAAGCACAAATGTACACCACTGGGGCTGTGTGGACGTCCTGTGGGCAAGGCTAGGCTGTTTCGGAAGCTGGGGAAAAATCCACAACTTTGCCGGTTGTACAGGTGCGAGATTCCAGGCAGACATAGGGGATGCAGGGTTGCAGGCGGCAAAGTAATGTATTTACAGCTACTGTACAGGGTTTTGGGATGGCCTGCCGATCAAACGACATTGCTGAGGTAGCAAACTACACCGAACCTGCCCCTTCACATGGAGCAGTTCACCATCAATACCACATCCGTCATGTGTATTTGGGCCTGCCTTAAGTCTCACGGATTTTACCTGAAATTTAGCACAGCAGTGAGCCAAGGAAATTAAAAAATGGTTATCAGCAAACTTGTATGGGTGGGCAATACAATGATCATGACAGGTCCAAGCAAAACCATGCCAATTTCCACTGTGGAAGCAAGCAACACTGACTTCCTAGATTTGTATTTCTTTATGCAAGATACCATTAATGGTTTAAGAACATGCAAAAGATAAATAGTATTTGCATACTTAACTTTGAAGGTTGGACCATTTTATGCAGTAAACCCCAACATTATGTAGCTAAAGAATGTGAATGACAAGAAACAATAATAGAGAGAAAGCCAATACCAAAACAGCAGTTCGTCAAAATGAATGAAATACCCAAGTAAATTGGATAGTACTTTTTTTGTGGCAAGTAAAATTGGATGCTCGAAATAGAGAATGAGCCAAGCCATACCTTTAGATATTCCACATGTGGAAGAGAAATGTGTTTCCCGAACTGCAAGAGCACCAAAAATCTTAATAACCTCAGTCTACCACTTCCACCAACCAACAGAAGATCCAGACAATTGTCATCATATTCAGCCTTGGGAGCAACAACCTGGGAACTTAAACTCTGCACGGTCTTGCATGAATGGTTGCACACCAATACACCAAGATACCGCCCTTTTCTAACGACCCATCTTTCATCTAAGCTTGGCACTAGTTCCTTAGTTAGACCAAGCTCAATGTCATCAGATGGACCATGTAGCTCGATTGGATTTTCAGATTCCCAGTTAGGTTGATTATCCCATTTAGGCTCCATATCCCACTTGGGTCCTGTATCCCACGCAGGTCCAGGATCTGAAACTGTAGACGATGTGTCTTCTTTATCATGTGCTGACGTACCCCTAGAAGACTTGGTATCATTTGTAGAAGTCAAACCTGGCCATGCCTTTTCTGTCCTTGACTTTGATTTAGATCTACGCCAGCTAGGAGTCGATGCCTGAGGGTGGATCAATTCTTCTGGTTCTTTGAAAGTACTTGTCCTCCCTAAAGACTGGCGTTTTGATTTCGGATCAAGTGCACGGACAAGTTCAGACGGTTCATTATTAGCACATGGACTAGAAACCTCCGGCTCACCCCCAGACATTATGCTTGTAGACATGATTGAATCGATGCTAGATAAACTTGAGGCACGTGGTAAACATTCAGCTCTCGACCTCTGAACTACATCATCATAGAGGTCTGATGTGTCAACCTTTTCTAGCCCCTCCACAGCTTTACGCTCAGCAACATCAGCATCCGATACTGGAAGATACTCCAGTTCAAAACTGTACTTGGGCAAGCACAGGAATTTAAGAAAACCAGCTACAATGTAACGGAGAGGACCAAAACGCTTCTGGTATTTCTCTGAAAGTTCAAGGACTGCAACAGATAAATGGAAACTCACTTTAGTTCAAGAAACTAATTCTGATAACCAAAGAGAGAAAACTTTCTGAAATGGCAAATATGTGGGTACCATCGCTAACGAAACCGAAATATGAGACGGTTGTGCCAAAATGAGTAGTCCCACTCTGAATCCATTCAACAGAAAAAACATCAATAGGTGTAAAACCTCCCTGCAACAAACAAATTTCACTCAATAATATATTGTTTTGGCCAAATATCATTATGGGACATAATAAGTTGATGATTGACAGCGAAATTGCAAGAACATAAACGGATATTATCCACATTAAACAGTTCAAATAGTATAGGGTGGCATCTCTTAGATGAAACTATTCAGAAAATAACACACTCCCAATATTATCCACATTAAACAGTTCAAACAGTATAGGGTGGCATCTCTTAAATGAAACTATGCAGAAAATAACATACTCCCTCTGTCCCAAAATATAAGGCGTCTAAGGATTAGTCAAAAGTCAAATCTTACTAACTTTGACGAAATATTTAGAAGAAAATATTTACATCTACAATATTGAATGGACACATTAAGAAAGTACATTTTACAGTCCTTTCAACAAAACTAGCATTCCTTACCATCAACGTCTAAAATACACCAAATTTGAATAGCAATCATCTCTGCTGAAGTGTTAAATATCAGCCAGCATCAACGAAGGCAGGTGACACAAATACTTTAAGTAGCAACCACAGTGAGGTTTGGCAACTAGCTGATATTGAGAAGCCCTCCGCAACATTTGCTAACGCTAGCCACTTCACGATACAAAGTAAAATCACTGGAGCAACAGTGTGGCATAGAAGTTGTGGTTTTTTCATATATCTGCCACCGTAGTTGTGGTTTTGTGTGATCTACTCAAGAACATAAGGTGTTCTACCCAGCATGATAAGTAACATTTAGGTTCTACAATAACTCGAATTTTATAATGCAACAACAAGAAGTTATATTTGGATTATGTTAAACCTCTTAGGAGGCATGTAACAAACTCTATCTTTTCGATGAATAAAATGCAAAGAATCCTTTGCGTTTTCTTGAAGAAAAGTTATATGCAAACTTGCAAAGAGAAGGAGTCAAACATATACAGAAAATCATCAGTAAAGCTGAACCAATTAAATGTTGTTTACCCTGACAATCGACAATGCTGCAGAAATTGGATCTTTAACACCCAAGACTGTCCAAACAAGTGAGTTGTCAGATCCTGCAGGTATTATACCAATTGGAACAGAAACTGCCTCATTTTGGTCATCTCTGCACAGAAGCCCATTGAGCACCTGCAGAATAAGTTGATTGCTGCATCAGGACCTGTAGTTTGCATACAAATATCTTTCATAACGAGAAGATGAGTTCAGAAAATTAGAAACAAATGTTCCTCACTTGTTCATGACAATTTACTCGATTGTAGCAAACATACAGGGGCCTCAAATGTAATATTAATTAAGTCAATAGTACTACTTAATTTTAAAAATATTTTGTTTATTTCAAAACCAAGTTACTTTGTTTAAATAACACCAAATTATCGTGGCATAACAAAAAGCAGAATATGGTGTACACGGACTTTTAATGTCCCTAGAATACGCTCTATGAACCTGGTAATTCCCAGTCGAGTAGGTGGAGTTGGGGAGCTAACAAGGTTGATAACAAAATAAAGGTGCAGAATTTGGAGTACTATGTCAACCTCTTGATTATTGCTATTACAGATAAGAGTGGAGCATGTCCACATTCTGTGAATTTGTGCTTTGAGATGCGCAGTCTGCACTATGCAGCACTGTATTCTCCATGTCCAGGCCCAAAATACCATGCTCTCCAGTCAATCCATATTTACGACTGCCACTAAGATTATCTTTTGCAATTCGTATACCAGATGCACTAGAGAAAAAACTAAAAAAAAAGACATAGGCCAACAAAAAAGGGATATCATAGAATTGATAATATAAACTAAGTAACTAACCTCGTTAACAATTCCATCGCCACCAACACATACAATTCCTAGCAAGTACAAGGGAAAAGTGATTCAGATGATCAATGAAAAATACAAAGGGAAGATGTAAAGATGAATATACCATCTGGGCAGGTACTAAAATCAATACTTGATACAAGAGATTTTGCATGACCAGCATGTGTAGTTTTGACCACTTCCATCTTGAAACCTGCAAGCTGTCTCCAAGACTTATTAATATTATTATTAAACCAAACAGAAGTACTTGAGGTACTGAAAATAAGCAGTCTGTGTAAACAAGCATGACTGTATAAACTTCTTAATCTAACTGAATGGCAGTTCTAGGCATCAAAGATCAGAAGAAAGGCCATCCTCTGATAAATTTAGCAACTTACATGACAAGTCAATAATAATTCTCAAAGGCATGGCACATGAAGCCACGGATGAGAAGTAAAGCAGTGGCAGGGAATACTGTCTAGAGATATATAAAAGTTAAATAGCAATTCCAAAACACACTCATGATAACACCAAGGTCTTTGATTTAACGAGATCACTGAGGAAGAGGTTCTAATGATATCAACACAGTAAGACCTCTGGTGGAATATTCAGTTACAACATTATAGAGCCTGTTAAGGTCTCAAGGAATCTTTTTTTTAATATATGGCACCCGGCTTCTGAAGAAGATAAGAGGCTTCTACTTAGCCAGACATACCTTAAATATGGGCTCCACTTTCCCATGGAAAACTTTGCTAGATCTACCATGTCCAGATCGAGGATTCAGAATGACAAGTATCTTTGGTGGAGATCGACATTTAACATAAGGATCAAGCATGGCATCAAATGGAATGAGTTCAGATGAACGCTTCTTGCTAGATGCCATGGGGTGTGGTAATAGATTAACATAGCATTGTTGATCTGCAAAACCATTAATCCACCGAAAGGCCTCATGTGGAGTAGTGGATAGGAAACGCACGTCCTTTTGAGTTCTTCTAGGCTTCATAAAACAGGAAAGTCCATTGGATCTTTTTTCAAGAGGACATGCATGCACAGTGAAATGCCGGAGCCCAGAATTGTATGACACCTGTGGGTTAAATTAAATAAACAAGATATTAGCATTGAAGTAATATATGCTTGCAGTAAAACTTACACATAAATACAAGTGGCTGACTGAAGTCAATGAGCTAACAACTTACAGATACAATGTCCTCAAGCTTAAGGATGTTAGAACCCCATACTAAGGCTTCAGTGGTGAGCCTAGCATCAAAGCAATTGCCACTAGAGCCTGATCCAGACTGTTCGCCTGAAACGCTTCTACCTTTGTTATCCAATGTAAGCTTCCCAGAACAAACTTCGTATCCTAATAAATCGGACTTCTCATCTTCAATTCGATTATCATGCGTGATTGCCTTCTCTGGATCCTTGATTGCATCTTCTGCATTCTTTTGCTTTAAGAATTTAGCATTGCTTGTTTCTGGAAATACAGGGGAAGGGTCTTGCTCTGTTGCAGTTGGAGATCGCCTGCTATTCGTACGACGAAGCACTTTATGGATCAGTCCCCTTGGTGAAGTAAGATTCTGCTCATGATGGTCAGACTTCTGCATCTCCGTCTTCTAAGAAAAATCCAGTGCAAGAATAACACTGGAGCTACATGTTAAGGAAAAGCCTACAAAGATAAAAGCATCATCCTCCAAAGCTCATGCGAAGCCACTTCCGACTGAACCTGCAAAATGCATGTAACAGAACATCAAACAGATAATAACAATAATAGAACAGATATGGGCTAATATGCAGTATAAATGACTGGCAGTACTTGATACAAAGTGCATTGAACTCGGAGTCTCAGAAAGCACACAGGCCAGCTACGTACTGATGGTTTTGCATACCAATCTATAAAGATCTGAAGAAACTACCCCACTATAACATGCTCGTAACTAATGAATGAGGATTGATAATATGTGTGGTATATCATAATAACTGATCCTTTAGGTGAGAGTTTCTACCTAAGTCAGTAGCCCCCATGTGTCAGCAATCTCTCTGAACTATGCCAGGTATACAAATTGGTACATGGAACTCGAACACTGCATAGGATAACTTGGCGTCTGACATTCAGCTTTGTTGTGACGTACTCACCAGGTTTGCATGGTGGCCATTGTAGTGCATTCTTACATCACAGTAACATACTAACACTAGCCAGTCAACTGGGATTCTGGAAAAAACATGCATCATATGGCATTTGCATGCTCCAGGTTTGATCAACAAAGTGTGGACGTTTATAATCTTAAGTGTAATGATTAATGAGCACAATACTGGAAGCCATGCAGCATATCTAGAAAGGGATGGCTAAAAAGAGCTGGGGAATGCTTCTAAGGATCTCTAACCAATAGATAGTGACTAAGAAAAAGACTACAAAGCAACCTAAGGCAACATCATGGTAGGTACAACATAGGCTGGCTATTAAAAATATATAGAAAAAGTGAAAAACTTTGTCTACCTAACTTGAGCAATCTGAAGGCAAAAGTTTTTCATCGGAAGGTACCAAGCAACTTCTAATAAAGTGTGTCCCATTCCAGCTTCAAAGGTGTCACTAACAGCTCTGGTACAGGACAGACAGCTGATCTTGGTCCAATGGCAAACAGAATTTGAATGTCACAGTTCAAAACTCACAAGTAAAAGAAATATCCTTTGCTTAGTGAAAAAATTAGACCATATACAGTTTTGCGCTAAAATCTCGTGGAAATACATAATTCCACATGGCAGGAGCAGAAGGATTTTCGCACACCACTAGCAATAGTACCTCGTGATTTCCTAGCTCGACTAAAATTGAAAAGCACTTGGTATTACTTCTGAATAAACTACTCCGTACCTCAATTTTCCCAATTCGACCATGCGGACATTAACAAGGGCGGATCTAGATAGGCACGCCGATAATTTGTGGAGGTTAGTAAGGTTTAACTAATCACTGAATGAGAAAAGGCTCGTACCTCGAACACCAATGGCCAAAATTGCGGGCGGGGTCCAGACAGCAGGGACGCGATGAGGTAGAACGGGAACGGCGATGGCGGCGACGCGCGTGAAAGGCGGAGGGGTTCCGGGAGCGAGGAGTCGGGAGGTGACGCCAAGCTACGGCACGGGGGCAGCTCTAGGGCACAGCGGCCGGATTGGAGAGAGCTTGGGTAGGTCAGGACTCGCGAGAGGAAGAAGAGGAAAGGATGGTGTACAGGGCGGTGGAGAGGAAACCGTGGAGCAGGTGTATTTTGACTTTGGATGCCCAATAGAGCAAAGCTTTGATTCATAAAGAAACCAGACCGTGGATTTTCTTTTTCAAAGCCTACAAAAACAATTTAGTACTAAGAAAATGGGAGTTTATAATTAGTAGTGTGCATGTAGATAGACACTGTTAAAGTGAGTTCGTATATGTGGCGTGTCCGTGTTGTAAACCACCCTATACCAGTGTTTGTAACATGTATGCGTTGTCTATATAATAAAGATCCTGAGGTGGAATCTTAATTTTGATTTGGTATCAGAGCCACCGCACGAGACCCCTCCACGTCGTCGCGATCTATTCCTGACGCGAGATCTTCCGCGTCATGCTGTCCTCCTCCGCATCTCGAGCTCCTTCCATGACTTGCGCTCTCTTCCCATCATCACCTTGGGCTCATCCACGGGCACCCTTGAGCTCTCAACCTCCGTCGGCTAGCTGACCTCCCTCCCATCAACAATCGCGCCAATCGGCCCGGCGGCTCCAATCCGCCACGACGCCGGCAATTTTATGCTGTTGAAAGGGCTTCCCAATATCTCAGGCGCGAGTCTCCATGGCTACCTTGACGGAACCGATGTTGCCCCCATGAAGACGATCAAACAAAGGGACGGTGATGCTAGCGTGGACGTCCCAAACCCGGCGTACGCTCGCCGGTGGACCACGGCCAGAAGGTCCTCGGCTACCTCCTTAGATCGATGGAGCTGGACGTTGCTTGTCAGCTCATCGGCTGCACACCTGCCGCCGCCGCTTGGACAGCGGTACACACCATGTTTGGCACTCAGAGCCAAGCCAACATCCGTCATCTTCGTCGTCAACTCCAGTCAATGCGGAAGGAGGATGTGACTACGACCCAATACATGCACAGGATGAAGACCATCGCTTACACCATGGTCGCCGTCGGGGCTCCTGTCGAACGATTAGCTCGTGGATTACATTATCAAGGGTCTCGGTTCGGCCTTCAACTCCATTGCCGCCACACTCACCATGGGGAATCGCTCGGTGCCCTACATCGAGTTCTATTCCGACGTTCTCTCATTTGAGTCCCTCCAGACGCAACAGCTCCAGGACATCGAGTGGTCATCTTCGGCGAACGCCCTGTCGCAGCCTAGCTTCTCCACCAACTCGCGTGAGACCGAGTGGTCCCCTGCGCCCCACGGTGGGGGTCGTCCCACTGGCTACCAGCAGGGGCACGGCCGCCCTTCCTATGGCGGCCATGATTGCCAGCAGACGGGCGGTTATGGTGGTGGAGTAGGTGACCAGAACACCGGATAGAACTATGGTCAATGGCAAGCGGCAGCGCCCACACTGCCAACTTTGCGGGTGTTGTGGGCATGAAGCCTTTGACTGCAAAAATTGCTTTAATCAAGGCTTCACCCGCACCAACAACAACAACCAGTGTTCTGGTAATGCTTCCTCCATGAACTCCAACCACAACACCACTCTATGGTTGATGGATTCCGGGGCTAGGGATCAATTCACCAACGACCTCGAGAGGCTACGCATCCACAAGCGCTATGCTAGGAAGAATGTTCAAGTGGCTAACGGTAAATGTTTGTCTATTTCGCATGTTGATCATTCGACTTTAGCCGGTTCATCTCTCCACTTGAAAATATTCTCCATGTTCCGCACATTAACCAGCATCTCCTTTCGATATATCGCCTTGTTTGTGACAATGACGTGTTTGCAAATTTCACCGTCATTCTTTCTTTGTTAAGTACGAGGCCATGAGGAAAGTTCTTCTTCACGGTAGGAGTCATGGGGGCCTCTATCCAATTCCGTTTAGTCGAGTGTCATCATCACCGTTGAATCGTCATGCTAGCTCTAGCATCAAGGTTCTAGCATCTCAGTGGCATCAACTCTTGGTCATCCCTCCAATAAAGTAGCGCACAAAATTGTTCAGAGTCATAGTTTGCCTTGTTTACCGTTAGACAATTTTGCTTAGTTTGTGATGCTTGTCAACGTGGCAAGAGCCACCGGTTGTCTTATACTTCTTCTGAATGTGTTTCTACTGTGCCACTTGAGTTGATTTATTCTGATGTTTGGGGTCCTGTTGTTGCTTCCTCCGGTGGTTACAAATACTATGTTAGCTTCATTGATGACTACTCTCATTTTTGTTGGATATACCTTCTTAAGCATAAGTTTGATGTTGAGCAAGTGCTTTATGCTTTCTAGGCTCATGTTGAACACCTCCTGGACGAAAATATTAAGGCCATCCAGTCTGACTAGGGTGTTGAGTATCATCAGCTCTATCGCTATTTTCAGTGCACTGGCATATCTCATAGAGTGTCCTATCCTCACACCTCTCAGCAAAATGGTGTCGCAGCATGCAAACACCATTATCTCGTAGAAATGGGATTGGATTTACTTGCCCACTCTTCCCATCCTCTTCGGTTTGGGATGAAGCTTTCTTGACTACATTCTATCTCATCAATCGCATGCCAACCCCCGTTTTAAACAAGGACAAACCCATCTTTCGACTTCTTAAAATTCAGCCAAATTACGATTTCCTTCATGTTTTTGGTTGCGCTTGTTGGTCTAGTCTCCGCAAGTATAATGTACATAAGCTTGAGTTTTTTCCAAACTTTGTGTGTTTAGGTTATAGTGCTATGCATAAGGGGTACAAATGCCTAGATCGGTCCACAGGGTGGATTTATATCTCTCGGGACGTTTTGTTTGATGAGTCTATTTCCCCCTATGCTACTCTGGGTGTTCAAACTACTATTCTCACTCTTTACAAGGCTATCACTTTTCCTTTCTCTGAACTGGTTATGAGTGAACACATGTGTAAATATGACTTATCCTATCTGGCTACTAATCCCTCTGTTGTAGCTGATCGGTTTTGCACTCAGGAGGACGCTCCGGTGATCGTCATCTCGGCTCCTGATATCGACGTGCATGGAATAGGTGTTGTTTCCACTGCGCCATCGTCCGTGTTTGGCTCGCCCATGCCTGGATCAACTGAGCCTGTTCTGGTTATGCCCGGGTCAGCTTTCCCTGGCATGTCTGCTTTCGTGTCACTCGATGCGGGCTTAGGCTCTGCATCGCCTCTCTTTGTTAGGCCTCTAGCCTCGTCCCATCCATCGCCGCAGCAGCCCGTGTCACCTTCTATTGGTTCGACTCCAGCCATGATGTATGCAACTATTGTACCCGCCTCATCATCAACTCCCATTTCGGATGCGTCAGGACACACCATGGTCACTCATCAACAGGATAATACTCATAGTGACGAGGTCTACACCGACGGCACTATGTGCTATGATATGCGCCGATGTGCCCTTTTTCTGCTCCTACATCGCATCATGATACGCTTCATGATCCTACCTCGTGATCAGCTATGTCGGATGAGTTTTTGGCCCTCTATCAGACACGCACATGGGTTCTTGTTCCACTTCCTCTAGACGTCAATGTTGTTGGGAGTGAATGGGTGTTCAAAACAAAGCACAAGACAAATGGTTCCATTGATAAGCATAAGGCTCGTCTAGTGGCTCGAGGTTTTACTCAAAAACATGGCATTGACTATGGTGATACTTTTTCCCGTTGTCAAGCCTGCCACTATCCGTCTGGTTCTCTCTCTCGTAGTATCTCGAGGATGGGTTCTTCGCCAGATTGATGCCAGTAATGCTTTCCTTCATGGGTTCTTGACTGAGGATGTTTACATATAGCAGCCGCCTGGTTTTGAGGATGCCTAGTATCCTTCACATGTCTACAAGCTCTAGCGTGCTATTTATGGTCTAAAACAGTCTCCTCGTGCTTGGCATGCTCGTCTGAGTGCCCTTCTACATCAGTTGGGTTTTGTTTCCTCCAAGGCCAACACGTCCCTATTCATTTTCTCTCAAGGTGATGTTCACATTTACATGCTGGTTTATGTTGATGACATTGTTATTGCTGGCTCCAGTTCTGTTGTTGATAGATTGGTGCAGACTCTCTCTAACACATTTCCTATTAAGGATCTTGGTGTTCTTGAGTACTTTCTTGGACTTGAAGAGTCTCGAAATTCGGGGGGCATGACGTTGACACAACGCAAATATGTGCTTGATCTATTACATATAGTTGGTAAGGAGAATTGCAAGTCTACTTCAACACCTCTTGCGCCGAATGAGTGCCTTGCTCATGATACTAGTGTACTTCTGGGTACTGAAGATTCCTTTCAGTACCGCAGTATTGTGGTGGTCTCTAGTATTTGACTCTCACTCGTCCAGATATTTCCTTCGCTGTCAATAAGGTGTGTCAGTTCCTCTCTCAGCCTACAGAGGTACATTGGGAAGATGTTAAGCGTATTCTGAGATATGTCAAAGGAACAACACCGATTTGACTTTTCTCTAGTATTTGACCTAACCTTGTGTCATGGAGTTAAAATAAATAGCCTACTGTCTCGAGGTCTAGTACAGAGGCAGAGTACAAGGCTCTAGAAAATGGTGCCACTAAAGCTTTGTGGGTAGAATTGATACTCACTGAACTTGGAGTTCCTCGGCAGCGTGTCCCCGGCTCCTCTCCGCTTCCCCTTTGTCGGCCTCGCGCGGCCGGAGCAGGGATGAGAGAAGCGGTTGGGTCGTTGTTAACCATAGTAGTAGGTCTAGGTGTAGGGGTAAGTCTAGGGTTTGCGTTTGATTTGCCTTCTTAGCATTTGGCATAATATTGTGGATGATTTTTCATATTTTTGCCTCTACTCAGTGCTAGAAAGTCTTCGACATCACTTTGTTGAGGGCTTCTGCGCTTAAGGCATGGAGTTGGAGCCGAATCTAGCAGAGTCTTCTTAAAAGAGGAAAGTGGTGGGCCAGATCATAGGGATTTGGCGCTCTTCCTCTCTTCTCTAGCTATCGAGCAATGGAGGAGATGAGTTGCATGGTATTTCTCGCGTTGATGTTGTCAATGTATAAGCTACGGTGGTGCACTTGCGCATGAAATTGGGAGCATATTCTTAGTGGTGCTTTGACAATTACTTTTTTTGAACCGCTAAACCTTCCGGCCAAAAGGCAAATGTTTCGAGCGATAGTGTTCGCGGCTAGTCACCATCTTGTTGTTTGGCAACATATCCATATACCTTTCGTACAGAGTGTCACATGGGAGGCTCTCCATCTCTAGCGTGGCACCTCTCATCAGTCGACCAATCCCAAGTTGTGTTATCCCTAACGACATAGCGGGTGACCGTGCCTGGAAGCCCTAGTGCAAGATCCATGGAGGAGAACACGATTGTAGCCAACATATCCTGTGTATGGTCCTTTTTAAGAAAAATGAAGAGTTTGATGTAACCTTTATTATTCTTCATGTTCCCTCCGTAAATTGTATGCCCACCACCACTCTACTCTAATGGAGTATCTAGGTCCTCCGGACCTCTCCCTTGTTCAAATAGAAGGTAGGTCGAGATTCTATGATACTCCATTCATCCATGAATAAGGGTATTTCTAGTTTTTGTCCTAAGTCAAACATTTTAAAACTTGATCAACTTTTTTAGGAAAAATAATAGCCTTTATGATATTAAATTAGTATCACTCGATCTATCTTGAAATATAGTTTCATAATATAACAACTTAACATCATATATATATATATATGTATTGATATTAGAATTGCACTTATTTGTGGAGAGAGGAGTAGGTGGGAATGCATTTTTGAAGTTCAAGACACAATCATTGTAAAAGGATAGATGTGTCACCTAGAGGGGTGAATAGAAAATTTCAAACAATTACGTTTTGGCTTGAAAGAATGCAAAATTAAACTAGTGTTTATTTTACAAGCACAAAACCTAAATACAATAGGATCAATTGAGTGCACCAACAACAAATTAAGCTAAGCAAGATAACACAAGATATATATGTCGCAGGTGAAAATCAAGATATAAGTATTTAAAACTCGATGACTATCACAAGGAAAGTAAATTGGGTATACAGATAACCGAGGCACGCGGAGATGAAGGTGTATTCCTGTTTTTCTTTCCTTGGAGGAGGCACGTGATACCTTCGATCCGGATTACAGATGCGGTATAGTAGCTTTTTTCCTAGAAAGACCTAGGTTTATCGAACCTTGGGAAACAAATGCTAAAAGGAAATCTGAGAAACTTCTACAAGACTTGCTTATTAATTTTGTTCTTTGTTTACTGGATCTTTCCAGTTTACTATGTATATTTTGGTTGTTTTCAATGATGGAGATAGAACAGGGTTGAAAATCCACCTATAGTTGTGCATACAAAATGGGATAAAAATAAGACTAAGCACAGTCATGTGTAAAGTGATCTAATAGTGATACAAATTTTGGGCAATACATCCTTATCTACTAGAGCCCCTAAAACCATAGGTGACAATAGTATTTTGGTCCAACCGTCATACCATGAAACCACGGGTTACAATGATTTTTAATTAAAACAGACCAAAGCATTAAGATCAGTGATGTTACTGTTGATCCCAAGCGGACCACTTAGCGAATACCATACTCCCTTGATGTCACTGAGGTTTCGCGTATCAGACGTTTTTCTCCACTCATATCACCTCACACGCTGATCAATCCACGGGGTCTTTGGTACCTACAAGTCCTTGGATCGAGGTAGAGACAAAGATACAAGATAACAAAGCTCCTATTAATCACTACACAATATTCCATAAGATTAGATGCACATAGACGATACGAGGCTTCACCCTAACCCATAGCCCATGAGGACTACTCGCTCATAATAACAAGATCAACAATATGAATCACTGGTAAAATACTTAGATTGAAAACAAATATTCTTACAATGGTCAGCAATTCGCAAGAAGATCTCTATTACAAGATAATGGATATGACTATGGAGGAGGTAGGAGATGGATGTGATGAACTATGGTGGAATGAATCTCCTTTGACGTGTGATGGATGAGATCTGGATGACGAATGGATTTTGTGGTGGCTGGAGGGTGCATCTCTCCTCGAATGGTGTCGCCTCCTTCACATAAGTAGTTGCGTTTGACCTAAGGAAGGCTCCGGCATCTAGTACGGGCGGGTTTTGCCTGTACCAATGCTCATTACACATCCTAGAAGCGTATTTTTTCCCCTAGTTAACTTGGTTGTGTTGGCAATGACATATTCTTCAGTAATTTCTCTTAATCTCGTCATAAAGGCATGATTTTCTGCACATCACAAATCAAGAGAAGGATTTGCACATCTTTGCAATAATTAGTCATTAGTAGCAAGGCTATAGAGTTATTTAGTCAATTTCTTGACTTAAAATAAGATTTAAACGCGGATAAAGATGGCTATATTTCATACACATCAACATCCCCAAGCTTAAACCTTGATCATGCTTGATCAAGAAACCAAATAATTATAAGAAACCCAACGTTTAAATTGAAATAACAAGAATGTAAATTCACTTACGAGAGATAGCATATGAATCCAACACTTCTTTCATTCAAAAGCTTGGCATAGTTAGAGTAGTGTTAAGAATATCATACTAGCTTTGGTATCTCAAGACAATCAAAATAAGGTATCTATAAACTTATGTAACTAGAAGTGTAGCAATTATTCTAATTCCTCTAGTTAACTCTCAGCTTGCCAAAGAACACTAGAAAGTTTCATACATCAATTTAAGTGTGAGAGATCATGTAAAAAGAAGCAGAACAATCAAGTGTCTCATTAAAACCCACATAAATGAATCAAGTCCATCAAAACACTTATTTCTATTTGTTGCCTTTCAAGAAAATTCATATACGAGACCATGACAAATACTTGTAGGGATCATATTGCATTTAATAATAATTTATAGTTGGAGTCATTAATGACTTTTGCAACCTTTTTGCACAACCCTCACAAGTACCAATACTTTTGCCCACAGGTAGTTGGCTACCCATGTCATCAAATCATAGCCAAAATCAGGATTTATACCTAGACCGTTCAAAGGCCAGCGGAATTGCTGGTATCCCAGGGTGTGCAGCATCAGTTTTGTTAGACACGCTTTGAAGCAATATCATACTTTTTAGATCTACAATTTTAGTTTTGGCATGCATCTCAATCACTACTAGACATCATTTCGATCAAACAACTCCTTTCAAGAGTGTCATCTAGACTATCATTAAATCTATGGAGTTGAGTATCTTAAAGGTTAAACTCTTATGACAATCAAAACATCACACAAGTCATAATTATAGAACCTTTTCTTGTTGTAATTATTTGTCAAATTTATTTCCAAGACATGACTTGGTTCACTATAAGAATTAGAGCAAAATCTTACTCAACTACTTACTCATATGAATAGAAAGCCTTACTCTAATTATTTGAATTACTCCCACTAGCATAATACCCACTATTACAAAAATCGCCTGATATGCCAAGTTATCGATCGATTTATCGCTTATAGTTGTGTGACTGATAAGCCGATTAATCAATTTATCAGCCGATACACCCAAAAATCGCTAATTTTAGGCTGACCAAGAAGTTAATGATAAATGATATCATCAACATTGGCAATACCTTAACAATACTTCCAACTAGCATAAACATTTCAAATTTCTAAAGCAGGAGACATAGGACATACCTCTCATGAGTGACTTTACAATTTTCTTCCATATGATGTGTTCCTTCAAAACTCAAAGGCAGATCACTCTCATTAATAATATTAAAGCAAAGAGCTAAATGAAGATCCATATTTCAAAAGTATTTTTTGTATTTTTGAAGATTGGGTTTATAGAATAGAAAAAGATTGGTGGCAAAGGAAGATACTAAAAAACAAAAAACAAAACAAAAATAAAAAAACTGAAGTGTTGGAATGAATCCAATGCGAGTGTTTCAAAACGCCGAAGGAGCTACAGTACAACTTCATTATTACATAAATAAATTACTTAGGGAACACATCCCCAAGATTAGGCTTTTGCAAGCCCAGGTATTGCTCATTGTGCTGGTGGAGGATAGTCTCTCAAGTTTCATTGACTGCTCCAATCGACGAATTGGGAGGAGAGGTTCGCGGTGGAGTCTTGAAGGCTGATGGAGAGGTTGTTCATGTTCTAAATATTCCCTTAGAGCGTGTACACATATTCATAGGTGGTGTCGTAGTTCGGTGGCCGCTGCTCTTGTTCGGGCCATTCTTTCTCTTCTTCTACTTCTTTCTCTCCTTGTGGTTCATCTTGTGGTGGTAGCGTTGCCTCGACCTACGCATCAGAATGCAGATGTCCATCCTCGATAGAAAATAGAACGTTATGCAGAGGTGCAACAATCAAGTGATCGACTCTAGGTCTATCAATGAAATACCTACCATTAATTTTTCTAATCATACCACATGCATTGAGCGTAGCAAAACCTAGATAGCGAGTACCTTCCAATGGTCGCAGGTTGATTATGTTGAGGTGGAGTTCTTGGGCGAGGACGGTGATAAATCCTCCTCCGCATATGGATCCACGAGCTTGGAGAGCTTGATACTTTAAATAAATCACTAGAAGAGCGCCTAGATTTAGCGTTATGTTAAAGTTTAGAATGGAGAGGATTGCCATGCCCTCCTATTGTCTCTTGTGAACTCACCACAGGCCTACAGGGTGTTAGCAATAACATGGAACAAATAGCAAACTACATTACACTCAATTTGATTCCCCTTTGGGATAGGATTCGAAATTCTCATCAAATTAAAATAGTAGTTAGGGGTAGGACTAAGTGTGAAACAAGTGGAGTAGATGTCGGTAACATTGTTGGAAAACCAAAGAAGTGGCACCACTCATCGAGAGACAAGTCATACTCATGGTTCATCAGGCGGAAGGTAAGTCTATCAGCTCCTGGGATGTCCTCCTCGGAACTATAGAATTGACCTATCGTATGCTTCAAGGTTCTAAGAAACTCGAGTGTGAAGCGGCGATAGGCGTCGGCCTCCTGAAAAACAAAGTCAAGCAAACCAACATTGTTGCAAATATAATTGAAATCAAGGCGAATGCCTAGTTCGTTTAGAATATGGGGGCACGCTCATTTGGTAGACTTGATCCCGTAGTCCTTAAGATGGTTGAAATGGTTGAGATGAAAGTCTTTGGTCAACTTCATGTTGAGCGTTACAGGGGTTAGTCCTTCAACCGGTGGCGCAACTTGTGCAGCCATCATGCGCGTATAGATCCTTGTGTTCATATCTTCCTTGGGATCATATCGCATCCGAGCATATGGTGCGGGCAGGCGGTACAGGTGGCACGAACATGTCTCGCCCGTATTGAGCAAGGTTGCCTTAAGATTGGGGCTCGATCCTGGTGACACACTTGGTATGGCCACACTGTACGACTGCGCCCCGCCATACTAATGGTCATTACGAGTTCATTGATTTCTGAAAAATTCTCAAACTTTTGCATTGAGTCAGTACGGGAGAGCGTTTCGACCGCGTCCCCCCGTACGGGTGGTCGTTATGGACCCTGTACCTTTGAACAAAATTTGAGGACTTCATTTTCTTTGGCCTAGATGCGGTACGGGTGCATTCTACGGTGGGCTCACATCATATTGATGGTCATTATGGCCTCAGAAGCCTACAAATTTTAAGATTTTCATTGCAACTTTATCACACGCCTTTGCACATCAACTAAACCTAAAAAATGATAGTAAAAATATATTATTAAACCTTTGATCATATAATCATGTGTTAGTGAATAAAATATATAGGAAGGGTTACCTTTTATGTCTTCTCCTCTCTTCAATGGATCTCTTGAACACTCTTTATTAGTAAACAAAAACAAAACTAATACAAATAAAAATTTTATTTCACATGGGTTGCCTCCCATGAAGCGCTTCTAGTTAAGGTCAATTAGCTTGAACTAATGGCGATCATTTTAGTTTTGGAAGTGGAACACCCACTCCAAAGTAGTTGGATTTTGAAGTGATGATCCCATCATCGTTAGGTTTGGTCTTTTTCTTTCTAGGGAAATGGACTACAAAGGTTCTCTAGATGGTAGCCCTATTCTAACATTCCCTTCATGTAAATTAATTAAGGATTTTATAGTTCTTAAAAATGTCCTTCCTAGAATTATTGGTGTTATAGGATCTTCAGGCATGTCCACTATAACAAGATCAATTAATGTAGGACATCCCTTGATTTCTACAAAAATATTCTCTTTGACTCCCACAGGTTGTTTATAAGTTGAATCCGCTAAGTGGAGTCTTAGTTTGGTAGTTTGAAATGGCCCAAGATTAAGTCTTTTAAATAGACTTTTAGAAATTGTTGAAACACTAGCACCTAAATCACAAAGTGCAACAATCAGATTAACTCCTATATGGATTTTAATTGTGGGTGCAAATATATCATCTAATTGAGCTGGGAGTTTCTCAGCTAACTTCTTATATTGCATTTCTAGCTCATGTACATTAGCTGCTACTTCTTGAATAAAATGTTGGTACATGGCATCATTGCCTCCTTCAATACCAGGATTCTTTACGGTGATCATCTTCAAAATATCCTCCATGGTATAATTCGGAGATGGAGCATTGCTATAGTCCAGCTCCTTAGGCTTCTCATCTTTATATTCCAGCCTCATCATCTTGAGGTCTTCAACCGGATTTGGTTTAGGATTTCCTACAAACCTTGCAAGTATGAGAGTTTGACTCTCAGCTATTTTGCCCAATTGTGCCTCCACAGTCTTTGTTCTTGCATGTAAAGCCCAAACATCACTTCTAAGAGTAACTACTTGGTTAGAAAAATTATTAATAATAGTTTCATGGTTCTTCATAATCTTAATAAGAAGATTATTCTGCTTAGTTTGTGGTTGCATACAAGCTTTAAAAGAGTTTTCAAGCGGTAGATTACCATTACTTTTGGTATAGTTATTATTTTTTGGAGCATCTACATGATTAGCATATTGCTTTTGAAAGTTTGAGCCACATTTTTGACTCTTCCATGCATGGTTATAATGATTACGAGCTATAAAATACACTTCCTCAATGTTAGACTCCATGATGGCATTTACCTAGGTTTGAATTCTTAGAAGCTCATCTACCTTTGAAGTAAGCTCTTCATTAGTCTCCTGCGTGATTACATTCACTTTTCATGAGTGAGATCTATCTACACACCATTGGGCATGGTTGCTTTGCATATAATTCAGAATCTTCTTGGCAACATTTACTTCCTTTCCCATGTGCCTCCGGCTGCAGTGTCAAGCATAGATTTAGATATTGGGTTAAGAGAGTTATAAAATAAGTGGAGAATTAAACACTCTTCCATCCCATGGCTAGGACAGCTCATTACAGCTTCCTTCATTCTTTCCCAAGAAAGTGCTAGTAGCTCGTGATCTTCTTGTCTAAAACCTATATTATTTGATCGAAGTTGCATAGTCTTAGCTAGAGGGAAAAATTTAGTCATCAATATATTAATGCATTCCTCCCATGAAGTAATAGTGCCTTTAGGCAGAGCTAGCAACCAATCCTTTTCTTTTCCTCTAAGTGAAAAAGCAAATAAGCATAATTTAATAGCATCGGGGTTAACATCTTTTATGTGCATCATATCGCATATTTCAGTAAATGTATTTAAGTGCAAACCTGATTTTTTAGCAGTCGAACCTGCAAATTGGTTTTGTTGAATCAAACTCAAAAGGTTAGTCTTAATTTCATAGTTCTCCGATGAAACCCTAGGCTGAGTAATACGTGCATGAATAAAATCATCATTGAGAGTAGCATACTCCCCAAGATTCTTTTGTGCCATAATAATTATCTTTTTGGTATTTTTAGGTTTAGAGAAACAATTAAACAAGTAACAATTTTTTAAGGGTTTTCAAGTAGATAACAAAAAGTAAACTAGTAATAATAATTAAAACAAACACAAAATGAATAAACAAGGTCTCTAGTAACCTCAACACGATAGTGAAAATGCTTCCCCAGCAATGGCGCTAGAAAAAGGGTTGATACCTTTGATTTGGATTATTGATGCAGTATAGTAGTTTTTCCCTAGAAATACCTAGGTTTATCGAACCTTGGAAACAAATGCTAAAAACAAATCCGAGGAACTTCTACAAGACATGCTTATTAATTTTGTTTTTCGTTTACCGGATCTTTCCAGTTTACTATGTATCTTTTGGTTGTTTTCAATTATGGAGATAGGGCAGGGTTAAAGATCCACCTACAACTATGCATATGAAATGTGATAAAAAGAAGATTAAGCACAATCATGTGTAAAGTGATCTAATAGTAATAGGAATTGTAGACAATACATCCTTATCTACAAGAGCCCCTAAAACCATAGGTTACAATAGTCTTTTGGTCCAACCGTCATACCAAGAAACCATGGGTTACAATGATTTTTAAGTAAAACAAACCAAGCATTAAGATCACTGATGTTACCGTTGATCCCAAGCGGATCACTAAGCGAATACCATACCCCCTCTTGCTATCATAGAGTTTTCGCATATCACCTCACACCTTGATCAATCTGTGGGGTCTTGGGTATCTACAAGTCCTCGGATCGAGGTAGACACAAAGATACAAGATAACATAGCTCCTATTCAATCACTGCATAATATTCCCATAATATTAGATGCACATAGATGATGTGAGGCTTCACCCAACCCGTAGCCTGTGAGGACTACTTGCTCATAATAACAAGATCAACAATATAAATCATTGTTAAAATACTTAAATTGAAATCAAATATTCTTACAATGGTCACCAATTCGCAAGAAGATCTCTATTACAAGATAATGGATATGGCTATGGAGGAGGTAGGAGATGGATGTGATGAATTAGGGTGGAATGGATCTGGATGGCGAATGGGTTATGTGGCGGCTGCAGGGTGCATCTCTCCTCGAATGGTGTCGCCTCCTTCACATAACTAGTTGTGTTTGGCCTAAGGAAGGCTCTAAGGTGTAGTACGTGTGGACTGTACGGGCGAGGTTTGTCCGTACCAATGCTCGTTACATGTCCTAGAAGCGTATTTTTGCCCCTGGTTGACTTGGTTGTGTTGGCAATGACATATTCTTCAGAAATTGCTCCTGGTCTCGTCATAAAGGCATGATTTTCTGAACATCACAAATCAAGATACAGATTTGCACATCTTTTCAATAATTAGTCATTGTTAGCAAGGTAGAGAGTTATTTATTCTATTACTTGACTTAAAATAAGATCTAAACACAGATAAAGATGGTTATATTTCACAGCCATCAGTACATCACGTTGGAGAGGTGTGATATCCCATGAAGGATTTCTCCATGCCAAGAAGGACACCTTATTCTTGGAGGCTATCCCGTTGAAGGAATAACCACTTTCCTTATGGCTACCTTTTCCTCCACTCTAGAGATGGCAAGATCCACAACCACTTTACAAGCTCCTCGAAGGAGAAGCCTTGGCCTCTTCACAGTCTTTCATGAAGAGGACACTGCGACACCAACCACCAAGCCAACTAGGAGGTCATTGTCCAAGAATAACAAGCTCACGGACTCTCACTCAAACATATCATAATGGAGAGCTCAACACTTATGCAAGAACACTAAAGGTGTTCAAATCCTTCACACTCAAATCTTGCCAAAGAAAAAAGTGCTAGGGATGAATTAGAGTGGAAGAACAATGATGGAAATCAATAATAAACTCCAAGATCTAGATCCAAAAGGTTCCCCGCACTTAGAGAAGAAATTGTTTGGTGGGGATTGCAGATCTAGATCTCCTCTTCCAAAGCCCTCAAAAAGATGCAAGAATCCTAGGAGGTATGGGAGAGGAAGAAAGCTCAAAGTGGCTAACAATAGAGATCAAATTCGTGCTTAAGAACCCTTACATAGACTAGTGGGGAAGAAGCCCTTTTATATGAAAAGCAAATCTGACCGTTGAGGCCAAAACTGAGTAGCCCATGCAAAACAAGCAGTAAATATGGTGGCATTGGACCATGCACCGAATGAATCAGTGCCAGCCTGATGGCAACAACTCCGTGTGTACCAACCCATTGGGACTCCAAGTGCATAGTGTTGTAACAAGCATCTTTTCCCCACAAGGGTGACTCGAGGGTTTATATTGAACTCTTAGGGAATTGGCTTAGAGACTCTCTTGTTTTCTTCTTCAAGCAACCTACGAAATAAGTTATTTTCCTTGTGTCCTCATCTCCACCATGTGGTTGTCAAGCACAAGGTTTCATATTAGTAAAAATAAAATTACTATAAATAAATAAAAGTAAAAACAATCTATAATTAGGCAAGAAAGTAAAAACAATAAGGTAAAGATCTTTTTGGTTTTTTTGTGTTTACTAATAGTAAAAGTGTTTTTATGTTTTGAGATTTAATTGGTGCAGCAAGTATAAAAGAAATGAAAGTAGATTGGAGTTGTGTTTTCTTATGATAAAAGTTGGACCGAGGTTTCATGGGTTCACTTGTCTATTCTACAATAAAGTGTAGTGGCATAAAACAATTAATAAACAATACTATATTGTTAAAAACTTCATTATGTGTACGATAACCATGGGAACCACATCCTATCATAAAGATGATGCAACACATCTCACTTATACTCCTCTAAAAAGGGATACTCCAAGCAATCTAGAATTAAGAACAAAAAGAGTATAGTCTTTGATACTTTGAGATGATGTTTGAATCACAAATATGCTACCTTGAACAAACAAGATCATATAAGTTGTCACTAGACAATAATAACACATGCATTCACTTTATCCCTAGTGAGGTAACAAAATAAAAGTAAAAACCATAGTAGATCTTGAATTTATTGTCACTATCCAATCACTACCACCATGTTAATCCATCAAATACACATGTTACCCCATACATGCCCTCTCATGCATGCTGGATCAAAACAAGTAATAAATAACGGGGTACATAATATGCATCTACCAATACATCTCACACATAATAGAAATCAGATCTCAAATATGAACTAATAGAATAAAGATCCACCACATAGGAATTACATATATGACCATAATCATCTTGGGCATCTCATATGGTACTAGAACAATGATAGATCAAGAGATAAATAGATCAAGCTACTACCACAAACGCATAGTCTAGAGGTGGACTACTCCCTCTTCATCATGGTGATGAAGTCGGAGATGTTGGAGAAGGTTGAGATCCCACCGGAGGCGGTTCTGATATTTCACCCTCCAATCTTCGTTGGTTTTATCTCTATTTTGGTATTTCTATGTTTCTAAGCCGCCTACTGTAACATCCCAATTTCGTCAACCCTGATTAGTTGACCAGAATGCAAAAATCAGGGGGAACAAAAACTTTTCCTTGCTTAATGTTGAAGTGTTGCTTGTTGTTTAGGTATTCTTATGCATATGAATGTGTATTAGATGATATACTCCTTACCTTAACACCAGTTGAAAAAAGCTACTTCCCAATAACAGTCTCGGCTTAATTTCCATATTCTCAAATGTTCTGGCATTTCAAAACATGAGCCAAGATGCTTATGTAACCAAAGCTATTTTGGTAGCTTCTATTGACAAAACTATGGAGAGATAGTTAATATAATCTCCTTATGTTTTTAAGACAGAACCTTCAACTACTCTTACCTCTAGGATCTCCAAAACCTTTTTGTAAGCTTTTGAGTCCTACTCTTGGTAGAGATACCAAGGACCTTACCTTGTTCAAACTTCAACCTAGTTCAAAATACCCATCCATACCTCAAGCTAAGCTTGGTGGTAAGCCCAGTAGTAGTTGATTTGTTTGTAAGATGAGTTGCCTTGATCTGCTGCTCGATTTGTCTGCTTAGGAGATAGTATGAGTACTCTAGGAGCTCATCCACTAGGATAAAGATACTTGAAATCACCACACCCTAAGCAAGAGTACCCTCTGGATCTAATCTCTATCCACCAGGTGATCATCTAAAACCCCTTACCCAGATCAATTCTGTAGTGATCTATTCTAGAAGCTTCCAAGTCAATGAAGACCAATATCAAGCATGTATCCCTTCTACTCAATCTACTCTTCAACCACATTCACTTTATTATGCTTTGGATAGTTTGCAACCCATCAAAATCATCTCCACAAACATTCTAGTCAAAAACCCTAAATCTGCCAAATTTGGCTAAGTCTAGAAATCTGTTTCCAACATCACCTTTTTGGATGTCTCCCTTTCTCAACCCTTGTGAATTTTAGGTAAGGCACCTGAACCATATTGTTAACCATCCTGAGTACTACCAAGGCCCACTCTTGCCCTTGGCTAGATCATCCTCCTACCCACTTGTCCTTGATGATTTTGTAGACAATAAAATAACTATTCCTGCAAATCTAGTCAACATGCCTACTTTGATAGAAGATCACACCTCCATCCCACCTTCTATGGACCAACTCTTTGCATGGTTGTGCTCTACTCATATAGGTCTACCAACATCTACTTCACTTATTCCAAGTGGATCCTTGTGCTGCCTAAACCCACAAGGTTTTGAAGGCTAGTGGATAATCTGCCTTAGCAGGCTTATTTTATTCAAAGTTTGAAAGCATGTCTTGATGAGCTCAAGCAGGATCAAGCTCAAACCTCTACACCCTAGTGATCTACATCCCTTGGTCTATCCATCCATATATCCCATGCCCCAAGGGGAGCTCTGAGCTCCAAGATCCAACATGGTTTTGATGGTATGAAATTAACATCACCCTAGATCCTTAATCTAGGGTATTCCACCAAAATCAACTTGGACTCTCCAATACCAAGGTTTAAAATGCTTGCTACACCTTTCCTACATCATCTACCTTGATCATCAAGTTTTATCAAATATTTTCCATAATTATTATGGCCCCAAATCCATTTAACTTCTTTAATAGACAAATTCTTCAAAACCTCTTCCATAAGGGAAAGTTTGGTTTTTACCAAAACACTTCCCCAACTCTAAGAACTTTTGTGATCCATACACCATACCCTATCACCCCACTTCAAAAACAAGTATTTTTGAAGAGCTTTGTTATTTCTTCTTGCCCATTTTCTTAAATGGCTAAATTGGAATAATAATTGTTTAAAATACTTTTAAGCCTCAATAAATCCCAATAAAATTCCCTAAGGTGTAATATGGTATTTGGGACCATCTCACATCAAGAACTCCCCTTGTCCAAAGTAAATTTATCAAATGATCTTCTAGAAACTACTTATGCAGTTTTTGAATAAAGGGATTTAAGTGGACTTTAAATCTTTAGAAAAATCCCAAATAATTCTTGGATATCTACCTTGACCTAATTTACCTACCAGTACCATCTCCCTACCTTGTCTTATAAAAAATATTAAACTTCTTTCACAAGCCCCATTTGATCAAATGTGTCAAACTAAGTAATTAGTGGCCTAAACCAAATTAAAATCACCACCAAGGCTCACCCCCACTCACCACAGCAAACACCATCTCCTCTGGTCGTGATTACTGTAGCTGATCACTGTAGCATGCTTGTCCTCTAGTGCTTGGACACTAGTTCTTAGCCTCATATGAGTGTCTTGCCTTGCAAACTTCTCTTCCCCTTGCAGCCGAGGCACGCTGCTCTCTCTCTACCCTCAGCCCCTACGAGAAACCACTCCCACACCCACAACAACCTCCCCTGGTTTCCCTCCTCTCCTCCCATGCCCAATGGGACAAGTCCACCATGAGCCTCCCCTTCGGTTTATAAGGGCCAGAGACCACCCCGCACTCCCCCTGCTGCTCATTCACCCCCTCTGCTCCCCACTCATCTCCCCCGAACCCCCACTCACTCTCCCCAGCTCTGTCTGGCCGGAAGGAAGAAGGAGAGCCAGCCTCGGCCTCCTCTCCAAAATGGAGCCTAGAGCTCTCCCCTCTGCCTCTCCTTCCATGCATGTCACCGTGCGGGTTCCCCTACCCTCTCTAACCCCTTCCCCTGCTGTTTTCCCTGCTAGGAACGAGCCCAGCATGCAGCCCCGACGAGCACCGAAGCCGTCTATGTCGGCGCTATCACCACGACGTTGTTTGGAACAGAACCTCGTCGCCCCGCCCATCCCTGAGCTCGTCGTGAAGCGCCGCGTCGCCCCCGCACCTTCCCCGCCGCCGACAAGCCCCCAGGTGAGCCTCCCGATGCCGCCCCGACCCTGTTAGGGTTTCCCCTCATCGGCGTTGTGTCTGGGGAGGACGATGACCGCTGGCCGTCGATCCGAACTTGATCGGACGGCCAGGGTTGCCCCATACCCCTTTGGCGCCCCGTGTGGCTGACAGCCGGGCCCCGCCGCGGGGGATTTAAACCTCCTCCCGCGCGTGGCTCGCCCCTGGGATGGGCTGATTTCCCTATGCGGCCCACCTCCCTGCTGGATCTAGCCCGGCCACCCCTCCCCCTTTCCTTTTGTTCTGGATAATTAGAGATCTGCAGAAAAGCCTCGCAGTTTAATTCAAAATAAAATTGAAAAATATCTCTTTTTGCCCAGATTCAATTTTTGACATGTCCCTGTATGTTCTCTCTAACATGCAGAACCAACCCTAGTACAAAAAGGTCTACCAATAAATTCTAGAAATAAATATACAAACAGGTACCTATTCTAGTAAATAAAATCCCCAGAGAACCATCCTCATACAAATGTGGTGAAACAAACCTTACCTGGTAGGTATTCCCCATACCTTCTATCTAGCTTTGGTCCCATGTCAGTTTGAGCTCTGGTCCGCCAGTAGCAAAAATAACAAAAACAGGGAATTTCTGCCTTTAAGATTTTCTCTGGGCCAAATTAAAATAGGTACTGACCTAAACCCAACTCTCCTAGTTTCTAAAACATAAGATCTCTCAAAATCCAGGAGCCCATAATTTTCTAAGCCCTAGTTGATTTTTTCTGAATTAATCTGTTCTGGGCTTAGTCAATTCATTAGTTAAATCACCACAGTTGTTCCACAACTCCAAACAAGGTGATTCCAATTTCTACAGAAAGGTATTCTAAATACCTACCATGTGTCCTTGGAATCAAATCAAAAGCTACTGTAAATAATTTTTGGGAATTTCCTAAGGGCATTCTAAATACCTACTGTAAATAATCTGGTAAAAAAAAGACAAGCTGTCTACAGAACTGCCTTTGGGAATTTCCTGAGGGTATTCTGGTAATTATTTTGGAGTGGTTCCAACTCTCAGTAAACAAGTACATCAAAACCTACCTAACCATCCAAGGAAATAATTTTTGGAGCTCCAGAACCTTCCTGATGAATTATTTCCTAAAACTAGAGTCTTGTTCACTATAAAAATCACTATAAATCTTTTTAATTGATAAAATAGTGAAACCACTTTTGTTGGCTTCATCTTATCAATACCTATCTATTGTTATCATGTTTTTACCATGGTACCATACAGAATGTGGTCTTGTCCAGAAATCCATCTCTTAGGTAGTTTCTAGACTTTAAATCCTAAGGGGTTTTCATCCCCTTCTCCAAGACCATCTCAACCTCCCAAATCCAATCCTCTAAAAAACTATAGAACCTTAATTGGAGTTTATTCAATTGCTTGTTTGCTGAATGGTAATGGTGCTTGTATGCCTTGTGTTGATTGTGGCTTGGTTTGCTTGCATGTGTTGTCGGGACGACGATAGTTGCGATGAAATCGGAGAGCAGAAGAAGTGGTATTTATAATTGGAATTGGTATTCTGGGGTTATCTAAAGAGGAAGTCCAGGGACCTATTTCCATATTGCTGATCATCAGGCAAGCCACGTTCTTGCTCATAAGCCTTGTCCTACTATTTTACTTATGCATTGTCTATTATTTGTGAAACTGCATTGTTTTTATTATTTGTTGATGAAGATACGGTAGTGGTTTGGCTCCTCCAAACCATTACACTTTAGTACTACTAAGTACAACCCCCTTGATGATACCTATTTGTCCATAGTGGAATAGATGGTGTATTTACACCATAACCCTTTGGAGACCCTGTTTTAGCCGCAGCAAAGCTGGAGGATGAGAAGACCCGGAAAAAGTTTTACCAAATGTTTTATGATAAAACCTTGGTGAGGTGGGACCTCCCAAGATATGTTGAAAAAGGGAGAAGGTTTTGTTTTACAAAAATGCTGAAGAAAAGATGGAGGAAAAAGGTTTACAAAAACGCACCTGGTTCTTTGCAGTCTAGCTATAACAACTTAAACCCGTGCAACCACACTACTCCTATATGGGAAGGGGCTTGACCTGAAAGTGGTTCTCTCTGATACCGGTGCCTCGCAACTACTACATAGGATCGGGGATCCCTGGAGGCTGGGCCTTCTCCAATAAAGGTGGGACCTAGAGAAGGAACGAAGGTTCGGCAGGCCTCCACGCGTTACTATGGGCCCCTCATTGAAAGTGCACACTCTCAAGGAGTGGAAAAGGCGCTCCGGTTGGTCCTCGCCCGACGTCCCGGTTTTGAGGGGAATAACACCCATAGGATAGGTGCTGGTGTTAAGATGGGATTATCCGGAAGGTCTCGTCTGGTTATCCGAAACCCGCATACTGATGTATGACGATCCGCGATAGTTCGCGGCGGATGTATCGGATCTTGTGGGTAAAGTGTACAACCTCTGCAGAGTGTAAATCTATTCGAATAGACGTGTCCGCGGTTAAGGACGGGTTGGACAAACTTCTGTAGAGCGGTGCTGGTTTTGTTTTCAAAAAGAATTTCGAAAAAGCAAAAGCTTTGAAACTGTTTTGACCATGGGATGGTCGGCAAGGATACCTACTTTGACCATGGGATGGTCAGAGAGGTATGGAAGGAGTTTGGTCGTGGGACGACCTGAAAACGGGAACAAATGGGTGACCCAGTCCTAATGTTTTTCCAAAACTTTTCAAAATGGTTTCTAAAATGGTTTACAAAAGTTTTCAACAAAGATATGTAGATGCTATATCTACAAGAGAAACTATTTAGAAAAGAACCCCTCTTGGAGCCCTCCTAATACCACAGCCATATTGCATATCCCCTTGTTATTACTATTCGCTTAAGGTGGTTTGCGAGTACATTCAAATTACTCATCGGCATTGTCCCTGGCTATTAACTTGGCCAGATCTCAAGAAGAAGGCGAGGATGGCGACTATGCGAGCTAGGACGTTCCCTAGTCAGTTGCTCGTAGGTTAAGGCATGGCTCGGGCTCTGCGCTTGATGAAGTCCGCTGCTGATGATTGATGTAGCCCTAGCGGCATTTACGTAAGTCTTGTAATTCGGTATATTCTCGGATGTTGTAATGATACATGTCGGTTATGTGCCACGACTAACTGATCATGGGATCGTGGTTGTATGCATAACAGGGATTCTCGGAGGATTAATTCGGGGGGCCCACACCTACTTCAAGATCATCATGGGGGGTCTTTTATAGGAGTTTTTAGGTCAAGGTTTCGAGGTTGAGATGAAGATGGATGGTTGTGGAGGCTCGAGGAGAGAACAAGCATAGGTGGCACGACCAAGGGTGGGGCTCGCGCCACCTAGGCTTGTGTGGGCCTCGGGCCTCCCCTCTCGTGGTTCTTGTGCTCCAGGTGCTTATCCTTGCAAAAAAATACTCCTCGAAAAATCCCAGGTCCATTTAACTTCGTTTAGGTCCCTGGAACTTAAAAATACGCAAAATAGGGTTTTCCTGTCCTGTAGAGTTAGAAAATAGATAAATAGGTTAGTAAATCCCCATAAAACAATGTAAAACATGAATATAACACCATATAAGTTGGAAATATGTAGGAACATGTATCAATAAACTACAAAGTTCATGTATGCATTTTACATGCATCAGCGTCCCAAGCTTAACATATGCTCATCCTCGAGCATGAAGGAGATAAAACTAACATGGACTTTGGAGTTTGTTTATATCATAAAGCATATGTCATGATCTTATTATGCAAGGTTACATATTTCATTCTTTTTGAAGAAGAACAATAAACAAATGAGCTATGAAGTGATACCTCTTATGAACTAACATGTATGCTTAACAATATGTTACTCATATAATAGCAAATTAAAGTACTATGGATCATTAAGCATATAAACAAGATAGGGTAAATCCTAAGTTTGGTATTTTAAGCTCATTTTTCTTTTCTTTTCACTTCTTACCTTTCTGCTTCTTCTTCCTGGTAATAGGTAGTAAGCAAGAAGTGCATGTGCTAGATCTTTGATGATGTATTGTAAGACAAAGTAAAATAAAGTTTTGGGATGTGTAGCTCATGTCAATGGTACTCATAAGAGTTAGTTTTCTATGCATATTTCATGATTATGGTTAAAGTAACATCAAATATGGTTCACATACTTGACCTCTTACAAGTTGAATGCCTCATGCCCATTGACTACAAGTACCAATAGCTTCACGCTACTCAACTTAGGACTTCCGTCATAATATGCATACAGTTCCAAACAAAGTGGCACTGAGATACCTCTTGCCCCTTGTACGGGGAGTCTTTGAGGGACTATCCTGTTGGGTCCGCAGCATAGAAAACAAAAAATTTCCTACGATGAGAACTACACGCCAAGATCTATCTACTAGGTACAGAGCAACGGGTGGACATACATCCATCGAGAACTTACCCTAGAAGACAACGAGTTTTGTTAACGAGTAGGAACTCGTGGTTGATGTAGTCGTACACTTGCCGATCTCAAGATCGAGTGGAAGTCCGAGCGCCGCAACTCAGCAGCGCATCTGTACTCGCACACACGTTCAAGCCACCGGACAACCTCCACCTCCTCGCTCCAGCGATCCAGCAGAAGCAGCACCTCCTTCCAGACGAAATGCCACCGGGAACATGTATCTCGCTAATTCGAGACCATGGGGGAATAATTCTAGAGGGGGAGAGAGATCCTTCACAAGGAGGTGTGAGGAAGAAGGAGGGAGAGGGTGGCCTTTTATGGGAGGAGGGGGGTACCCCCTCCATGGCCGGCGCATGGGGGTGACCCCTCACCTCTCCCATTCATGTGGTGGTAACCCCTCCACATTAAAATGCCTCTTCACATTCCCTTTTAAAGTCCCCACTTTAAATGCATTAAAATTCTCTAAGTTTAATGCTCTCTCATTTAATAAAACTTTTTTATTAAATTTATTCAGAATTTTGTTAATTACTTTAATTAACAAACATTCACAAATAACCCCTTGCAATATTTCAATATCACATGCAGAACCACTTTCTGCAATTTTACCCGAAACAATTTCCGGTTTCTATCGAAACAATTCCTGCGCTTTGCAATTCTTTCATCTGAAACATATGTGCTCCAAAATGGTGTCTGGTAACTCTTAAGTGTGTCACCCTACGGTTCACGAATAATGCAGACATGATTGAGACTCCTCTCAGATCAATAATCAGAAGCGGGACCTAGAGATCCATACTGACTCCTGCATATTCAACAATGACTTATGTGATCGTGAGAACCTTTAACGCTTGTAATTTAATCCCTTTGTCTCATGATATAATACATGTCCGAGATTCGATCATCGGTATCCAAATACCTAGTTTGATCTCGTTAGCGACATGCACTCTTTTCTCATTCCCGTGATATAACATTGTAGTGATCACATCACTTGCTTGCAAGCTATCTCAATGTGATATCACCGAGAGGGCCCAGAGCATATCTATCCGTCATCAGGATTGACAAATTCCGCTCTTGATCCATGAGCCTCAACATAACACCTTCATAGCACTGAACCCATCTTTATAGTCACCCTGTTACGGTGTGACGTTTGATGTTATCAACATACTCTTTTGGTGTTAGCAATTAACATGATCTCATGGTCTAAGGATAAAGATTACTTCATATGATGTTATAGAAATATAAACATAATGACTTGATCGTAATGCTATACTTCGAATGAATGTTCATCACATCATTTCACAAATGATGTGACCTTGTTATTAACAACATCCAATGTCCATGATCAGGAAACCTTGATCATCTTGTTAATCAACAAGCTAGTCTATAAGAGAGTCATAACTAGGAACCCTTTTTGTTTATTAAACACACATGTATTGATGTTTCCGATCAATACAATTCTAGCATGCAAAATAAACATCTATCATATATAAGGAATACATAATAACAACTTTATTATTGCCTCTCAGGGCATATTTCCTTCAGTCATTGCATGTGTGTTCTTTTCATTAAACCACACATGTCTCCACTATTGTCATTTCCTTCAGTCTCCCACTTGCACTAGAGACAATAATCTAGTTCACATAGTGATAAATCTAACACCCATGGAGTTCTGGTGTTGATCATGTTTTGCCCTAGGGAGAGCTTTAGTCAACGGATCTGCTACATTTAGGTCCGTGTGTACTTTACAAATCTTTATATCTCCATCTTTGACATGTTCGCGAATGGAGTGAAACCGACACTTAATATGCTTGGAATTCTTGTGAGACCTCGGTTCCTTGGCGTTGGCTATGGCTCCATTGTTGTCACAATATATCACTATTGGGACCAATGCACTAGGAACCACACCTAGTTCCGTAATGAACTCTTTCATACAAACCGCTTCCTGCGCCACTTCTGAAGCAGCAACATATTCCGCCTTCGTCGTTGATCCAGCCACCACAGGTTGTTTGGAAGTCCTCCAACTAACTGTTGCTCCGTTCAAGAGAAGTACGTATCCGGATTGAGACTTAGAGTCATCCGGATCAGTGTGAAAGCTAGCATCGACATAACACTTAGCGACTAGCTCTTCTTCACCTCCGTATATAAGAAACATATCCCTAGTTCTTCTCAAGTACTTGAGGATGATCTTGACCGCTATCCAGTGTTCCGAACCTGGATCAGATTGGTACCTGCTAGTCAAACTAATAGCATGTGCCACATCCGGTCTTGTGCATAACATGGCATACATAATAGAGCCTATGGCCGAGGCATAGTGGATCTTATCCATTATCTCTCTTTCTTCCGCCGTAGCCGGACTTTGAGTCTTGCTCAATGTCTTGCCTTGCAACATAGGTAAGAACCCCTTCTTACTTCCGTCCATATTAAACTTATTTAATATATTATCAAGGTATGTACTCTGCGATAGCCCAATTAGGCGCCTTCATCTATCTCTATAGATTTTAATGCCTAATATATATGACGCTTCACCAAGGTCTTTCATCAAAAATTTGTTGTTTTAGATAACTTTTAACACTGTTTAAAAGATCTATATCATTTCCAATCAATAATATGTCATCCACATATAATATCAGAAATGCCACATTTCTCCCACTCACTTTCTTGTAAATACAAGCCTCTCCATAAGTTTGGACAAATCCAAACTCTTTGGTCACCTCATCAAAGCGGAGATTCCAACTCCGGGATGCTTGCTTCAGTCCATAGATGGATCGCTGAAGTTTGCATACCTTATTAGCATCCTTAGGATCGACAAAACCCTTAGGTTGTATCATATACAACTCTTCTTCAATATTACCATTGAGGAACACAGTTTTGACATCCATCTGCCATATTTCATAATCGAAATATGCAACAATTGCTAACATAATCCTAACCGACTTAAGCATCGCTACGGGAGAGAATGTCTCATCGTAGTCAACTCCTTGAATTTTTCGAAACCCCTTTGCGACAAGTCGAGCCTTATAGATGGTCACATTACCATCAGCATCAGTTTTTCTTTTGAAAATCCATTTATTCTCAACGGCCTTTCGATCGTGAGGTAAGTCCACCAAGGTCCAAACCTGGTTCGGATTTCATGGCTTCTAGCCATTTGTTGGAATCTGGGCTCATCATCGCTTCTTCATACGTCGCAGGGTCATCGATTTCATCAACCATGAAATTCACAACAGGATTGCCGTACAGTTCAGGAGCTGCACGTGTCCTGCTTGACCTGCGAGGTTTGGTAGTGTCCTCTTTAGGAGTTTCATGATCTATATCATTAGCTCTCTCTTCATTAGGTGAAGTCAACTCCGAAACAACTTCCGGTGCTGCGCTACTCGCCATTTCATGAAGAGAAGGTTCAGTAACCTCTTCGAGTTCTACCTTCCGACTACTCACACCTTTCGCGAGAAACTCCTTCTCAAGAAAGGATCCATTCTTGGCAACAAAAACCTTGCCCTCGGATCTGTGATAGAAGGTATACCCAATCGTTTCCTTAGGGTATCCTATGAAGACGCATTTTTACGCTTTGGGTTTGACTTTATCCGGCTGAAGTTTCTTCACATAAACATCGCATCCCCAAACTTTAAGAAATGACAACTTAGGTTTGTTTCCAAACCATAATTCATACGGTGTCGTTTCAACAGATTTAGATGGTGCCCGATTTAAAGTGAATGCAGATTTTTCCAATGCATAACCCCAAAATGATAGTGGCAAGTCAGTCAGAGACATCATAGATCGAACCATATCCAATAAAGTACGATTACGACGTTCCGACACACCATTACGTTGTGGTGTTCCGGCAGGCGTGAGTTGTGAAACTATTCCACACTCTTTCATGTGTGTGCTAAACTCGTAACTTAGATACTCACCTCCACGGTCAGACCGAAGAAATTTGATCTTTCTATTACGATGATTTTCCACTTCATTCTGAAATTCCTTGAACTTTTCAATGGTTTCAGACTTGTGTTTCATCAAATAGATATACCCGTATCTACTCAAATCATCCGTGAAAGTAACAAAATAACGATATCCACCTTGCGCCGACACACTCATTTATCCACATACATCAGTATGTATGATTTCCAATAAATCTATCACCCGTTCCATTGAACCAGAAAACGGCGTTCTAGTCATATTGCCCATAAGGCATGGCTCACATGTATCAAATGATTCAAAATCAAGTTATTCCAAAAGTCCATCAGAATGGAGTTTCTTCATGTGTTTAACGCCAATATGACCTATACAGCAGTGCCACATATATGCAGATATATCATTATCAAGTTTAATCCTTTTAGCATCAACATTATGAATATGCGTAATACTACTATCGAGATCCAATAGAAATAAACCATTCAACACAGATGCATGACCATAAAAGATATCATTCTTATAAATCAAACAACCATTGTTTTCAGATTTAAAGGAATAACCACTTTGCATCAACACGATCCGGATACAATGTTCATGCTCAGTGCAGGCACCAAATAACAATTATTTAGGTTTATAACTAATCCCGATGGCATATGGAGAGGTAGCGTCCCGACGACGATCACATCAACTCTTGATCCATTGCCGACTAGCATCATGACCTCATTCCTTGCTAGTTGTTGCTTGTTCCGCAGCCCCTGAACCGAGTTACATATATTAGCAACTGATCCCGTATCAAATACCCAGGTGCTACCGCGAGTACTAGTCAAGTACACATCGATAACATGTATATCATATATACCTTTGTTTTCCTTGCCGGACTTCTTGTCCGCCAAATACTTGGGGCAATTGCGCTTCCAATGGTCAGTCCCCTTGCAAAAGTAACACTCGGTGTCAGACTTAGGGCTAGCTCGAGGTTTCTTTTCAGGTGCAGCAACATATTTGCCACCCTTCTTTCCCTTGTGCTTGCCTTTCTTGTCCTTCTTGAAACCGGTGGTCCTATTGATCATCAAGACTTGATGTTCTTTCCTAATCTCCACTTCTGCAGTCTTAAGCATTGACAGAAGCTCGGGAAGAGACTTCTTCATGCCTTGCATATTATAGTTCATCACGAAGCTCTTGTAGCTAGGTGGCAGATATTGGAGAACACGATGTATGCCTAAGTCAATGGGAATTTTTATTCCCAAGGACACAAGCTTATCAACGTACCCAGACATTTTGAGTACGTGCTCACTAACGGAGTTGTTCTCCTCCATCATGCAGCTAAAGAACTTTTCAGTAGCATTATAACTCTCTACGGCAGCATGGGTATCGAAAATCATTTTCAATTCTCCCATGGTATCAAAGGCATTGCCATTTTTGAAACACTTTCGAAGTTCTGGCTCTAGCCCATATAGTATGCCGCAATGAACTAAGTTGTGGTCCTCCTGACGAGTCATATAGACATTCTTTTCCTCGTCAGGGGCATCAAGAGCTGGTGGGGGGCCTAGCGGCGCATCTAGCACATATTGCTTTTGTGCAGCAGTGAGGAGAATCCTCAAATTCATAGCCCAGTTGGTGAAGTTGCTACCATTTCACAGCAAGTTTTTCTTTCTCCATGAACACATTGAAATTAAAAGCAGGTGGTGCCATCTACAACCGAATTTGTAAAGTTTATTTAGACTAAGTTTATGATAGAGTGAGTTCAACTAATCCAAATTACTAATGAACTCTCACTCAAAAATGACATCCCTCGTGTCCTTTTGGTGATTACATGAACCAAATCCACTACACCAAGTCCGATCATCACGTGAGTTGATGTAGCTTCAAAGGCGAGCATATATATGGGCCTCATATCAACTATATGACTCATGCTTAACCTTTCGGTCCGTGTTTCGAGGCCATGTCTGTACATGCTAGGCTCGCCAAGTAAGAACCTTAGTATTCGCGTGTGTAAAACTGTCTTACACCCGTTCCAATGAAAGTGTAGATTCAAGTACACCCGATCATCACGTGATGTCTCGAAACACGATCCACAGAATGGTGCATACTTAAGGAAGAACACATTTTTATCTTGATATCTAAATGAGGGATCATCTTACAATGCTACAAAAAGCGCCAAACTAGCAGTATAACATGCTAACATCTAATGTGTAAAGTGAGATGATATGGTCCATGCATTTGATCTCTATCATTTGCATCGTGGTATGATCTCTATCATTCCTTTGTGTGTAAGGCCAAGGTCTATGGAACTTACACGTTGAATGTGTTGTAAGAGTATATATCATACATCTACTTACAACAATACCATATCAATACACTAGCCCAACAACAATCTAAACTAGACGCCTCTAATTTACCAATTGCAAGTTTTACGTGGCTTAGGGCTTTCGGAGATAGAACCGTTCTTACCTGCGAACATGTACCACAACGAGGATAACCAAGTTATTAGCAACTCGTTGTAAATCAGATATTGACTATAGTAGGAGAGACAGACACCTGTCAGCCACTTATGCAAAACAAGTTGCATGTCAGTCGTGGAACCGGTCTCATGTACGATGACATGTAAGGTTGGTCCGGGCCGCTTCATCCCACTATGCCACCAATATCCAAAATACATAGAAGATGCAATAACATGATCATCATCGCCCATATATAAACATATGTGTACTACCCGTGCAAAGCACCTACGCATAGACCAAGCTCTGATACCACTGTTGGGTCCGCAACATAGAAAACAAAAAATTTCCTACGATGAGAACTACACGCCAAGATCTATCTACTAGGTACAGAGCAACGGGTGGACATACATCCATCGAGAACTTACCCTAGAAGACAACGAGTTTTGTTAACGAGTAGGAACTCGTGGTTGATGTAGTCGTACACTTGCCGATCTCAAGATCGAGTGGAAGTCCGAGCGCCGCAACTCAGCAGCGCATCTGTACTCGCACACACGTTCAAGCCACCGGACAACCTCCACCTCCTCGCTCCAGCGATCCAGCAGAAGCAGCACCTCCTTCCAGACGAAATGCCACCGGGAACATGTATCTCGCTAATTCGAGACCATGGGGGAATAATTCTAGAGGGGGAGAGAGATCCTTCACAAGGAGGTGTGAGGAAGAAGGAGGGAGAGGGTGGCCTTTTATGGGAGGAGGGGGGTACCCCCTCCATGGCCGGCGCATGGGGGTGACCCCTCACCTCTCCCATTCATGTGGTGGTAACCCCTCCACATTAAAATGCCTCTTCACGTTCCCTTTTAAAGTCCCCACTTTAAATGCATTAAAATTCTCTAAGTTTAATGCTCTCTCATTTAATAAAACTTTTTTATTAAATTTATTCAGAATTTTGTTAATTACTTTAATTAACAAACATTCACAAATAACCCCTTGCAATATTTCAATATCACATGCAGAACCACTTTCTGCAATTTTACCCGAAACAATTTCCGGTTTCTATCGAAACAATTCCTGCGCTTTGCAATTCTTTCATCTGAAACATATGTGCTCCAAAATGGTGTCTGGTAACTCTTAAGTGTGTCACCCTACGGTTCACGAATAATGCAGACATGATTGAGACTCCTCTCAGATCAATAATCAGAAGCGGGACCTAGAGATCCATACTGACTCCTGCATATTCAACAATGACTTATGTGATCGTGAGAACCTTTAACGCTTGTAATTTAATCCCTTTGTCTCATGATATAATACATGTCCGAGATTCGATCATCGGTATCCAAATACCTAGTTTGATCTCGTTAGCGACATGCACTCTTTTCTCGTTCCCGTGATATAACATTGTAGTGATCACATCACTTGCTTGCAAGCTATCTCAATGTGATATCACCGAGAGGGCCCAGAGCATATCTATCCGTCATCGGGATTGACAAATTCCGCTCTTGATCCATGAGCCTCAACATAACACCTTCATAGCACTGAACCCATCTTTATAGTCACCCAGTTACGGTGTGACGTTTGATGTTATCAACATACTCTTTTGGTGTTAGCAATTAACATGATCTCATGGTCTAAGGATAAAGATTACTTCATATGATGTTATAGAAATATAAACATAATGACTTGATCGTAATGCTATACTTCGGATGAATGTTCATCACATCATTTCACAAATGATGTGACCTTGTTATTAACAACATCCAATGTCCATGATCAGGAAACCTTGATCATCTTGTTAATCAACAAGCTAGTCTATAAGAGAGGCATAACTAGGAACCCTTTTTGTTTATTAAACACACATGTATTGATGTTTCCGATCAATACAATTCTAGCATGCAAAATAAACATCTATCATATATAAGGAATACATAATAACAAATTTATTATTGCCTCTCAGGGCATATTTCCTTCATATCCATACTCAGATGATAAGACAAACATACAAATGGGCATTCTCAATAATTATTTTTATTTACCATTTCATAGGTTTTTATTTAAAGTGATTCTTTGAATGCCCATGCTGTAAATTTCCACCATGATGCATAACATGGCATAGATTAGTGTCTCAATGCTCCCTCTAATGCATACTCGAAAATATAACTTACTCCATCTTATTTCACATGGTAGGTGATGAGTCCTATTTTGAAGCATATTTACCTTATGTTTTTGCACAAGTAGAGTAGGGTTTTTGGTATTTTACTACACTCACGCGCACCTTTTGTCCTTTTTCCAACAGGGTCCCGAATTATTAAGTCTTTTGTTAATATATCAATTGGGAGTGTCATGTTATGCAATAATATGATATTTCTAAGTGATAAATGTCATTTAAATGATTTTTCCACGCACGTGGGACAAGAGAGGATGTAAAGAAAAACTACTGAAGGTTTAATGACCATCGGTACGGGCGGAGATTTGCTGTACCGTCCTCCCATACCACCTTATAGGACGTCTGCCTTGTCAAATGATCTCACCACGCAAAGATGGATTTGAGATCCGACATTCACAAAAACTTCCAGCCTCGAAACACCGCACCAGAGAGGGATATGGTGGAGGAACTAGGAAGAGATCGAATCCCTGCTACTTAACGGATTGTTAGAGGATATCACATCATCCCCTTCATCATCAACCACTACACCTCCATCACCATTATCATTCCCCTCTATCATCCATCGGATCTTGTTGTAATTCCAATACAACTGTGGTTTGTACTAGATTTACCTTTGCACTTTCAATCCATCCATATGAATATGATGATATTGTTGATTGCTTCCATGTGTGAGTAGATTCCTTTGTTCTTGGGGAGATGGAGAAACCCTAGCATTATTATGAAATGAAATAAAGATGATTTATTAATTTGGTCCATGATCCATTGATCTATGATATTGTGTTAGATCTCTCTCTTTACATGGTATGTGAAGTTGATCACATAGAATTTTCCCTCGAGACTAAAGAGAGGGAGATACCTTTGGGACATGTATGGGAGTATGTCTAGTGTTACTTTGTGACTATAATCATTGGCTTATAACCTACACAGTCCAAGGGGAATTAAGGGAGATTCACTAAGCTCATTACGATATCCATGGAAAACCCTTAATTGTGGTGGTCTATAGGAATGATTGCTCACATGCATCGTAGTGGTTATTTATAGATGACCTCGATACCTGACTGAAGAAGCGATTGCTCATGAGTCTTGTAGTGAACATCTTAGTATGGAGCTCTCTCCACACATGCCATGATGGAAGAAATAGACTATCCTAATTGTGCATAATTGTCATATGCTAGTGGTGTATCCTACATCCCCGAGAACATTTTAGCCTTATTGAGTTTAAACACCATTTTCCAATGCTTTCATTACTTTTTTACTTACTTGCTTTTATTACTTTCTTGCACACAAACACAAAACCTTTCAAACACCCTTTACTTGAAATCAAAGGCTGCTTACAAGTATCCTTTGGTAGATAGTGACAAGGGGCATAAAGACCTTAACCAAATAGCTCTATGTGGGTTCGATACTCTTATTTATAAACTAGCTAAATTGATTTGTGATCTTGCAGTCATCAAGCTATTTTCTGACACCATTACTGGGGAGCTAATTGCTTTTGGTCTTTGTTCTTAGTTGCTAATCCTACGAATTGTTTTACTAAAGTTGTTTACTAGTTTTAGGTCAGCACCATGACTAGACTCGGGCCGATGAATCATCTTTATGCAACTAAATACCTCATGAAGTTTAATAGAGGACTCGTTAAGGAATTACCGAGTGGGAGCGAACCAGAATATGAGGTTAACCCTCGTTTTATCGCTATTATTAATGAGAAAACTTTTGCAGGAGTGATCCAGATGGGGATACTTATAGTCATCTAATGCATTTTACCAAGTTATGTTGGACACTTAAATTGATAGGCTATTCTGATGATGAATTGAAACTTAAATTGTTTAGCCAATCTCTAACCAACACTGCTTTAGCTTGGTATAGAATTTTCCCTGCAGAGAAATTTGATACTTGGGAAAATCTCAAAGTAGAATTTTTATTTTAATTCTTTCCCAAAGTTAAGACTGCTAATGTAAGGAGGGCAATCACAAATTTCAAGAACCGCCTAGGAGAAGGTTTGGTAAGAGCCTTCAAAAGGCATAAATCCATTCTTAATAGATGTCCCCATCATGATTTACCTAAATGGTACATTTTTACATATTTTTTATGCAGGACATAATCAAGAGATCAAGTGTGAACTTGACACTAATTCTGGAGGTTCTTTTATGGACCTAACTATAACTAAGGCTTGGAACTCTTAAAATGAATTTGTCGCAATAGAGAAACTTGAGGATTTGATTTAGGCGGTGAAGGAGGGATATAAATTAAATATGATTGTCTCAGTGCTTATAAGGAATCCAGTAAGGTTAAGGAAACTGCTAATGAACTTCAACTTGATGATGACATTATCCTGCAAATCCTTCAGTCTTGTACAGAACATATTGAAGCTCCAACGAAAGATTGGCTTCAACATACTCCACCACCCAAGCAAGTTGAAGATTTTGAGATGACAATTGTGGGCCCTGTAGAGCCATTAAATAAAAAAGCACCTTATGTTGAACCCCTTCCTTTTCCAAGGACATCGAGAAAACATATGGTAGCCCAACAATTTGAAGAACAACTAGAAGAGGAAAGAATGATCCTAAAGAAGCTAGAGGAACAGGCAAAAATAGAAGAAATTAATTAAGAAGGCATGCAAGCAACAAGTGATAAAACTAAAGAAGATATATTGACCATGTTTGCACATTGCAATGTAATTGAGCTAGACACCGAAGCTTCTCAATTTGTTGAATGAAAGGTAAAATCTAAAGATATTGGTAAACCTATTCTTCCTTGCACGTTTGGTGAATCTTCTTACTATGGCCTTTGTGATATTGGAACATCTGTTAATGTAATCCCTTATAATTATTATCTGAAAATTCAAAATGAACTCAACCCAGCTAAATTAGAAGATACTGATATGACAATTTTGCTAGCAGACAAGACACTCAGAATCCCTATGGGAATAATTAGAGATGTTCCAAGTTGTATTGGACCTTACAAGTACCCTATTGATTTTATACTTATTGATATGCCTATTGACGTTTATTGTCCTATTATTTTTGGAAGAACATTTCTGAACACCACAGGGGAAATAGTGATTTCAAGAAGGAGACGGTATCTCTGAAGTTTGGCGAGGATGAAATGAACTTCCATTTCTCTAAATTTCATCAGAGGCCAACTATTGAGGAGTTTGAAGAATATGAACATGACCAAGAAGAAGAAGGTAACATTACTAGTCTTGCTACTATGTTTATTGAGACTCCCAATGATAAGTTAGAAAGGAGCCCTGTTGAGAATGATAATCTTCCTAAAGATATAGATAAAATGGAAATTGATGAATATCTTCAACCCCTATAGTTGATCCTAAAATGAATCAAATCTATGAGACACCCATAACAAAAGGCGATGAGGAGCTTCCACCTCCGACATTCAAAACCCTTCCTAAAGAACTAAACTACAAGTTTCTTGATGTCACTAATAAATATCCTATTATTATAAGCTCTAACCTTGCTGAAAAGGAAGAAGAGAATTTAATGATAGTCTTAAGAATGCATCAAAAGGCTCTCGATTATTCAATGGATGACTTGAAAGGGATTAGTCCCTTGATAGCCACTCATAGAATATTTATGGAAGAAGGAGCTCAGCCGGTTGCAGATTTCCAATGGCGACTCAAACCTCATATGAAAGAAAAGGTGAGAAAAGAGGTAATTCGCCTTCTAGATGCAGGTATAATCTTCCATGTGGAGGAAAGTGACTCGGTAAGTCCTGTTCATTGTGTTCCGAAGAAAGGTGGGCTCACTGTTGTCCCAAATGAACATAATGAGCTAGTACCTACTCGAACTATCATTGGTCATAGGATGTGTACTGATTATAGAAAACTTAACAAGGAAACTCGAACGGATCACTATCCTTTACCATTTATGGATCAAACTTTAGAGACACTTTATATGCAATCTCATTTTTGTTACTTAGATGGGTATCCTTTACCATTCCTTGAGCGACCTCGCAATGGAGCCATGCTATCCTGTGAGGTAGGACCTTCTATGGGCTAGGGTGAAAGAATCCCTAGAGCATATGGGTGTCATGCGCGAGGTTGTATCCCGCATCGCTGGATGGTGGACCGCGTACGTGACATAGGCCCATTGTCAGCTTACGTGTTCAGGACCGGTCTCTATGAGAGGCATTCCCGGTGAGACACGCCTCCGCACCCTTCAGGTACGGGGCCCACCGAGAACCAATGTGGCACCGTGAGCCCATGCTGTCTGTGGTTTCTCATTATGATGGGGCCCGCGGAGAATAGACGTGGCACCGTTAGCCCATGTCGGACGCGGTTTCTCGCAGACTTAGGACCCGCAACATGCCGACGTGGTGGCTTAAACACATGCCTGTTGTCAGATTAGACTGTAGACGATGCGTTTTCTCACAGACATACAACCCAGCTGGGGGCATAGATCGTAGACGTCCATGGGTTCTCACAGCCAGAATGTACTAGGGGGACCGTTGATATACGAGTTGGTAGAGTACATCACAGTCATACGAGGGAGGGTTCACATCTATATCGTGTTGTGTGGCCCACTAATAGCCGATCTGGCAGCGTAGATCATAGGCATTAGCGTGTTCTCGTGGTGGTATCATGCAGTTTCACACCATGGATAGCTTGGCTATGGATAATACCCCTCTGACATTTTTGTCTCCATGCAATGAGGTATATAATTTCTCTCTTCTTCCACTTGCCCTCCTCTTAGCTTTCTCTCCTTGCCATTCGCGAGTGATGGTCCAATGAACACACTCGATTCCGGCAACGCGAATAACTATGGGTATGAGCTGAAAGGGGACGGCTTTCGGAGAGCCGATGGTCCGCTAAATGACAAGACACGCATAGAGCACCTGGACTTCCACACTTCGGTGTGGTTGTAGCTTGGGTTTCTCTCTCGCGTGTTCCATCTGTTGGGTTCGCAGCATAGAAAACAAAAAATCCTATGATTTGAACAACTAACCACCAAGATCTATCTACCTAGATATAATAAACAGGTGGATATACATCCATAAATATCTTACCCTTGAAAACCGAAAAGCTTTGTTAACAAAATCTGATTTCGTGGATGATGTAGTCATACACTTGCTGATCTCAAGATTATGATGAAGTCCAACGAGTCCAGCAGGTCTAGCACCAGCAAGTCCAGCACCGTAAAGCAGTGGTGCATCCTTGATCGCACACACATCCGGTAACCCGACAACCTCCAAGTCCTCATGCCAGCAAAGCAGCGGAAGCAGCAAATCCTTCCAGAAAAAGCCACCAGAAACATGTATCTCGCTAATCCGGGACCATGGGGAATTGCTAGAGGGGGAAGACAACCTTCACGAGGAGGTGGTGCAAGAGGAGAGGAGCAATGGGGCTCCTTTTATAGGGGATGGGGCGCAACCCCATGGACATGGCTGGACGGCCATGGTGGGTGGCCCCACTCCTCCCTCATTCATGTGGGTGGAGCTTCCACTAAGCCCACTCACATCAATTCAACTCCATTCACTTGCATTTAATGTCCACTAAATTAAATGCATTTTAATCTTTAAATAAAACACTTTTATTTATTTTATTCAGATTTTTTTAATTACTTTAATTAACAAACATTCACATAAAACCCCCTGCAACATTTCAATATCACATGCAGAACCAGTTTCTGCAATTTCACCCGAAATAATTACAGTTTCCATCGAAATAATTCCAATGCTTTCTTAATCTCTCTCTGGTATCTTATTTGCTCAAAATGGTGTTGGTATCTCTTAAGTGTGTCACCCTAAGGTTCTCGAATAATGTAGACATGATCGAGACCCCTCTCCGATCAATAATCAACAGCGGGACCTGGAGATCCGTACTGACTCCCACACATTCAACGATGACTCTAGTGATCATGTGAACCCTTAATGTCGTAACTAAATCCCTTGGTCTCGCGATATATTACATGTTCGAGATTCGATCATCGGTATCCCCATACCTAGTTTGATCTCGTTGCCGACAAGTACTCTTTTCTCGTTCCCGTGATATAACATTCTAGTGATCTTATCACTTGCTTGCAAGCTATGTCAATGTGATATCATCGAGAGGGACTAGAGTAAATCTCTCCGGCACCAGGATGGACAAATTCCACTCTTGATCCATGAGCCTCTACATAACACTTTCGGAGTATCTGACCCACCTTTATTGTCACCCTGTTACGGTGTGACTTTTGATGTTATCAAGTTATTCTTCCAGTGTTAGTGATTGACATGATCTCATGGTCTAAGGACTAAAGTTACTTCATATGTTGTCATAGCAATTTTAACACAATGACTTTGATTGTATTACTTTTTTCGGATGAATGTTCATCTCAACATTCAACCAATATTGTGATCTTGTTATTAACAACATCCAATGTCCATGATCAGGAAACCTTGAACATCTTGTTAACCAATGAGCTAGTTTATAAGATAGGCATGACTAGGAACCCCTTATTTGTTTATTAAACACACATGTATTAACATTTCCAATTTATACAATTATAGCATGCAAAATAAACATTTATCATAAACATGGAATAAGATAATAACCACTTTATTATTGCCTATCGGGCATATTACCTTCACCATCATGTCTAGATTTTGGGCAGTGGATACTTTGGTCATGGCACGGGTAGCTTCTTCGTCCGAGGCGATTGGAAGCACGACCAACAAGGACAAGCAAACAAGGTGTGGAGCATGGAAGCGCGAGTAGCGGAGCCTGTGAGCATGGAAGCATCAAAGCTGGAGGAGTTAGGAAGATAAGAGGGTGTGGAGAAATCCATCCGCATCTTTTAGGAAGGCATACAGTAAGCATGGTAAGAAATTGGTTTGCGCTCAGTCTTTTGCTTGCTAACTTTTTTCATGTTGTTCCATTGCTTGTAGATGAACAAGCGGATGGAGTTCCACGAAAGGCCAATTGATGTAGGTAGCAATGGACACGTCATGGACGGGACTACAAAGGTGACGATCCAGACAATCATCCTCTATCGGTAGACGATGCCACCGACAGCCGACTAATCCGGTGGATTATAGGTGAGTTTTCATGGCCGAGGATTTTTCTTCTTCTATCTGCGTTTCGAGCGTTAGTTCCTTTGTTCGTTTACATTGCCGCCGCCTGTCGTATGCCATGTCGTGCGTGTACATAGAGAGTAAATGGTTTGTGAGGTAGTAGCAGCGGAAGATGCGATGCCCCTGTAGATGACCGTGCGGCATCGATTGCCGTTGTCGAGGTAACATCACTTCCTTATTTTCCTTCGATAACAATGGGCGTAGAGAAAACCATTATTTCTATTTATCATTTTGCAGCTTCTTTCTATGATATTTATTATATCTAATGTTTTGTAGTTCTTTTGTGGCCTCATCTGCTTTTGCCATCATTTTAATGCAGGAGTTCTCGCATACGCGCTAGGTCATGTCGGTAGCGATGGCAAGACGTCTCAACTTCGACAACTATGTCCATCGGTGTGGATGACTAGGTCATGTCAGTGGCCACGCTAAGGCGTCTCAAACCCAACGACTATGTCCATGAGCATGGGCGACCACACATGGATAACTAGGAGAGAGAGCTAGGTGTAGGAAGATGTGGTAGACTATCATTTCAGATGGCACAGTAGTAGGATTAAGGCAGCGTTACCTCCTCTTTGTATTTTCCCACTATATAAGGGCCACTTCGCATATTCTCATATTCAAGCATGTACATGTATACTGGCCATGGGCCCTAGTTAATCTAAGTTGCTCATCCCCCTCTCTATTGCTTTTCTAGGTAAAGCATGTGTATATGCAAAGTAGTACGTCAAGTGTTCATGAGGAAAATAGTAGTATATGTCGATGTAAACATGGATATCCTATAAATCAGTACTACAAAATTAGCACACAACTATTCAGCAGTTGAGCAGTATAAGCAGCATCGTAGGTACCGTATCGTGACCGTGGGCGGGTTTCCTACGGTCGTACTCCACCTGTGGGAGGAAAGCATGACTATTTAGCTGTGTGTTTTTCTGTACACGATGGTTATCCTCGTATGATATGCATACGATGTAACACTGCACCATGATATTCCCAAGTCATCAATACACACATAGCAGTATTCCATGGTCATACGAACATCGTGCGGATATGGTCGTACGCATAGCAAGGTTCATTGACTATTCACCGGTTAAGCACGGTAAGCAGCGGCGCACGCACCGCAGCAAGGTCATGATTATCTCTTTTAAAGGCGTATCCTAGATGGTTGTTAGCATACGCGCATCTTTTGCACATACTGCCATACGTTCTGAGTAACTGGCGCACCCCGTAGTGCCCGCACGCCTTTTGAGTCACTAGAGTTTAGTTGTGCTGAAAGTCTACATGTGATAGCTGATCATGGAAATAGCCATCCCAGAACTTATTGTGCTATCTCTGTTTGTTGTGTATGTATTCGAGATTATTTAGTCCCATATCCCCAGGTTAAGGCTCTTTGGACTTTCTTATAAACCTAAAGAAGCCAACATATGGACCGGAAATAGTATCAGCCTTTGAACGAGCCTAACAACGTGTTTAGAGGATGGTGTTGTTTTATTTTTACATATGTAGCAAACGTGTGACCGTGTTAGTTTGTCTTTGATATGTACGTATTTATTTGTCCATCTTAGTGCCTACAACCGCGCCCCGAGGCACACAGAGATAAGTCTATTTGTATAATGAAGTATTTCCATTTCACGTCTTTTGTTGTATGAAAAGCATACATATAATCTTTATTCTTTCTAGTATTTCTCGAATGATGGTTTAGCAGACTTTTTAGGTATGATATACCATCAAACCAAATGAATCTAAGAGTTGTCATGTCGTAGACGTGTTGTCCCCGAGGGGCGCAACTAAGAACCACATCATAATAACTTGACATTGTTCCCAAAAAAGCTGTCGTTTAGAATGTGAGAACCTATATTTTCTCTTGCACGTGGATGTAGCGTGATCATATCATAAGGCATTCTGCCTACCGGCCGCTCCTCGGGGGGCATAGGGAGAAGTATTGTATAACATAACTTCAAGTGGTGGTATCATTATCTAAAAGTCAAACATGCAAAAGAAAATTATAAAACTAGATAAATATGCTCCAAGTTTATCTGTAAATCTTATGTTACTTAAAAAATAAAGTTTAGAGGTTTTCAAACTATGAGTGTAATAGGTCTAGTAGGGTATCTTGGGCATCCACAAGATTATGGTCTTCACCATTTTTGGATAGCTCATAGAATGATATTCCTCCATTTTCTGTGAAAAAACTTCAATACAAAACTTTTCTTCCCATCTCTTTTCTAAGAGGTGACATTGGTGGCACAAAGATATATTGCAAGATGCTATAGAACGATCATTTTTTTTTGAGATTTCCAGAGAGTATATTAAGTTACCAACATGAATATAAAATAAAAATATTCATAGAAAAGCATATTGACACTCAAAGCAATGACTTAATCAAAAGACATAATCTGTCCAAAAAAATAGCGGCTGCTGAACATAATTTTTTTGCCTACTTAAACATGTCAAGAATTTTGGCTGATTTGTTTTCATATAGAGGATAAAAAGTTGCAACTTCAATTTAAATATGAGCTCAATCGAAGTTACAGAACTCCGTAGATAAAGTTTTTCGTAAAAAGCATCATGCAAGAAACTACAATTCCCAATAGTTTTATCAACTTAATATCATGCAGATGGGTAAAATTTAGTACTTTAGTAAAATCTACAGAAGGTAAACTAAAATAAAACTCTCTTGCTACAACAAGAGTGCAAAAATAAAATCTAAAACAAAAACAAATGGGTTGCCTCCCGAAGAATGCTTTCTTTATAGCCATATAGCTAGGTTTACTTACTTGCTTTAAGATGAGTGGAGATCATAGGGTAGATTGTACCTTGATGTCTCCTTCTTCCTTGGAAATTGTTCCATGCACTTCTTATGGGGAAACTGAAACTTTACACACCCTTCCTTTGAATCAATGATAGCCCCTGTGGTTCTAAAAAAAGGTCTTCCCAAGATTATAGGGGTTTTACTCCCCATGCCCATAACAATCAAATCAACATGAGAATAAGTCATGTGTAATCCAACCATAACATTATTAACTCTACCTAAAGCATGCTTGGTATAATTATCAAAAAGTAAAAGATCTATAATGCATTTTCCCATACTTTTTAGTTCAAGAAAGTCATATAATTCTTTTGACAAAACTGAAACACTAGATCCTAGATCTAATATAGCATGGTGAGTTTATTTGCCAATAGTGATTAAGATCTTAGAGAGCCAAGCATCCCCAATCTCTAGTGGTATCATAACTTCATTATATATCTTTCTATCATTTTTATGACATAGTTTGCTATGTATGATCCAAATCATGCTTGATGTACATTAATAGAAGGATCATTAGATTTTTTTATAATACACTAATGAGTTCATGCAAGCTACAACTATCAAGATCTATTAGACGTTCATTTACTTCATTAAGCATTTTAAATTCCTCTAATTGCTTTGTTTTCTTTTACTACCCAAATTGTATTTTCTTCCTTTTCTGTCTCTTTTGGAATCTTAAAAACGTAATGTTTAGGACCTGCTTTAGGCATATCTTTGAAAGAAGCAGCTCCTCGGAGCAAATTACCTAGACAAGATATCCTATTTTCAGCCCTTGTAAGGTTTTTATCATCCTTTTTAATTCTTCCTCACAAATATTATTTTTTGCACAATAAAGGTCACCTTATCTTCTAGTTCTGGTATGATTCCTTTTGAAAAGAGTTCTAAATGGTCAGTATTCCTTTTATTAGGCAGGTTTTTTACGCACTCTTCAATTCTATTTCTTGTAGATGTAAGTAAGGTAGTAATATTTTTCATTTTCCTTACTATTCAAGTATAAGTTCCAAAGAGGTTTTTAATTTCTAACTAAGGACCTATAGGTGATGATAAAATAAAACTCCCTCCTATGGATAGATCTAAAGAATTTTTGTACCAGGGTTCCAATCCAAAGTAAAAAAATAGAGTACATCATTTATTCTCTACAAGGGATCTTCACTATGTATACCCAAGCATCTTTCAATGTTTCTCTAGAATTTTTCCTACTAGTCGAGGTGGCACTTAAGATAGGAATTTCCATCATAGATTTTTCTAAGTTTCCTTTGTTTGAAACCTCCATGTTTGCAATAAAAGTGAAGTGACACTATTTTTTATGGATTTTTGTGTTTAGTAGAAAGGTAAAAACTAGACTAAAAGTAAACAAACAAAATAAAAGACAAAAACAACACAAACAAATTGCTTTGTAAATCTAGAAGAAAAGAAAATCTCACAATGGTGTAACCTCCCCACGCTTGGGTGTTTGCAAAAGTTGGTGAAGATGGTGCCAAAAAAAGTTCTGATAGTTGCTGTGCTCCCAGACTTGGTGAAGATGCTACTGTAACTTGTCTCTTGCATTTCCCTAGTAACGGTGCTAGAAATTTTTCTTGATAGCAAAAACTTTGTCTGTACCAACTTGTTGGGACTCCAAGTGTAGAGTGTTGCAGCAAGCATATTTTCCCCACAAGGGTGACTTGAGGGTGTATATCGAACTCTAGGGGAATTGGCTTAGAGACTCTCTTGTTTTCTTATTCAAGCAACCTACAAAACAAGGTATTTTTCTTGTGTCCCGAACTCCACAGTGTGGTTGTCAAGCACAAGGTTTTATATTAGTAAACTGAAATAACTATGAATAAATAAAATTAAAAGAAATCTATAGCTAGGCAAGAAAGTAAAAAACAATAAGATAAAGACCTTTTTAGATTTTTTATGTTTTCTAATAGTAAAAGTGTTTTTGTTGTTTTAATATTTAATTGGTACAGCAAGTCTAAAAGCAACCGGACTAGATTGAAGTTTTTTTCGTATGATAAAAGTTGGACCGGAGTTTCATGGGTTCACTTGTCTATTCTCTCATAGAGTGTGGTGGCATAAAACAATTAATAAGCAATACTATATTGATAAAACTTCATAATGTTTATGATAAGCATGGGCATAACGTCCTATCATAAAGATGATGAAACACATCTCACTTATACTCCTGTAGAACGAGATACTCCAATCAATCTAGAATTAAGGACAAACAAAGTATAACCTTAGCTACTTTGACATCTAAAGAAATAATTGAAGGGAACCCTAGGGCCTCCCACAAAAATTAAGCATTTTCGGCTATTAGATCCTCAGACAAGCACATTGACCCACGAATCTGAGCCGTACACTTTGGGACTGGTCCAAGTGTCAGCGACCAAAGCTGTACGCTACCTGGTCATTTTAATTTTCCGTACCCCGCGCGTGAGAGCTGCCCGTGATTGGTGGGGATGTCAACCACAGCGTTGATCTCCCATTGGTTGTGCTCTTGTAACACAACTCGTGGGTGAAAACCCTATCCCGTGACCTCCTCCTCTTCATATTCCCTCGTCGCTGCCTATCACCTCCGTCTTCCTCTCCCAATTTTCTATCGCCGACTCTTGATCCGGTCGACTTCCATCCTCTTCGCCAGCACTCGCGCTGCTGCATCACATCTTCGTGTGAGACAATAGGGGATGGTTGGAGGGCATGGATATGGAAGTGGCTGACGGCCGGCCGGATCACGAGCCCCCGCACGCACGGTCGTGCCTTCCCCGTGGTGACCTGGCATCATGGATGAGCGAGGAGGCAGAGACATTCACACATCCACCGTCGTCCACGCCCTCATCGTGCATGACACAACACATGCGCATGAAGGAGGAACAACCATGGAGGTGCCTCCGATGGGCATGCTCTACTCCAGTTCATCGGGTAGGCCCCTTCACACCGTCTATCTCTCTCCTCTTAGTGCTCAAAGGCAGGCACACGTTTCTTCTCAGGTGCATGGGAAGTGACCCGTTGTTGCGTGGGTTGGATGGCCAAGGTTAACGCCCGAACTGGTGTTAGCTGGTTGTGGTTTGTGGTGCTCAGCTACAGGCTGACATACGTGTCTACTAGTGAGAACTGGGAGGAAGAGGAGAATCCAGAGAGGGAGAAGGAGCGGGGAAGAAGAGAGGTTTCAGGGAGGAGAAATATGACCCCTACAGCGCTAGCAAGATAAGCCTTTTCTCTTCCACATCTTTGCAACAACAAGTGATTGTGTAAGATTGTATTCTCTTGCAAAGTTTGGTTAGCTGCAATTTTGCTTTGTTGACTGTCTTTCTTCTTCTAAGCATGAGAGCGAAGTTATAAAGCAGTCAGTTTTGTCTGTGGGTCAACCATAAGGGTATTGTTTTGGTCTTTATGACATGTTTTCAGATGTGGTCACACTTTGTCAACACCCAGATTTTTAATCCCAAATGCCTGTTATGCCATACATCGCAATCCGAGGATTACCATTTTTGTGAGACATAACAGATTGGATATCACAATGCATCATCCATTACAAACCATAATAAGGTCTTACACAAATAAAGGATCTCATGATCCAGTCTTAGTACAATCAAGTAGCAGAATAAATAGCGTAGCGGTGGGGTCCATCTTCATAGTGCAGGAAATGCTGATGATGGGAGATGATCCTAGTTGTCGTAGCCGTCCTGCTGTCCTCCTTCAGGGTAGTCCTCCTCATAGTCTAGCCACGGGAATAGCCAGGGACAAAAGCCATGAGTACTCTTTAAGTACTCGCAAACTACCACTAAGAAGTAAGATAGTTCTGGTAGGAATGCTAAATTCTAAGTCTATTTATAAAGTTAAGTTTGAAACCTAAGATGAGTTCAGAAACAAAGAAAGATAAAATAAGTTTAAAAACACCTAAGCGGGAACTTAGTTATCCTAGTCACAACTCTGTTGTGGTCAAGTCATGTCACAATTCATTTCATAAGTCATTTTAAAAACATCTGACAACGGAACAGTATGGCCACTCCAACTGTCCATAACCAGGGACGTGGCTATTCGAATAGTTTGACACTCTGCAGAGGTGGTACACTTTCACCACAAGATTCAATACATCTGTCAGGGATAACCCTGAATCGTCATACTTAGTATGCAGATAATCAAACATAACCTTTCCTTTACACACTCTAGTGTAAGCACCTCCCCTATGAGTATGGCCTCCCGGCCATGACCATCTGTCATCCTAGGCACTTGATAGGTGTACAACATTGAGAGGTAGCCTCAGCTCAAACCTCTCCCGTGAGGGAACTAATACTAATGCATATAAACTTCCGGCTAAGCCTTACCCAATTCAGGTATTGTGGTTGTACGGTAAAATTGGAATGGTATCGCATCTGAACCCAACCATCAGTTTTTATAAAAGGGCTAAGGTTCATGCCTCAACATTTTCATCATCATAAACCATTTGTGCTTCTCAATCCATAAAAAAACATCTCAATAGAATGACTCATCATTCCATAGTTTTCCCAAGTCATTTTTACCAAGCATTCCCATCTAAAGTGATCTAGTTCTGGTTTAGCTCCAACTACTATTATGCTACCTTTAAACAAAGTAAGGACTTTGGTAAATTAAAGAAGGTAAAGCTTGTAAATAAAACTTGGGGTAGATACTAGTCAAAGGGGTATAACCAAGCATGCCTATTGCATCTTGCTTAAGTTATCTAGCTTGCAAGGGTTAGCTTGCATTGTTAATGATGGCTTTCTTTGTATACTACTTGCAAGTGTTAGCTTGCCAATAATAGCTTGCCTTGGTTGGTGAAGTGGTTGAAATTCTCTTCCTCCTCCTCTTGGTAGAACTCCTCCTCCTCGAAGACTTGGTCAATACTATCGTCTATAAATACATAGGGAATACACAATCACCAAAAAAATACTTAACTAGTCTACTTAGCACACTAAGGCACACATTTGATGATCTAGTATCATCACCAACATCACAAGGTTTTAATGAACTAGTTCATTCTTTTTATTTGAGAAAAGTAATTTCTACTTATTAAAATTAGCTAAGATTTAATATTCTCCATTTAAAATATGGGATCATGTGGACACATGTCATCACCACATATTCTAACATATGGGAATGTGATTTAAAGGTGGGATCACCTTTTAATAAGTTTAAGTTTAATATTTAATGATTTAAAGTGACTAGAAATGCCTATATAGCATTATTTTGGTACTAGTCCAAAGTCACTGCATGAAAACCTTAATATTATTACATATTCATATAGGTATGGTTAAATGTGATTTTTGAGAGTTAGAATCAACTCAAAAGCTATTGTAGTTGATTTTAGAAAAATGTTTGAATGTGAAAAAGCTTCTGCCTTGTTATTTTCACTAGGAGAGATCTCTAACTCTAAATGATTTAAATCTAACGGGCTTGGATAGAGATTTTCATTAGCTTTCCAACAAAATTATAATCACTCAATTTGGATTTGTAAAACTCTCTTAATTGAATTTCAAACTAAGGGACAAAATTAAGTCTAAGTCTAAAAAGAAAAATCTAGATTTGAATTTACTGGGTCGCGCGGGAAACTAATTGGGCCGGCCCAGATTCATTCCGCGGCGCTGAGGACCGCTGACAGGGGGGTCTCGCCTGTCAGTGGATCATTACATGCGAAGCGGTACGGGGCAAGCTGGACCGTAGGATTAGAATGCAGATCTACGGCTGGGGATTATCGTCGACGACGGACTCGTCGCCTGCGAGGCTGAACCCTAGCGGTTCGGTGGGGGTGCAGTGGGGACATACCGGGGCTCCAGCTAGTGCGCCGAGGTGGGCAAATGAACGATACGACGACGTCGAGTCCATGCGAAGTCGCGGTAGAGGCTGGGATGGACAGAATCGACGGCTGCGTGTCCTCCTCTACTACGGCTGCCTCCGGTGAAATTCCGGCGGCCTGCTACTCGAGCTGCTCCCGCGAGAGGTGGGGAAGGACTGGGGATGAGAGGGGAGTGGAATGGTGTGGCGATTGAGGCTGGGGAAGGCTTCCTTATATAGACTCAGGACCGAAGGGGTGAAGACGAGCTCATCGGTGACAACGATACAGAGTGCTATCGGCATGGGCGGCGTAGGTAGATGGTGGCTTGCCTCCTAGCGGTCCTCTACGGCGTTATGGCGATGCTAGGGGCGGTGGCTAATGATCGGGAGCGTCGCGTGCTCTAGGAGATAGAGGCGGTGCTTGACGAGGTTCTTGGCGACTGTGGGTCGCACGGCGGTGCACGACTGTGTCTGGCAGGGTGAGGTGGTCAAGGCAGGGCGGTGTGCGCAGTCTGTGGTCGAGGCACGGTCGATGGCGTGCTAGTGGTGATGGCGCTCTGGCGTCCTCTGGCGCGACGCAGAGAGGATAGTGCGACGCGGCTCTAGGGTGGTCCAGTGGCTATCTATGGTCGTGGGGTGGACAGTGGACGGCGGCGAAGTCACGCCTCCCTTCCTGGAGCGGCGGAGAGGGGCTGGCGGTCTGCTGTGGCGTTGGCAAGGTTGGCCGGCGGGCATATCCTCGGTGCGGCGTGGCACTGGTGCCAGGGACTAGGGGATGGGCTGGTTGCTGCTTGGTTAGAGTTAGGGGGACAGAGGGATTAAATGGGGTAAAAATGGGTGGCAAAATCCTGTAGAAACAGTGAGCCTAAACTAGAGTGTGATTCATGCATGCCAATCAAATGGCCGCATGACAAAAAGATTTGATTTTTTCAAAGATTTTTGGTGGAGTTGTTTATCACATGCTTAAACATATGTGGTTACTAGGATTTGTCAAATGGAATTCATTTGGATGGTTTTTGAAATAGTGTGATCTTGATACCTATACTTGATTCAATTTTCAATTGTCATTTAAAATTAGAGTTTGAATGTTTTTGAGAGATCACAAAGTGGGCCTTGGCACATCACTACTTGTACCAGCAAGGGGTGCAAAGATCCAGAATTGTTTCTGTTAGAATTTGAGTTCTAGGAATACCCAAAGTGGGTTAGGTGATTAAAATGGCAAAAGTGACCATTTCCTTTATTTAATTCTTTTTTATTTCTTTTTCTTTGGTTTTTGTTTAGGAATGATCTAGATGATGTGACAGTTATCATAGAGTCATTTTACAACCAATAGAACAAACAATCATGGCAATTCAAATCAATTCCTATTTAATGCAACACTCATATGAATGCTTAAAGATTTTAAATGGAAAAAGTTTTTATTAACCCTAAATTGGGTAGATTAGATCTTTATTAACCTTGATTAAAGATTTGGGATGTTACACACTTGCTTACACCTAATTTCCTGCTACATAGTAGGTAAAAGGAGGATCCACGACCACATATTCTCCTTTAGATGATCACAACTATGAGCAGAATCTTGTTTTTGTTTGTGCATAATCTTTTGTGGAAATTGCTTGGGTCTATTTGAGCTTGAAGCCCGACATATATCGATGTGGTGTGTACCTTTGTTAGATACCTAAATAATTATTCGTTTGTGTTTCTTGTGTTGTTTAGCGTTTAGCAGGAAGAAAGGAACCAATTGTTGTAGTGATTAATGCGCATGCAAATGGATCTTCTTGGAGTTGGTGCTTCTGATCTTTTCAGTTATGCTATTTTGGTACAATTGCATCTACTCGTGAAGCTGAACACGGATTAGAAGCTGCATACTACTCTTGGCCGCATTAGGGCATACTTAGCTTTTACGATCACGCATAACAAGTAATCTATTTTTACTTTTTTTGTAGACAACAAATTTTCTGCACTAATGTAGTTGAGCATGTACATGATCGCTATATGGTGAAAGGATGGGAAGTATCATTAGTCCTTCTAGAAGATTCGAATTAGTTTAGGTCACTATTAGTTAAGTCTAGTTAGTGGGGGATCACTTAGTTTACTAGCCAGCTGCATGTTCATAAATAGCGTTGTTCTTAATTTTAAATGTTTGATTTTTTTCTCATTTACTATGCTTAGGGTGCAATCATGTTACTTGAAAATATCATTATTTCATAGAATGTTTTATCAAGAAATTCTTTTATGTGAACCATCCTGTTTTCGCCCTTCTCACAATTTTTTCCTTTAGCCTTTATTTGCATTATAGCAAAAAAATAGACAGGATATAACAAAGAACATGCAGAGAAGAGAAACTCTGCTTTGTTCATAATGTACTTATTACACTAAATCATTTGTTATATCTTATTTTGCTTTATCCACCATTAACATGCTAAACGGAGTTCATGCTTATGATGTTGATGGTTAATTATGGATTGTAGTCAAGAACTTAGTGTGTTATGCTTTAGACTTGTCCAGGTGATGTACATGGACACAAAGGTTTATGTCAATTTTCTTTTAATGTGTTCAACAATTTTCACAACATCTTTGGTTGTGGTGGTTTGCTGAAACCCCCCCCCCCAAACTTCTCTTTTTTATGCAGATTCTTTTGGTAGTACATGCATGTTTAGCTCGGCGGACGGTATATCCATTTTGTAAATACCTGGATTCATTTCTTCTGCTATCTATCTTGCATTCTTATATAATAAATTAAGAGAAAATCAACTCTGAATTCCTATGGTATGGATAGTAGTGCATTTACTATTTTCAGCCACAAATTGTGCTGCCATTGGAAGTAAGGTTCTATCATTGCATTATGTTTCTTACTCTTATGCCGTCTATAATGTTTTGGTTCCTTATAAGGAGTGCTTGTCTGCTGCCTCCAATAATCTAAATATACATTAACCATTTGTTAACAATGTTCGCCTAAATTCCAGGTCCGCACAAATATATGTGATTTCTCATTTACGAAGATAAATCTATTCACCCTCGTAAATAGGGAACCATAACCTCTGGACATGAGAGGTGAACTAGATGATGCAACAATTTTCTAGAACTTTAAGATGTATGGTTTGGTCTTCCAAATCTAGCTTACGGAGTAGTACAATTATTTCTGAACATATCATTCTGACCATTCTTTTCAATTTATAGGTGGGGTAACCTTGAGTTCCCTCTACCTTTTTGAAGAGTTATAAGCCCCTCAAAAAGTTATATCAATGAACTAGATGAAAATGTATACTCATATTATGTTCTTTTAATTTAATTTCTTAAGATTTGTACTTATAGATCTTTTAGGGTCTACGGTTCACCGAGATAAATACTCTTGGAACTTTAAACAAAGAAAATGCTAAAGAAGTCTTAAATGGTTGTCAAGAGTCACTTAAGATGAGAGCATTGCACATCTTACTTTATATTTTATATTTTTCTTTTCTTTTTAGTACTGTGGATATGCATGAATTTAGTATACCAGTGGTTACTGTCATTATATGTTTCCTTACAAAGACAATGCAATCTAGAACCATGCTATCATCTTCTTATATTTAAAATAATACTAAATCATCCATTCCGTGGCAGAAACTTGATGGAGAACATCGAGATCCGAATGCCTGTTGTGTTTGATGCTATGATGAATAAGCTAAAGCTTTTGTGCCCTAAGTATAAGATCCTTCCTTCTAGAGAAAATGAATTTATGGTCCAAGTGTTCTTCTAACCTTCTATGCAGGTATAAACTTTTTATAATTGCATACAATTTTTTTGACCAGCCCTGATATGCCAATGATTGTTGTCTTCTAAAACAACAGGAAGATTCAGAATAATAGGCTGCAGCCTTGGCTTACAAAGAGTATGACTAATTCTGCCATTGAACTTTTGTTTTGATTGCCACTTTTTTACATACCATATGTTGCTATGTTTATTTCCAACACGGAAAAATTTCGTTGCTGTTCCTTAGCATTGACCTAGGCCATGCTACAATTAATCGGACAAACTGTACGCAGATCATCAACTCAAACCACTTTAACTCTAAAGGTTCTATTAACGGTGTTTCGTAGAACATTATTTTTAATCCTTATGGAATGTGTCGTTCAAAAAATAGTTATCTTCCTTTTTTCTATAGAACATGTTTTGAATGATGGGATACCTTCAAAACGGTGAAGATACAAGACAAACAAGCGAGTTGCCAAAAACTATGCTTGCCAATGATACAACTGTTGATTTGATTCAGAATCAACCCTCGGACCTCTGCCACTGTCAAACGATAAAATCTGGGTCATTCTTCGACAATCGCATGCTATCATGCCAACTAGCTCAGTTGTTATATACTTTTTATCTGTTAAATATTCCATCACATATTATATAAATGCAGGTTAGTAAAACAGTCCGTGAAAGATACGTCTAGTGTAGTTGACAAGAAATAAATGTTCAAAAAAAAGACAAGAAATACAACCCTTAGACCATACGGGTTCATGAGGTGGAGATGTTGAATTTGGTTTCAGCCATCTAGATTCATATTAGGTATAGATGTTGAGTTTAGTTTTAGCTACCACTAATTTATTAGATTATTATGAATTCACTTTCTATATTCTCTCAAGATGGATAGGCCCATCGATTTGGCTTTGCAAGTTAGCAAGAAATTAAAAACGATTGATTGAATTTTTATCTACGAAACATTATGAAAGAAGTGTGCTTCTTTATAGAGAAATCTTTATAAACCATACATAGAATAAAGTCAATTCCTATAATAATAAAATCTATTCTGCAGGAAACGTTGCCTTCCAGGCTTCTTTTGCTCACATGTGAATACAATCCATCAGACCTACATCCCTGATGGCCGGGATCAACATGATTTTGAAGGATCATGCTGCCTGCTGCAGATGGTGATCACATGTTTGTCCATGCTAAACCCAATGGTCATGTGATTGTTCTAACTAGCATTTTTGGTTGAAAGAATGTGTCACTGAACCTTGACTAAATTTCCGTTGAATGAACGTATGAATTCTATCACCTATGTTCCGTAATATCCTTAAGCCAGTATTAGTATTATGTTAACCAACACTTGTTTCAGTGTATCTTTGAACCTTGACTAAATTTTCGTTGAATGTACATACAAATTCTAGTGCCTATGCGTTGTAATATACAATATTAGTATTATGTTAACCGGTACTTGTTTCCATATATCTATGATGGATTATATGCTTTGACATTCAACTTATATGCCCTGATATATTTACTTGAGTTTCTTTGAAACCTTAGATATACTCTCATTTTTTCTGCTCCATAATTAATGCACTATACAAAATGAAATTTGATAAAAACTTAACGGGGTAGTGCGCCAAGGCGCACCCCTAAATCTAGTGATGTTTGAATGACAAATATGCTACCTTGAACAAACAAGAACATCTGAGTTATCACTAGTTGATAATAACACGTGCATTCACTTTATCCCTAGTGAGGTAACAAAATAAAGGTAAAAACCATAGTATATCTTTAATTTCTTGTCACTATCCAATCACTACCACCATGTTACTCCATGTAATACACACGTTCCCCCACATATGCCCTCTCATACATGTTGGATCAAAACAAGTACTAAAGAATAGGGTACATAATATGTATCTACGAATACATCTCACGCATAATAGAAATCAGATCTCAAATATCAACTCATAGCATAAAGATCCACCACATAGGAATTACATAGATGACCATAATCATCTTCGGCAGCTCATATGGTACTAGAACAATGATAGATCAAGAGAGAAATAGAGCAAGCTACTTCCACAAAACCATAGTACCGAGGTGTTACTACTTCCTCTTCATCAAGGTGACGAAGACGGAGATGTTGAAGAAGGTAGAGATTCCACCGGAGGAGGTTCCGATGGCATTTCACCCTCCAATATTCATTGGTTCTATTTGTGTTTCGTTATTTCTATGTTTCTGCACCACCTCCTTCAAGATCGTCCCGGGGTTCTTTTTATATGCGTTTTTAGGTTAAAACTTCAAGGCTGAGATGAAGATGGATGGTTGCGGAGGCTCGAGGAGGTAACGAGCATAGGTGACATGGCCTATGATGGGATCCGCGCCACCTGGGATAATTTGGGCACCGAGCCTCCTCTCTCGTGGTTCTTGTGCTTCTCCTTGCAAAAAAAAACTTCTCGAAAAATCCTAGGTCCATTTGACTTCATTTAGGTCCCTCAAAATTAAAAATACACAAAATAGGTATTTCTCTGTTCTAGAGAGTTATAAACCAAATAAATAGGATCATTGGTAAATCCCCATAAATCAATTTAAAACATGAATATAACATCATATAAGTTGCAAATATGTGGTAACATGTATCAATAAACTACAAAGTTCATGTTTGCATTTTACATGCATCACACTAGCGTGCCGGTTTTCCTGCCGAAATGAACCGGCGGCCCGCCAAATGAGCGCTCAGTATAGAGGTTCAATAGAAACTGGTGTGAACCGGTGGCCCACATAGTAGTTCGATGGCAATCGATAGTGCCGGTTTGCCCATCGGTTTTACTGATAGAAAATAGTGCTAACAAAAATGATAATAACTTTTGCGTCCAAACTCTGATTTATGAAACCTGGTCTTTTTGGAAAGAACAACCTCTATCTAGAGACTGAAAATACTAATAAAGAGCAAGAGGTAAAATACCAAAAAAGGAGAGGTACGAGGCCTCCCTAAAAGAAGATGTAGCATCCCAATTGTCTAACATTGGAATGCTACATAATAAATAAATAAAATACTACTAGATACTTGTTATTATTGCATCATCATAATATCATGCTCATGTCACCATGCCATATTGCATTTGAGCATCATATTAAAACCTTTTGATATTTGGTTCTTCCCCTCATATTGCATTTGTCGTATTAACACTTTTGCTTCTTGATAAATTGTATGTGCATCTTGATTATTGCTACATGCCCAATATGAGTCGAGGGCATCTATTTTAAAATCCTTCCACCTACTATCTTGATAATGCCAACTCCCTTGATGATACCATCTATCTACCATTCGAACCATACATATATATATGTGGCCTTTTGCATATTCTTGCGAATATAAAATCAAGCCATATATATTGGTATGTGATGAGTACAAAATTGAAGCATATTTACCTTTTTTTTGCATAAATATAATAGGGATTTTAGTATTTCATTGCGCTTGCGCGCACCTTTTTGCCTTTGTTTCAACAAGATCCCAAACTACTAAGTCTATTATGAACGTATCAATTGGAACTGTCATATTATGTTATAACATGATATTTTTAAGTGATAAAATTCATTTTATTGATTTACCTTCGCACCTTGGAGAATACCAAGCAAGAGGAAACCATCAGCCACGATAACCACTAGTGGTACGGGCAGAGCCCGCCTATACCGTCCGCCCATACCACGTGGCAATGCATCCGCCTTGTCAAATACTCACTCATGGCAAAGAAGACAGAGAGATCCGACATTCACAACCACCAGAAACCACAAAAAACTACATCTAAAAGGGATCTAAAAGAGGAACTTGGCGGAGGAAAAATCCATGCAGCTGCACTGATCATTGGAGGACATCGCATCATCTCCTTCATCATCAATCTCTGCATCCTCATCACCATCATCACCCCCATCTCTCATCCATTAGATCTTGTTGTAATTCCAGATTTATTTGTGGTTTGCACTAGATTATCCCTGTATTTCTATCCATCCATTTGATTATGATGATGTCATTAATTGCTTCCATGTGTGAGTAGTTCCTTTGTTATTGGGGAGATGGAGAAACCCTAGCACTATCATGAACTTGCAATAAAAATGATATATTCTTGTGTCCGTATGACTGGCCGGTCTATGATAGATTTATGATTTATGTTTGATCTATCTCTTTAGATGGTATGTGTAGTCAGCCACATACCATTTTCCTTTGAGACTAAAGTGAGGGAGAAATCCTTTGGACATGTTTGGGAGGATACTCGGAATAGCTTAGTGACAAATTGACGCCGTCTTGTAACCTACACGGTCAAAGGAGGATAAAGAGGGACTCCCTAAGCTAATTATGATATCCATGGGGAAATCCTTAATTGCGGTGGTTTGTATGGGTGATTGCTCTCAAACATCACAGTGGTTATTTAGAGGTGACCTCACTCTTGGCTCTACTAAGTGGCTTCCTACGAGCCTTGTGGTGAACATCTTATTATGGAGCTCTCTCCACACATATCATGACACAAGAAGTATGTTATGTTAATTAATAATAATAATATCATGCTAGTGGTGTATCCTACATCCCTGAGAATGTTTTAGCCCTATTGAGTTCAACCACGTTTTCACACAACATTATTACTTGCTTTCTTTTACTCATTTTAATTACTTTTCTCCACACAACAAAAAACCTTTCAAACACCATTTACTTGAGATCAAAGGCATCTTACAAGTTTCCTTTGGTGAGAAGTGACAAGAGGCATAAAGACCTTAACCAAATAGCTCTTTGTGGGTACGATACTCTTATTTCAAAACTAGCTACAATTGATCTATGTACTTGCAACCATCAAGCTATTTTCTGGCGCCGTTTCTAGGGAGCTAAGCGCTTTTGGTCTTTGTTCTTAGTTGCTTATTTCACTAATTGTTTACTAAAAGTTGTTTACTAGTTTTAGATAAGCACCATGACTACACTCAGACTGATGAATCAGCTCGATGCAACTAAATACCTCGGGAAGTTCAATAGAGGACTCGTTAAAGAATTCTTGAGTGAGAGCGGACTAGAATACGGGGTTAACCCTCGCTTTATCACTTTTATTAAAGAGAAAACTTTTGCAGGAGATGACCCCGACGAGGATCCTTACACTCATTTAGTGCATTTTGCCGAGTTATTTTGGACACTTAAATTGAGAGGCTATTCTAATGATGAATTGAAACTTAAATTGTTTAGCCAATCTCTAACCAACACTGATTTAGCTTGGTATAGAATTTGCCCTGCAGAGAAAATAGATACCTGGGAAAAACTCAAAGGAGATTTTGTATTTTGATTCTTTCCTAAGGTAAAAACTACTAAAGTAAGAAGGGCAATCACAAATTTCAAGAACCGCCCAGGTGAAGGCTTGGTAAGGGCCTTCAAAAGGTATAAGTCCCTTCTTAATAAATGTCCCCATCATGATTTTCCCGAATGGTATGTTTTACATATTTTCTACGAGGGACTTAATCAAGAAATTAAAAATGAGCTTGACACAAATTCTAGAGGATCCTTTATGGAGTTAACTATAACTAAAGCTTGGGAACTCCTAGAACAAATTCTTCGTAATAGAGAAACATGGGGATTTGATTTAGGCAGCGAAGGAGGTATCGAAATGGAATATTATTGTCTCAATGCTTATAAAGAATCTGGTAAAGTAAAAGAAATTGTTGATGAACTTCAACTTGATGATGATATTATTTTGCAAATCCTTCAGTCTTTTATAGAACATATTGAGGCTCCTAAGAAAGATTGGCTCCATTATAGTCCTCCACCTGAGCCAGTTGAAGAAGTGGATCCAATAATTGCAGCTAATGTTGAGACATTAAGGGAAACATCCCCATATGTTGAACCCCTTCCTTTTCCAAGGACGGAGATAAAACATATGATGGATCAGTAGCTTGAAGATCAATGCGAAGAGGAAAGGCTATTCCTCAAGACAATTGAATAGGAGGGACAAACAAGAAAAATTGAAGAAGTAAGTATACAGGAGACCGGGGAACCAATGAAGGAGGATATATTAACCATGTTTGCACATTGTAACATGATAGAGCTGGATACTGAAGTTGCACAATTCGTTGAAGGGAAGGTAAAAGCTAAAGAAGTTGGTAAGCCTATTCTTCCTTGTACTTTTGGTGGAACTTCTTATTATGGTCTCTACGACATAGGGACAACTGGTAATGTAATCCCCTTTAATTTTTATTTGAAAATCCAAAAAGAACTAACCTCAACTGAATTAGAGGATAGTGACATGACTAATGCTTGCAGATAAGACACTCAGAGTTCCTATGGGAATAATTAGAGATGTTCCAATTTATGTTGGACCATATAAATATCCCATTGATTTTGTGCTTATTGATATGCCTACTGATGTTTATTGTACTATTATTTTCGGAAGAACCATCTTAAACACCGCAAGAGCAAACATTGATTAAATGAGACAAACTATGTATTTCAAGTTTGGTGAAGAGAAAATGAACTTTCACTTCTCTAAATTTAACCATAAGCCGGCTATCGAAGATTTAGACGATTATGAGTATGAACAAGAAGAGGAAGGTAATATCATTAATCTAGCTTGAGTAGTCATTGAGACTCCTAATGATGATTTAGCAAGGAGTTTTGTCAACAATGATAATATTTTCCAAGATGTAGAAAAATTGGAAATAGACGATTATCTTGACTCCACACCCGAGGTGGACCCCCAGATAAATAAAAAATATGAAGAACCTATAAGAAAAGGAGACGAGGCACCACCACCTCCTACTCTCAAAACTTTACCCAAGGAGTTAAAATATATGTTTCTTGACGAAACTAATAATTTCCCTGTTATTATAAGTTCTAACCTTAAAGAGAAAGATGAGGAAAATTTAATGATGGTTCTCTAGATACATCGGAATTCTCTTGGGTATTCGATGAGTGACTTGAAGGGGATTAGTCCCTTGATAGTGACCCACCGAGTATTTATGGAAGAAGGAGCCCAACCGGTCACCGACTTTCAAAGGCGACTCAAACCTCACATGAAAGAAGAGGTAAGGAAGGAAATAATACGTTTGTTAGATGTAGGATCATCTTTCATATGGAAGAAAGTGAATGGGTAAGTCCTATTCATTGTGTTCCTTAGAAAGGTGGATTTACCATTGTTGAAAATAAACATAATGAGATGGTACCTACTAGAACCTTTGTTGGTCACAGGATGTGTATTGACTATAGAAAACTTGATAAGGAAACTAGAAAGGATCATTATCCTTTGTCGTTTATAGATCAAACTTTAGAAAAGCTAGCTATGCACTCTCATTTTTGCTACTTAGACGGTTATTCCGTTTTTCCTCAAATTGTTGTTCACCCTGATGACCAACTTAAAACAACCTTTATTTGTCCTTACGGTTTATATGCCTATCATCGGATGCCTTTTGGTCTTTGCAATGCCCCTATCACCTTTCAAAGGTGTATGTCTACTATATGTGCCGATTATGTTGGAAGTATTATGGAATTATTCATGGATGACTTCTCCGTTTATGGAACTTCCTTTAATCATTGTATCCATAACCTTCATAAAGTTTTGTAGAGATGTGAAGACAGTAACTTAGTCTTGAACTGGGAAAATGTCATTTTATGGTTCAAGAGGGTATAGTGCTTGGTCAAAAAATCTCAGGTAAGGGTATAGAAGTTGATAAAGCAAAGATTGAAGCAATAGAAAGGGTTCCACCTCCTCGAGATGTAAAAGGTATAAGGAATTTCTTAGGCCATGCTGGATTTTATAGAAGGTTTATTAAGAACTTTTCAAAAACCGCTAGACCTTTAACCTCCTTCAAAAGAACATTGCTTTTAATTTTGATGAAAAGTGTCTCGCTGCTTTCAATATATTAAAACAAGCCCTTCTTGAATCTCCCATTATAAAACCACCTAATTGGAAGAAACCTTTTGATCTATTATGTGAGGCTAGCCATGAATCTATGGGAGCAATTCTTTGCTAGTATGATGGTGATGATCTTAATATCATTCATCATGCTAGTCGCACCCTAAACGGGGCCCAAAAGAATTACCCTATGGCACAAAAAGAATTTTTTCCCTGTGGTTTTCTCCTGTGACAAGTTTAGATCTTATATTATTGACTCTAAAGTAAGAGTGCATACTAATTGTGTTGGCTTAAAAGGGATTCTTGAAAGGACTGCTGTTAATCAAATAATTATCCGATGGACTCTACTTTTGCAAGAATTTGATTTGCAGATCCTCCGAAGGAAAGAAGAGGAGGAGGAGGCATCCATGGATACTGAGGAGGTTGATCTACCTAAGGTAGTGTCATCCATCTACATACCCTCGGGAACTAAAATTCCTAAAAGGAAATTTTTGATTTCTCTTTGCAATGGCTTTGGGATTTTCTGCAACCAACCTTGTTTAAATGGAAAAATAAAAAGTTGATCCAAGAATTAAAAGAAGGAGAAGGTACCTGAATAAACTCATTCCCTCTCGATGAGCAAGACATTCGAAATCTTGAAAACATCTTTGTATTCCTTTCGTTTTTATGAGTGCACTTGTGATACCCCAAACATATAGATGTAGGAATTATATCATTTTTGATCAAACCACAAAGGTTGAGTATGGTTAGTGGGTTCATAGTAGTCTTTGGTTTTCGTAGTCAAAGGACTATGCTGAAATTAAGCTACCGTTGTATGTTTTGTTATGGAGAGTATTCGTGTAATATAAAAACATGAGAGTTTAGAAAGGGAAAAAAGTATTTCCATGCCAAAAATTGAACCTCGGATCTCACGTTTTAGTAGTGTAGCTCCAATCCAACTATACTATAGTGCCTTTTTGTCAATTACCACCGATGGACTTTTTCTGAACATTGTGTGCAGGATAGAAAAGAGAAACAAAATAACGGGCTAGGTTGGGCCTGTACTCTAAACAAACTCATACTGCATAGTTGTGTTTCCCGTATACAGAGTCAAGGTAGTACACCACCGCCATCCTTTTGCCCTAAGGCTTTTGCAGCAGTCAGTGCGCCGCCGTCGACTCGCGAGATGGGACATCACCACCGTATCACTGGCTACGTTCGTCCCCGTCAGGGCGCCACCACCACATGGTCTCACCAATAATTGCGAGACTGCTGGTACGTGGTGTTGCCATCGCTTTGATGCTAAGCTGAGACGTTTCTTGATTGTGTTTTTGTTTGAGTAGATGCACCCACGGACAAGTATCTCCTCTGTAGTTACCGGTTTTTGCTATTATTTCTCATATCAATAGTTGTGCCTGGTAAAATAAAAGGGATCTATTTTATCTGCTAGTAAGGTTGGATTACGGTGGGGTTAATATTCCTAATCTACTAGAGCGTTATAACTACACCACCTAGTGTTCTACATAATTTCTGGCTGTACCATGTCGCATCCTCGATTTAATCTTTGGCCAGACTTCTAGCTATTGGACTATTTTTAGTGCGCCCAGATTTGTATAGCATGGAAGAGGCCTGTAGTTTTTTCATATATACGGTGGATAAGTGCAACCTGTTAGTCTTTTGGATAATTGTTTAAATCCTGGCTGAACCAACTAGGTGCATACGGTGACACTCTTGACTTGGTTGTACCTAGCCATCTTCAGTTTTTTTGCATATAGACAGCTGCGAGTCAGCTGCATAACAGTATTGCAAATACTTGTTAACAATGGTAAATTATAGATAAAGTAAATAAAATTTGCTTTGGTCTGGTCTTAACTAGTAGCTAGTTCTTGGTGGTTCAGATTACCTTTTATAGTATTTAGGCGCTATCCCATGTTAAAAGGTCAGCGACAGAGTCTTGGTGCATCGAAAGCGACGCAATATTTTGCTTGTATGCTCTCGAAGTGATGATTTGTATTGAGTGTGATAAATTTTTAGTTGGTATCATAGCCTAGGCTTTAGGTCTCTGGAGTAGGTTAATAATAAATAGGATAACTTGGTAGTATATTTAAATAACTAAAACTTGTCTTTGATTTTTTTCCTATAAACAAATAAAATTTGACACACTGGTGCACAATAGGACATGCTTGGGACATGCATTGCATTACGCTTCCATTATATTTTATTGTTGATATCTTTTATCCAATTATGTTGTGCTTGTGGGTAGGCTATTGCCTTGATTGGCATGCAAACTTGCTTTAGGTACGATTTTCCCCTTTGTTGTTAGTTGACTAGAGAGAGAGGGGCAGAGAATCTTCATCTTTCATGAATTCAACATTAGGAGGGAAATACTTAAATCTCTTATGCTTGTTCAATAATTATGCGAATAACATGATGAATGTTGCATTGATAGATTTAGTTATTTATGTTACTTCATCGGGCTCATGAGGAGATAGTTGTAGAGTTTGGTTTGGCATCAAAGTTTAATTTTAAGATAATATTATCATGAAAGATTAAAGTTTTGTCTGCCTAGATTGTTTGAAAATTCGATATATATATGTGTTAAATTTTCTGATCTAAGAGAACAGTTTGCTAAACTTGAAGTTTCACTGGATAAAGTGATTTATTTCCAAAAGAATAAATCTAGATTGGATAACCTAGCTAGTGTAGTCGTGGAGTAGATAATATAATATTATGGAGACTTATCTGGATCCCAAATCAATATGAGGAGGTTTTTCCTCTATCCATGTCTCTGAAACCACAATTTTTTCGCTTGGCTTCTTAATTCTCTTTCACCTAGTCTTCGTAGTGCATCCCCTACACTTGGCTTGGTTTGATGATCATCATCTTGTAATGGAAATCATCGTTGTTGGCTTTTTGGTTTGAGGATTCTAAAGTATTTTTCTGTCGTGTGCTTCAGATGTCCTTGCAGACCATTAGTGTTCTAGAGTTAACACTTTTGTGTGCCCAATCTCTATCTCTTGTATTCTTATTTCACATTTTCCGGTGAGCCTTCTCCCAGTGTTCTATACAAAGAATGGGTAACATGTTATTCTCCTCGGGGGCAACCTAGTTGTTCTTTTCAAACCAAACATAATAACGTTTGTGTTTCTACTAGCCTTTTCGTTGGTAACTATTCTATGTGAGGAGCATGTCCTTCCTTTATCCTTAGTTTTCTAGATCAAATCTCTAACCATTCATAAAGTGACTCTTGTCCGTTTGAATGTTTCTTACACATAAACCTAGTTTTTTTTAAAAGATCGATAGGTTAGATTTTTTTTGAGGATAGGTTAGATTTTTTGAAGTAGCTTTGCAAGAACGATAGATGGAAGTCGACCTTGAACCTTTGGTTCATGCGCATGAAATCATTTTGCGATGTGAGTGAGGATGCCCGATTGTTAGCATTGTGTGATTTACCTTTCCAGTTATAGAGTTATTAGTTTGGGTGCGGGATGGATTGGCCCCCATACCAACTACCCTTTGTATTGACTCTTGTACATTGGAGTGGTGAATCATTGTGTGCATTTTATTTTCATTAGTTGAGAGACGACATTTTGCATCCTAAACCAAATAATGGTATACTGTTCCATAGGTATAGGCAACCTCTGCCAAGCCTCGGAAAAGTGGTGAGGCTATACCTTTGTTATTTTTTGTATCATATCAGAAATATCCTGCTAGACCACCATGAGAGTTTCATATAGATTATGTGTTGTTCTCTAGGTCATGTATGTGCTCACGCAAGATGGAAATGTTATTTAAAGAAAAGCATGAGCGCAACAATCGTACTCATGATCAAGGACTTTCACCTATGATCTTTGAACTCGGGAGTTGGAGACATAACTCATGGGCAATATTTTGACACTTCCACTCTGACTTCTCTATCTAGTACAACTAGACAAGGCAGGTTTATTTTAAGATGCTCTTAGTTGAAAATCTGTCCGTCCCACCATTGATTGTGTTGTTGCTGATTTTGGGCGGATATCCATCTTATATCGTTTTTCTGGTGTAACCCATGGGGAGACACAATTTACCATATAGAGAGATAGGCGTAATGTCATGATTATTTGTAAAAGGAATTGCAAGAGCGCATTCTTGAATGTAGAACTAGAGAGTTCACTTTAGACGAAACCTGAGTTGCTTAGTTTTTTCCCTTTGTTTGCACAGAAGTCTCGGATGAGAATGAGGACATTTGAGGGAATCACATCGTACCCCACTGTTCATCCTGGAAAGTCAAAGATGTAGCACGACCTAGAATATACTTATTGGTAAAAAAAGGAAGTTGATATGGCCAAGTATGTCTCCTCTTGTGGTGTGTATCAGCGAGTAAATTCTAAGGATAAGAGGCTAGCAAGAGTGTTCTCCTTGGATGTTCCATAATGGCCATGGGATGGCATTGAAATTGATTCTGTGGTTGGCCTACCTCATACTCACAGCGGGAAGGATTAAATTTGGATGAAGTTGTTCGACTTAGCAAACTTGCTCATTTTATTATATTCGCATCACTAGCTCTGCAATAACTGGGCACGGAATATGTGCGTGAGATAGTAAGGTTACATCGGGTTCCTAGATCCATTACTTATGTTAGGGATGCTAAATTTGTATCAAAGTTTTAGGAGATCTAGCTTGCAAAGTGCCTTGGGTACGCAATTCAGGCTAGTATGACATTTCGTTTCTTGACATATGTCTTGTCAGAGCATACAATCTAAACCCTCGAAGATATGTTGAGATGTTATTTCTTGGTAATGGAGTTGGTAGGATGACTTACCTCTTGTGGAGTTCTTTTATAATAATTACCAGGCTAGCATACATATGACACCTTCCGAAGCTCTGTGTGGAAGTGTATATCTTTACTTTGTTGAGATGTCATTGTCAAGAATATTGTGCTCGGACTAATTTGGGTTCACCAAACTATATATAGGGAAGCTGAGGCTAGGGAACTTATGCTATTAACACATAGTAGGCAAAGGAGTTATGATGATTCTAAGAAGTCGAATTTGGAATTTAAGATTGGCGAGCAGGTCCTCCAGGGAGTTTCACCCATCAAAGATGTTATAAAAGTTCATATCAAAGTAAAGTTTAGTCTATGATAGTGGTATGAGTCGGGAAGCTATCCTATGGTCTTGAGTTCCCCAAGTCAATGAATAGTGTGCATAATGTGTTTGTTATCTCTATATTGCGGAATCACCTCCGAGACCCAGAACAATAGATGACCTCGAACCAACTACAATTGATCAAGATTTGACCTTTGAGTTTTGTCCAAAGAGAATATTGGATGAGCACAAAGAGTGTTGAGGCATAGAGGATGCTAAAGTATGGGAAGATTGTCGCAACAGTAATAGCGTAAGGTGTCTTGGGAGCTTGAGTCCCACATGCACGAGAAGCACACATAATTATTTTCTCCTAGTATGTGAGGCATGAGTTTGTTTTATACGTGCTATTTTTTCTAGAAGAAGTAAATTAGAGAAAGAATTCGGGGTCGAATTCTGTTTAAGGGGGTAAGGATGTGATACATAAAAAATATAGATGTAGGAATTATATGATTTATGATCAAAACGCAAAGCTTGAGTATGGTTAGTGGGTTCATAATAGTCTTTGGTTTTCTTAGTCAAAGGACTATGCTGAAATTAAGCTAGTGTTGTATGTTTTGTTATGGAGAGTATTCGTGCAATATAAAAACATGAGAGTTTAGAAAGGAAAAAAAAGTATTTCCATGCCAAAAATTGAACCTCGGATCTCACGTTTTAGTAGTGTAGCTCCAATCCAACTGTACTATAGTGCCTTTTTGTCAATTACCACCGATGGACTTTTTCTGAACATTGTGTGCGGGAAAGAAAAGAGAAACAAAATAACAGGCTGGGTTGGGCCTGTACTCTAAACAAACTCATGCTGCATAGTTGTGTTTCCCGTATACAGAGTCAAGGTAGTACACCGCCGCCATCCTTTTGTCCTAAGGCTTTTGTAGCAGTCAGTGCGCCGCCATCGACTCGCGAGCTGGGACATCGCCACCGTGTCACTGGATGCGTCCGTCCCCGTCAGGTCAGGTCAGGGCACCACCACCGCATGGTATCCTCTCACCAAGAATTGCGAGACTGCTGGTACGCGACGTTGCCATCGCTTTGATGCTAAGCTGGGCCGTTTCTCGATTGTATTTTTATTCGAGTAGATGCAGCCACGGACAAGTATCTCCTCTGTAGTTATCGGTTTTTGCTATTATTTCTCATATCAATGGTTGTGCCTGGTAAAATAAAAGGGGATCTATTTTATCTGCTAGTAAGGCTGGATTACGATGGGGTTAATATATGTGGATCGATAGAAATATCTAGACTCTGATGGTTCCTAATATGTTAGAGCGTTATAACTACACCACCTAGTGTTCTACATAATTTCTGGTTGTACCATGTCGCATCCTCGATTTAATCTTTGGCCAAACTTCTAGCTATTGGACTATTTTTAGTGCTCCCAGATTTGTATAGCATGGAAGATGCCTGTAGTTTTTTCATATATACGGTGGATAAGTGCAACCTGTTAGTCTTTGGATAATTGTTTAAATCTTGGCTGACCCAACTGGGTGCATACGGTGACACTCTTGACTTGGTTGTACCTAGACATCTTCTGTTTTTGTTGCATATAAACAGCTGCGAGTCAGCTGCATAACAATATTGCAAATATTTGTTAACAATGATAAATTATAGATAAAGAAAATAAAATTGTCTTTGGTCTGGTCTTACTGGCAGCTAGTTCTTGGTGGTTCAAATTACCTTTTATAGTATTTAGGCGCTATCCCATGTTAAAAGGTTAACAATAGAGTCTTGGTGCATCGAAAGCGACGCTTTTTGCTTGTATGCTCTCAAAGTGATGATTTGTATTGAGTGTGATAAATTTTTACGTAACAGGTGTTGGTACTTCCGAATTGGTTTTGAGCCCTACAATTCAGAGTTTGTGCTCCACATCTAAGGCAAGTCCATAACGAGATAATACTTACATGACTCCCCTCATTCGACTTTTATTTTCTAGCACTTATTATTTATCCTAGTGGTTGGATATCGTTTGCCTGAGTGGGCAGAAAGTGGTTACAAAAATTTTTACAGTTGCGCTTGCATTTTTCATAGCATCTTAAAAAAAGTACAGTGTTGTGTCCTACTGAGGTAGGCACCTTGAGACCGTCGATGTTGGGATGAGTCCCACATTTTCGGCAACCTCCACAAGTTGGAGTGGGTGGATGCCGACAGGTGTCCACTCAAGCGGTACCGGTATACGCAACAGAAAAGAGAAATCAAAGAGCATGTAAGCATACATAGCATTAATTGCACCATGACATGTGTTACAGGATAAATGCCGGTGATGTGTTTTATGCAATGCTTATTGTTTCTTTATGCAATTGTTGAGTATTTTATACTCACCCTTGTGGATTCTATATTTTAGGTACCACCAAGAATGCCATGCCTGGGACTAGGAGTAGCACCTCTACATTATCGACACACTACTTTCATACATTACAATACTTTATATTTAGAGTAGTTCACCACATTCAAAATTTCTCGTGACTTATTCTATGCCATAAGGATTGGTTATTTATGGCTACCGAGTTGGACGTTGTGAGACATCTTGGATACATGATTTTTACCTGGTTTCATTAGTCACGTGTCTCCGATAAAGTTGGTGTTGTTTTATTATCTTGTCAATGTGGTTATTCCTTTAAAGGAGATACTGCTGAAATTTTTAGTTGTCTACAATATGAGAAGTGTTCAGAGTATGTGTAGCACTACCAAATAGGGTTGTTTTCTGGAGTGTTACAGCACTGCCAGTCTTGCGAGGTCGGTATGGGCAGCCGGTACGGCTGCTCCGCCCGTACCACTACTTGTTAAGGCGGTAGTACCCCCGATGCACCTTTTTGCATATCGGTACAACCACATAGTACGGGCGCGTCTGCCCATACGGGTGGTTGTTACCGACGCTATGTTCCTCGTGTGTTCTTAGTTATTGTGTAAAAAAAGAGATCAAAGTTGGTAAAAGTAAGTACATACGGGCAGTACGGGCGGAGCCCGCCCGTACCACTTTGTCGGTTGGCGATTTACCGACTTATTGTCGTCGGATTTTTGGAAATGACCCGGTACGGGCGCACCGTACGAACGTCCGCCCGTACCAAGTGGTCGTTGCGATGGCTATTTCTTCCTTTTACACTTATTTCTTTTCATATTTGTTGGGATTCTTTTCTTGGCCGCCCCTTTTCCTTCCAGTACAAATTTTTCTCTGCCTCTGACTCCTAATAAGCCTCCCTAGAGGCTTTCTCCCTCTTATATCAGCAAATCCAATCTACTTGATGCGCTACCCAGTTCAAGGCAAAGGCAAGTCTCTAAACCTCATGCTCCTTCGTGGGATAGTTTCCATACCTCCTCCATTAAAGCTGATGACCGTGAAGCACAAGTCCTAAGCCCTAAGAACAAGCGGTATGCCTATGACTCTGATGATGAGGAGGAGGAATTCGAGACCTTCATGGAGAAAATGAAGAGGGGATGGAAGCAGCCGAATTACCTAGCTATGGTGAAGCCTGAAGGCGAGGAAGAAGCCAAGAAACCTCATGGGAAGGGATGCACAGAGTCACTCAAGTTCATCGCCATCAACTACTCCTCACCAAAGCGTAATAAAGCTAATAACCATCCCGATGCAGGAACTTATCAGGAGACTACGACGGATACTTCAACAACTAAGAAGATCACCATGAACGTGCGCATGAGCGTGAAGCCACAAGAGGATTGGGGGTTCAAACTTCTGGATATACCCGTGAGCGTGCATGTTCCAGACACTGAACATCGTCTTCACAAGATAGAGAAGTATTAGAAAGAAGAGCTCCTCCACAGGGAGATCGTGCGCAAGTGTCTCTTGGATCTTGAAGGAAAGAAGGAACTCAATGACGTGATGAGCAAGGCCGTTGATGGGATGTTCCTCTTGCGTTCGGATCTATAGAAGTGTCTTCGTCGCATATCCTCCCTAGAAGAGACAAACAAGAAGCTTCGCGCAGCGGTGTCCAACAAAACTACTTCACCATGACGGACACCACGATATTGAATAATCACAAGGGATTATTTGATCCACCCGGCTTGATTCCAAGCTTGGGGGATCAGTGAGAACCTTGTAATCTATCTTATAGTTTTAGAATGTTTATTTTCCCGCACGCATGTTAGGTTTTAATTCCAGAATTTGCATTACTTGCATCAACTTCGAGCTCCCTTTTGTTCAAGAGAAGATTTATATCCATTGAGTTTCGAGACTTTATGATATTTGAAGCTATCTTTTGGTTCATGATTATTATAGTAGATGATTGAACTAGGTTGAGTGTTATGATACTTGTACAACTGTCATGATTTTAGGGACTTCCACACCAATAAGCTTATTAGTAAAATTATGAGAAGAATAATTTTGGTAGCATATTATAGTCACGAGTTCTAAAAAGCCATAAAAGTAGTCAGCATGATCAAGTGGATGTAGTAAGAAAAGAGATAACAAAGAAAAGGAAAGAAAAAGAAAATAAAATAGAGGAGAAATAAAAGGACAGCTATCAAAAGAAGCTCAAGAAAAAGAAAGATAAAAAAGAGAATGGTCATGAACCGTCATTACTGAAATAAAGTGCTCAATCAGTCTAATTTTATGATTATATGATATGTTGAATCACTGAAAGATTCTTATAACTTCATTAATACTAAAAGGGTGTGGAAGCCTCTAAGTCATATGATGTGTAAGGGTATGATAATACCTTAAACTAACTTTACATCTGATATTGTATTCCTATTTCAATTTATGCCTCATTTATTGTAACGACTTGTGCCTCATGAACATGATCTTATCCATAAGCCACCATCTTGCTCGGGGACGAGCAAGAATCTAGCTTGGGGGAGTTGATGAGTCCAAAATTAAAGCATATTTACCTTTTGTTTTTGCATAAATAGAATAGGGATTTTGGTATTTCAGTGCGCTTGCACGCACCTTTTTGCCTTTGTTTCAACAGGATCCCAAACTACTAAGTCTATTATGAAAATATCAATTGGAGTTGTCATATTATGTTATACTATGATATTTTTAAGTGATGAAAGTCATTTTATTGATTTACCTTCGCACCTGGGAGAATACCAAGTGAGAGGAATCCATCAGCCGCGATAACGACTAGTGGTACGGGCGGAGCCCGCCCGTACCACGCGGCAACACGTCCACCTCATCAAATAGTCTCTCCTAGCAAAGACGGCAGAGAGATCCGACCTTCATAGCCACCAGAAACCACGAAAAATCACATCTGAAAGGGATCTGAAGGAGGAACTTGGCGGAGGGGAAATCCCTGCTGCTGCATAGATCATTGGAGGACATCACATCATCCCCTTCATTATCAACCGCTGCATCCTCATCACCATCATTACCCCCCATCTCTTATCCATTAGATCTTGTTGTAATTCCAGATTCAATTATGGTTTACACTAGATTTATCCCCGTATTTTTATCCATCCATTTGATTATGGTGAAGTTGTTGATTGCTTCCATGTGTGAGTAGTTCCTTTTTCTTGGGGAGATGGAGAAACCCTAGCACTATTATAAACTTGCAATAAAGATGATCTATTCTTGTGTCCGTATGACTGGTCGGTCTATGATAGATTTATGATTTGTGTTTGATCTCTCTTTAGATGGTATGTGTAGTCGGCCACATATCATTTGCCTTCGGGACTAAAGGGAGGGAGAAATCCTTTGGACGTGTTTGGGAGCATGCCCAGAATATCTTAGTGACAAATTGGTGTTGGCTTGTAACCTACATGGTCAAAGGAGGATAAAGAGGGACTCCCTAAGCTACTTACGATATCCACTGGGAAACCCTTAATTGCGGTGATTTGTATGGGTGATTACTCTTAGACATCGTAGTGGTTAGTTACAGGTGACCTCACTCTTGGCTCAACAAAGTGGCTTCCTACGAGCCTTGTAGTGAACATCTTATTATGGAGCTCTCTCCATACATATCATGTTACAAGAAGTTTGTTATCTGAATTAATAATAATAATATCATGCTTGAAGGAAATCTGCCCGAGAGGTAATAATAAAGTTGTTATTATCTTATTCCATGTTTATGATAAAAGTTTATTTTACATGCTATAATTGTATTAATTGGAAACATTAATACATGTGTGTTTAATAAACAAAATACAAGGTTCCTAGTTATGCCTCTCTATAAACTAGCTCGTTGATTAACATGATGATCAAAGTTTCTTGATCGAGATTGGATGTTGTTAATAACGAGATCACCACATTGGTGAATGATGTGATGAACATTCATCCGAAGTATAACATTACGATCAAAGTCATTATGTTTATATTGTTATAGCATCATACGAAGTAATCTTTATCCTTAGACCATGACATCATGTTAATTGCTAACACTGGAAGAATACTTTGATAACATCAAACATCACACCGTAACAGGGTGGCTATAAAGATGGGTTCGGGTATTCCGAAGGTGTTATTTTGAGGCTCATGGATCAAGAGTGAAAATTTTCAATCCCGATGACAGATAGATATACTCTAGGCCCGATGGGTAATATCACATTGGTTAGCTTGCAAGCAAGTGGTGATATCACTAGAATGTTGTATCACGGGAACAAGAAAAGAGTGCATGTCGGCGAGGAGATCAAACTAGGTATGGATATACCGATGATTGAATCTCGGACATGTAATATATCGCGAGACAAAGGGATTTAGTTATTAGCGTTAAAGGTTCTCACGATCACAGAAGTCATCGTTGAATGTGTGGGAGTTAGTATGGATCTCCAGGCCCCGCTTCTGATTATTGATCTGAGAGGGGTCTCGATTATGTCTGCATTATTCGCGAACCATAGGGTGACACACTTAAGGGTTTCCAAACACCATTTGAAGCAAATATGTTATAGACGAAAGAATTGCAAAGCGCTAGAATTATTTTAATAGACACCGAAATTGTTTCGGGTGAAATTGCTGAAATTGGTTCTGCATGTAATATTGAAATGTTGCAGGGGGTTTTATGTGAATGTTTGTTAATTAAAGTAAGTAAAAAAATTCTGAATAAAATAAATAAAAGAGTTTTATTAAATGAGAGAGTATTAAATCTGGAGAAATTTAATGCATTTAAGTGGAGACTTAAGTGGAGAATGTGAAGGGTCATATTTATGTGGAGGGAGTTACCACCACATGAATGAGGGAGGTGAAGGGGCACCCCCATGGGGCGCCGGCCATGGGGAGGGACACCCCATCCTCCTATAAAAGTCCCCCTCTCCTCACTTCTCACTCACACCTCCTCGTGAAGGATCTCTCTTCCCCTCTAGTATTATTCCCCCATGGTCTCGGATTAGCGAGATACATGCTCCCGGTGACATTTCATCTGGAAGGAGTTGCTGCTTCCGCTGCATCGCTAGAGCGAGGAGGTGGAGGTTGTTCGGTGGCCTGAATGTGTGTGCGAGGACGGATGCGCTACTGATATGCGGCACTAGGACTTCCACATGATCTTGAGATCGGCAAGCGTTCAACTACATCATCCACGAGTTCCATCTCGTTAACAAAGCTTTCTCGGTCTACGAGGGAATATATCCACCTGTTGCTTGTATATAGTAGATAGATCTTGGCATATAATAGTTCCCATCGTAGGAAATTGTTTGTTTTCTATGTTGCGAACCCAACAGTGGTATCAGAGCCTGATCTATGCGTAGATGCTTTGCACGGGTAGTACATATATGAGTATGTGGGATATGATGATCATGTTATTGCTTCTTTTATGTATTTTGGATATTAGTGGCATAGTGGGATGAAGCGGCCCGGACTAAATTTACATGTCCTTGTACATGAGACATGTTCCACCCTTGACATGCAACTAGTTTTGCATAAGTGGCTAACGGGTGTATGTCTCTCCTAGTATAGTCAATATCTAATTTACAATGAGTTGCTAATAATTTGGTTATCATCGTTGTGGTTTCATGTTCGTAGGTAAGACCGGTTCTATCTTTGAAAGCCCTAAGCCACGTAAAACTTGCAATTGATAAATTAGAAGCGTCTAGTTTAGATCGTTGCTAGGCTAGTGTCATGATATGGTAATGTTATAATTTGAAGTATAGTTGATACTCTTGGAAATTATAGCATACCTAAACGTGTAAGTTCCATAGGCCTTTGCTTTTCACACAAAGGAATGATAAAGATCATACCATGACGCACATCATAGTGATAAAGTGCAAGAACCATATCATATCTCCTACAACTTGGAAATTTCTAATGGAATGACTCCTAGAAAATAGGATCAGCGATCCCATGGCGTTTTAGCCCTCACGACGATCTCACCGCTGTTGGCCTCCCTGGCCACCGGCATACAGCTTCCTTTCCCACCACACTACTTTCTAATCTCCACCTTCTCTCCCACCATGACTTCCTCTCTCATTTTGGATCGTTCCTCATGGCGTTGGAGGGCTTTGTTCTCTATGGCTTTAAATTGACATCAAGATCTCATGTATTCAGGGTTTATCGTGCTGAATACGAAGGTGTGCAAGATTCAGTTGGTTGGATCAAATGGTGTGCTGGTGGACAGTCGTGTCCTCAAGGTACGGGAATTCATCTCAACTGGATCTAAAATTTTGTTTCCTTGTTATCGCACCAAGGTGCAAGTTAGACTCGTGTTGAGAAAAGGATCATTACTGGATAATAATGTTCCTGTTAATTTATTCTCTAATAATGGGAAATGTGGCCTTACTCTTGAGTCAAATCCCATTGATCCGTCATCTATGGCTGTCCGTGCTACTCATACCTTGGGTTTGGATTTTGATCATGGTATAAATTTTGCCAAGGAAGTTAGGACAATCTTTCAGTCAGCAGTCCATCCATATATTGGACTAGATCTTTTTAAAATGGTAGTATCTTTTGGTTGAGCTGCTTTTCGTCTTGATGAAGACACTGTTGGTCTGGCTCTAGAGGCAGCAATTGGAGGTTTTGTGGTGAACTTAAAGTTGCTTCTATTTCGAACATGATTTTTTCGTTCATGGTTTCTTCGAAACAGGTTGGATTTTATATTCTTAACATGAAATGCTATGAATGTTTCCATTTCAAATGTTATTTTCATCTATGGAGTTCTGGTGGACCCAATAGGAAAAGAGAACATTTCCTTTGGAGGAAAGAATCTGAGGATTAGTGGTCACGTGTCAGAGGAAATAGAGCCAAAGCTGCTAGTATTGTTGACTCAAGGAGAATTACACCTATTGTGGAACATACTGATATACCTATTAAAGTAAACACTAATGCTTTGTGGCGGCCTAAGGTTATTACTCCGCAAGTTAATGATTATGTTTTGAAGGCCAAAGAAACTGAGAACATTCAATTTGGTACAATTAATTATGTTCCTCTAGTATCTCCATCTATTATTGGCACACATATTGATTCGTCTGATTAGGCAGCAGGGGATGTGATTGGACCTTCTAATAATGCTAATCACAATGTTTCAACGGTTCTATTGGGTAATAATATGGCTGATCTGCTGAAAAGGATTTTTCTGACATGATTGATGCCATGGCTATCAAAGTTTGGTCCTGTTCAAATTGTCTGAGTTTTGAACATGTCACAACTAAGTGCACGAAAAAAGTACGTTGCATATCTTGTTCGCATAATGACCATATCAAAAAGAACTGCCCTGGAAATCAAAGGGCAAGCTCGTCTTTTCACTAGGTCACCAAACCGTCAAATCAAATCTTGTTGGACTCTGTTACGGACACAAGTTTGGATTTATCCGCCGTTGTTTTGTCTCTAGCCTTCACAAAGCTGACTACACGAAACAACTCGCCGCCACCATCCTCTAACCTAGCAATGGCAAACTTCCTGGCTGACCCAAACAGGTTCACGCCTGCTGGGGATGCAGGTCTTGCAGCCATGGGGGGACGATGGACGTCCTTCAAGGATCTACGCCACGCCAATCTCTGCCCCGACCAAGACTCATGAGAACTAGGCAATGTCTATTGTGTTACCAAGGCCTGGTGGAGAGGATAATGATCAGGTACTGGAGCAGATTACCAATCACATCTTACATGGTCTTCATTGGGAGGTACTGTCTTTTGCTGAGAGTGTTATTGGTACGGGTCTATTCCGCATGCCTGATTCTGTTACCAGAGATCTGTTGGTTGATCAGCCTTTTATTCCTTTTGGCAATGGAAGAACTCTTGAATTTACTAGGCATGATATTGGCCCAAATTTTAGATCAACCACTTACACTAGAACATGATGGATTATGCTGTTAAATCTGCCAATGGATTATCGTAATGAGGGTTTTTTGAGGGAGACTGTTGCTAAGTTTGGAATGATGAGAGGATGGTTTCGTGAAGATCCATCTCCTACCAGAACTTTAATCAAATGTAGCTATGGGGGAGCTAGAGATATTCCTAAATCAGTTGTGGTTCGTGAACCGTAGAGATATGGTGGTGTGGTGGTGTCTTGGACTATCCCTTGCTATATTCTGCTTAGTGAACAGGGGATGTCTTGCCGGGTGACGAATCTCTAGAGCCACATAATGGGAACCCACATCCGTTTCCTGGTCATGATCATGGAATGCATGTTGATGATGATGAGGATCCTTTCATCCCTGATAATGTTCAACCAGATTTACCTGATTGGGGTGAGTGGCACCAGGAGCAAGCTGCTGACAATGGAGAGCCTGAAGTACATCCAGCACAACAGCAGTCTTCTATCACCTTTTCTTTGTCAGATGCCTTTGGCTCCTCTATTATTTTTATGCAAGGGGAGGAGATGAACAACAAATCAATGTGGCCGCACCCATAATTCAGGACATTGAAATTCAGCAAGTGCAAGATTTGGCAATTGTGCTTGCAGGGCAGCAAAATCAGTTTGTGCATGGAAATAATATGCAAATTCTTACTGTGCTTATGCCTAATTTTGTCATGATGTGTACTGGAGGCTCAATGGATAAGTTGCTCTCTTTTCCTTTGTCAATGGTACATAAGCTACCACATAATATGATGTATGATGCCAGCATGAAATCCTTTTGGCTATCACCTTCTCCACTGTTGCTCACCAATGGGAAAGATGTCAGGGATGTTTCTATTTCTTTGACAGAGTTTGATGTAGGTCAGCAACGTTTAGATTCTACTCAGGATGAGGGTCTTGCTTCTAATATAGTAATAGTTAAGGAGACACCAAATAAGAACATGGCCAAAAGGCCAAAGGAGACAGTGATTGTCAACACTACAGAAAGGCGTAGTACCAGAAGCACTGTAAAGAACAATGGATATAAGCTACAACCTATGACAGACCAACCTCAACCAAGAAAGAAAGCCAAGTCAGCAAAGCCAGTGGAGGTGCCTGCCCAAGAAAATCCTGATAACTCAGTTCCATTGAATATGGCAATAAATGTTTTGCAGCAAGCTGGTGCTATCCTTGAAATTCCTGAGGAAGAAATAACTATGGAGAAGCTTAATGCTATTCCAGAGCCAAACAAGGATGTAGGAGATTCCAATGAATAATTGGAAAACTTTTTTTTTGGGCCTTGTTCTGGGCCAGAATTATTTTTCTTCTGTTTTACCTATTGATCTATTAAGACTCTATTGGTGTGTGTGGGCTTTGGCTGTGTCAGTTGTCATGGAACTACTCTTTTGTCTGCAGTCTGTGTTTCAGAATTGGTTGTCTATGCTAGTTGCTTGTATACGATGAGTGGAATCATTATGATGTTTATATGGTGGATAATTCACACCATAATACTAGAGATTGGTTGGTTCTAGATTGGAATGTGAGGGGCTTAAATAACAAAGATAAGAGAATTGTTGTTTATAATAAGATTGATGAGAGAAGAGCTGCAGTTATCTGTTTACAAGAAACTAAATGTGAAACTTTTGATCACTCTTTCTCTAGAAGTTTCTGCCCTAAGAGATTTGATAGATTTGCCTTCTCACCATCAGTTAGTGCTTCTGGAGGCATCATTATACTCTGGAACAGTTCCATTTTTACTGGTCATGTTACTGAAATTCACAAATCTGCTATTGTCATGAACTTTACCTCTATGCTTAATGCTGAAAAATGGAATCTGGTCACTATGTATGACCCCTGCTAGGGAATTGATAGAGATAATTTTGTGGTCTGGTTGTATAATCTGGTTATTCCTCCAAATGAGTATTGGTTGCTTTTAGGATATTTTAACTTCATGAGATCACTGGATAACAAGAACATGCTAGGGGCTGACATGAATGATATATTTTTATTTAATGATATTGTCAGTCACTTGGGATTATTTGAGCTACCACTTAAGGGGAGAAATTTCACATGGTCTAATATGCAGTATCAACCTTTATTGGAGCAATTGGACTGGTTTTTTACATCATGTAATTGGACCCTAAAATACCCTAACACTATGGTTCTTCCCCTGGCCAAGATCACTTCAGATCATGTTCGATGTGTGGTTCAAATTTCGACTGTAATTCCCAAGTCCAAGATTTTTCGTTTTGAAAACTTCTGGGTACAACAGCCAGGTTTTTACGAATTGGTTGATAGAGTTTGGATGGAACTAGTGAGAAAGAATTCTGCTGCATCCATCTTGGCTGCCAAACTAAAAAAATTGAGATACGCTCTTAAAACATGGGGAAAAGGTTTATCCCATTTAAAATCTCTAATTGAAAAATGTAATTATGTCATTTTTCTTCTGGATCAGTTGGAGGATCAGAGAAGCTTATCTGTGCCTGAATTCAACTTCAGGAATATTGTCAAATGTCACATGAAGAAATTATTGTGTAAGCAGTCAGATTACTAGAAACAGAGATGTCCTATTAGATGGGTTACTTTGGGTGGAGAAAATACTAAGTTTTTCCATGCTAAAGCTACTGAAAGATACAGATGCAACACAATTATGGAAATACAGGATGAAAACAGTGTCACAACTATTGATCATCAACAGAAAGTGGCTGCATTCTGGAGATGCTATAAGGGCAGAATGGGGATTTCTTTTCCAACAAACAACATCTTGGATTTAGCGGCTTTGTTACCAATAGTGGATAATCTAGCTGGTTTAGTAGAACCCTTCACTGTGGATGAGATTGAAGGAGTTGTCAAAGGGCTAAAACCTGATAAGGCACCTAGGCCTGATGGTTTCAATGGATTCTTTCTAAAGAAATGCTGGCACATAGTGAAGGATGATTTCATCAACTTATGCATGGATTTTCATAATGGGAAAATATCTTTGGAAAGTATAAATGGATCATATATTACTCTTGTTCCAAAAAAGCAGATTCCTGAAACAGTCAATGACTTTTGACCAATTTCTTTGACTAACACTTGTCTTAAATTCATCACAAAGCTCTATGCTAATAGATTTCAGGGAGAGATCACCAGATGCATACATGATAATCAATATGGATATATAAAGGCAAGAACAATTCAAGATTGTTTAGCTTGATCCTTTGAGTATTTACACCAATGCTATCATTCCAAGAAAAAGATTGTGGTGATTAAAATTGACTTTTAAAAATCCTTTGACACCATTGAGCACCATGTGATTCTACAAATTCTAGAGTGCAAAGGGTTTCCGATCTCCATCATAAAACTGGTTAAGATTATATTGGCTTCTGGTTCCTCTTCAGTATTGTTAAATGGAGTACCTGGACAAACTTTTGCTTGTAAGAGGGGTGTTAGGAAGGCGGATCCCCTGTCCCCTCTGCTATATGTTTTGGGAGGTGATCTTCTTCAGAGTATTATGAACTTTGCTCATACTGCTGGCAGGATAAAATTGCCAATTCATAGAGAAGGGAAATTTCCTATATTACAGTATGAAGATGACACTTTGATAGTATTGCCTGCTGAAGTTGACCAACTTCTAGTTTTCAAAGAATTGCTTGAACAATATGCAGCTTTCACTGGTTTAAAGGTCAATTACCACAAATCTTTTTTGATACCCATTAATCTCACTGTGAGTGAAGCAGAGCACATGGCAGAGGTGTTTCAGTGCCAACTTGGGACCATGCCTTTCACATATTTGGGCTTACCCATGGGCACAACTAAACCTCAAGTAAAATATTTCTCTCCTATCATTGATAGAGTGGAGAGGAGATTATCTACTACTGCCTCCTTTCTTTCTTATGGAGACAGTCTTGTTTTGGTTAATTCAGTGCTTTCTTCCCTTCCTACCTTTTTCATGTGGACTCTATCAATTCCCCTGGGTGTAATTGAGGTAATTGATAAGGCTAGGAGAAGATGCTTATGGAGAAAATACAAACACCAAGAAAAGGTAAATTCGATGGTTGCATGGGGCATGGTATGTAAACCAAAAGATAAGGGAGGTCTTGGTGTTACTGATCTAAAGGTGCATTATAGAGCTTTGTTACTAAAGCATTTGGATAAGTTCTATAATGATATTGATCTGCCTTGGGTAAAGCTCATTAGGAACACATATTACTATGAATCTGTTCCACATGCTATGACTTTGAGTGGATCTTTTTGGTGGCGTGATGTGTTGAGTTTGGCATGTGAATGGAGGGATTTATCCAAGTGTACAGTGGGTACAAGTTTCACCATTTTATTTTGGGATGATCTATGGACTAACACTCTTCAGTCAGTCAAATTCTCAAGGTTATACTCTTTTTCAAGGGACAAATTGGCTTCTGTAAATGATATTTGTACATTACAGAATCTGCATGAGGTGTTCAACTTACCTTTGTCTACTGAGGCCTATCTGGAGTACTTGCAGCTTCATGATCTTATTGGAAACACATACATTACTGCAGAGAGCGATAAATGGGTGTGTCAACTGAATCAGGGAGTGTATAGAGCAAAGGCATACTATCTGCATAGTTTCAAGCATATCCATGATAACACTGTTTCGAAATTAATTTGGGAAAGCAGATGTATGTCAAAGCATCATTTCTTTTCGTGGCTGATTCTTCATGACAGGATCAATACAAAAGACATGCTGATCAGGAGACAATGGAAGGTAATTGATGACCATGGTTGTGTGCTTTGTCAAGCACATGTTAGGGAGGATCGGAGACATCTATTTTTCCAATATCTCTTTAGCTCTCGGGTTTAGAATTATCTTCAGATTCAATGGTTGGATTCATCAATATCTAACTCTTTCATGAGGGCTCAGAGAGACTTTGTTGGTCCTTGCTTTACTGAGGTAGTCACTTTGGCTTGCTGAAATATATGGAAACAAAGGAATATTTTGATTTTCAAGCATAAGAGGCCAACTTTCAGGGGTTGGAGAAGTGGTTTCATTTATGATTTGACTCTGCTAAAGTTCAGGTTAAAGCAAAAGTTGAGGGATCGATTGTCATCATGGCTTGACAACTTGCCCTGATTTTTTCTTTCTTTCTTTTGTACAGTTCCATAGTTCATAGTTTTACTTCCTTCTTCTTTCTCCTTGTATTTATGTTGGACTGGACTGGACGTTGTTTAAGTTTTAAATAAAGGGCTGTGGGGGGCTCCCATGCAGTGAGAAAGGTTTCAAAAAAAGAACCATATCATTTCACTTTACACATATGATGTTTGTTTGCATCTTATATTGCTTGTTTGGTGTTTTAGTAGCATTATAAGATGATCCCTCATTTAGGTATCAAGATAAAAATGTGTTCTTCCTTAAGTACACACCATTTTATGTTTCGTCGCTTCAAGAAATCACGTGATGATCGGGTGTACTTGAATCCATGTTTGCATAATGGTGTAAGATAGTTTTGCACACGCGAGTACTAAGGTTCTTACTTGGCGAGCCTAGCATGTACAGACATGGCCTCGAAACACGGACCGAAAGGTTAAGCATGAGTCATATGGTTGATATGATGCCCATATAGATGCTCGCTTTTGAAGCTACACTGACTCACGTGATGATCGGACTTGGTGTAGTGGATTTGGTTCATGTAATTACCAAAACAACTCGAGGGATGTTGGTTTTGAGTGGGAGTTCATGTAGTAATATGATTAGAGGTGAACTCATTTTATCATAAACTGAATCAAAGTGAATTTGCATAATTTGTTGTAGTCATTGGCATCTATTTACTACCTTGTACTTAGTTGTAAATGAGATAATAGAACTATAGAATTATGGATATTTACTTTACGAACTAGTATCGTATTGGTTTGAGTGACAATCTAAAGTTTAGAAGTCCTATTGCAAACTTTCAGCAAACTCAATTTACTCCATGAAGTTTAATAAGTAGTATTAAACCAAGAGTAAGAATTCCAGTGTTAGTATCTAAGTATCATACTTGCCTCCGTGATTCTTGATATTCAAAAGTTGTTTCAATATCAAGGTTATCTAGGAGCTGAAAGAAATGTTTCAGAAACCATCATGTGTGGAAGATATTTGTGGTGACCCAGCATACCACTACATGATGTAGTACTCTATAGTCATTGACATAACAACAATGAAACACCATTCACTAGTATTACATCCCTTAGAGTGGTACCACAAAAACACAGCAAGTCCAAGACATGACTATAAATTACAACTCGACTCTTTACAAAAGATCCGGAGAGCATTCTAGGTTAAAGAGAGAGAAAGAAACTTCTTACAAAGAAGAACAAGAAGTAATAACTCAGAATTATCTAGCTAACAAGACTAGCATCTAAACTATCCGGCTTGCAATTGTTGCTAATGCAGTGCTCTACAGAAGTAGGTTTTATGGCTAGAGTATCTACTCCTATCTAATCAAGATCTTTGCCTTTGCTTCGGTTGATGTATATGTTGACTTCATTGACTTTATTGAAGAACTTGAGTTGTCGATGACGGTTTCTTGAGCAGAAATTGATGTTGATGTCATCTTCAACGGCTTAGAACCTAGCAAGGGTTAAGAAGGTACGGTTGAGTATGAGCGTACTCAGCAAGTTCACTAAAAAGGAGTGTATGATGCACTATCTCTACAGCCACAGACCAAAGGTCGTAGGCAATGCAGGTTTTTGTAAACATTTCTTCAAAGGTTGCTTTTATTATAAACACTATGTCTGACAACCTTCACAAGTTGACCAGAACTTTCATGGAGTTCCTTTCCTACCACATTTTTAGCTCCTTCCCGAAACAGGGAGTAACATGTCACAGTTTTTACATTCTAAAGAGGTGCGTTGCTTTACCCATGAAAGACCTTAGCCTTGTTGCACATCCGGGTTGCAGGCTCGTCCACACTTCCTTGGTATGGGCCCCAGTCTAAGATCCAAGCCAATCATTACCCGTCTCGATGACCCTGCATGAAGACACGACCCTCCAGAACATGCCCCTCCTCTGTTAAGCCCCTTATAGGACCTGCTATAACTCTGGTAGGCACCCGGAGACTATGTGTCAACACCTAGATTTTTAATCCCAGATGCCTGTTATGACATACATCGCAATCCCAAGATTACCATTTTTGCGAGACATAACAGAATGTCCTCATGATCTAGTCCTAGCACAATCAAAGCAGCGGAAATTAAACGTAGTAGGGGCTCCATCTTTAGGGTCACAGGCAATGCTGACGATGGGAGATGATCCTAGTTGTCATAGACCTCCTGTTGTCCATCATCCTGGTAGTCCTCATAATCTGGCCACGGGAATAGCCAGGGACAAAGCCATGAGTACCCTTTAAGTACTCGCAAACTATCACTAAGAAGTAACGTAGTTCTAGTAGGAATCTTAAGCTCTAGGTTTATTTGCAAAAATCCAGGTTTATCTCTAACTGAGTTTAGAAGTAAAGAAACCTAATTTAATGTTCTAAAGCACTCAAGTGGGACCCTAGTTTTCATGTCCACAATCCTGTTGTGGTCAAGTCAAAGTCATAGTGCAAGTCACAAGTCATTTTTGAAAACATCTGACGACGGAATAGTATGGCCACTCCAACTGTCCATGATCGCGGACGCGGCTATTCGAATAGTTTGACACTCTGAAGAGGTGGTACACTTTCACCATAGAATTCGATACATCCATCAGGGATAACCCTGAATCATCAGACTTAGTATGTAGATAATCAATCATAACCTTTCAATTACACACTCTAGTATAGGAACCTCCCCTATGAGCTTGGCCGCCTAGCCATTGCCATCTGCCATCCTGGGCACTTCATAGGTGGACATTCACACTCACGAGGTAGCCTCAGCTCAACCTCTTTCCACGAGGGAACTCATACTAAGGCATACAAACTTCCAATTAAGCCCTACCCAATTCAGGTATTGTGGTTGTACGGTAAAATTGGAATGGTATCGCATCCGAACCCAACCATCAGGTTTTATAAAAGGGCCAAGGCTCATGCCTCAACATTTTCATCATCCATCATTGTGTTTCTGAATTGTCAAAAAATTTCTATAGAATGAATCATCATTCCAAGGTTTTCATAATTATTTTCACCAAGTATTCCCATCTAAAGTGATCAACTTTTATGCTTAGCACTAGCCACTAAAATTGAGGGTATTCACTAATGAGGGGTGCTAATCAAGGGTAATTATCCAACTCTAGTGTTATGCCTTTTGATGTCATCTAAGTATAACTAGTTAGGCCTAGTTTTATACTCTTTATGGTATCTATACTATTTGTCCAATACTCACAAAGCACTAACTAAAAGTAAAGAACTTTGGTAAAAGTAAAAGAATAAAGCTTTGCAAGTAAAACTTGGGATTGGTATAATCAAAGTTGTATAACCAAGCATGCCTAATGCATCTTGCATAGGTTATCTTGCAAGGATTATCTTGCATAGTTATTAAACTTGCAAGTGTTAGCTTGCTCAGTTTACTTGAAGTGTTAGGCTTGCCTTGAGTAGTGTAGTGGTTGAAGATTTCTTCTTCTTCTTCTTCTTCTTCTTCTTTGTAGTACTCCTCCTCCTCGTATCCCGGGTCGGTACTAGCGTCTATAAATGAATACGGGGTACACAATCACCAAACAATACTTAACTATTTCTATTTAGCAAACTAAGGTTCACACTAGATGATCTAGCATCATCACAATCATCACATGAAATAAAGACCCAGCCTTATTTATTTTATTTTCAGAAAAGTAATTTCTACTCATTGAAAATACATAATATTTTTTATTCTCCAATTAAAATATGGGATCATGTTGACACATGTCATCACCACATATTCTAATACTTGGGAATGTTATTTAAAGTGTTGGTCATATTTTATAAAGTTTAAGATTATCATTTAATAAAATTAAAGTGACTAGAAATGCATATATAGCATTCTTTTAGTACTAGTCCAAGATCACTACATGTAAACCTAAGTATTTTTACATATTCAGATAGATCTTGTCAAATGTGATTTTTGAGAGTTGGAATCAACTCAAAAGCATTTATGGTTGATTTTTTAAAAATGTTTGAAGTGGGAAAATCCCCTATCTTGTTATTTTTGGTATAGGTGATCTATAATTTCAAATGGTTCTAATCCAAGGGGCTTGAATAGATAATTTGTATACCTTTCTAACAAAATTGGAATCATGCAATTTGGCTTAGTGAATCACTTTGAATTGATTTTTGAATATACTGACATAATCTGGTTTTCATTAAAATGGAAAAGAACTATTTGAATCACTGGGCTCTTCATGGGAAAGTAAACGGGCCGGCCCAACTGCACTGTGGTGGCGTAGCGGGCTGCTGACAGGGGGTCCCACTAGTCAGTGGCTCATTTAACCCGAAATGGTACATTTCAATCTAGGCCGTGCAATTAGAATAAGATCTACGGCTGTGGTTCGTCGTCTCTGGCTAATAGCTCCGGCGAGACTGAACCCTAACGGCGACGGTGGGAGTACGTGGGGGCTCACCAGGGATCCAGCTAGGGTCGGCAATAGGGGAAAACGACGTTGTCGACAACAACGGTTCGAATGGTGGTTGTGGCGGCTCCTAGGGCGGCTCCAATCAACGACTCCTCTTCTCCTCTACAGTGGCGGACTCTGGCCAAATTTCGGCAGGCTGGTGCTCGCCTTGCTCCGAGGAAGGGTGTGGGAGGCTCTGTGAGGAGTGGGGAGTGAGATGGTGTGGTGAATTGAGGTGGAAGGGGCCTCTATTTATACACCAGCGAGAGGGGCATTGCGGCATGGGCTGGCTCCTCCGACGATGGCGGTACAGTGAGCTAGCGGCATGGCTGAGGGTAGGGGGCGATGCGGTGCTCCCTGGAGGTCGTCACTGGATTAAAGGCATGGCATAGGGAGGTCGAGAATGGTCGGGCGCGGGCGGTGTTCTGCGTGGGAGCGGCGGCATTCGAGACGGTGTACAGGGGCTACGGGTCGTGCGACGGTGAACGGGCATGTCTGGGAGGTAGCTAGGGTCCTGGCGAGTGTGTGCATGCGTGGAGAGGGCGAGGCACGGCGCGTATGGTCTGGTCGGCTGCGGCGCTCTGGCGCGCTCTCGACATGGCGTAGAGAAAGTGGGCGGGGCGGTTTTCTGGTGGTCCATGGTCTGCCTATGATCGAGGGTTGGACAGGGGGTGGCGGTGGACGGTGGCCTGCCTCCTGGACATCGTGGGCTAGGGCGGCGTGTTCTGTGGCGAGTTGTCCATGGTCGGCGGACGCGGTGAGCTGTCCATGGTCGGTCGACGCGGTGAGCGTCGGGCGGTGCTGCACTGGCACAACGACAAAGGGGGGGAGGTTGTCCACTACGTTGCTAGGTGCTGGGGGTGACATGGGAGTGAAATGGGGGCAAATGGTTGAGTGATTACTACTCCAAACAGTGGAGTTAGGCAGGGTTTAATCTGTGTCTGCAATGTGTTCGACCAAATGGCCGCATGAACATAAGATTTGAATTTTTGGCTAAATTTTGGTGAGTGGGTTTGTCACATGCTTGAGTGTCTAGGGTTGCTTGGAAAAGTCAAGTGGAATTGGTTTGAGTGATTTTTGCAAAATGGTGATCTTAGTACATACACTTGATTCAATTTTGAATTGTCCTTTAAATATATTTGAAAATAGTTTCTGTGAGTTTGCAAGGTGGGCTTGGATTCACTTTTACTTGGTCTAGCAAGGGGTGAAAATAAATAGAAATGTTTCTGTTAGAAATCTTTTACTAGGAACACTCAAAGTGGTCTAGTAGTTAATTTTGGTCAAAATGACCATTTGATCATATGATCTTTATTTGATTTTCTTTTCTTTGGAATTTGTTTGTAATTGGCCTAGATGATGTAGTATTCATCTTTAAACCATCTCTTATCATTTTTAGCAATAAAACATGGCAATTTCACTCAATTCTACACTAATGCAAATCACACATAGATTCATATTCAATTTAACAATAAAAGTTTTTGTTAACCTTAAACTTGGGTGATTAGAACTTGATAATCTTGCTTAATATTTTTGGGGTGTTACAAACCTTCCCTCCTTAAAAAAAATCTCGTCCCGAGATTTAATAAAAACTAGGAACTAAAGAGATTTGGAAACTCAGTCCTAATGTAATCTTCTCGCTCCCAAGTAGCTTCCTCAGTATGGTTGCTCCACTGGATCTTGAGAAACTTGATACTCCGGGTCCTGGTGGTTCACGATAGGTTAGATCCTTGTTGATATCTATGGCTTGGTGATTGATGTTCTTGAATACTTTGGTCTTCTCTGGAACTTCTAGGCATTTGCGAAGTAACGAGATATGGAACACATTATGTATGGATGACATCTCCTCTGGCAGTTCCAGTTGATATGATACTTCTCCTCGGCGATTCAAAATCTTGAAGGGTCCAAATATATCTGGGGGCTAACTTCCCTTTAAGTTGAAAACGTTGCATTCCTTTCAAGGGTGATACTTTGAGATATACAAAATATCCGACATTAAAGGTCATGTTTCGACGTCTCTTGTCAGCATAACTCTTCTGTCTGGATTGGGTGGTCTTGAGGTGTTCATGGACTTTGTGAACCTTCTCTTTGGCTTCTCGTAGGATGTCGGGTCCAAAGATCTGACTCTTTCCCACTTGTGACCAATTCAAGGGGGTACAACACTTCCTTCCATACAGAAATTCAAAGGGGGCCATTTGCAAACTAGCTTGATAACTATTGTTATACGAGAATTCTGCAAAAGGCAGACAATCTTCCCATTTTGATCCATATTCTAGAACACAAGCTCTCAACATATCTTCTAAGATTTGGTTGACTCTTTCAGTTTGTCCATTGGTTTGTGGATGATAAGCTGTGCTGAAGTTCAGCTTGGTTCCTAATCCTTCTTGGACTTTCTGCCAAAATCTTGAGGTAAACTGGGTTCCTCGATCCGACACGATGGTCTTAGGGGTTCCATGCAAACTAACGATTCTAGCAATGTACAACTCTGCTAGCTTCGAACTCTGGTAGCTGGTCTTGATAGGTATAAAATGGGCTACCCAAATAGAGTCATTTCCCCTACTAGATGTAGGCAAAGCGGTGATTAAATTTATGGTAAAAAAACAGTGATTAAATCCATTCCGATAGAATCCCATTTTCATTCCGGAATCTACAATGGTTGCAAAAGTCCTGTGGGTCGTTGATGTTCCGCTTTGACTCTCTGACAGATATCACACTTGGCTATGTAGCTTCCGATTTCTCTCTTCATCTTGTGGCACCAAAATTGCTCCTTCAAATCCTGATACATCTTCGTTCCTCCAGGATGGATAGAATAAAGAGTATCATGAGCTTCCTGCATGATGACTTGTTTCAACTCGGAATCTGCTGGCACACAGATATGTCCTTTGTACCACAAAACTCCTTCTTCATCTTCGGTGAATCCGGGTACCTTCCCTATACCTATATGACGCTTGATTCCGTCGATACTTGCATTTCCTTTTTGGGCTTCCTTGATCTGACTATTCAAAGTGGGTTGAAGTTCAATACTAGCTAAAAATCCTTTGCTAACTAGCTCCATTCAAAACTGCTCCAACTCTTCTTGCAAACTTGGCTGGGCTTCTTTAATCATGGTGTTTAATCTACATGGCAATCTGCTAAGAGCATCCGCTACCACATTGGCTTTGTCGGGGAGGTAGTGAATGTCAAGGTCATAATCCTTTATTAACTCTATCCATCTTCTTTGCCTCATATCCATCTCCTTCTGAGTTAAGATATACTTCAGACTCTTGTGATCCGAATAAATCTCACAGCGGTTACCCATAAGGTAATGACGCCATGTCTTCAAAGCTAAAGCTACGGTTGCTAGTTCAAGGTCACGGGTAGGGTAGTTTTGCTCATGTTGCTTCAGTTGTCGGGACATATATGCTATAACTTTGCCTTCTTGCATGAATACACATCCGAGACCAATCTTGGATGCATCACAATACACATCAAAAGGCTTCTTGATATCTGGCATAATTAGAATTGGGGCTGAAATCAATCTCTTCTTGATTTCTTGAAAACTTGCTTCACATTTTTCCGTGCATTCAAACTTCTTATCTTTCTTCAACAACTGGGTCATCGGTCTTGCGATGCTCTAAAATCCTTCAACAAACTTGCGGTATATCCTGCTAATCCGAGAAATGCGTGGACTTGGGTTTGAGTGGCTGGGGCTTTCCATTCTTCAACATCTTTGATCTTGGTGGGATCGATAGTAACTCCTCCTGCCGACACAATATGTCCTAGGAATCCTACTTCCTTTAACCAGAACTCACATTTGCTAATCTTGGCATACAACTGATGTTCTCTAAGGGTTTCAAGGATGGTTCTCAGGTGTAGCTCATGATCTTCTTCTGACTTGGAATAGATCAGAATATCATCAATAAAAACAACGACAAACTTATCCAGAAAGTTCATAAAAATCTTATTCATGAGATTCATGAAATAAGCGGGGGCATTGGTTAATCCAAAAGACACGACGGTATACTCATACAATCCATATCTGGTGGTAAAGGCGGTCTTTGGGATATCCGTTGCACGAATCTTGAGTTGATGATAACCAGTTCTAAGATCAATCTTAGAAAAAACTCTGGCACCGGTCAGCTGGTCAAACAGATCTTCTATCTTTGGTAGTGGGTACTTGTTTTTGATGGTGACATAATTCAGCTTCTGGTAATCCGTGCACAAATGGTTACCTCCATCTTTCTTATCCATAAACAAAACATGCGATCTCCATGGCGACACATTTGGTTGAATCAAATCTTTCTCAAGTTGCTTCTTCAACTCCACTAATTCAGATGATTTCATACTATAGGGTCACTGAGCTATGGGTCTAGTTCTAGGAATTAGTTCAATGATGAACTCGATATCCCGATCTAGGGGCATACCGGGCAATTCATCTGGGAACACGTCGGGGTATTCACAGACTATTCTAACTTGGTCTAGGGTTAGTTGGGCTAGACTCTTGTTGCATTTGAATTGATGGGGCAAGGTCTCAGATACATGCTCTACTGAGACTCCAGTGCCACTGGTCATGGTTATGGATTTCTTGGCATAGTCGATTAATCCCTTATATTTTGACATCCAATCCATTCCTAGTACTACTTCCAAACCATTGGTTCCAAGTACTATTAGATTAGCATAAAAATCTATGCCATGAATTCTGATAGGTACAACCTTGCAAATTTTTCTAGCTTTGGTGGTTGACCCAGGTATTTGAACTATCATAACATGCTTCAATTTTGTTGATTGAATCTTACTAGTGCATGCAAATTCTTCGGTAACAAATGAGTGTGATGCTCCAGAATCAAACAACACTCTTGCAAGTACTGAGTTAACAGAAAACATACCCAGCACGACATCTGGCGCTTCCTAGGCTTCCTCAGCATTCATGTGGAACTGACGGCCGTTGCGGTTGAGCAAGTTCCTTGGGGCAAATCTCCTTCTAGGCTGAACACGGCGTTGCTGTTGAGCGGGTGCATTCACATTGGTGGTTGCTGCAAGATTCTTGGGGCACTCATTGGAGTAGTGACCCTTGACTCCACATTCAAAGCAAGTAATCTGGGACTTGTCCTGCAATAGGCACAACATTGCTTCCAGTCCTTGGGGCAGTATTGTTGTTGTTGTTGTTGTTGTTGTTGTTGTTGGACTTGGGCGGTGCACGGTTGAAGTTATTAGAGTTGCCGGGGTTATTGTTGTGGTTTCCTCCAGACTTCAAATTTCCTCTGCCACGATTGGGATAGTTTGGACGGGACATAGGGGGTCTGTTGTTTCTTGGGGCATATCCTGCAGACGGGTTGGGGCGATACTTCTAGGTATGGTGGGATCCATGCTCGTGCATCATGTGACGCTTGCGATTGTCATTGGCTTGGTTTATCTTTCCTTCCAGCTGGATGGCAGAGTCCGCTAGTTCTTCTAGATCCGCAAAACGGATGTTGACTAACATAGTCTGCATCTCATTATATAATCCATTTAGGAACCTTTCCTTCTTCTTTGCTTCGGTGTTGATCTCATCTGGGGCATATCTAGCTAGGGACAGAAATTTGTCACGGTACTCAAATACCGTCATCCTTCCTTGCTTCAGTTCCCTGAACTCATCCCTCATCCTGGTGACCAAACCTTGGGGAACATGGGTGTGGCTGAACTTGATCTTGAATGCTTCCCAAGTCATCATCTGACCTTCGTTCATGGTACGAGTACTATTCCACCAGGCTCTTGCATCTCCTGCCAGATAATGGGTGGCAAACAATACTTTCTCATTGGCTTCAACTCCTGCGACCTCTAAGTTGTTCTCCATGGTTTGCAGCTAGTCATCAGCATCTAAGGGATCCTCAGATTTACTAAAGATAGGTGGGTTTGTATTCTGAAAGTTCTTGAGCTTGGATCCATGGTTATCCTGGTTTCCATGGCCTTGATTATTGTGGGCCATCTGAGCTATCTATTGGAGAGTGGCTAAGTTGGCTTGGCATTCGGCTCTAGTAGCTTCACGGTCAGAAACTAGCATTTGCAGAATCTACAACATTGGGTCCTGAGATGAACTGCTTCCTCCAGGATTTCCACGAGCCATCTGAAGATTAAGATAGATAATGAGATAAGAGGGAAATCTCTAAGGTTCATGGTTTTGTTTCAAAAGTTTTAAACTTTGAGTTTGACTCAGTTTTTGCAACCAACAACTTCCTCTCATTCATTCATTCATTCAAAGCACACCATACAAACACACACCACAACACCAATAGAAAAACAGATGGTTTTAAGAACCATTCCGTGAACTATGATACAGTGGGACCGGTACAACTCATTCCTATGGTAGTGCTCACGTGCATCTAATCATCATCAATGAAGGTGTAATCATCATCATCAGTGTGGAACTCCATGGCATCGTCTTCCAGGTAGTCATCATCATCACTAAGGTAAGAGTAGAGATCTCCACGGATATCTTCACCTTCCTCCTCCTTTGCTTCAAGATGGATCTCCTGTTCATGGATGGTCTTCTCGAGGGTGGCCACCGTCTTGCGAAGATGATCGATGATGCAATCCTTCTTGTCATGCTGACGACGAAGTGATTGGCGCTCCTTGGCAAGGATTGCGAGGGTTGGGTCCTTCTTGACTGCAATGGCATGGTTGTTGTTGGCGTAGGCACGGGCGTTGTCCAACTCCGTCTGCCTATCATACAACATGAAGTCAAGATTGTCCACCTGGTGCTTCAGCCCCGGGTGTCCTGGCATCTCCAAGGGCATTCCCGTAGAATCACGCCTTGCATAGTAAGCAAAGCGAGTTCCTTGGATCTGGTTGATGTTTTGTCCACACAGACGGGCAAGAGCTTCATGCATGGCCCTGGCTAATCCATCTAGCCAGTTGTTCTCCCTCAAGGTGAACTGGATCTTCTCCGAAGTGGGTGCTTCCATCTTGCCTCTGAGATCTACAACTATGAGCCATTATAGATCTCCTCCTACATGATCGTTGAGTTGTGCCTCGAAGATCCCTCTCAAAGATCAGGTGGCCTCCGTTGCCCAGCTAGTAGAACTTGCAATACTGGACCTCCATCTATAAGAATTTAGGTGAGCAAGTTAGTGGGGTGATCAAGTGTGTTAAATTTTATGTAGAATTGGAAGAATTTTTGAGGAAAATGATTTTTTTGAAAGAATCTCAAGGATAAGAGAGGGAATAGGTTTTCATAAATACTCACTTCTTTTAATTTGAAACTAGGTTTTTGTTTGGACTTGCATTCTAACTAGGGTTTCCTATGGTCAGGATGGCTCTGATACCAACTTTTCAACACCCGAATTTTTAATCCCAGATGCCTGTTATGCCATACATCGCAATCCTAGGATTACCATTTTTGCGGGACATAACATAATTGGTACCATAGTACATCATCCATTACAAACCATAATAAAGGTCTTACAAATAAAGGATCTCATGATCCAGTCTTAATACAATCAAAGCAGCGGAAAGTAAACATAGTAGGGGCTCCATCTTCAGGGTCACAGGCAATGCTGACGATAGGAGATGATCCTAGTTGTCATAGACCTCTTGTTGTCCATTGTCCTAGTAGTCCTCCTCATAGTATGGCCACGGGAATAGCCAGGGACAAAGCCATGAGTACTCTTTAAGTACTCACAAACTATCACTAACAAGTAAGGTAGTTCTAGTAGGAATCTTAAGCTCTAGGTTTATTTGCAAAAAGCTAGGTTTATCTCAAACTGAGTTTAGAAGTAAAGAAAACTAATTTAGTGTTCTAAAGCACTCAAGTGGGAACCTAGTTTTCATGTCCACAATCCTATTGTGGTCAAGTCAAAGTCATAGTTCAAGTCACAAGTCATTTTTGAAAACATCTGACGACGGAACAGTATGGCTACTCGAACTATCCATGACCGCGGACGCAGCTATTCGAAGAGTTTGACACTCTTCAGAGGTGGTACACTTTCACCACAAAATTCGATACATCCGTCAGGGATAACCCTGAATCATCATACTTAGTATGCGGATAATCAATCATAACCTTTCAATTACACACTCTAGTATAGGAACCTCCCCTATGAGCTTGGCCTCCCAGCCATGGCCATCTGCCATCCTGGGCAGTGCATAGGTGGACATTCACACTCAGGAGGTAGCCTCAGCTCAACCTCTTTCCACGAGGGAACCCATACTAAGACATATAAACTTCCAATTAAGCCCTACCCAATTCAGGTATTGTGGTTGTACGGTAAAACTGGAATGGTATCGCATCTGAACCCAACCATCAGTTTTTATAAAAGGGCCAAGGCTCATGCCTCAACATTTTCATCATCAATCATTGTTTTTCTCAACACATGTCAAAACATTTCTATAGAATGAATCATCATTCCAAGGTTTTCATAATTATTTTCACCAAGTATTCCCATCTAAAGTGATCAACTTTTATGCTTAGCACCAGCCACTAAAATTGAGGGTATTCATTAATGAGGGGTGCTAATCAAGGGTAATTATCCAACTCTAGTGTTATGCCTTTTGATGTCATCTAAGTATAACTAGTTAGGCCTAGTTTTATACCCTTTATGGTATCTATACTATTTGTCCAATACTCACAAAGCACTAACTAAAAGTAAATAACTTTGGTAAAAGTAAAAGAATAAAGCTTTACAAGTAAAACTTGGGATTGGTATAATCAAAGTTGTATAACCAAGCATGCCTAATGCATCTTGCATAGGTTATATTGCAAGGATTAGCTTGCATAGTTATGAAACTTGCAAGTGTTAGCTTGCTTAGTTTACTTGAAGTGCTAGGCTTGCCTTGAGTAGTGGAGTGGTTGAAGTTTTCTTCTTCTTCTTCGTAGTACTCCTCCTGCTCGTATCCCGAGTCGGTACTAGCGTCTATAAATGAATACGGGGTACACAATCACCAAACAATACTTAGCTATTTCTATTTAGCAAATTAAGGTTCACACTAGATGATCTAGCATCATCACATGAAATAAAGACCTAGCCTTATTTATTTTATTTTTAGAAAAGTAATTTCTACTCGTTGAAAATACTTAAGATTTAATATTCTCCAATTAAAATATGGGATCATGTTGACACATGTGATCACCACATATTCTAATACTTGAGAATGTGATTTAAAGTGTTGGTCATATTTTATAAAGTTTAAGATTATCATTTAATAAAATTAAAGTGACTAGAAATGCCTATATAGCATTATTTTAGTACTAGTCTAAGATCACTGCATGTAAACCTAAGTATTTTTACATATTTAGATAAATCTTGTCAAATGTGATTTTTTAGAGTTGGAATCAACTCAAAAGCATTTATGGTTGATTTATGAAAAATGTTTGAAGTGTCAGAAGCCTTTATCTTGTTATTTTTGGTATAGGTGATCTATAATTTAAAATGGTTTGAATCCAACGGGCTTGGATAGATAATTTGAATACATTTCTAACAAAATTGGGATCATGCAATTTGGCTCATTGAATCTCTTTGAATTTATTTTTTAATCTACTGATAGAATCCGGTTTTAATTAAAATGGAAAAGAACTATTTGAATCACTGGGCTCTGCGCGGGAAAGTAAATGGGCCGGACCAACTGCACTGTGGCACAACGGGCTGCTGATAGGGGGGTCCCACTAGTCAGTGGCTCATTTAACCCGAAACGGTACGTTTCAATCTAGGACGTGCGATTAGACTAAGATCTACGGCTGTGGTTCATCGTCTCCGGCGAACAGATCCGGCGAGACTGAACCCTAATGGTGACGGTGGGGGTACGTGGGGGCTCACCAGGGCTCCAGCTAGGGCCGGCGATGGGGGCGAACGACGTTGTCGAAGATGGTGGTTCGAATGGTGTTCGTGGCGGCTCCTGGGGCAGCTCCAATCAACGACTCCTCTTCTCCTTCGTAGCAGCGGACTCCGGCCAAATTCCAGCGGGCTGGTGCTTGCCTTGCTCCGGGGAAGGATGTGTGAGGCTCTGTGAGGAGTGGGGAGTGAGATGGTATGGTGAATTGAGGCAGAGGGGGACCTCTATTTATACACCGGCGAGAGGGGCATTGCGACCTGGGCTGGCTCCTCCGGTGACGGCGGTACAACGAGCTAGCGTCATGGCTGAGGGTAGGGGGCGACATGGTGCTCCCTAACGGTCGTCACAGGCTTAAAGGCACGGGCGCGGGTGGTATTCTGCGTGGGAGCGGCGACGTTTGAGACGGTGTACAGGGGCTACAGGTCGCGCGGTGGTGAACGGGCATGTCTGGGAGGTAGCTAGGTGATGACCCACAAGTATGGGGCTGTATCGTAGTATTTTCGATAAGTAAGGGTGTCAAACCCAACGAGGAGCAGAAGGTGCTGGCTAGTGGTATGGATCAGGAATTCTCTGCAAATACTTAGCAAACGGATTTTTAGGGGTTTTTGGTAACGCAAGTAAACGAAGTACGAGTAAACAAAAGACGGTAGGAATAAATGCAGCAAGTGGCCCAATCCTTTATGCAGCAAAGGACAAGCCAATTGTATTACTTAAGATGACCAAACGTTCTCGAGGACACATGGGAAGACTGTCAAGTGCTTTCGCATCATATAGTTGATTAATCTTCTTTAGCTTGCTAAGTGTTGTGTGAGTGAACCTATGCTAATGTACCGACCTTCCTAGGACTAATACATACTTGTGATTATACCCCTTGCAAACATCCGTAAGTACAAGAAAGTAATTAAGGTAGAAACCTAACCACAACTTTAAACTCTAAGACCCTTACGTCCCTTGTGCAATGGTTTCCTAACGGGGGTTCAGGTTTCTGTCACTCCGGCAACCCCTACGATTAGTAGCCAAATACACAATGCATTCCCCTAGGCCCATATAGGTGAAGTGTCATGTAGTCGACGTTCACATGACACCACTAGAAGAAGTACACCACAACTTAAATATCAAACTATTGAATCTTTCTCAACACAACTCCACTACTAACATGACTTCTCCCATGTCCTCAAGAACAAAATGAACTACTCACAAGACATTATATGGATCATGATTAGAGATGGAATAATGATGTATAACAATCTGAACATAAACAATAATTCAATGGTTCACTCAATAGCATCAACTACAAAGAGTAATCAACACCGGGAAAGTTTCCCCTAAGAACTAATGCAAGATTCAAATCAATTGTTACAGTAATATGGACATGGTGATGATGGTGCTGATGGTGATGGTGATCATGATGATGATCCCGATGAAGTCCAGCTTGATGGTGGTGTTGATGGCGCCGATCTTCCCTCTCCGGGAAGGAATTCCCCCGGCAGAAATATGTATGTCGGAGAGATCTTTCTCTCTCAGTGTTTTTCCGCCCCGTAGAGGCGGCGGAATCTTTCTATGGTCGCCCCCTGAGTCTTAGGGTTTCGGGAGGATAATATACACCAGAGGGGAGAGTCAGAGGTGGGCCAGGGCGGCCACACCACCTGGTGGCGCGACCTAGGGTGGCCCGCGCCAGTGGGTGGTGTGGGCCCCCTGTGGCCCATATCCACTCCCTCTTCTGGCAGCCTTCGTCTTCTGGAAAAATAGGATTTTCTGTATATTTTCCCGGATTTTATGATCTTCACGAATTTTGCCTCCAAATAGCACATTTTCCATCAGAATCCTGACTGCAGCGGTTCATGCTCCAAAAGTCATCAACCATGCAAAAACAGATGAAATAACATAAGTATCACCTCTTAATATAAAATATATTAATGAATAACAGTGAATTATGACATAGAATAGTGATACAAAATGGACATATCAACTCCCCCAATCTTAGACTTCGCTTGTCCCCAAGCGAAACTGAGCTCAATAAACATGGCCTCGGGTTTATGGAGTGAAAAGTCGATAAAAGAATATGGACAAGAAGCATCAAATTCATCAATACATAGATCATAGTAGAAGACAACTCACTATTATACAACTTAACTTGCAATAAGTAAAGGAAACACAATAAAGATACATAAAGTGAATCAAAATTGGTAATGGCAAACTTAGCTCTTGGTCGAAGAATAGTGGATAATTTCTGGAGTTCAGAAATAACTGATTTTCAATGATAGCTTTCAAAGTAGTAATCACTAAGATAAGAGCAATGTGCAAAACAAGGAACATAAGAAACATGATTGAATAAATCATCATATGAATGAATGAAACACAACAACTCAAAATACTTGCTGAGATAGAGGGGAATAGGTTTACTGACTCAACTAAAAAGTAAAATAAATGCCCTTCGCAGAGGGAAGCAGGGATTTCAAGTTTCATAAAGAGCTCCCAAAAATTATGGTACTTATTAGCTTTCAGCTCTCATTGCCCCTATCATAGGCATCTTTAGGTGATTAAGGTTAAAGTGACATAACTAAGAGGATATGCTTGAAAAGTTATATATTGAAGTCCCATGCCCCTTACTTACAAAGACCGAACCTCATGCTACTCAACTTCAGTCATGAGTAAGCTCTTGTCATTGTAAATACATGTGTATCATTGAGAACCACCAACGGGGTACCCCTTGCACATGACACAGGATCTATCCCATAATCAAAATGACAAGGCAAGTAGACAATGAGCATCTCAGCGATCTTTTTATTTTCTATTTGCATAGGTTTTTATTGAGGATGCTTCATAGAATGCTAACTATAGTTATGCTGCAAGTTTCCACCATGATTAGGCATGGCTTAGGCTAGCGGCCCAGGCGTTTCATAACACACATATGAACTCCATGATCTTACAAGTTCCACTTTTATTTCACACCGCCGGGATCCATAAGCAAAATAACATGATATCAACTAGGTACAAAGTACCAATGCAGTGTTGAAAGCGGTCCCCATGATACATGGTTCTGCTAACTTCAACTCATAAAGCACAAGCATATACGCAACAAAGAAGGACCCGATGGTTCAAGTTTATTAAATGCAAGAAAGTAAAGTGTTCCATCCAGTTTGTGAGAGCTTTAATCACTAATTTTCACATAATAAGTTTAATTTGGAAGGTAGACAAAATAGGAATTTACTTGGAATAGCAATAATGCTACTAGGTAGGTGTGGAGGACACAAATGGCAGAGGTTTTGGTTTAAGGATTGGATGCACGAGAAGAATTCCCTCTCAGTACAGGTTTTTGGCTAGCAAAGCTAGGTAGCAAGTATAAGAGTTGAGGGAACCAAACAAACATACAAGTGATAAAAACAAACATGCAATCTTCCTCGGAAGCACAAAAGATCTTAACTAGAGAATACTAGACTTATGAGGAAATCAAGAAAGGAAGATGATGAAATTAGTTTTCTTTTAGAGGTACTTTTATCTTTTTCATTCAACTCTCAAAAATAGTGTTGCTACTGACCGAGCTAGGTTTGCCAAAACCAACTAAATTAACTCAATGATCCCAAAGTACTACCAATACTAACAACAAGATCAATCATATAACCACGAATTGAAAACTAATATAAGATATGCAAAAGAGTGAAAGATAGAACTTATCATTAATATTCCATAACAACAACTCACACCAAGGGATACATATCTAACGAGAGAGGGGACACTTCCATAATGCAAACAAGATATGACTTCTCTATTCATGATATGACTCTACTAAAAAGGCAAAAAGATAGAAGATAGTGATGTGATACCGCGGCACTCCCCCAAACTTGGAACAAACCAAGGGGATGCCAAACCTGATGACGAATTACTCCTTTGGTGGTGGTGGTGGTATCCTCTCGATGAGCTCTTTGATAAATTTCCCCAAGTCCTCAATCTCGAAGGTGAGATTACGAATAAGCTGCGAGTTTTGCTCATGTGGCTGATGTCTATGCACTTCTATTCTTGTAGACAGTTGTTGGGCCTCCAAGTGCAGAGGTTTGTAGAACAGCAGCAAGTTTTCCCTTAAGTGGATCACCCAAGGTTTATCGAACTCAGGGAGGAAGTGGTCAAAGGTATCCCCTCTCAAGCAACCCTGCAATCAAGATACAAGAAGTCTCTTGTGTCCCCAACACACCCAATACACTTTTCAGGTGTATATGTGCACTAGTTCGGTGAAGAGATAGTGAAATACAAGTGGTATGGATAATTATAAGTGGTAACGGTGCTAGAAAATAGCTTGATGGCGTGAAAGAGACTAAAGGTAAACTGAAATAAGGATGGAAGCAAGCGAACATGTAACAGATCTAATTGCAAATGGTGTATCAATGCTTAGAAACAAGGCCTAGGGATCATACTTTCACTAGTGAACACTTTCATATAAATATCTTATCTTTATGATACTACTCTTAACTACTCTCCGGTTGGACACTCTAATCGATGGTAGGGCTATAACAACACACCTCAAAGTCCGCTTTCCCCATCTACATAACCCCACACTGTCACCTTGAGCACTAGATGGTTCCAACAAACACCACAATTTCATAAAGACATCCAATTCCAAATATAACTCATAACAAGTATTTGTAATCTCTAGCCTAAGTGCCACCATGGTGTGCACACTGTCAACTTCACACACATGGGGAGACCAGAGAACTATTAAAGCACTTGAGTAGCAAGGTAGATCTATAGATTACAAGCTCATGATCAGAATATGATCATGCATAGAGAGAGAGATGAACACATAGCTACCGGTAGAACCCTTAGCCTTGAGAGAGAACTACTCCCTCCTCATCATGGGAATCAGCAATGGTGATGGAGATGGTGGTGGAGATCGATGGAGATGGCTCCGGGGGCACTTCCCCATCCCGGCAGGGTGCCGGAAAAGATAATATCATTTTGCGGCCCGAAAGTTGGGGTGGCTAGGCAACGTGGTACCCGAGTTCCCTGAAATCAGCCGCGATGACTACAGTTGGCGTGCCAAATACTCAGAGGGTCATTAACGGCATGAATTCAACTTTACGTTTCAATACAAAAAATCTGGCTAACGGCCGTCAAGTTGGGCCCCCTGTCAGCTTTCGCCGTTATGTCGCTGCCATGTAGGCTTGTAGCGTTGGCGCATGCATCCTTTACGCGTCTTATTCTTCCTCCGGGGCGGCAATCTATGGCCACGGCCATGGCGTGGAGCTAGGACTTGGACGAACCTTCTCGGCCCATTCTCCTCCCCATCCCGAATCGGAGCTCGCCCTCACCATGACCGCACCATTGGCACCGCGCGGGGACGGGAATTCATTCCTGGGTGAGATCTGTCACCATGCCGACCATGCTTGGTCCTGTTGGCCTCCTCCAGAATCCGAGCTCGCTGTCGCCGTGGTCGCACACGCACCAACCATGGCGCCTTCCTCTCCGAACCCCAAATCCACATCCACCCAGTTCGGCACAACGCCAACAAGGTGAAAATGCATCAAGTTTTCTTCTTGTGATTGTAGAAAAACATGTATGTACCGTGGCTGTAGCATACTCTAACAATGTACACATATATTGTTTACTAGATTTTCATTTGAAATTAGTAGCTCCGTGATGACGAAACATAGAGAACCTAAATGGAATGACGATGACAACCATGTTCTGTACTTTGCATTGCATCAACAAGTGCTCGCTGACGAAGCAAGTTACCAAGAGAGTGGAGTTCATCAGCCATTGGCAAAAAATATGTGAACAAATCAATGAGCGATTCAGTGCAAATACATGCAGAAAAGCTAGATCCATGTCATCAATCATCAATAGGTGGCACATTCTAGTGATGCGTTCAAATGCGTACACGATGTATCATTTGCTTGAAGTGGTCGTTATCCTGAGCAAAAATGCCTGGTATGCACATTACATTTGTATGTTCTATGCTGCAATTCTGTTGTTATGGGCATGGAAAGAAAAGCTGGGCGTCACTGAATATTACGCAGTTAGGCCTAACTTAGTCTTACACAAATAAGCACAGCTTAGTCTTTACACACATAAGCGTAACTAATGATAAAGATAAAGACAAATGGTTCATCAGATCTGCCAGTGTGAGCACTGGGTCCCTGGAGCTGGTGGTATTGTCGGGACGACCCAGAATGATGTGTTTGGCCATCTTTCATTCTCCTTCAAATAGTATGACCCCACTGATGAGCCAATTGTAGGCCCCCTCCCCTCGACGTGGATTCAGCTCCAGGTCGTATCTGGAGTGTCAACATGATAGGCGTGTGAGTGTGTAGCAAACACACAGTCTGCTATCAACACTGGAAGTGCTGGCACCTCAGCAACAACACCAGCATGTTCTTCTTGGACTCCGGCAGTAGCCTCAGCAGGTATTTCGTCAGCTTCACCAGCAGCAGCATTAGCAAGTATTTCGTCAGCTTCACCAGCAGTAGCATCACCAAGTATTTCGTCAGCTTCACCAGAAGCAGCAGCAGCTAGTTCTTCGTCAGCTCCACCACCACCAACACCACCACCACCAGCAGTAGCAACAGCAATAGCATCAGGGGCCAGGGATGCCTGAGCAATTACAGGTTCAACAGCTCCAGGGGCTCCGACAAAGAAAGGGTAGTTGATCCCAAGAAACACAGTTTGTCCCTTCAGATTGTTGACTCTGCTCCAGACTTGCTCTACTGGGTCTTCGGATGGGCATGTGGACCTCGAGAAAATGTGACACCGTTCGTCTGCGGTACCAAAGTTGGCAGGCTAGCGCATGGCGGTACCTAAGTTGCCTGAAATTACCGTGTTTCGAAAAGTTGGGCCGCCAACTACTGAGAGGGGCCATTTCGAGGCAAACTCATCTCACCCCTGCCAAATTCAAACATTCCGTTAAACTGCCCCGTTAAGTAGACGGTCGGGACCCTCATGTCGGTCATCTGTCCATGACGCGGGCGCCAACGCGGCAACCTCTTAGGCAAATCGAGCAGCTAAGTGGATTGGTTGCGTTGACCAATTTCACAAATCCATTCCCAGCTTTCCCCTAGCACCGGCGTCGTCGGAATCCACCCTCCAGGCAGGACGATCCCTTCGGACATTTGACTTCTGGCGCCCAGTTGCTGCGCCCAGTCGCTGATCCCGAGCTCCAATGGCACATGTCGTTGCCGCCATTGCGAGGCTCTAGCCCGCCTCCGCCGCCGACGAGCCGAGCAGCTCGGAGGATGGCGGATCCTACTATCAAGAAAGAAGAAGTTCTGTCTACAAGCGGGTGAGCTACCCTTCTCTTTGTTATTCGCACTAGTTACAACTGCTAGCAAGCTACTGAACCTCAAATTTTTTGTTAGCCCAACGCTAACAAACATATTTTGTCCACAGTTTTCTGTCAAGTGGGATCTACGCGGACCCCCCTTACCTGGTTACGGTAGTCCTCTATAGGTACGACTCTAATGGTAAGAGGTATGGACACCATTGTTTCACGATGGAAGAAGCGCCCGCGCAGATCTGCACTATCTGGTATGGTTGTTGCTCTGCGTAATCATGTTGAATTATGGCCAAAGCAGACTGCAAAGTTTAGCTTCATGGATGAACACGACATCATGGTTCCTATAACGTGTGACAGTCAGCTAATTGGGTTGATGAAAAGGTATGCTTCGGCTGCCATGTTTGAGCTGAAATGTGATGTACTGGATGTGGAAGCTGCTGCAACTGGGAGTCGCCCTTCTATTCTTGGACAGGGTGGTTGCTCGAACCCAATTAGCTCTTGTTAAGCAAAGGTCTCTTGGGGTTTGCATGTTTGTGCTGAATTGTAATTTTTATTTTATTTACTCTGTATATATTGGGCAGTTATGCAACAGTCTTGTTTCTTTGACAGGAAGCACCGCAAGGTTAGAAACATGACTGTCGGGTCAGTCATTTTGCTGCTCGAAGAAATTAAAAACGAGTGGAAAGATGTCATTTTGCTGCCCGAAGAAATTAAAAACGAGTGGAAAGATGATCCTGGACACGATTCTAGTGCCCATTGTCCCGGCGATGCAGGGTACGTGAAGCTAAGAAAATTGGCACCGAGGAAGAGAAGAAGGCAGGAAATGAAGAAGCCATTAGACATGAAGGCTTGGCACCCAGGCTGCGGAAGAAGGCTGCTGGCAATGAAGATGCATAGTAATATGTTGAACTTGAACCTATATATGTAATTCTGTTAAATTCTGATCGCTCTAAGTGTGGCACGTTGCTGGGTGAAACAATCTACCCACATTCTCTGAGTAAAATGTACCACGACATAGAGTTTGGAAATGCCCGAGTCAGTAGTTGAATCCGAAATTGTGATTGTGCCACTGGTATCTAAAAACAAGGATCTACCAGTTCCACGATTGCTGAGGGGTAGGAGGTCTCCAAATACGACGGAATGTAAGTGGCACAAAAATAAATTATTTAAGATGCCACACTCCACAAAGCAGCAACTTATTTCAGATGCTGCACAACGACGTGACAACATAAACAACAATTTTCTCACCGATAATGCCCAGATGAGGAGGAAATCGGTACCACTTTCTGGCCTAATCTTGAGCCCATCTATCTCACCGCCTCTCTGCTCCTGCATCCCCTTCATCTGGCGAAGCTCCCGGATCTCTAGTAACCGGGTGTACGTGCTTCCACTTTATAAATTGTGGTTGTGCCATTTGCATGCGGCACAATCCACGTAGATTACGTTTAAACAAACCACCCATGTTAGAATACACTAGTAGAAAATGTGTCTTTGGTCCACGGTCATGTTCCCAATCCGGGACAGAGATCTAAATCGAGGCAGAAATTGATCTAAATCACAAATTCTTCCACAAATTAATCGAGACAGAGATCTAAATCGAGGCATTTCATTACTTCAACCACAAATTCTTCTAAACAAAGGTGCGATTCACATCCTACATTAATTCAACCACTAGTCAACAATTTCACTTCCACTTCCACTGTCTTCCGAGCCGCCGGCTTCCTCGTCGCTGTTGGACGGAACCTCCACAATGTCTGCATTGTTCGCGAGACGGAGCACCTCTTCGCGTCGAGCGGCGGTGATGACGGTGTACTTGGTCCGTCCAGGGACGGATCAGAACCTCTCCCGCCCTTCTCGGTTGTGGAGATCCCGGTGCACCACGCGCCCGTCAACGATGCGGTTGCTAATCTTGATCTTCCGCTCCTTCTTGAGCAATGTCGGTCAGTACGGGCTGGCCGCCACGTACCGGGGCAGCGCCCTCTTCCACGTGATTTCGCTCTCCATCTCGGCTTAGCCAGGGAGAGGATCCACCGACACCCCCGCAAAGCTGATGCGCCATCCGTGGGGCACCTTTGCGGCTGGCGGCGCGAGGATGTCGAAGTTCACGAACATCACCGCCTTGTACAAGTTCAGATCGGGCATCTCCATGGCGGCGCGGTGGAGATTGGAGAGGACGAGGGGATGGACGATGAAGCGACGCGTTGTGGTGCCTCCTATTTGTACACGAGGACGACGAAGAAATGGGCGGAAAAGGGGCATTGGTCAGAGAAAAGAAGTAATGCGGGGTCAGACAAAAGAAGTAATGTGGGGTCAGAGCAACTTTTTTTCCTCCCTGGAATCCGGGACCAATAGTTCAGACCGCTAGGTCAACAAGTACAAATATTACAACTTAAAAAGGCACGGAGCTTAAGCTAAATAGAACTAGTTATCACACATCTCCTTGCTCTCCCTAATCTTGGCCCGAAGCGCATCTTCATGCGAGAGCAAGGATCGAATTGTTTGCTCCTTCCTTTTAGCATCTTCCTTGCATAGATTCAATTGTTTCTCTGCATTTTTCCTCATGCACTTGTCAATACTCGTAGTTGTGTACTGCAGGACTTTAGCCTGGTGGAGATCATTCCTTGCTTGAGTCAGTTCCTGCTCTCCTTTAGCCTTCAGGGCCAACACCGCGTCCCTCTCCTTCTCGACTTTGATAACCTTGTCTTGCACCCACCTGAGATCTCGCTTATGCTTGGTTGTGTCAACTGGTTCCCATAGCTTCATCTCAACACTGTCAAGAAGTGAGCTGAATACGGATTCTTTCAACTCGACAGTCATTTCCCATAGTTTGTCCAACGTTTTTTGCATCGATTTGGGCCACTCTGGATCTACCCATTTGACAACACTGCAACTTCCGCCTTGCATCATTGCACGATGTCCTTGACACCATAGAAACCTCCTGCCTGTGTTTCGTCCTTCGAACGCTACAAATTTAGCGGGCACATATCCATGTTTACATACCAGAGGACTGTCTTCATCCGCTAAACCGTGATAGTTGGAGTCATACATCGTCTGGTTAGCCTAACACATCATACGCGCATGAGTAAACGGATTAGATCTAGCTCAAAAAATAGATAACTGGCCACATATGATAGAAATAGAGATGATACGACTCACATCGAAATCACCATCCCTATCACCACGACGCGTTTCCTCGCCGTCTCCCCTTGAACCCATGGCGAGAGGGGAGGGGGGTGGCTGCCGGAGAGGGGATTGGGATGGAGGAGCCGTCGGCTTGGGGCTACGGCAGGATGGGAGTGAAGTGGGGAAAGTGGCTTCGAGGGTAAGGAAGAGAAGTACGGGGAGGAAGAGAAGTAATGGGGACGTGACACTGGGATGTGGCCCACTGAACTCGTGAGACGTGACACTCGCAACAGAGGAGCACCCGGTGTTGCCAGTTTGTCCAGAGCAAGCGTGGCCAATCATGTCGCAGAACAGCCTACTCGTGGATCGCTCTCACAAAGACCATCCAAATCGTCAAAGCGCCCCAATCGAATGGTATGTAACAATCGTCAAGCAGAACAACTATGTTAGGGCATGCCTTCTAAAAGACTCGGTCTAACGGCTACCCATGCAATGACACTGGTGTATCCATGTGTGGTTTGTGAAAAGAACAGACATGAAATCACACTAGGTGGATCCATATATGGTTTATGGAAGTAACAGACATGCAATGACTCTAGCTGTGATTCATGAAAAGAACATACATGCAATGACACCGGTGGATCCATGTGTGGTTCATCAGAAGAACACACATCCAATGACACTGGTGGACTCTAGCTATGGTTCATGAAAAGAACAGACATGCAATGACACTGGTGGATCCATATGTGGTTTGTCTAGAGGAACACACATGCAATGACACTAGGTGTGGTTCATGAAAAGAACAGACATGCAATGACACTAGTGGATCCTTATGTGGTTTGTGAGAAGAACAGGCATGCAATGACACTGGGTGTGGTTCATGAAAAGAACTGACATGCAATGACACTGGGTGTGGTTCACGAAAAGAATATACATGCAATGACACCGGTGGATCCATGTGTGGTTTATGGAAGTAACAGACATGCAATGACTCTAGCTATGGTTCATGAAAAGAACAGACATGCAATGACACCGGGTGTGGTTCATGAAAAGAATAGACATGCAATGACACTGGGTGTGGTTCATGAAAAGAACATACATGCAATGACACTAGTGGATCCTTATGTGTGTTTCATGAAAAGAACAGACATGCAATGACACTGGTGGATCCTTATGTGGTTTGTTTAGAAGAACACACATGCAATGACACTAGGTGTGGTTCATGAAAAGAACAGACATGCAATGACACCGGTGGATCTACGTGTGGTTCATGAGAAGAACAGACATCCAATGACACAGGTGGATCCTTATGTGTTAATGAAAAGAACTGACATGCAGTGACACTAGGCGTGGTTCATGAAAAGAACAAACATTCAATGACACTAGGTGTGGTTCATGAAAAGAAAAAACATGCAATGACTCTAGCTGTGGTTCATGAAAAGAACACAGATGCAATGACACTAGGTGTGGTTCATGAAAAGAACAAACATGCAATGACACTGGTGGATCCTTATGTGGTTCATGAAAAGAACAGACATGAAGTGACACCGGGTATGGTTCATGAAAAGAACAGACATGCACTGACATTGGGTGTGGTTCATGAGAAGAACACACATCCAATGACACTGGTCGATCCTTATGTGGTTCATGAAAAGAACTGACATGCAGTGACACCGGGTGTGGTTCATGAAAAGAACAGACATGCAATGACACTGGGTGTGGTTCATGAAAAGAACAGACATGTAATGACTCTAGTTGTGGTTCATGAAAAGAACACACATGCAATGACACTGGGTGTGGTTCATGAAAAGAATAGACATGCAATGACACTAGTGGATCCTTATGTGGTTCATGAAAAGAATAGACATGCAGTGACACCGGGTGTGGTTCATGAAACGAACAGACATGCACTGACACTAGGTTTGGTTCATGAAAAGAACAGACATGCAATGACTCTAGCTGTGGTTCATGAAAAGAACACACATGCAATGACACTGGGTGTGGTTCATGAAAAGTATAGACATGCAATGACACTGGTGGATCCTTATGTGTGGTTCATGAAAAGAACAGACATGCAATGACACTGGTGGATCCTTATGTGGTCTGTCTAGAGGAACGCACATGCAATGACACTGGGTGTGGTTCATGAAAAGAACAGACATGCCATGACTCTAGCTTTGGTTCATGAAAAGAACACACATGCAATGACACTTGGTGTGGTTCATGAAAATAACAGACATGCAATGACACTGGTGAATCCTTATGTGGTTCCTTAAAAGAACATACATTCAGTGACACCGGGTGTGGATCATGAAAAGAACAGACATGCACTGACACTAGGTGTGGTTCATGAAAATAACAGACATGCAATGACTCTAGCTATGGTTCATGAAAATAACACACATGCAATGACACTGGGTGTGGTTCATGAAAAGAACAGACATGCAATGACACTAGTGGATCCTTATGTGGTTCATGAAAAGAACAGACATTCAGTTACACCGGGTGTGGATCATGAAAAGAATAGACATGCATTGACAGTGGGTGTGGTTCATGAAAAGAACAGACACGCAATGACCCTAGCTGTGGTTCATGAAAAGACAACACATGCAATGACATTGGGTGTGCTTCATGAAGAGAACAGACATGCAATGACACTGGTGGATCCTTATGTGTGTTCATGAAAAGAAATGACATGTAGTGACACTAGGTGTGGTTCATGAAAAGAACAGACATGTAATGACACTAGGTGTGGTTCATGAAAAGAACAGACATGCAATGACTCTAGCTGTGGTTCATGAAAAGAACACACATGCAATGACACTAGGTGTGGTTCATGAAAAGAACAGACATGCAATGACACTGGTGGATCCTTATGTGGTTCATGAAAAGAACAGACATGCAATGACACTGTTGGATCCTTATGTGGTTTGTTTAGAAGAACACACATACAATGACACTAGGTGTGGTTCATGAAAAGAACAGACATGCAATGACACTGGTGGATCCTTATGTGGTTTGTTTAGAGCAACAGACATGCAATGACACCAGTGGATCCATGTGTGGTTCATCAGAAGAACACACATCCAATGACACTGGTGGATCCTTATGTGGTTTGTTTAGAGGATCAGACATGCAAAGGCACCTGTGGATCCTTATGTGGTCTGTCTAGAGGAACACACATGCAATGACACCGGGTGTGGTTCATCAAAAGAACAGACACGCAATGACTTATGTGGTTTGTTTAGAAGAACACACATGCAATGACACTGGGTGTGGTTCATGAAAAGAACAGACAGGTAATGACACTAGTGGATCGTTATGTGGTTTGTTTAGAAGAACACATATGCAATGACACTGGGTGTGGTTCATGAAAATAACAGACATGCAATGACACTAGTGGATTCTTATGTGGTTTGTTTAGAGGAACATACATGCATTGACACCGGTGGATCCACGTGTGGTGCATGAGAAGAACACACATCCAATGACACTGGTAGATCCTTATGTGGTTCATGAAAAGAACAGACATGCAGTGACACCGGGTGTGGTTCATGAAAAGAATAGACATGCAATGACTCTAGTTGTGGTTAATGAAAAGAACATGCATGCAATGAAACTGGGTGTGGTTCATGAAAAGAACAGACATGCAATGACTCTAGCTATGGTTCATGAAAACAACACACATGCAATGACACTGGGTGTGGTTCATGAAAAGCATAGACATGCAATGACTCTAGCTGTGGTTCATGAAAAGAACACACATGCAATGACACTGGGTGTGGCTCATGAAAAGAACAGACTTGCAATGACACTGGTGGATCCTTATGTGTGGTTCATGAAAAGAACAGACATGCAATGACACTGGTGGATCCTTATGTGGTTTGTTTAGAGGAACAGACAGACAATGACACTGGTGGATCTTTATGTGGTTTGTTTAGAAGAATACACATGAAATGACACTAGGTGTGGTTCATGAAAAGAACAGACATGCAATGACACTTGTGGATCGTTATGTGGTTTGTTTAGAGGAACAAACATGCAATGACACTAGGTGTGGTTCATGAAAAGAACAGACATGCAAGGACACTGGTGGATCCTTATGTGGTTTGTTTAGAGGAACAAACATGCAATGACACCGGGGGATGCATGTGTGGTTCATTAGAAGAACACACATCCAATGACACTGGTGGATCCTTATGTGGTTTGTTTAGAGGAACAGACATGCAATGACACCGGTGGATCCTTATATGGTCTGTCTAGAGGAACACACATGTAATGACACCGGGTGTGGTTCATGAAAAGAACATACATGCAATGACTTATGTGGTTTGTTTAGAAGAACACACATGCAATGACACTGGGTGTGGTTCATGAAAAGAACAGACAGGCAATGACACATCGGGATCCTTATGTGGTTTGTGAGAAGAACACACATTCAGTGACACTTGTGGATCCTTATGTGGTTCATGAAAAGAACAGACATGTAGTCACACCAGGTGTGGTTCATGAAAAGAACAGAAATGCAGTGACACCGGGTGTGGTTCATGAGAAGAATAGACATGCACTGACACTGGGTGTGGTTCATGAAAAGAACAGACATGCAATGACTCTAGCTATGGTTCATGAAAACAACACACATGCAATGACACTAGGTGTGGTTCATGAAAAGAACAGACATGCAATGACACTGGTGGATCCTTATGTGTGGTTCATGAAAAGAATAGACATGCAATGACACTGGTGGATCCTTATGTGGTTGTTTAGAAGAACGCACATGCGATGACACTGGGTGTGGTTCATAAAAATAACAGACATGCAATGACTCTAGCTGTGGTTCATGAAAAGAACACACATGCAATGACACCGGGTATGGTTCATGAAAAGAACAGACATGCAATCACACTGGTGGATCCTTATGTGTGGTTCATGAAAAGAATAGACATGCAATGACACTGGTGGATCCTTATGTGGTTTGTTTAGAGGAACAAACATGCAATGACACCAGTGGATCCATGTGTGGTTCATTAGAAGAACACACATCCAATGACACTGGTGGATCCTTATGTGGTTTGTTTAGAGGAACAGACATGCAATGACACCAGTGGATCCTTATGTGGTCTGTCTAGAGGAACACACATGCAATGACACTGGGTGTGGTTCATGAAAAGAACAGACATGCAATGATTTATGTGGTTTGTTTAGAAGAACACACATGCAATGACACTGGGTGTGGTTAATGAAAAGAACAGACATGTAGTGACACCAGGTATGGTTCATGAAAAGAACAGACATGCACTGACACTGGGTGTGGTTCATGAAAACAACAAACATGCAATGACTCTAGCTGTGGTTCATGAAAAGAACACACATGCAATGACACGGGTGTGGTTCATGAAAAGAACAGACATGCAATGACACTAGGTGTGGTTCATGAAAAGAACAGACATGCAATGACTCTAGCTGTGGTTCATGAAAAGAAAACACATGCAATGACACTGGGTGTGGTTCATGAAAAGAATAGACATGCAATGACACTGGTGGATCATTATGTGTGGATCATGAAAAGAACATCATGCAATGACACAGGTGAATCCTTATGTGTTTTGTTTAGAAGAACACACATGCAATGACACTGGGTGTGGTTCATGAAAAGAACAGACATGCAATGACACTGGTGGATCCTTATGTGGTTTGTTTAGAGGAACAAACATGCAATGACACCGGTGGATCCATGTTTGGTTCACAAGAAGAACACAGATCCAATGACACTGGTGGATCCTTATGTGGTTCATGAAAAGAACTGACATGCAGTGACACTGGGTGTGGTTCATGAAAAGAACAGACATGCAATGACACTGGGTGTGGTTCATCAAAAGAACAGACATGCAATGACTCTAGCTGTGGTTCATGAAAAGAACAGACATGCAATGACACTGGGTGTGGTTCATGAAAAGAACAGACATGCAATGACACTCGTGGATCCTTATGTGGTTCATGAAAAGAACAGACATGCAGTCACACCGGGTGTGGTTCATGAAAAGAACAGAAATGCAGTGACACCGGGTATGGTTCATGAGAAGAACAGACATGCACTGACTCTGGGTGTGGTTCATGAAAAGAACAGACATGCAATGACTCTAGTTGTTGTTCGTGAAAAGAACACACATGCAATGACACTGGGTGTGGTTCATGAAAAGAACAGACATGCAATGACACTGGTGGATCCTTATGTGTGGTTCATGAAAAGAATAGACATGCAATGACACTGGTGGATCCTTATGTGGTTGTTTAGAAGAACGCACATGCGATGACACTGGGTGTGGTTCATAAAAATAACAGACATGCAATGACTCTAGGTGTGGTTCATGAAAAGAACACACATGCAATGACACTGTGCGTGGTTCATGAAAAGAACAAACATGCAATGAGCTGGTGGATCCTTATGTGTGGTTCATGAAAAGAATAGACATGCAATGACACTGGTGGATCCTTATGTGGTTTGTTTAGAAGAACACACATGCAATGACACTGGGTGTGGTTCATGAAAGCAACAGACATGAATGACACTGGTGGATCCTTATCTGGTTTGTTTAGACGAACATACATGCAATGACACTGGTGGATCCACGTGTGGTTCATGAGAAGAACACACATCAAATAACACTGCTAGATCCTTATGTGGTTCATGAACAGAATAGACATGTAGTGACACTGGGTGTGGTTCATGAAAAGAACAGACATGCAATGACACTGGTGGATCCTTATGTGGTTCATGAAAAGAACCAACATGCAGTGACACCGGGTGTGGTTCATGAAAAGAACAGACATGCACTGCCACTAAGTGTGGTTTATGAAAATAATAGACATGCAATGACTCTAGGTGTGGTTCATGAAAAGAACACACATGCAATGACAATGGGTGTGGTTCATGAAAAGAACAGACATGCAATGACTCTAGCTATGGTTCATGAAAAGAACACACATGCAATGACACGGGTGTGTTTCATGAAAAGAACAGACATGCAATGACACTGGGTGTGGTTCATGAAAAGAACAGACATACAATGACTCTACCTGTGGTTCATGAAAAGAACACACATGCAATGACACTTGGTGTGGTTCATGAAAAGAACAGACATGCAATGATACTTGTGGATCCTTATGTGTGGTTCATGAAAAGAACAGACATGCAATGACACCGGTGGATCCTTATGTGGTTTGTTTAGAAGAACACACATGCAATGACACTGGGTGTGGTTCATGAAAAGAACAGACATGCAATGACACTGGTGGATCGTTATGTGGTTTGTTTAGAGGAACAGACATGCAATGCAGCTGGTGGATCCACGTGTGGTTCATGAGAAGAACACACATCCAATGACACTGGTGGATCCATATGTGGTTCATGAAAAGAACTAACATGCAGTGACGCTGGGTGTGGTTCATGAAAAGAACAAACATGCAATGACACTGGGTGTGGTTCATGAAAAGAACAAACATGCAATGACTCTAGCTGTGGTTCATGCAAAGAACACACATGCAATGACACTGGGTGTGGTTCATGAAAAGAACAGACATGCAATGACACAGGTGGATCCTTATGTGGTTCATGAAAAGAACAGACATGTAGTGACACCGGGTGTGGTTCATGAAAAGAACAGACATGCACTGACACTGGGTGTGGTTCGTGAAAAGAACAGACATGCAATGACTCTAGCTATGGTTCATTAAAAGAACACACATGCAATGACACTGGGTGTGGTTCATGAAAAGAATAGACATGCAATGACTCTAGCTGTGGTTCATGAAAAAACACACATGCAATGACACTTGGTGTGGTTCATGAAAAGAACACACATCCAATGACACTGCTGGATCCTGATGTGGTTCATGAAAAGAACAGACATGCACTGACACTGGGTGTGGTTCATGAAAATAACAGAGATGTAATGACTCTAGCTGTGGTTCATGAAAAGAACACACATGCAATGACACTGGGTATGGTTCATGAAAAGAACAGACTTGCAATGACACTGGTGGATCCTTATGTGTCGTTCATGAAAAGAACAGACATGCAATGACACTGGTGGATCCTTATGTGGTTAGTTTAGAAGAACACACATGCAATGACAATGGGTGTGGTTCATGAAAAGAATAGATATGCAATTTCTCTAGCTGTGGTTCATGAAAATATATGGATGTGGGGTAGGCAGTAGGCGGAGGCAATCCGGTGATCTACATCGACGACCCCATCACCGTTCAAGAAATCTTCGACGCAATCGCGGAGAATGATGAGTTCGAGGAGGAGGTCCCTGATGAGGAGTCCGAGGTACTACATTGCTAGCTTCTCTAGTCGCAGCCGCAATTTTCACTGTTCATACATAGGATTTTCTCAATCATGTACATATTCTTTTGCTCTTGAAGTAGGGTAGTATATATATGATTCGATTGGTTGATTGATTCATCTGCCATCTAGTCACAAAACCCCAATCCGTCTAGTCGCAAAACCCCAATCTGCTCATCTGCCATCTAGTTGAGTTTGCTAGTTGACTGTTGATTTCGATACACAGCAGGCCTATAACATTACATTTCTATTCCTTACTGAGCCCAATGATTCAATTTTGCCCCAAAATAGTGCAAGGGAATCTGATGGTGTCGTTTTCTTAGGGATGGTTAGTGGCCCTGAGGCAGCAATGCACATAAACAATATAGGTTGTGATGTTGGTATTTTGGTTCTCCGACTCCATCGCTGAAAAAATGAGGCCCTGAATAATGGAACCTAAATATATAATGCATTGTATGATTACCTAAATATATAATCTTTCTATTGTTTCTGATCTATGAATGCGTTGTATGATGCATCTGTATATCCCTGAATAATGTTTTGTATGATTACATTTCAATATCTTATTGTGGCCAATGATTCAAATTTTCCCCAAAGAGAGGCGGACACATTGGTGTTAATTTTTTCCAGGGATGAGTGAGCGAACCTGGGGCCATGTACAAGATCAATATAAGCTGTGCAATTGTTACTTGGTTCGCTTACGCCATCTCTGTAGAAACTTATGAGGCTGCAATCTTTATTCTACATTCATAGAACTGTGATATTTGAATTATCTATTCCATGCATTCATAGTGTATAAGAATTACATTTTAGTTTGTCACCGAGGCTGATGATTGAAATTTGCCCCAAAAGAGTTAAAGGGGAGACACGTATGATGGTGTCGTGTTTTAGGGATGGGTTGGTGAACCTAAGGCAGCAATGCACACAAACAATATAGGTTGTGCTGTTGGTACTTTGGTTCTCCAACTCCATCTTTAAAACAAATTATGAGGCCCTTGAGTTATTGTCATATGGAACTACATATATGATCCTTGAATTGTTTCTGATCGTTTAATGATTGGTATGTGCATATGTATATGAATGGTTTTGATCATAAGTATTTTTAACATGTACCTGGAGATTAATTGTTTGGTTTTTTATTTATAATTACAATATTTAGGATTGTTTTTGTACCTGACTATGTATATCCCTGAATAATGTTTTGTACGATTCAGTTCAATTTCTTATTGTGGCCAATGATTCAAATTTGCCCCAAAGAGAGGCAGACACATTGGTGTCAGATTTTTTCAGGGATGAGTGAGCGAACCTAGGACCATGTACAAGAACAATATAAGTTGTGCAATTGTTACTTGGTTCGCTCACGCCATCCCTGAATAAATTTATGAGGCCGCAATCTTTATTCTACATTCATAGAACTATGATATTCGAATTATCTATTCCATGCATTCATAGTGTATAAGAATTACATTTTAGTTTGTCATCGAGGCCGATGATTGAAATTTGCCCCAAAAGAGTTCAAGGGGAGACACGTATGATGGTGTCGTGTTTTAGGGATGGGTTGGTGAACCTGAGGCAGCAATGCACATAAACAATATAGGTTGTGATGTTGGTACTTTGGTTCTCCAACTCCATCTCTGAAACAAATTATGAGGCCCTTGATTTATTCTCATATGGAACTACATATATGATCCTTGAATTGTTTCTGATCTTTTAATGATTGGTATGATGCATATGTATATGAATAGTTTTGATCATAAGTATTTTTAACATGTACCTAAAGTTCAATTGTTTGGTTTTTTATTTATAATTATAATATTTAGGCTTGTTTTTGTACCTGACTATGTATATCCCTGAATAATGTTTTGTACGATTACATTTCAATTTCTTATTCTGGCTAATGATTCAAATTTTCCCCAAAGAGAGGCAGACACATTGGTGTCCGATTTTTTCAGGGACGAGTTAGTGAACTTGGGGCAATGTACAAGAACAATATAGGCTGTGCAATTGTTACTTGGTTCACTTACACCATCCCTATAGAAACTTATGAGGCCTTAATCTTTATCCTACATTCATAGAACTATGATATTCAAATTACCTATTCCATGCATTCAGTGTATAAGAATTACATTTTAGTTTGTCATCGAGGCCGATGATTGAAATTTGCCCCAAAAGAGTTCAAGGGGAGACACATATGACGGTGTCGTGTTTTAGGGATGGGTGGGTGAACCTGAGGCAGCAATGCACACAAACAATATAGGTTGTGCTATTGGTACTTTGGTTCACCAACTCCATCTCTGAAACAAATTATGAGGCCCTAGATTTATTCTCATATAGAACTACATATATGATCCTTGAATTGTTTATGATCTTTTAATGATTGGTATGATGCATATGTATATGAATGGTTTTGATCATAAGTATTTTTAACATGCACCTGAAGATTAATTGTTTGCTTTTTATTTATAATTACAATATTTAGGCTTGTTTTTGTACCTGACTATGTATATCCCTGAATAATGTTTTGCACGATTACATTTCAATTTCTTATTGTGGCCAATGATTCAAATTTGTCCCAAAAGAGAGGCAGACACATTGGTGTCAGATTTTTTCAGGGATGAGTTAGTGAACCTAGGGCGATGTACCACATTACAGGTTGTGCAATTGTTACTTGGTTCACCTACTCCATCCCTGAAGAAACTTATGAGGCCCCTAGATTTTATCCTACATTCACTTTGATGCATTTATTTGTCATTGTGTTGAGATGAAATGATATATGAACCAATCAACTATTGCTGAGATGCTTTATCTTTGATATCCATGGATATATTGTCTTACATATACATGTTGTCAATTCTTGAGTTGTAATACAATTCAATCATATGTATGAGTTCTAAGTTATGTTCTTAAAAATCAACAGGAGGATGATGATGACGTGGACGATAGCAAGGAATTCAGGGAAAACAAGAGCCACTATGTGCTGAGGCGGTTACAGTGTGGGCTAATCCGTTTGCACCGTAGGGGGAGACTGTATTGCCCATTCTGTGGCAGAGCAATCAACGTGGACCTCAATATCATGATCTAGCACGCGGAGGGCGTTGGCAGAGGCAGAGGCAGAAGCCATAGGCCGATTACCTTGGCGCGGCATGCAGCCTATGGCAAATTCCTCCAGGAGTATGTCAGGACTGGCCTGTATCCCATCGACTAGGCTGTCGCTGCCTCCTGCTGATAAACCCCTGCCCTGCTAGGCGTCTCTGTGTCCTGGCCTCCTGCTGCAGCCCCTGCTTTTATTTTGTTCTAGTTAATTATTACTTGTGTGTGTCATGTAAGACAATATATATGTGGTGTCTCTGGTGAACCTTCTATATTAATCTACTCCTTTATATGGAGTGCCTTAAAGTTTCTAGTGTTCAATTATATTTACTAATCATGCTCATGCACACTACAAAATATTCTAGTGCTCGATTATATTATAATTGTCAAGAAATACATCAACAAGTTAAATTGGTCGAAATTTTGTATTGAAGTAACTAAATGTATCACACACATAATAAACTAGAAACTAAAATCTAGTTCAAACATGTAATGTATCACCACCACTTGTTGTCATCCTTGACTTGCTTCCCCTTCAACCGCTTGATGTTGCCACCGTCCCAAGATCCCTGCTCGTCCTGAAACCGCTTTCTGTCCTCCTCGCGCTTCTTCTCCTAGGCTAGCTTGCAACTAGGGCATAGCTCTCTCGCGAAAACCCCCGCCTTAACCATCTCATCTTTCATGGTAATGAGCTTACTGTACAACTCGTACGCCATGTAGGCGTCTCTGGCTGCATACTCGAGGCGCACCTGGCTCATCGGCTTCCACTCCCAGTAGTCGTGATCGAGTCGCTTCAATTTCCTCAGTTTTTCATAGGATTTATCGATGATTTCCGCTGCCAGATCACCCATGCCATCCTTCGTTGGGTATGATTTGATCTTGTACAGATTTTGGATGTCGATGTGGTGCCCCTCTGGGATTTTTATCAACGCACGAGAAAGCATAATTGTGTCATTTGTGATATGCACGCTAGTGAAAGTTATCCCTTTCCTACACAAGAACTCGACCAGAGCCGGACAACGCATCTCAGTTGGTTTACTCCTGCACTTAGATGGTTCTAGGGATGTAAGGGAACAAGGGATGCAGAAGTGGTGATCCCAAATTTAAATTTCACATACCTGTAGAAGTATGGCAATTTGCACGACAACGATCTCTTGTGGAGGATTTTTTTCGCTTATTTGCACGGGTGTACTCCAAGTCCAGCCCCACAAACTTGTGCTTCTCGTTCTCAATCAATTGCTCAAACTTGGCGAGAGTTGTCTCCACAGTCGCTTCATCATTTGTGTACACCACTGTGAAAGTCGTGGTGCCATGGGCAGGGACCAAGTGGGTCTCTGTTGTGCGTTTCCCATCGTCCATGCCTACAAGGAAATGGGTGAAAGGAAATGCCTTCAAGGAACTGCCTGCGAGAGGAAGAAGAAGATGAACCGACGGTTCCAAAACAGAGGAAGAAGAAGCACCCAGGAAAAACTGAAGAGGAATGACTGAGGAAGAGGAATGACTGTAGATGAAAGGTGGTAACTGCAACTTTCAGTTCGAGAACTCACCATGGCTACGTGGAGATCGTGGCAGTGCCGCCGGTTCAACAAGTGGGGTCAGTTCCTGCGAGAATATGAAATTAGCTATGCATTTTTCTATGCGAGAAATTGAGAGAAGTCATTTATATTTTGTCTTTCATAATTAAACACAATGAAGTTGGTACATCCTAAGAGATTTGAACAAAAGAGATTTGCTAGTTTAACATACAACAACACTTACAGGCCCAACATGGCAGAACTTGGAGAGCCCCAAAACTTGAGCTACCATAGAGACCTCGACAGACCGTGCCATGGGTGCGTCCATGGTGAGGGCGAGCTCTGACTCGGGATGGGGAGGAGAGAGGGGCCGAGCAACTTCGTCATGTCCCAGCTCTGCGCCATGGCCGCGACCACAGATTGCCGCTCCGGGGAAGAAGACGCGTAATGGATGCAGGCGCCAACGCTGCAAGCCTACAGGGAGGAGAGCTGGGCCGAGCAGGTTCGTCCATGTCCCAGCTCCATGCCATGGCTACGATGCCCCACAGATTGCCGCTCCGGGGAATAATATGACGCGTAATGGATGCAGGCGCCAATGCTTGAAGCCTAATTGACACCTAAGCGACGGGAGCGACAAGAGCAACATAACGGCGAGAACTGACAGGGGGGAAACTTGACGGTCGTTAGCCCGATTTTTTGTATTGAAACGTAAAGCTGATTTTTTGCCGAAAAGACCCTCTGAGTATTTGGCACACCAACGGTAGTCTTCGTGGATGATTTCAGGGAACTTGCGTACCGCGTTGCCTAGACACCCCAACTTTCGGGCCGCAAAATGATATTCTCGTAGCGATGGGTATGAAGAAAGTTGTGTCCCCATATGTTCCGTTGTATCACCAACGTTGTTTTGTGCTCCCCTGATATGAATCCACAAGAGTTCATCATCCTGTTCCGTGTTGTCTCTGAGAGGTGCCAGGAACCAGCGCCCAGTCCCAAGTTCATCATCTGCTATTGCATCTTCGATGATCGGAGCTGGAATGATGCGCGGGGCTGCATGGGTACCTGCATGTTACTAACAGTCAGTAAGCAGAATTTTTAATGGGATTTTACATGCTATATGACACCATGACTCACCCCAAATGGAAGGATCCCAAACACGCACGTCGCCGCTAGGTTCAGTGACCGCATAAATGTGTTGCAGTCTGTAGGAAGAGTAGCCGTAGGTGAAGACGGTGTCAACATACTTCTCCGGCCATAGGAAGTCGTCGCGCAAGACTGTCCATTCCTTGTCTTCTGGGCATCTAATGAATGTGATTGCCTTGTCGAACACCGCTAAGAGGTCGTACTCCCAGTTCTACCACGCCCCCTCCCGTGGTCTATGTGGGAGATGTACCTTCACGAGGTCAAGTTCTGCCATGTTGAACCTGTAAGCGAATTCGGAAATGGGCGGCGGCCACCCGCTGTTGAATGCAGTAATGCCGACACTCTTCAAAGATGGCACTGCAAGTCTCTTCGATATGTAGCCATTTTTTAGAGTCCAAGTACTACCATCCCATGATAAAAGGACCAGCCACTTGCCGTTGCCACCCACCCAGTTCTGGTCATCTTCCATTTCCGTCTCTTCTTCTTCCTTGATATTCACCACTACTGATTCGGAACACTTATCCAGCAGCATCAATTTTGCATGAATATTCTGCAGAGTTTGTTGTTAGTTGGTACACTAAACTAGCATGGATTCCATTGCAAATACAATTTGACAACTGGGCCTTCAGATTAAAGTACACAAAATATCGCCTAAATACGAGTGTCTCCTCAGATATCGCCTAAATTGTGCCTATGTCACTACGAAGATACTCAATATATGGAGTAGTAGCAGAGCCCCCAGAACAAACCCGACGATGATCATAAACAGCTTGGGGCATAACAGCCTTAAATCGTCTAATCTGTTTGTTTTTATTTTAGGAAACAGAATATCACCTAGCAGGCATTCCATTGCAAAATCGAAATTGACAACTCGTCTATCACCTAAAGTAAGACTGTGTCACTACGAAAATACCAGAATATCAGGTACGAGCAGAATTTCCGCTGTTCATAATAGTCTTAAATGGTTCGATTTGTTCAAACCGCACGTGCACACAACACGTTCGACGAAAGGAACATAGGATTCCGATGGGAGTTCATCACATATGAATCAACGATATGACTGAACGAATAAGCTCGATACTAGAACTTACGTGGCCATCGCGGTCGTCTGGCCATTTGCTGTTATCAGGGTAAAGAAGGCCTGTCATGCCAAACGGTTGTTCGTCCATGTTCCACATCGTCACGCGGTAGCTAGGGATGCAGCGAGCGAGACGGCCGGCTGAGATGATGTCCAACCCCGAGGCGATCCTGTGCATGTTCGTGGTGCTGAGGTTCAGCCATCCCCAATCCTCGCGGTAGCGGTCGCCCTGGCCATCTGCGTCGTCGTCGCATGCCTTTCGCTTCAGCCTGCTGCTACCTCAAGATTTACCCATAGCGGCAAATGGAGTCTGGAATCCGGTAGATTAATGGAGGCTTTGTGATAACGAGGCGGATGGATTCGAGAGGGGTGGAATCAGGGATGGGGGCAGTTGTTTGAGTGGGGAGTGAATCTGCAAGGAACCGCCGCTGCCGCTGGTTCTCGTCCATGTGGAAGACAAGAAGGGGGGCGTAATTATTGAGGGCGGGCACCAGAACCGTCTAGAGGAAGTGAAAAAATAAATCATAAAAGAGAAATGTGCGGCCCGCCTGTTAGTGAGTGAAGGATGGCACGCGCAAACGTGCCTACGTTTGAATTGATTCCACCGCATGCAAGTAGCGCAGAACAAATTTTAGGAAGCGCTAGCATCGATGTGTAAAACCGCTGTTTTCTCCACCTTCACCCTAGTACGAACGGTCGTGCACCATTCCAGATATTGGTAAGGGCGGTTCCAATCTTTCACTTCTCCGTCTCATTTCCTCGTCCACGGCCTCATCGTCTTTCTCCTCGACAGCCTCATCCATTTCCTCTACCACCGCATCACCCTCTTCCTGTGTATCCTTTCCCTCTTGCCTGTAGTCATGGACACTCCGGACGTCCGAAACGACGGCAGGCAAGAAACTATGCACTTCGACATCGAAGTACATGGCGGGAAGAAGATTGATGTCGTCTACACCACCGACCCTCGGACGGTGAGGAACACTCTGAATAATTACACGAGTTGGCTGCAGTTCAAAGAAAATAGGTTCGTAGGTCTCGACCTCGAGTACAGCCGCGATCACCGTAGGATCGCCTTGGTGCAACCGTCTGTTTGTAAAGAAGGGGCATGTCCTCGTATACCAGCCTTTTTGCGAGAAGGGGCTGACGGGATCTGGTATGCTGCTGTCTTTTTGTTCCTGAACCGTCTGTTTACAAAAGTTATTGCTATATTATTTGTCTGAATTCATTTTCATGCAGGTGGGGCGAAAGCATTAGGGATCTGTTTCATGACTTTCTCGTGAACCAACACATAACATTTACTAGTGTTGACATCACGAATGACAGTAAACTGCTTGAAAGCCCGACTATCAACATTAGAATCCCAAAGGAGTGCAGAGTGGACATCCAGGAAATTTACTGGATCCCAGGGACGAAGGGCGGCAGGACCGGGATGGCCGCTCTTGCCTCCGAACTCATCGACCCGTGGTACACTGTCATGAAGGACATATTGCCGAGATGTTCGTGGAGGCATTTAGGGCACGATTACTGGGAGGATAAGCCACTTTCTGAACCTAGTCTGAAGTACGCTACAATTGATGGGTATGTTAGCCACGAGCTGTACCGCCAGATTGTAAAATCTTGTTCCAGGCATCGCATGATTGAACCACCACCAAGGTAGGTTGTTTGCCCCAGATGCCGGAGTGTAGATTAATCTACAAACCAGTGCAAGCGATCGACCGAAGGCATCCTAGGATCGGTTGCCTTCTCCAACAGGCTGGGATGTAGACTATTAGTGCATGATTGTTGTGTTTATGAAAACATGTTATTTCATAAGTACACTATGTGAGCAATTACGAACTGCTGTGTATTACCTTTGTCAAACTATAATCTGGGTTTGGTTATGACTGTATCCTTCGCTATAATCTGGGTTTGGTTATGACTTATGACTATATCACACCTTATGCATGTCAGTCCTGGATTCTGCCACATGCAAATGGCACAGACAAAATTTGTAAGAATGAATGTTGAGCATACAAAAGGGGGAATGTAATTCATACAGGTTAAGTAGCTAATAGCACAGGGATCATACAAGATTGGTTCTTACACAAAGAATGCTTAGAAAATACAGGCGAGATAAAATATAGGCGAGATAAACCTAGGAACGAAATGCGAAACTAGTAGTGGTAAACAACACACTCACCCACCCGCCAGATCCTGTTGAGCATCTCGTAGCAGACATACGCGTCCCTGGCTGCGTACTTGATCACATCGTAATCCAGGTGCCTCCACTCCCATCGCTCGTGCAGGTGCTTCGGGAACTCGACTTTCATGCCGGCATACTCGCGGTCGATGATATCGGTAGCAAGTCTAGCCATGCCGGCTTTCCCCGTACCGCCATCCGGGTACCTCCACAAACGTTGGAGATCGGCGCGATTGACGACATGAACGAGGAGATCCCGTTCTAGCTTCGGAGTGTTGTTCTTGATGTCGACGCTGGCGAAGTAGATCTCCCTCCTGTGTAGGAACTCGCGAAGCTCTGGGCATACAGATTTGGCCCTCCATACGTGATATAGGAGGCAGTGGTTGCGCATGGACAGCTGCAAAAGCGCCGTCCTCTTCCTATCTCCGGTATACTCGAGGTCAAGGCCGACGATCTTGTACCTGTCCATCGGCTCCTGTAGCCACTGCTCGTACATTGCGATGACCTTGGCGACCTCCGCTGACGCATTTATGTGGACGACCGTCAGCTTGGTGGTGCCATGGGCGGTGACGGTGTACTCGTCGGTGTAGTCACTCCCGTCGCCGAACACGCCGTACTCTGCGTCCATGGCAGTAGCTAATGCGGCGGCGGTCGCCTAGGGTTGGTAGCGGTGGCTGGGACTGGGCATGGCGGTTGAGTGATCTGTTGCGGTGTTCTGGCCAGTCGAAGGTGGTGCCTGCGGCAGCATCGATGGTTCTTGCGGTGGTGGCGGCGGTGAAAGGAATAAGTTGGGAATTTTTGCATAGTGATGTGCTGAGGAGACGGAAGGTGATGTTTAAATTTCGTTTACCAATATTCCGGTCATACCCATGCGGAACCAAGTTTGACCGGGCGAGCACCGATGGTTTCCAATCCTAGCGATTAAATTCGGTGTTCGTCCCGGTAGGTGATGGGACGGGTGTGCGACGTGGCTTTGGTGTGGCAGAGACCGGTCACGTAGACCACCGTCCCGTTGCCGATCCGCAGCGGGTGCGCGGTGCTGACACGACGTAACGTGACAGGACAAAAGGAAGTGTACATTTATTATTAATTCCTAACAAGTTTAAGAAGTGTAAGCATAGACATGGACCTAGCATCCCTGCACCCCGGGGCAGCCACCCAGCCGATCAGGCCTGCCGATTGCCCAAATCTTGTCCCGAATTTGCCAAAATGAAGCTCGTTTGCCCATGCTTCTATAAGTTTCTCTGTAGGCCACTTGTGTAAGCATGCACGATCAAGCAACTTTGCAACACACGTTTCGGTGGAAAAGCATTAGGTTTCAACGCACCACATAGTTTAGGGATTTAGAATAGCTACATTATGGAGCACTAGCCAAATTGCATGGTAAAGCTAAATTCAGCTTTTTGTCAGATTTAGCTATAGCTACATTGTGTCTCATTTGTCCTCACTTTTGCCCTCCCGATATTCCGAAGCCCTCACATGCGCTCGGAGGGGGTGCCGTCTGGTCAAAGGCTTGGCCGTTACATGCGCCATGACGCCTAAAGTGGAAGTTTCTTTTTGTTATTTGGCCTTTTTAAGAGCGCCTTTTCCCTTCTCTCTCTAACAGCTGTGTTTTTTTGCCCAAAATGGTAGGGAATCTAGAGCAGCTTCTCTCTTCATTCAGTGTTCCTTTTGCGATCGTTTTTCCCCAATCTGGTAGCAAATCTAGAGCAACAAAACAAACTAGCACTATAAATAAATTCAGTAAACAGAGTAGATGTAGATAAAGCAGCTAATATAGGTTATATAGTACGGTACTTAACGAGGTTCAACAATTAGGCTGCTCATCAGCAGCAAGCAGCAGACTACTTCAACACAGACAAGACAAAAGAAGTTGCTTTATAGCAGCAGCTGATCAGTGGCCCCTCATGGCCTCTGCTAGGAGGGCATCCGCTCCTCCCTCTGGCGCCTCCCCCCACTTCTTGCTGCCTAGTCCCTTGACCTTGGGCGCCTTGGGTCTGATCGGGGGCATGCGACCCTCCTCGATAGCCACCTTCTGGAGGTTGTGGAGGTGAAGACCGAGCGCCTGGTGCTTGGCCCTAAAGCCGTGGACGTTCACGGACTTGCCACAGGTCCTCACGTCCTTGACATGCTTCACGAGGGAGTTGAAGTCCATGGCGCGGAGCCTCCTGGTGGGGCAGAAGGGGCACCTATACACGTCGCTGGAGAAGAAGTTGTTGTACTGACCAGACTTTAGCCTCCTCAGCACATGATGAGTCTTGGTGTCCTTGGACTCGTCGTCACTGCGGAGGTCGCTGCTATCCTTCTGTTGGAAAAAAACAGTAGAGTGAAATAAGGACATGATTGAGATACTTTGATTATCGGGATTTATTTTTTGCATAAATTAACCTAATGAGATCTCCCGATTATTCCCCAAATCTCAAACCAAATCGAATACTGATCCCAACTACGAACAGGGGGATTCATCAAAAATCGAGATCTAACACAAGAGGATTAGCTACTGTAAAAAATACGAACAGCCGAGCCCTGATAACATACAATCTAGCATCCAACGACTGGAACGGGGGAAGAACAAGGGAAGGGGAGAACACCCTGGTTACCTCAGACCACGGGTCAGCGATCCTGGTGTCATAGGGGTTCTCCGGCCTTATGTAGACAACCTCCTCGCAGGGGTCCCAGCCGAACGGGATCTGTCGGAGACCGGCGATGGCCTCCTCGCTGGCGGCTACGTCGGATGTGGGGGACGGGGACGGGAGGCTCCTCGCCGGCGGCCTTGGAGGCGCCGATGGCCACCGCGCCGATCTTCTCCATAGCCGGCGTGGTTGGGGTTGTGTTGGGTGTTTGCAGAAGGTGATGGGACAGTGGAGACGGTTGAGTGAGCGAGTGCGTGATGAGTGGAAGTGGGGAGGCCTCGATTAAAGGAGAAGGGAAGCGATGTTTCGTTGCACTATTGTGCATCGCGTACGCTAATGCACCATGCACGGCCACACGTGTCCGCTTCCGCCCCGTGCACGGCACACACATACCGTGAGTCACTTTTTTTCCGTCATGTCTAACCATGGAGATTTAGTTATACTCAGTTTTGCCCACCAACCATTGATCCTCTATGATCTAGCGGACATGATAACCCTTATATCTGCCGGGGGCACCCCTCTATCCATGCAAAATAACGAGTATGCCACCGGAACTTTAACTCCATAACATATGAACTTGAATATATTTTGAAGGGTACGAAAATAGAAATCCCCATAGTTTAAGGGTCTAGATACGGTAAGAGAACTAAATATTATTAGTGGCCGGGCCAGCATAGTGACGAGTTTGGTCGGCTAGAAGTTAATGATTCCTAAGTAAGGGGGCACTAGGCCGGTCTTGACATACTCCCTCAGGAACTTGCCATAAGCAGCGTGCTTAGCCTTGGTTGCCAACTTGTGTTTACTAGCCGGGCTTTTACCGATGCCAACCGCATGCGGAATCAAGCTGGAAATCCTCGGGTTGACTCCTTTCTTATAGAAGGGCAACGTGAGCTCCCCAAGTCGAGTGTGGAAAAGGGATTATCCCGCTCTTGAGCTTCTTCATGACATGGCGGCTCTTGTTGTCCCTAGTCTCCTTGTTAGAGTGCAATCTCACTTGAATACACCTGTAATGTATGGAATACAAACCGAAATGAGCAAAATAATAAATATATATTCCTTCCACCATTCCAAGTTACTTTTGATGCAATAACATGTCTATACAGGTTCAGCAGTTCATTACGGCCGTCTCTCCAGCTCGCTCCTAAATTAATGTGGTTTGTGTTCTTGGTAACTTATTAATAAATAAATAATGTGGATTCATTCAGAACAGACTAGATCTCTCCATGTACCGGTTCATATGTTGCATCTAATCATTAGGGACTAGATTTTTTTTGACACTAGGATAAGATTAGCTCGAGCAGAAAATATGAAACATGTAGAAATAGATGTCCTCCGGGTAGACGAGCGAAGCGTCGTCGAACTCCACGCCCTCATCGGTGCCTCCGAAGTCGTCAGCACCGGCGAGCACATGGTCCCCAAGGGGTTGGAACTGCACGTCCTCCTCGGCTTGTGATGCGTGATGCTCCTCCATATCTGCCGCGTGAAGCACCACCCCAGCGGCGATGCCGGACACTCACCCCCACGCACTGGTTTCATGGAGAAGGTTCGTGCAAGTAGGTTCAAGATGTGGGGTTTTCCTGGATAGGGAAGAGAGAGTCGTGGATGAGTGCGAATGGAGGACCCGATAGGCTGGGTTTTTAATGTGGGAACGTTTAGGCCTCTCGAGGGCCCCGGTTGGCAGCTCTTCCGG